>OX104129.1:64663880-65291380 GCA_944470555.2 Heterobilharzia americana
AAAGTAGTCCGTTGAATTTGTTGAGAGGATTAAAGGAGTGAGAGTAAATAATGAATTTATGATATTATGTGATGTCTCGACTGTCTTTATTAACTTTCCTTTACTAGAAGCCGTAGATTTATATGCGCTGAAGTGTACAAACGTGACATAAAAGCGGGAGTTCCTGCCTGTACTCCGAAACAGCTTCTTCTGAGATATTAATGATAGGCAAAGGCCTAGCAGTGGGATATAGGATGCACGCTTCGTCCTATTTGGAACTCGTCAGCTGGATGTACCTACTTCCCACTGAATGTTGTTCCCAATGGGACTTGAACTCGGTACCGATTGCTTCAAACGCCAGAGCGTTATCCACTAGACCGCCGAACTACGATAGCCAATTCTTGTGCGACAACATTAAAACTATACCTGCCACACAAGAAGTGACTATCGTGGCCCGGTGGTCTAGTGGATAACGCTCTGGCGTTTGAAGTGATCGGTCCTGAGTTCAAGTCCCATTGGGAACAACATCACCCACTCGGAGGCAGGTACATCCAGCTGACGAGTCCTAAATAGGACGAAACGCGTCCTAGATTCCACTACTAGCCACTACCCATCATTAATATATAATTGAAACGCAGGCAATATCGAGGCATCGAAGCAGGAGACCGACCGATTCGGCCCCATCAATGACGGGATAATATAAGCAACAACATTGTTCTGAGATACATGATGAATGCTAACTTCCCCTTTAACAAGATTTACAGCCAATGGGATGGTGTGTGCATGAGATCATCACTACATTGGATCATGAAAATAGTCCACTTGATGAAACCAGTCAGCTGGAATTTTATAATCATTACGTGGATGATATGTGCATAGTTTTCTAAGATGAGAACATTATTCTTGATAAATTTAGTAGCGTTCATCCAGCCATCTTCACAGTAGAAGAACGAAATGACTACAACTTTTCGATGTTTTATTCTTTAAAAAGTAAGATGGAACGACAAAACAAACCATACGCAGAAATTCAACATCGACTGCTCAATACATTCACTTTTATAGCTCTGTTCCCCTGAGGTACAAACGAATCTCGGCGAAATACTTGGTTCCTCATGTAAAAGTTATCTGCTCTGATGAAACCATAGAAGAGCTTGACACTAGACATAGCCTGCTTGGTAGGAATAGATATCCTGCCGAGTTCGCGACTAAGTACATGAAGAAGATGAAGGCCAAACCAAAGGTGATTATAGTTCATAAGGAACCTATTATTATTGTTTATTGATACTTGTAATTCTTCGCATAGCCAGATGCCTAGAGGCATAGCAACGGGAAATTACAGGTATCAATAGACAACAATGGCTACCAGTTACACAAGAGATGGCTGTCATGTCTCAATGGGTAACGCTCTGATGCTTGAAGCAATAGGCACTGGGTCTGAGTCTCCATGGAAACAACATCACGTCTCGGGGTGTAGGCAAATTCGGTTGAAGAATCCTAGATAGGATGAAACAGGAGTCCAGGATTCTACTCCTAGCTAGCGCTAAGAAGCCTGTTTTCTTGGAACTTTAATTCAAAGGTGACATCACCAGTGAGATTACAACGCAACCTTTCCGAAGAGCTTATCAGAGAACAATCAAAGCTGCAAAGTTATATCCTACCTTCTACAATTGGCTAATTATAGGTGCAGGGTGTAGAGGAAGACTTCCTGATTCTCCTTGCTTTATGCGCTATTATTAGTTTAACTGTTCCTGTGGAACTAGTTATATACCGAGTAGAATATTTGAAAAAACTCTTATGTGAACGGTACTACAGCGTAGAGACACATCACTACTATATATCTGCTACTACTATTAACTATCGTTGATAGCAGTAGGTATAGTTAAGCTCAAAGTATTCACTAGATGGCAAATGCTGTAGCTGCCAAATCTGAAGTATCACTCAAAGTGCATCCTTCAAATGTGCAGTACAGACGCTAAAAGAACAGAGTAATTGTGCTTCACTTTCTATAGATCAACTCTGAACAATTAAGACAGCTGTACTAATAATCCCTGTGTTTTAACCATTCATCTCTTCACTGTCACCAATCCATACACTACAACATTACTTACTTAAGTAATGGTCAAACACACAAGTATGTAAACAGTAAACACCCACTAACTACTGATAAATTTCTTATGGTCAGTGTAAATGCAATAGTGTTTACACTTACGATTCACACATACACATACATACATAAAGACAGATTAACAATGAGTGGTTGGAGAATACATAGAGAAAAAAATAATAAATATCTCACACTATTTCAGGAGAATGAATCAATACAGATTGTTATTAGGCGGTATTTGAAAAAAATTAGATTCAAGCTGAAAGTTATCCATCATTCAAGTCAACATACGACCAGGCATAACAGTTCGAGTTGCCACACCTCATATCACCATACCAAGTAAAAAAGCAGTGAAGTGGAAGATAAAGAAAACAAAAATCAGTCAGAAGAAATATAAAGTACTAAAAGAGAGAAAATGGTAAGATTCGGTATAGCCGTTGTTAAGATGAAGATAATGTGTGCATATACATCTGCGCCACTCACGTCGGTTCTCAGCCATGCCATCACCTACAGTCTCCAACCGCTCACTGGTTCCTCTCATCCCGCCGACCTCAACCACCCAGTCAGCATCGCCACACATTGCTCAAACCAACAGTCAAACACTTCATACATTCATACCATGTTTTAGTCTGTCGCCCCACCAACGGAGCCTTTTTCCAGCCTGCACCTACATCGGCCAACATTAGGTGACGAGGCAGACGGCGACTAGGCATACACAACACATGTCCCAACCATCTCAGTCTATGAAGGTTCACAACCTCATCAACTGACTTACCCTTTCTCCATAAAACTCTACATCTCACCTCTGCGTTACTCACGTGGTGACACCACGGAATACGGCGTATACTAAGAAGGCAATGGTAGTCAAACACCTGAAGCCAGCTTTCTCATGTCTTCTAACTTCAATGGCCATCTTTCACGGCCATAGAGTAGAACAGAGCTGACTGTTGTCCAGGTGCAGTACACGCCACCTTTAATATACAATCAGATATTACTATGGTGGCACAGGTGGTGTAAGTTGGCAAAAGCCAACCGAGCCTTTTACATTTGTGCAGAAATTCCATCTGCCACTGATCAACGTATCAGCGCTGATTCTACTTCCCAGGTAAGTTATATGGTTGACACATTCAATCACTTCACTCTCTATTGTTAACCGCGGTGGGACACCGTTGAAGACCAATCCTGAAGCAACAATTTGCATTTGGGTGGAGAGAAACCCATCTCAAATATTCTCAAATTCCCACTCAAAGTGTTCAGAAAACTGCATCTTGTCATAGTCTTCACCTAACGAGACTATGTCATCTGCGTATTCCAGGTCTAACGAAAATTCTCTCGCGATTAGGTCAACGGAGTCGAATGCCGCCGCTTTCAGGTGGAGAAATACAGCTATTATCGGGTGTCGGTAAGCGTGTCTGTGCTCCAGAACCTGGCGCAGTGTGAATATTTGGTCGATACACCCGCAGTCGGGTTTAAAGCCTGCCTGATTTTCTCGGGCTTGCTGTTCCCGAAAGTAGTAACCATTAACGATTGTTCTCGAGAAAGACGTATGCCTCACATTCTACACACGTATAATTACTTCGAGACCGGTTCTCATTGATGCTCCCATTTGGTGCGGCAAAGTATGTTAACAAATTCACTTAAGTGTGAAATTCCAGAAGCAGTGATCAGTTGGTAAAAACTTAAGAAATCCTGAAACGTACATCACAAAAGTTTTAACAGCCTGTGCTTACTTACAACACTATGACGCTGGTTACATAGCAGTATACATATTATGGGCGAATTGTACTTTACAACAGTATGCTTCACCCTAATAAGTTGCTGTCAAATATCATCATTAAAGATGAAGAGTATTCAACCCCCTACATATCTGACTATCGGCTGAAAGCACCGCTTCAAATATCTATCATCTAGGCTCAATCTGAATTTGACATAGACACCAGTCATTTAACTCGAGCCAAAGTTGAGATTGCTTCACATCAGGAACGAGTTAAAGCAACAGAATTTGATGGTTTATATCTGAAAGTGGCGATCATGGATCACTACTTAGACTAAATGATAGTTTCTGGGATTTGGGAATCAAAGATGACCCTATCAAATTAATATGTACTGTTTGTATGAGGGGAAAGAAATCTTCCTGTGTTAAAGACAAGAGAATCAGATTGACTACGATGTATAAGATTCTGCAGTCTATAATCATTTGATGCCTAACTGGCATTCCACGATAGCATACAGATTTCAAGTCCGAAAGAAGATGCATTAACCGAATCTTTAAACTTCAACAACTTCCGGAATATTTGGCTTTATCCGCATTTCAAATTTGCTATTTGTGACGCAGTGATAAACCCCTGTTGTCCGCCAGCGATCGTCACTTCTGTTGAAATGCATTATATACGCATGAAGGTGAACCGGGTCACCCCTAACTTCTCAGGTAATAATCTATTGCTCTTGTAGCTGCTAACCTGCCAAAGGTTACATGCAAAGTAATTCTGCTGGGTGAAAAAACAGAGTCTTCTGAATACCTTGAAAGAAAAACTAAGTGAACAAGAAATATTTCGTATTTGTCAAGTCTAAGATAAAGCCGTATAATTGGTCAACAATGACAGCTATTTGGGAGAGGATTGTGCAATGTTGGAGAAGGATGACAGTTACACTGATTCAAGAAACAACAATATCCCTGATGAAGTTACCGATGACGAAATCACAGGACAGGTTTAGATGACCGACTTGACATTTATCAAACTATGTTAACTATGAAATTTGCACGATACCCAAATGTTTATTTAAAATCAAATACACTATGAAACAACTCGTCCTGTTTTACCGTACAACTATGAAGCGTAAGGTGGGAGGCTAAAGGAAGTTTCACATTAGGATGTATGAAGCACTGTTTCAGGCAGTTTTATTCTGCGCCTGTGAAATACGGTCTTTCTGAGCTAAGAATGTCCGACCACTCTGCGTATTCGATTACCGTTGTTTCCGTAGAATTCTTAGTATCCAGTGAAAACATTATCTAAATAATTTTGAGGTAAGAAGGTGCATGTTTAGGCATGATGAACATCATCATTCATTTAGTAAAATCACTCCCTTATGTGGTTTGAACATATGCTACAAATACAATGACTCCTATACCTTTCACACTTTGCTGCAGCTAGAAATGGTGATCAGTGTTTGGTACGGCGATACAGAATGAAGAACAATTATGTTGAGTTAATATGTGCTCGTGCCTCACAACTACATGAAAGAGTTCTGAGAGATGATATAACTAAGTGATTTGAAATGATATTAAATACGTCTCATGATTGAAACTAATGGCGACCATGCTATGGTTTTCTTGTCTCTTCTGTTAGTGAAAAGTAAAACAAAGGTCATGAAAGCTTTTTTGAGTGTATCTTCGAGACCACTTCTCAAGTAAACCATTCTCCTTTTCGCTTCTCTTAGTTCCACTCGCTTTTCTCTCCTTCTTTGTGTATTGCTTTTCTATCTTCTTAATGTGTTTACGTCATTTTGTACAGTACATCTCTTGGTACTTCCACTGTACCAAGTTTGTGTTTTAAATGAGTAAATAATAAATGTGGTTCTTTTTGAGAGCGCTTAAAAATGATCGAACCACAGAGTATGAACGACAAGTCAACATTACATGAAGAATTCCACGCAAGAAATATAATACAGCTAGTGAGGTTGTAAAACTGCACCACCTAGGGTGTGTTAGGCATGACAAGTCGCCAACTATTTCAGTATGCAAACTCGGATAGGATGAAATTAGATTTAAATAAGGCAGAGTAATTAGACTAATACATGCCACCCACCTATGAAGTTTCATACTGTTAGTTTGAACCATTTATAAGACTATACTAACTAACATATGAAATCAGCAAAGGTAGACTTTAAGTGAAACAAGTGAAAGTCAACAGCAGTGATGCCGATTTATTTACGCATTATCTACTTTGTGATCATGAGTATATTGTTTATTCACTATCCTTATTTGATTTATAAGTCTACTTTTGATTCTCTACATCGTTATATACATCACTATCTTCATTCCCATATCTTTTTTCTTGGTCATTTTACCTAGTTTTTTCACTAGGTAATCTGTTGTCAACGTGTATCTTCTTGTCGCTAACTAGAGTAATGAAAGGTGAGGGTTGAAATCTGAGACATAATACCACCACTATACTACTTATTCATATATTAAGGTGGCGAGTGTTAACAAATAAGATACTTAGACTAAACACAACTTTCTACTGGTAATGTTCAGTTATTCTAAAAGAGTTCCAACTTTAAGAAAACCTGAGTTCAAAGTACAACGAAAGGAATCCTAAATTTCACTACCAGACACCAAACAAGATAAATAATAACAAATTTTTGATTCAGTGCTTATAAATGACTAGTTTCAAAAGAGATCTATCAAAGGTGTAACGGGAAGTTGCAACTTTAATGGTCATTCCAGGGAGAATATTCTCCTGCCAATGACAATGAATAGTAACCACGGTCAAACAAAGTTGTATAACACTAACACGTGGATTCCAATTCAAGATAGGCGTAGTAACATGTTCATTATTGAACCTTATCAGTTTTTATTCATTCATTAGCCTGAAACCAGTGTGGAGATCTTCTGCACTCAGCATGCGGAACAAGATACGGATTTTCAACACCAACGTCAAGTCAGTGCTCTTGTATGGCTCAGAGACTTGGCGCGTCACGAAAGGCATTTCCAATAAACTACAGACATTCATCAACAACTGCCACCTATGCTGGCTCGCTACTTAAGATCAGATGGCCAGAAAAAATAAGCAACAAGGAACTCTGGGAACGAACCAACCAAGAACCTATCAGTCAACAAATATGCAGGAAGAAGTGGAGATGGATTGGCCATGCACTGAGAAGGCCGACTGAGGACATCACGCGTCAGGCCCTCGAGTGGAATCCCCATGGGAAGCGACGAGTTGGGTGTCCGAGGTGAGGGTGACATGGAGGAGGTCGTGCCAGGAGGAAATGAGAGCTTGTGGGCTGTCGTGGAACCAGGTTCAAAAGATCTCAGAGAACAGAGGTCACTGGAGACGTGCTACTGAAGCCCTATGTTCTACTAGGAACCCCAAGGGACTAATAATAATAATAATAATCTCGTATTGTAATGAGAGTGTCAAAGAAACACCTGACAGTAGATCTACAATACTCATTCATACTTTAGTCAATTTTCGTTTACAATATTAAAATATTATCATCATGTTAATCAATTACTACCAAAACTACCGAGATGAGAGAAAACATTTGGAAAGTTTATCCCTAATTTATGTATAGACAGTTCTATAAGGGGTTAGTTACGATCTGAGAAGGTTGATGTTAGATTCTATGAATTCAGCACTGAATGACAAAGGTTCCAATCACCAAGAGAACACCAGTTTACTAGTGTTTGCAGACAAACGTTGGTGTTAGGTGTGTAAACAAGCATAAAATCTAGGTCAAGGGTTTCAGGTAGATTTAATTCGATTAGCGATGGTTAGCAATAGGGATGACTGTTTCATTCAATTTGAAATTCGTTAGTTGGATGTACCTGCCTCCCATCGAATGATGTTCCTCCTAAGACTCCAACCCAATAACCTATAGCTACAAATGTCAAAGAGCTAGCCAGTGAGCAACTGAGTTAAGACAGCTACTTCTTTTACAACTGGGATCAGTTGTTATGTATTGGTACGTGTACTCCCTGTTGTTTGTTAGGCCGGATCAAATTGATCATCATAATTAATTTTCAGGCAACATCCTTGGCGGTGTCATGGGTGCTCACTGCTGAGGAGTCTCATACTAGGACAAAACGGCCGTCCAGTGCTCCCAGGTTTCCATTGTTCCTCCAACTAATGTCAACCTACGATGAAAACCAACTTGAAATATCTCTAAATCCCCACAAACCCCTAAATTCAACTAGACTAGTGCTCATTGTGACTAGCTTCGAGAGGTGATTCCTGAAGTTCCAACGGGAAGTCCTGACCAGTGGGGCAAACCTGGTGGCCATGAGGACAAATACTCAACGACGACATTGAATGGTGGTCACGCTGTCGTGCACTGATAGAAGTTGGACCACTGGATTCCGACCCAGTGGCTCAACGGTAACGTGCTGGCCACGGAACCTGGAGGTCGCGGGTTCGACCTCTGGCGGGGTCGTGATTGCACACTGCTGAGTAGTCCTACACTAGGACCAAAAAGCTATCCAGTGCTCCCAGGTTTCTATTGTTCCTCCGACTGATGTCAGTCTACGACGAATACCAACTTGAAACATCGAGATATCCGGAGAGGAGTTCATATTCCAACAGAGACTTAATAATTCACTCTAACATAACAATCAACGGGTTAGTATAAATATAAACAAATAACTTCCTGTAGATTAATTACTCAAATCTAACACCCCTTTTAAGAAATCTCAAGGTCGATTTTATTATTGCTCACCGTTGGTCAGTACTAGATCACTATTTCAACATTTCACTGAATTTTACCTTTTAAAAAAGAAGCCCGAACTCAATTTAAACATGTCACCATGGTTTAATGATTCAATGTATTTTAGTATTTTTATTTCCTAATTATAAAAGATACTGGAGTAATTTTTCATGAGGTGACTGAACACTAGCAATTTGACTTTTTGACCAATTAAATAAAGTAAATATTAGTCATCAAACTATGTGATTTCTCAACGAGAAATAACTCCTTGTTCCATAGACTCAGAACAAAATGCAAAACTGGGTATGTCTGTTGGATGCAACAGAGAGAAAAAGTGTAACATTATCAGGAAAACTATTTCCCTCTCTTCCCTAGTATCAGCAATTTAAAAGTAATTAATTGATCGTGAGAGAAAAACAAAGAGTTTATAACCAGCCTTGATAACCCGCTACTAATATTGTTGTAGCTGCCGTAAATAACATTATTATTATTATTATTTATCCCTTGGGTTCCTAGTGGGACATAGGGCTTCAGTAGTACGTTTCCATTCCGCTCTCTTCTTTGTAGTCTCTTTCACCTGGCTCCACAACTGCCCACAAGCTTTCATTTCTTCTTCACACCATCTCCTTCATGTCACTCTCACCTCAGACGCCCAACTCATCGTTTTCCATCTGGGTTCCACTTGAGGGCCTGACCTGGAACATGATCTCCCCAAACCGTCTTCTCAGTATGTGCCCAATCCAATCCATCTCCACTTTCTTCTGCATATTTGTTGGGTGATGGGTTCTTGGTTGGTTCGTTGTCAGCCAGCCAGAGTTGCTTGTTGCTCATTCTTTCTGGTCATCTCATCGATCTTCAGTGTCGAGCGTAGGCGGCTGTTGATGAATGTCTGTAGTTTGTCGGAAATGCTTTTCGTAACGCGCCGCCAAGTCTCTCAACTATCACATAGAAGCACTGACTCGACATTAGTGTAAGAAATCAGGAATTTGTTCCTTATGCTGATTGCAGTAGATCTCCACAGTGATTTCAGATTAATGAAGGAAGGCGTCTCTTGGTGTCTTTCCGATCCTGACTACGACGTCCACATCTGTGCCACCTGTAGTTGAAACGATGTTGCCTAGGTGGTAGGTGAAAGAGATAACTTTCTTTAGGTTTCTCCCATTCATGGTGATTGGTGCTTGCTGTTGTTGGCTGAGTATCTTCATCACTTTTGTCTTCTCTATATTCACTTGAAGCCCCGTCTTTGCTGCCTCTTCTGTCAACTTGTTGATTTTTGCCTGTAGATCTTTGTAAATAACACTAACAAACATAAAAGGTCAACTTGCTAATGACAAACAACTTAATCATTGTTATAATGAACCAGCATACATTAGATACTGAGACAAAAATTGGTTGTTTTACTATTTCACGAACGCACTAACAAACAGCTGCACAAATAAAGAACAGCTGATTGTAAAAGACAAGATGGCTATATAATCGATAGTTGTAATAATAATAATGAGAATAATAATAGACTAGACACAAGTCAGGTGAATGACTGACAAAAACAACGTAGAACCTCTCACACAAGTGTATCAACTCAAGTTGCCACACTTCACAGAAGTATACAAAGAATAGGTGTATAGAAGAGGAGTCATATCAAAGTAAAGTAGCGAGAATGAACAATCTGAAGATAAAGGTTAGTGTGAATATTCAAGTTTAAGAAGATGTCAAGGAGTGAATACATCTGAATCATTGTGACTGATTTCCAGCCATGTCACTTAGAGTGATCAAACACCCCAATTAGACAGTCTACATCTCACCATACGGCTCAGACTAATAGTCAGGGAATTCACTTACTGGTACCATGTCTTGGTTTGGCCACCCTTGAACCGTATTCCAACTTAATTCAACGTTCCTTATCATGACACGTCGAGACTGACGGTGGATAGGCACGCGAAGCACCTGTTCAAGCCACCTTAATTGACTAGGGTTCACAACCTCATCAATCGACTTGTCTTTCTTACCTAGTACCTGTTGCACGACCACAACATTTTTCATACAGTGATCCCACCAAAGGCGAGCAAGTCAGGTGAATAAATAAAACAGATCGTTATGTAGCGGATTTCCTCTTGACATCAGCTGAAGAACAAATGGGAGTCTGTGAGCAGTGAATAATTGCTTCTTCCTAGTTTGGGACTCAGCAGTGCAAACCTACGACTTGACTGTGTGAGGGGTTAACTTGGAAATCATCTGATCTTACCACAACCATGTTACAGTCACTGGTTTGAAAGCAAATGATTTACTTTTCCCTACTTCTGCCAATGTGCGATACAATGCAGCCATCATTCACTGTCATCGACGGGCACCAACCCTCAGTTCCGACTTGTTCAACTCCATAGGTCGCAACTTCTTACTAGAACTTTGGGAAATCTATTTGGAAGTTACTAACGAGTACTAGATGATAATTGCATTGGTAACTTATAGGTGTTGATTGAATTCAAAGGTGAATCATCGGATTACAACTCAGTGATTGAAAATGGCGGATGCTCATCACGAGACATGATGGTATTGAGCTCGACCCCTTATGAGGTTGTGGGTGCGCACTGCTGACATGCCCCAAACTAGAACCAAACAACTTTCCAGCGCTCCTAGAACTTAGACGGCTTGGAAACTGATATCAGTCTGTGATGGAAACTACTTTGAAATCGATCAACTTCTACCGTTTACACTAATGCACTATGTTAACTAGAGTAAGATTAAGTAATAAAAAATCCTGGCACTAGTATGTACAATCTAAATTCTGAACACAAGTGTGTAGGCTAGTTGAGGAAAGCCTTCGAGATGTTACGAATCAATGATTGGAGAATGTCATTCATATCATTCAAAACTGATTCAAGTGACTCAGATGTATCCACTCTTTATTATCTGCAAAGCTTTGAGCACCTTACAAATATTTTTCCATTTTTTCGTGCTTTCATGCCCATCATTTTGGTCTGTTGATTTAAAACGCCACCTTTTTGTATCAAATTCTGTCGCTTCACTTCCTCTTCTTCACTGTTAATGATAGCCAACTGTAGCATCCTTCATCGCTTTATGTTTTCCACTGCTTTTGTATGGTTCTAGTTTGTTAGATTGATGTGAAAAATACTCGTTACAACTGATACGCGAATATGATAGATACTAAATTCTTTATATACATCTACATGCTGCTCTGGTTCATTGGTTTAGGGAGATGACTTTCAACGAACGAGTCGCGGGTTCGAGACCTGTTACACCTACCGAGGTTTGAGTAACCAAGTAGTACAGCATTATCGGGCCTCACACAAGTGTGGCTCATTGCCTAGTTCACCCGTCTAAGCGTTAAGACTGAAACTCATCGACTGCACTTATTTTACAAACCGAGACTTTGTAAAATTATATAATTAGAAATTTGTCTCCTGAACTGACATTAATTGGATACCTGGGAGCACTGGTCAGTTTTTTCGTCCTAATATCGAACTCCTCAGCAGTGCACACCCATGACCCCGTCAGGGATCGATCCCAGGACACTCAAGTTCCGCAGCCAGCACGTTAACATTTAACCACCGGGTCGGATTCCAGAGGGCCATATTTCCTACTTCTATCAGTTCGCGACATAGCGCAACCTCAATCCAATGCTATCTGTCCTCATATGCAACTTGGTCAACCCCACCGGTCATTAAAACTTCAGGAATCACGTCTTGAAGCCAGTCACCAATGAGTACTAGATTAATTCGATTTGGAGGTCTGTGGAGATTTATTTATTGATTTAAGATTGGTATTCATCATGAAATGACTGCTAGCGGGGTCACGGAAGCGCTTCGCTAAGGAGCTCCATAACAGGATGAAACACCTGTCTGGTGCCCCAAGGTTTCCAATGATTCACCAACTGATATCAGTCCATGATGAATACCACCCTGAATTCAATAAATAAATACCCACGAATCTTAAAATCGAATATAACATTACTACTTATTGATATACTTGTAATTCCCCGTCGTTTTATTGGATCGAATTGCTCGGCTTCTATTGGCATATGGGCTCCTCTATGCGGACGCCTCGATATTGCCTGAATGTCAATTATGGTGATTTAGTCGGTTGCGGATAGCAGAGGAATCCAGGACGCGCATTTCGTCCCATTTGGGACTCGTCAGCTGGATGTACCTGCACTCCAGTGCGGAGTGTTGTCCCCACTGAGACTCGAACCTCGTACCCACCGCTTCAGACGCCAAGGCATTATCCACTATGCCACAGACAGACAATAGCCACTTCTTGTACAACGGGTAGTAGTTATTACTATTTATTGATATACACTTGTAATTCTTCGTTATATTTATTGGATCGAACTGTTCGACCTCTACAACATTACTGCTAACAAGCATAACTGGAATAAATTCACTTTATGATTGGCTGATAGTAACATCGTGATAAGGGATCAGATTCACAACAAAAAGTTAGTCTTTAAAACAATGAAAACATCTTTCTTCAGTTGAAAATGAACTTTGTATTGAAATTTTGTTTCAAAGATAATTGCAGTTGGCATGTATGTTCTTATCACAGTAGAAAAATCTTGTTCACGTTTTCAACATATCATTATAAACCCAGGGAGAGGTGGAACAAGCAGTACATAAAATAATTTTCATTAAACGTTAGGAAAAAAATTAAGAGAATTATAGTTTGCTAAAGAAACGGTACGTGTTTATAACCCCTTTCCCTACTACAAATGAATGTTGAAAAATGATGGAAAACTGATTTCCGGACAGTAACCAATTTAGCTAACAAGTAATAATGGTTGGTCTACACGTGTAGACCAAGTTTATAGTGTGGCACGATTCTAGTGCACTTTGTTTGGTGTTAAGAATGAATCAACTGGAATACCCTATTTGACTTAAGGTTATGTACCTTTTAGCACTCATCAAAAAGGCTTATCTGTAAGCCTGAGGAAACTCATAATGCGATGGAAGATTGGAAGCCGCATCAACCAGTCTCCAAGTCAGTGGATTCACCATTGAACTACTCAGACCACAATTGATTCCCTGTGCACAAGTTAGTCCATAGGTAGTAACTGTCATATGACATATAACATGAAAATGGAACAAAGATTTTAGACATCAGTAGAAATAAACAGGAGCATAACTTAAAAGGCCACCTTAGTAACTAATGAAATAACCAACTAAGTTCATTTTTTTGGCTGGATAGATAGCCTTTACGCAAAAATGGCTTTCCAACATGCTATAGGATCCTTAACTGCTGTCTTTGAGAGATGCTAAAGATAATCTTTTACCATGAAAATATTCAGTATACGCTGAAGGTTCATTGGGAAGTAACTGATATTCAGGGTGTCCTGCTGATTTCATCCAACTATGGTTGATTTGTATGTTCTAAAGGTTAATTTATTTCCCTTTTTTATAGGTTGATAGCATGGCTTCTCTACTGAAAAGTGTGCGTTTGCTGTTAAATGAGTGGAGAACACTATTAAGCGTTTTGATGATGTGTAAAAGTACTAGAAAACTAGATCCAAGGCTTCTAGGTGACCGATACCTAACATCAAACATTGTGCACTCTAGTATCATAACACTCAGTTTAGTGGTGAACATTCGGTGAACGGTTTATATACATGAACTAGTCTTATACAGGGTCAGTTCGGACCTAAATAGCTTCGTGACAAAGTCATTGACTTCGAATCTTCTAATGGATGAGTTCCTCCAAGGTTGAACATGGACCTTAATGATAAATGTCAACAGACATGAAACGTAAACCAAACACGGCTTCCTATCAATTGACTCGAAATACCCAGTATCAAAATCCAAGTATCCTGATATAGACTTATCATTGAAGTCAATCACAGCCATCTCTAGGCCTAATTGATAGTTGTAGTTCAATCTAAAAAAAAAACAGAAACGCATGCACCAATAAAAATCTCAAAATCTGAAAACTGGTAAACTAACCGATTCTCTTAGACTAGGAGGTAAAGATGGAAGCGATGAAGAATGTGCATCAACTGCACGCCCACAATGAGGAATTCTTTCTTTACTGCGTCCATGTTGAGTAGTGGATAAATAACGTCTGCCACTGTTGTTGTTGTTGTTATTGTTGTTATGACCATTATGATTCTGCATATTCTCTACAGTTCTCGACTCACCATAATTCCCATTTGGAAACTGAATTAGAAAGCAAAATAACATTATCAAAACGGTTTATAATTTAACAGTTGATAATAACAATATCTGTTTCTATTCTGATTACTAGTATCATTCCACTCTCCATCTGCAGAGGTCTCAGTAACGTTGATGCAGTAATCGGTGTAGTTCACGATTCAATACACTAATCTGTATGTGATTGGTAAATTAAATTATCAGAACTGCTAAAATAACTTGACTATGGCGAAACTGAGGTTTATCAGTAAAGATATTCAACTTCTAATTTGTGAATCATCAAGGTTTCTAACTTCATATTACCTACCGAAGTCTGTGGAACCCTCATAAAAAAAGGTGCAATATTTATTGACTTACATACTACTCTACAGGTGACCATTATGTTGCACTGTTTGTAGCACTTTTCAAGTGAAATGCTTGAGCAACTGAAATCTCGCACAGTCTTTTCTAAATATCTTTTTCATTTTCTATTTAGACACTATACACCACCAGCTGATTAAAGAAGTTAGTTTATGACCTCATCAGAAAGCATCGATCAGTGACATAAGTATGCGTAAATAAACGAAAATAGAAAAAAGTCAACTTAGGGGTTTGTATCGTAATGTAACAGTTTAAATAACACTTTGTAGTAATACATAAAGAGGAAGTTAACAGAAAAGGAATAAGAGAAGATAAGAAAGAAGATTGATGAAAACACTCAGAATACTTGTTATATTTTGACAGTTTTCGAGCCGTAAGACCCACAGTCTCCAAATACTGATTCATAACATCTTAAGATCTAAGGTTTCGTGGGCTTATACGATGTCCTGATCTAGTTCCATTTACTTTTCGTGCATCGATGTAGATAGTGAATCATCATGTACAACACCAAAGCTGGCCACTTCATTCAATGAGGATTCCTAAACTCATCTACTAACATCTCTTCCTTACCTAAAAGTGCAGGAATGGTATCAAGGAATATTGGTCTGAATAATACGACAAAATGCCAGCTTCTTGAAAATGTTCATGAAATATACTAGATCAATGGTCGAAGACCTCATATCACAGTGTAATATGTTCTTAATCTGAGATTTGTAGTATTACAAGTGGAATTCCTGGTTCCTATTTGCTAGAACTACAAGTTTCAGGCCCAAGTAGAAAGGACATGAATTATAATTCGTATATACCCACAATATAGCTATTCCAAGTAGTTTCAAACAATTAATGGAAACATTTCAGAGTTCAACTGAGCTCAGTAACATTAGATTAAGTATCTGCATACACGTTAGCATTTGAGGTAATTTTAAAGACCACCCTATAAACTGTTAAAATAATCAATTACGTTCCTCTATTCTATGAAAAGCAATCTTTCCAGTCAAAATTCTGAAATCTGATTGGTCAATTCACCAGTTGTTGAGTTGGCCTTGAAAGTCCTTCAAAATTTAGCTTCCAGATAAAATCACTTGGATAGACTTACTACTTAGGCACGTCCAATCACAAATAACTGTCTCAAGTCGATTAGCAGTGTTTTTTTTCTTCTATCTATATTATTCATCCGGTTCATTTCAATCATTTATTTCTCTCAATTATTTTCTGCAACAGTGTTAAGATGAACTAATGAACTACTTTACTCATGCTTATATTCTCAGGTCTAAGTATCTGTCCCTTACACAGCATCTCTTTTAATCAATCAACCCCAAAATGTGAAAATATATTCAATATTTATATTTTACGACCATAAAATCAGTAATAATCAGTTATGATGACAACAATTAAATCTAGCACTAACTTATCATCCACTAAAATTTCAAGCTAGGAGTAATGGCTCACAGGTTTGAACCCCAGTCTGCCTACTGATGTTTCAGTATCCAGATGTTATTAAATTTTTTAAACTAGGTATGCCTGAATGTCTATTACAGAGATCTCTACATGTTCGCTGAAAGATATATATTCATAAAAATGGAAGCGTTACTCAGTTATATGAAGAAATCAACGTAGTCCTACATACACGAATATTCAGTGAAAAGTAGAGCCTAACTTCAAAGCGCTTAAATAGAGAGTTCTACTGTAGAGACAGAACTTAAAATTCCAAATAAATCACCGTCCCAACCGCATCGTTTGACTTCATGGAGTAAATTTCATAGAGCACAACTCAGTAACCACGTGAATATTACGCGCAATGAATTACCCGCCTAATCAATTATGACTACATCTATCAAGACCTGAAATGAATTTAGAACACCTGAAGGTGTATTGCATAAATTCATTCTTACTATAGCTCCATAAATAAAAACTTCATCCGTCCATCCATCCAGATTAATATAGGACCAGGCATCACAGCACAACGACCCGAGTTGACACCCCTCATATCAATGCATCAAGTAAACAAGGGAGTCAAGCGGAAGATGAAGATAAGAGAATGCAGTCAAAAGAAACATAAAGTACGAGAAGAAAGGAAAGAGGAGTGACAAAATGGTGAGATTCGGTACAGCGTCGTTAAAATGAAGATAATGTCTGTATACATCTGCGCCACTCACATCGGTTCTCAGCCTTGCCACCACCTACAGTCTCCAACCACTGGTTTCTCTTGTCCCGCCGACCCCAACAACCTAGTCTGCATCGCCCCACATGGCTCAAACCAACAATCAGAGACTTCATACATTGGTGCCATGTTTTAGTCTGGCCACCTCGGGCCTTTTTCCAGCCTAAACCTACTTTGGCCAACATTGTGTGATGGACGGGGCAATCGGTGACTGGGCATACGTAGTACGTGTCCCAACCATCTAAATCGATGAAGGTTCATAACCTCGTCAATAGACTTACCTCTACTCCTTAAAACTCTACACCTAACTTCTGCATTACTCACGTGGTGACACCACGGAATACGGCCTATACTAAGAAGGCAACGGTGGTCAAACACCTAAAGCCAGCCTTCTCATGTCTTCCACCTTCAATAGCCATCTTTTACAACCATACAGTAGAACAGACCGGACTGCTGTGCAGTACACGCCACCCCTAGTAGACAAACGGATATCACGGCGGCACCATAGGTGGCGTAAATTGGCAAAAGCCAATCGAGCCTTTTGTATCCGTGCAGAAATTTCATCGGCAACTAACCCACCAGGGTTGATCCTACTTCCCAGATAAGTGAAGTGCTCGACACACTCAATCACTACACTCTCTATTGTTGGCCACGGCACTGCTGAAGACCAATCCTGGAACAACAATTTGCATTTGGATGGTGAAAAACACATCTCAAACATTCTCAAATTCCCACTCAAAGCGTCCAGAAGACTCTGAATCTTGTCAACGTCTTCACCTAGCAGGATTACGTCATATGTGTATTCTAGGTCTAACGAAAATTCTCCTGTGATTAGGTCAACGTCTGTGTAATAAGGTGACGAGAGGGAAACCTCCATAAGAATATCTATGATAAAATTAAATAAGAACGGAGATAGTGGGCATCCTTGACGGACACCACTTGATGAGTATAGCTCCTTGGACAACTCGCCATAGGCTCTAACATGCCCACAAGTGTTCGAGTAGAGAGCTTTCAATAAGGTGATGTACTTACTCGGCACGCTTTTCGGTGAGATACATTGCCATAAGACTTCTCGATCAACGGAGTTGAATGCCGCCTTCAGGTCGAGAAATACAGCTATTGTCGAGCGTCAGTGAGCGTACCTGTGTGAATATTTGGTCGACACATCAAAAGTTAGCTAACTCTGACTTTTCTAGTAGGAAATGAACATTAGTCGTTTGATGAAATCTTATAAATGCTAATTAAAACTATCAGTTATCAGTTAATCAATAATGACAAGCTACTAGAACAACTTACAAAGCATTTTGCATCGTTCCGTGGTGTATCTTGGCTCCAATAATGAGTATTTACAGCATTTTTTGACAGGAAATTTACATGTGATTCACCCAAGATTTCTATTGAATCTGTAGTATCTGCTTCAAGTTCTCTTTTCCGCTTTTATATGTAAGAAGGGGAAGAAAAGGATAAAGTCAGAAAACTTGAAATCCTTTAATGAAAATTCATGACAAGACAAAAAAGTTGGCTAAAAGAAACATTCCATAAAATAATGTACTGATTTCAGACGGAAGTTGAATTCGGTTAGAAGAGAGTTCAAGATGATCATACCAAGACCTGAAATCAGCCGATGTAGTCCCTAACTGTAGGTTTGTGCCATGTGAGGAGATGCGGACTGCCTGGTTGGTGTCCACGACACGAAAGAAATCAGTGGTTGAGGACTGTTGTTGACATGGCTGAAAATTGATCACAATGGCGGAGATGTATTCACTTGTTGATATCTTCTAAAACACTATCCGTTATCTTCATATTCTTTGTCCTCTATCACACAGCTTCATCTACCTTGATATCCACCTGTTCTTGTTGTACCACTGTGAAGTGTGGCAACTTGAGCCGATGGATGTATGTAGGAGGTTCTACGTTTATTTTGTCAGTCAGTCAGTCAGTCAACTAAGACCTAATAAATAACTATATATATATATATATATATATATATATATATATATATATATATATATATATATATATATATATATATATATATATATATATATATATATATATATAGTGGTGCTAAGTTGGGGAGACACATCTTTAAGCAGCTTCAGGTGAAAGTCTTTGATTTCATATGTAAGTTTTGGCACAATTTTGCAATACCATCCTACGGACTTATTTAACTCTATTTATCATCAAGCAACAGCTCAGGTGGTGATTGAAAGCAGGTAACAGTCTGTACCCACGTTGTTGTTATCGGTTTAAAGTCTTAATTGCTGCTTTACTTCGTTCATATTAACCTCTGCAGTTAGTCTCAGTATGAATCACTCGGTTGTTTTATCCCACACACGAAGAAGACATCTGTAGTCTTTTACGTTATCTACACTTTAATGGTCATATCTCACATCCGTATACTACAAGGGAGGAAATTGTTGGTAATAGCCGGTAAATGGATATCAAATCCTCCACATACATGAAGACTTCGTCAATTACAGGGTTGATCGAATCACTCAGTCAGTATTAACTACTGTGAAAACCAGACTTTAGGTATGAAGTACTCAAAACTAAACTATTCGCAGAAACAAATACAAAGGATATCTTCTCAGACGAGTTACGAATAAATGTGAATGATACTATTGGAAAATATATTGCAGCACCATGAAATACGCTACGCAGTCGAAACAACCTTAGTGGTTACAGCAAGTTGGACTGTTTTATCAACAATAGAAATGAATCGCTCTACTTGCGTAGAACAAATAAAGCATATAGAGATAATGACTGAAAGTCAGAGGAAACGTTCACGAAAAACTGTTACCAAACCAATCATTCCAGCTTTACTAAAATCTAACTATTCCACTTACCAGTTTGCCTATAAAGACACCTTGCTCGTTATATACTGGGTTCAGGATACAATAATTACAGATGACGCAGATGGGTACAATGACAACAAAAACATCATTTTAACAAGACAGACTTAGATTGATCTCAATTTAGAAGTAGAAATGAAGTGAATAAAATGTGTAGTCAAAAAGGGAATGAGCCGAACTTATTGTGCAAGGGCGAATGATACCACCACCCAGCTGCCTAAATTTTTCCTAGGTAGAGTGGGGCACGAACGCTTGAACCAATGGTAAAAGGTTCAGTGTTCAAACCAATGAACCATAGCTCCATAGAATATACGGGATATATTCACATCACTCAGAACAACACTAGAAGCAGTCACATGAACAGAAACAACAAAATATATGACAGTTGTATATCACAGCACGCTAGCAAACTCCACATCAGCGCATCTAGATAGAGATCATAAGAAATAATTCAAAGAAATAGAATTAATTACACTACTGACTACAACGAAAATACAGGAAAAATGAGAAAGGAGAAGAGAAAGGGAGACAATGAAAATATACCATACGATTCCCAAGATCAATCAATATCAACATGGAACCGGGCATTACTGAGTAACGGTCTCATATCAGTATACCAAGTAGAAAGATAGTGGGGTGAAGGATGAAGATAAGAGAATGCAGTCAAAAGAAACATAAAGTACGAGAAGAAAGGAAAGAGGAGTGACAAAATGGTGAGATTCGGTACAGCGTCGTTAAAATGAAGATAATGTCTGTATACATCTGCGCCACTCACATCGGTTCTCAGCCTTGCCACCACCTACAGTCTCCAACCACTGGTTTCTCTTGTCCCGCCGACCCCAACAACCTAGTCTGCATCGCCCCACATGGCTCAAACCAACAATCAGAGACTTCATACATTGGTGCCATGTTTTAGTCTGGCCACCTCGGGCCTTTTTCCAGCCTAAACCTACTTGGCCAACATTGTGTGATGGACGGGGCAATCGGTGACTGGGCATACGTAGTACGTGTCCCAACCATCTAAATCGATGAAGGTTCATAACCTCGTCAATAGACTTACCTCTACTCCTTAAAACTCTACACCTAACTTCTGCATTACTCACGTGGTGACACCACGGAATACGGCCTATACTAAGAAGGCAACGGTGGTCAAACACCTAAAGCCAGCCTTCTCATGTCTTCCACCTTCAATAGCCATCTTTTACAACCATACAGTAGAACAGACCGGACTGCTGTGCAGTACACGCCACCCCTAGTAGACAAACGGATATCACGGCGGCACCATAGGTGGCGTAAATTGGCAAAAGCCAATCGAGCCTTTTGTATCCGTGCAGAAATTTCATCGGCAACTAACCCACCAGGGTTGATCCTACTTCCCAGATAAGTGAAGTGCTCGACACACTCAATCACTACACTCTCTATTGTTGGCCACGGCACTGCTGAAGACCAATCCTGGAACAACAATTTGCATTTGGATGGTGAAAACACATCTCAAACATTCTCAAATTCCCACTCAAAGCGTCCAGAAGACTCTGAATCTTGTCAACGTCTTCACCTAGCAGGATTACGTCATATGTGTATTCTAGGTCTAACGAAAATTCTCCTGTGATTAGGTCAACGTCTGTGTAATAAGGTGACGAGAGGGAAACCTCCATAAGAATATCTATGATAAAATTAAATAAGAACGGAGATAGTGGGCATCCTTGACGGACACCACTTGATGAGTATAGCTCCTTGGACAACTCGCCATAGGCTCTAACATGCCCACAAGTGTTCGAGTAGAGAGCTTTCAATAAGGTGATGTACTTACTCGGCACGCTTTTCGGTGAGATACATTGCCATAAGACTTCTCGATCAACGGAGTTGAATGCCGCCTTCAGGTCGAGAAATGCAACTAGTGTCAAGCATCGATAAGCGTGCCTGTGAATCCTTGGTCGATACACCCATGGCCGGATCTAAAGGCCGTCCGGTTTCGTCGGGCTTGCTGTTCCCGAGCTGCACTCAGGTGTCGAAAAATTATAGAACCTAGGATCTTAGACACTATGTTCGTCAGGTTGATTCCTCTGTGGTTATCCCAAGGGGACTTCTCGCCTTTTTTGAAGACTGGAATGATCAGTGATTCAGACCAGTCAGATGGGATCGTATTTGATTCCCATATACTGGCTAACACTTCCGTTAACCTGACTAAGAGCACTCTATTACCATTCTTGTATACCTCAGCAGGTAGTCCGTCTGGTCCTGCTGCCCTTCCCGTTTCAGGCTACCTACCGCTTTCTCAACTTCTTCTAGTGTTGGGGGACCTGTCTCTATGTCCCATTCAGGGTCCGACTGGATAGCGGGCAGCGCAATGGTGGCTGGAGGCCAGTTAAACTGTTCCTCGAAGTGTTCTGCCCATCGTTCCAGTCGTCTCCCCTGCGAGTGAATCGAAGATCCGTCCTTCTCCGCTATAGCCTCACTAACTGTTGTTGACCATTTCCCCCCAGTCTCCTTAATAAGTCTAAATAACTGTCTACTGTTACCGATCGCCGCTGCCTTTTCCATATCTTTAGCCTTCGCTGTCCGCCACTCTTCGCGATCGTTGCGTACACTTTTCATCACTCTACTTTTAAGTTGCCCTCGCTCTTCATTGTACTCAGAGCCTGCAGGGATGTATCCACGTGCATCCATTATTTGGAAGAAGCTGCTGATATCCACTGGCTCTTTTCAGCCATTATTTTAAAGTCGGTTACAGTCTTCAGTGCTGCTTTTACAGCAGACTGAAGATGGCACCAAGCTTCTTCTGGATGAGTGACAGTCTTTCATTCCGATAACTGCCTAGCCAACTTCTCACTGAACACGGCTTTGGTGTTTTCGTTTTCCAGCAACACTCGTAGTGGTTTTGTTGCCAAATTTTTTCTACGTCCATTGAGACGCAGGCATATACGTGCTCGGACCAACGCATGATCGCTGTCCAAACACGTACTCCAGAAGGAGCGGCAGTCTTCCACCGATCCTCTCCAGCGATGACTAATAGCAATGTGGTCTGTGTCCATCGCTGAGTTGAGCTCGGTGGACGCCAGGTCAGACAGTGCCTTTCTTTATGTCTGAAATTTGTGCTGGCTAAAAATAGGCGGTTATCTGAGCATAGTTGTAATAGGCGATCACCGTTATCTGTACGTTCAGCTGGGATTCCGAAAGTGCCACCTAAGTGCCTTTCTGCCTCACTCAGTCTACCCACCTGTGCGTTGAGGTCACCTGCAACAACAACCACATCTGAACGTTTGGCTTTCGAGAGGAGGTTAGACAGTTTATGGTAGAACTCGTCCTTCACTTCATCCGAACTACAGTCAGTGGGTGCGTAAGC
This sequence comes from Heterobilharzia americana, assembly GCA_944470555.2. Lineage (NCBI taxonomy): Eukaryota > Metazoa > Platyhelminthes > Trematoda > Strigeidida > Schistosomatidae > Heterobilharzia > Heterobilharzia americana. The sequence goes on from OX104129.1 coordinate 64,687,264, forward strand.
AGAGATTACAAAGAGACAACGGCGAGTCTCACTATTCCTTTTAGTTCTCACTGTGCCGTTCAGCCTCATAGCGCAGAGGCGACTATCAACTGGGATCCAGTCTAGTAGTGAGTTTTCTGCCCTGGTGCTTAATGCTATACCTACACCTGCAAGACCACGAGAGCTAGCTATCGAATCTCCAGAAACTCGAAGGGTGAATTTTGTGGATTCACCAGATTGGTCAGGAGAGGTCAGGTGAATAACCACACTTGGGTCCTGTATGCGTGTCTCACAAACACAGCACACATCCATGCCCGAGTTGCTAGAGTCTTTGCTAACGAAGCCTGTTGGCCAATTTGACGGAGGGTGCGGACATTGAAGGCTCCAATATGTAATTTGGAGCGTGGTTTAAGGAGACCAGGATGCTGTTCTGTGGACTCAGATCGTTGTCGAAGGCTGCAGAGGTAGGAGAAATTGAAGATGATGCAGCATCATTAATTAAGAGACGTGAAGGAAGATTAGAAGGTAATGATGGAGGAGGAGGATAGCAGTCAGAAGAAACTTGGGTGCTGACAGAGTTGTGAGGGCGGTTGACACTTCCCGGCTGCCCACACCGTGGAAGGCTATTTCTTCTTAAGGTACCTGAAAGAGATTTGTGTGACCGCAGAGCCCATCGGACATCTGCTTGAGGCCTGTCACACGTAGCCTTTTGAGTATGATTATTTTGAACTTTTGTATTTTTGGGGCCGGGGCCGGGGCATCAACATGCCACTGCTGGTCACCCAAGGGAAACACCTTACTGCTGCCACACCCCATCCAGCTAGCAGCAGTACGACTTCGCCCTCAGATCCCCATCATAGTGTAGCAATTTACACCACAACGGTAACTGCTTTTCGTCTAACCACTATCCAACAGACCTTTCTGGTATGGTAGGATCTCGAGGCAACGAGCGTCCCACCAGCATAGCTCGTTGGGTCATTGTGATATGCAAGGCCGACCACCACGTCAAGGTAGCAGCTATCGGTCGGGAAGCCCAAGATAGAAAGCGATATAAGACGGCCATGTACTTGTACTTCTATGAACAGCTGGGTCATGCCACCTGAAATCTACAACCATCAAGTTCTATGTTTACAGGAAAATAAAGACAGAGGCGAAACAGTGTAAACGAACAACCAGTGACTTCAGTGATTAGTGCTATGCCTTCATCTAACCATCTTTATACTTTCTGACTTAGAATTACTTTAGATAAGGTGAACTGCAACTGAAAATGCATAACACATATCTTAGTCACCTCAATTAGTGGTTTCAAACGGAATTAACAAACTCATCACTTTTATCTAGGATTCTACACCGAAGTTCTACATTGCTGTTGGGATCGTATATCAGACAAGCGGAGCTACGAAAAAGATGGTGCTTAAATACACGAAGTTTTTGCAAATCTTCTATGCTTACTGACCATATCTTAAGGCCACATAAAGGACCATTTAAGAACGCCTGTGATCTCTAAAAGATATTCAAATATTGATCCAGTGCCACAGATGGCGTACGTTAGTGAAAGCCAATTGACTTTTTTATGTGATCGACAGAGAAAGAACCAAACGAAAAATAAAGGTCATGAAATAAAAACTTTCAGGTTAATTAGAGACGTAACAGAGAAAGAAACGTAAGCATTGTCCAGTTCACTATTTTAATGGAGAAATCAAAATACATCACCACGAGAAATCTAAAGTTTTACGATTAGAAAATTTGCTGGGTAGAAAAAAACACCTAATCACATCTAACAGGAAATATAATGTTAGTAAATATGAGTAAATTGACACATAGACTGAGTAAAATGCATCATATACAAAGAGCATGCACTCACTTTTCGTCTGAATTGATTATTTTCACTGAATTCATAGTCATGTGTTCTTCGTCTTACAGTTTTAGTTCCATCCATTGATAATAATTTCGTTACAAGTAACAAGAGTACATAAAGATCTGAAAAAGATTTTACTAAGAGTCAGAAAACAGTTGAGAAGTATCGAAACAATATACTAAGTAATTTATCTTTTTAATGAAAGTTACAAAAAAATAAGATGAACAGCAACGTTTTATTTTTCAGTGGATAAAGTGGAAGCTAAGTGTCGTTAGAGGGACTAATTTAGATTTGCTGTAAACAGATAAGAGACAAAAGAGAAAAAAATATTTCATCAAAACGTAGTGTAGCAGGTAACACGAAAGTGAGGCTAACAGAAATCCTAAGAGATTTGAGTTTTACTAATAACCGCAACCAAATAAGAGACAGGAAATTGGTGAATCAACTTAACCATTTATCCGATACTTTGTTCATCATTTTTTATAATTAAGCTTCACACCAATCTTAAATAAATGCTTCTTGTACCACATCATCGTTTGTAGATTATCCTTTCGAAAAATGATGCCGATTCAAATCCTTAGTTTAAATTCATGACCTGTGATAATATCATCGTATAAATGTATGCATAAAAAGAAGTGTTTATTAATAAACCTAGATGACAATGTGAGGAGTGATCTTAAGCACTTGTTTTCTTCTCTACATTTACTTCCTCAGTAAGTTTGCCCCTTTGTATGTCTTCTTCCAAAACTCGAAGCCATACTCACCTGGAACAATTACACCATGTTTCAATTGTTGGGTGATAGTTATTTATTGATTTGAAGGTAGGTTTCGTCACGGATCGATATCAAACCAACAAATCCCTACATACCAACAATTGGATTACGATACAATGCGCCTCAATAACTTGCTCTGAAATGGATCTCTCGAAGTCTCAATACAAATCATGACATATAGGGTCAACCAAGTCGGGAGTGAGAAAGACGCCCACCAATGACATGAGATGATGGTTGCACCATATCGCAAATCGATTGGAGTAGGGAAAATGGGTTGCTGGATTCCAACCTAATGGCTGAGTAGTAAAACATTTTTCATAATCGTCCTAAACTTAATGCCTCACAACAACATGGGTGCCCTAAACTAGGATGAAACAGTTGTCTACTGCTTGCAGGTTTTTAACGATTCTCCAACTAATATCAATTTGCGTTTAAGTCACATTTCCGTAACATTAGTGAGCAGAACGGTTTGAAATCTTTGCACTCTACTTTCCAGTACTAGAAAACAAAAGTGGCTTTACTAAAGATTTAAAAATTTTAAGCTGTAAGTGATTTGAGAAGACGAAGACCATCTGAAACATGTGATGCATTTGTTCCATACTTTTCAAACAAACTGATCACAAAGAGACTACTCAAACTATCCATATGAAAATCCGTAAAACATCAATCGAATCCATTGGAAATATGACAGTATAACAACAAAAAGCGTAGAAAAAATATGAAGAGCTCGAACATTATAGTTATTGGATGAAAGTTGAAATCAATGCTACCAAGTAGGTGTAAAATGAGCGAAGACTTTCTTTGAACATGACTGACTACGTCCTTGATTAATGTAAGCGCTTGTTCTTGATCACTTTTATACAATACACTACAGGTCGTTTTAACATCAACCTATAACAAGTTTCTGGGATGCGTCTGACTATAAATTAAGATGAATGTTTGCCATCTGCACTTCACAAGCGTTTGGGGTTATTCATTTATAAAACCACTTCATTACAGGTTTGAGAACCCTTCGCCGTATATTTTGATTACTCCTTCCTGTGCTGTATGGGTGTTCACACATATAAAGTGGTTAAATTTATGGAAGCTATATCCATGCATAAGTTAAATCCACCTTTCGTATTCAAAAGCAGTTTTTAATCTTCTGCACCTAGTTGGTAGTACTGTTTCCAATTTCCATTCCATAGGTGATATGGTTCAAACTTTTGTATTTGTTCTGTCTTTATTATTTTCCTTACTCTCATATTTCCAGTGAACTTGAGTCACCATCAAGTTTTCATGTAAATAATCTGATAAGTCTATGTGTGATCAGATTCTTTGAAAAGTATAGAGTCAATGTACCAAGTTTTTCGGATAACATCTTCATATTATCTTGCCTTGGGTTATCATCGATGAGTACATAAATATGTGTATTTTGTTGTCTATTTAAATGATTCAGGCAAGCAGTGCTAAACGAATCACTAAGGAAAACTAGTAATACACTGGGGAATGAAAATAAGGTAAATAAAAACTGGTGGGTAGTACAGCTTAAAGTGATTGAGAATTCACCAGTGATTGGTAGTCCCCATTTGTTAAATTACTCAAAACTAAATTTAGATAATGGTGACAGTTATAACCCGAATAAGACATCTAACTCAGACCTTTAGCTCCAATTGAGACTAAGGTATGACAAACTTCTGCAGTTCAAAATAGTTACTGACGACTTCCCTTGTTGCAGTCAAAGATGTTAACTTCTCACTGACAGCTATATTTTTATGTAACTAGGAGATGTGAATGATACTTCTGTCATTTCTGTGTACGCCTGCATCAGGGCTGGTAATATCAAGCTGTACGAATTGAGTTCTACTGTACGCCCAGTGAAACTTAAATATGAAGTCGACTGATCCAGATCTACGTGAAAACGATATATGCACATCAATCGGCTGCTAGGTTAAGTCAACTGAACATGTAGTTGTAATTGGGATAATCTACCAGAATCCAGGTTACACAAAAATGACTTTGCACCGAACTACACACGCAACTGGAATAACACTAATAGGTGACGTAGATCCATAGCTCACCAAGTGAGTGGAGTTCACAGCTCCAAATTTAAGCAACTGCTCCAATAATAATCAGCCTTTTTCAGAAAGTGCTTTGGTCCAAAACGTTATTGCAATGAGTTTTGACTTAAAGTACAAACCGAACATCTCACACATCAAAGATAATAAGCACTTACCTAGATTAGTGAACTGTGACCGTGTAATAAGTTTCGCACATACAATTCGGATGACGACCCCATCCCATCTCTTCTATCAGATGAGGATTCAGAGGAGTTGGTGAAGTCTAATCTGTCCAGAGCTATGTCTCTTCAACTACTTTAGGGAAGTCTTCTCAGCAGTTGCATATGTTATTGCTCCGGCCAGTTTTACTAGAAATGCCTCACTGATAGGACCAATGCACATAAACAGGAGGGCAGTCTTTCGGCTGCTCAGAGGCCTTAATCCTGGAAAATCCCTTGGTCCTGACGGATTACAACCAAGGCCATTATCCTTCTTGAAATATATTATTGGCAGGCTGCTTGTCGAACTACTCAATATATCCCTACATCGGGCTCGACATCGAAAAAACTGAAGAGATGCTATAACCAGTCCAGTATTCAAGGCAAGTTATCAGCAACAGGTATTGAACTGTTGTTTTAATAGTCTACCTGTTATAGTCATCAAAGTATTCGATATTACCAGGAACAGAATGCTGATCCATATTAGAACCCATGGTCTTCTCGCATCGCGACAATATACATTTCGTGCTGGTAGCTCTAGCTTAACTAACCTCTCCATGGCTAGAAAGGAAGGGATAACCGTTCGTGAGGACAAGCTGCCCGCAGATGCATTTATAGCTTTGAGCAAGGTTTTCAATAACGTTTTGCACATTGGATTAATGAGGGATCTATCTTTGGCTTGACACTATGACACGGGCCTGATATAAACAGTGTTTATGGGATAAGGAAAAGGATGGAAGGGGCTACCTTGGGTCCCCTTCTTTTTCCAACTTTGTATCAAAGGGTTCCCATTTATAATTAAGTCCCCAATGTCAGCGACGTGAAAATACGCAAGGTAATTCGTAACGACGCATTACAAGCGGACTTAAATAAACTAGTCAGTTGGTCCAAGCTTTGGTGCTTACATATTAATCCTAGTAAATTTCAAGTTATGACTATTGGTCATAGCACCTTTCATCAGTATTTAGCAGATGGGACACCTGATGTTCAAGCAATTAGACTTGGGAGACTAGGTAACGGCTCAGAATCTATCTAAATGGCACAGATGTATCCATACACTTCATTTTGATCGTTAGAATGAACTTAAGTATTCTCTTAGTCCTCCTTGCTCTCTTCTGATAACTTTCTATTATATTTAATTGCCTCTTACTTTATCTTCCTTTTTGATGTGCTGATATAAGATGTGGCGAATTGGAGCGCTACGCAATGATTTCAGTCCCCGTGTTGACATTGTCTGTCTATCTGCCCGATCGTTAGTCACAACTCGAAGAGGTCTACACACTGTAATAAAGCCACAGAGAAAAGGTTGAATGCATTTTGGTCTCTTCACATAGCTTTCATATGATGAAATGAAGACACTTCGGATATTGTATCCCTCGTTTTTGTGACTCTACTTCGAATACTGCATTTACACAACCAGTCCTAGCTTCATAAAAGATCCTAAGATAGATGGACACGTTTTAACAGTCGAAAACAAGTTGGTGGCTGGTCCTTCTAACTTATCGAATGCGGATCATGTACAGCGAATAAGTCTGCCCATATTGTGAACTGTAAAATAGTGAGCCAATGTTAGCTTTGTATATCCTTTATAATCACTTCGAGATTGATGTCTAATTTTTTATCTTTCATTGACCGATTATCTTCAAGGTCATTACGAGATAGTCAAAAACCATGGTTGGGTCAACTCAGCATGAAACTAGGCTTCTAACATAAAGATATTCGACTAACTATCAAAGTACAAGCACAATGTGCTGCTGTGCGCTCTATCTTGTTATACGATTGTGAGACGGCCTCTGAAGGTAGAAGATATGCAGAAACCACAAGTTTTCAACCAAAGACGTCACTGTAGGATTCCTCACTTATGTTTGAATCTGTGTGAGCAATGTCGAGGTTAGATGTAAGGTGACTAAGTAAAGAAAGTAAATCAGTTGATGAATTTGTTAACCTTAACCAACTCAAGTGTCTTGGATGCATGTTTCATATGCTAAACCACAGCATACCTTGGTGCGGAATGTTACCCAAAGTTGGACTAGTTCGGTAGAGGGCTCAGGATGGTCAAACCAAGACATGGTATCACTGAATGAAGTCTCCGACTATTGGTCTGATCTGCTTAGGAATGTGTAGACTGCCTGGCTGGGGTCCTCTGGAAGAATCAATGATAAGAGAACCTTAGTGAAACGGGTGAAAATCGGTCACAATGCCATAAAATTATTCACTCGTCAACGTCCTCTAAAGTTTGAACATTTTCACTAATCTTGATTTTCAAATTTCTTTTTCACCAATATGTCTTAGTCTCCAAATATGTCTTTTTTTACCCACTTTTGCCACATGCTACTGTGAATTGTGGCAATTTGAGCGGATGCAATCCTATGAGGGGTTTATTTCGCCTATTTGACACAGTCAACCGATGGGACTCCTTTCTCAAGTGATTGGTATCAGATCTTTCGGTGAATGTATTTAAGGAGAAACCAGATCTTCACTAAGAAACTCACTGCAAGGATGAATTAGCCTGCTACCCTCATAACTGACGTCTGGAGTCATCTACCTACATAAGCCTAATGAATTTCTGAATAGTATGTCACATCATGAAGGCATAAGTTAAATTTGATCGAGTTTAGCGACATAAACAAACGACTTGGCTGATTGCCTCTCACTTTTCAGCTAGCTGTCAGAAAAAAGAGACGGCGAACACCAAAAAAAGCCATCGATGGGAGGATACGCGATAAACTCAACAGTGAAAAGTGTAAAGTAAAAAATAATGCATCCCTATGCCATTGTAACCTGGTTTCAACACCTATTTTCCCACCTTTTCGCTTAATTATCGTCTGTTTTGTCGTCTAAAAAGCAGTTTCAGTAACATATGACTGATATCGAGCTGCCAACATCCAACATCAATGGTGAGAGTAGAGGAAACATGTAGTTTTCCAGCTCTCGCCGTGACATCCCGATATCGAATTATCTCATCTCTCCGGTTCAAGAATAAAATTTCAGTTCCAACAAGAGGAAAAGTTCCTAATTACACTTTCCTTACGACACAGCTTGTTTGATGACTACTTATTCCATTGGGAGAAAAATGAAAGACTTACGGTATTTAGTTTTGAATTTATAAAGTGATTTGAAGCTCTATTTCAAGGTATTTAGACGATATGAAGAACGATGTAGTAATTTTCACCATACTTGGTGAAATAAGTGAATACAATGCATAAATCAGAAGTAACGTACTAGTCACAATAGGCGCTCTTTGCACTTCAAACCTCAAACTTCGCGTTGTAGAACTAGTGTACGATGTTTCTTTGAGTTCTACGTCTGTCTTATTGGAGTACGCTCTAGGTTTGGAAGGGTCACAGTTGTCTTCCTAGTTCCGAAAACCTGAAAGGGTAAGGATAATGGATTATTAATTAGTCTGGTCTCTAGGTAGTATTACAGCAACTGGTCTGCAGATGATGGAAAGCTTCTCGAGTACACCCCACCGGTATCGTAGGACTTAAGGTGTCCGTCTAACCCCCTCTCAAAAGTGTCAGGGAACGGGTCTGTAACAACTGCTGAAGAAATCGAGTTCCACAGCTTACAAACTCTAACTGCAAATGAGTTAGCACGGATCTCTGTACGTGCCCTCTCATGCTTTGCTCTTAATGGGTGGCCCCCCGGGTCCCGTTTCCGAGCAAAGCTTAGAAGGGATCTGTTGGGATGGAGTGGATTGCGGATGATGTGGCACATCATGATCATATTCCCTCTGGTCTTCCGGTATTGTACTGAATGCAGCTTAAGAGCAACTATGCGGTCTGGGTACGGTTTGTGCCGTAACCTAATCACTTTCTTTGTGGCTTTTTTCTGTACCCGTTCCCGGATGGCCATGTCCTTTTTCAATTATGGGGACATCACAAGCGACTTTTTTCCAGATGATGGTGGATGTACACGGTATACATTGTGGTGAAAAGAAAAGGAGTTAGACCCCCTAAAGTTTATGAGAGAAACCCCATGACTCCACCTACCTTGTTGGCTGCAAGGCGAAAGTTGACTCAAGCTCCTAGTGTGTCGCTCAATATAACTCCCAGATCTTGTTACATGTTGGAGTGACAGATATTTATTTTACCCAGATAGTAAGATCTGGGACTACTTTCATAATTGTCAACTATCATCACCTGACACTCATTCGAGTTGGGAGGAAGCGAGTTTTCTGTAGTCCAGTTAAGGATCTTCGTAAGGTCTTCCCAAAAGACAGAAATATCTGTTGGCACCTGTGTCTCCCTCCAAATCTTCAGATCATCGGCATACAATAGTGAATGAGAACTGCGGGCTCCTGGTAGGTCACTGATAAGAGCAAGAAATGGTAGTGGGCCCAGAATAGAATCTTGAGGCACACCACTCAGCATCGGGAACCGGTCAGATAGAGAGGAGCCAACTCTGACTCTAACCTGGTGTAAAGGTAACCTCTAAGCCAAATTAGTAATTCTCCATGTACACCCATGGGCTGAAGTTTCCTACACAGGACATCACGATTTATCCTATCAAAGGCCATAGAAAAGTCAAGTAAACCAACATGAATGGCCTTTTTCTGCTCAACAGAGAAAGTCCGGCTATTCCACGTAAAAAACCATGTTGGCGACCGTTTAGGATCGATTTCTTGGGTGAGTGGTCACGAAATGAGTTATTTATTACTCTCTCCTTGACCTTCGCAGCTAAACAGATCAGGAGATTGGTCTGTAGTTGGAGACACCTTTATGTATTGGGACGACAGCCACCCGTTTCCAATCAGAGGGTAACCTGCCTTCCAGGAACGATCGTCTGAAGAGGTTTGCTAGAGGGGTCCACAGAGCTTCAGCACACTCTTTAAGTACTCTTGGGTGAATCCCATCAGTTCATGGAGACTTATTTGGGTTCAAATTCCTTAATGTTTCCGTGATTGGAGAGGGTTTGAACTTTATATGGTTTAGCCCCTCTCTAACACAGGTGTCCGACAGATGGGTGGCTTTCCCTCTCAGGTGACAGAAGTTGTTTCGGAATCCATAAACTATTAAGTTTGCTACCTTGGAGTTAGGGTGAAAAATGGTTAAACCTTTGGGATCCTGTACACTAAGCGAACGTTTACTCTTCTGTTTCATCGGCGGGTACAGCATCCCATGATTCCCCTCCAGCGTTCTACACAGTTGTCTAGTAGTTTATTCTGTCATTTCCGATTCTTATCGTACATCCGTTACGGATGTCTTTGTAATTTAGCCAGTCAATAGGGCTATTAGTGTCCCTCCATTGATTCCAAGATGACCGTTTGCTCCGTATAAGTTTGCTGGTGCTTGACTTAAGCCAGGAGGGGTAAAACCTGTTAGTCGAGAGCGATCCGTGAGGGCGAAGGGGATTAAGGGCAGCGTGATACATCATGATCATATCCCCTCTGTCCCTTCGCACTGTACTGGATGTACCTTAAGAGCAAATAAACTGTCTAGGTAAGGTTTATGCTGTAACCCAGTCACTTTCTTCGCTGCCCTTCTCTGGACCCCTTCTAGGGTGCCTACGTTCTTCTTCAAGCATGGGGCATTACTAGTGGACTTTTTCAAGATGAGGACGAATATAGGGCCCATACCCTGCGGGCATAAGGACCAGAGTTAAACTCCCTAAAGTTCGCGAAATAAGCCTAAAGAGTTCATAGGCCCCGTTGGCTGCAAGGTGACGGGGAACCGGAGCTCCAAATTAACTTCCAGGTCTTTCTAAGTGTTTGGGTGACATATTTATTTCGCCCAGTGAGTAAGAACCGGAACTGTTTTTATATTTGGCAACTATCATTATCCCGCATTTCCTCAAGTTGGGAGGGAGCAAGCTTTCTGCCGCCCAACTCTTTATTTTTCGCAAGTCGTCATACTAACATTTGGAATGGACTTCCGAATGGTGTCCGATGCCGCGTGACCATATCCCAGTTTCAATCAACCTTGAGCCACTACATCGATGAATTCGGAGTATATAGGATCCTTGATGGACCTTACGTAGACGACAACATGTTCCTTACTGACCCACCTAACATCTAGAGCCCAACACGCAACAATCTAAAGCAGCTACCTAAGAACACTGCCTTTTTGATCACATACTATTTTCATCTCCCCCAATTCCAGAATAGCAAGCGACTTTAGTGTAAAAGGTATGGTGCACTTGATACGCCAAAGCCAAGGATGTACGCCTGCGGCCTCACAATACATTTAGGAAAAGGCGCCACCCGTTCAGAAAACAGTCCCAGATTTGTAAAAGCCAAATATAAACGGATGGAACTCGGCATATACGTTTGATGATTATCGCTAGAGTTTAAGCTTGACTGACAGCAAGAATCAGACTGACATGAGCGAGCGGAAACACGGAGTAGGTGGCCAAGTAACAACAAAATGGGATTGCCCGTTATCCTTACGAGCAACTTCCGTAGTGAATATGCCCAAAGATAGCAGTAGGTCGAGAAAGCATGGGAGTGCATTGTGTCACCCAGGATTTTATGATCCATAAGTGATGATAATTTGTTCTCGCAAACACGAGTACACACCAGTTTACAGGCGTGATTATATGCTTGGACCAATTTGAATATTTTAGTTGATACAGATTCAATGCTAGGAGGTAATCAGCGAGCCTAAATGGGTAAAGTTAATGCACAGAATCCAATGAAATAGCGGATAAGCGAAGCTTCTACACTTTTTACTTTTCAAGTGGATGAATTTCTTCTGTGATTCTCAAAAGAAAGGAATATAGAGCTGCGAAGCGTGTGAATATGAGTGCTTTTTGGAACAAAGAACTCACAAGTAGCATAATAGTAATAGTTTGGCTGCATAAAATGTTTGTCGGATGTGCAGTCACTGGTAGGCACATCACTAGGATGCTGTGGTGGTTTTTGAGTATGTGGTTTCAGATTTGAATAAAACCGGCGAGCCCTATGAAATTCTGGGTTAAGATATTGCTTCCGTTCTTGTTGGCTTGGTTTTGGGCGGGGAAGAATGTTGTTTTCTTGTAGTAGTTCAGATAGGTGGGACATCATTTTCACTATGCCTGATTCTAGAGTAGCATCCGCAGAGGGGAAGAGAAAACAAAAGGCGAGAGAACACGCTAGGAGAAGACCGGGAAAATTTAGCAAGATTACTTTACGGAAGCTGGGAATCTTAACCGAGAGGATTGGCGGCATATGTCACTAAAAATAATAACTGTGACAACTTTGTACGTCGCACTATGTCATGATTCAGACAGCAGTGACGATCTTATGACGTGCTTTTGTACATTAGTACTCGTTCTCGGTTTAATTGGCAATAGATTTGCCGATGTGAAACATTCGAACAGTTTGTAGAAACGACTGTTCACGGATACCTTGAAATAACAGCTTCTATCGGGTGAGGCTTAAATTATATTGTGAGTGTATTTAAAGAGAGAAAATATAACAGAAAGATGAGGTAACGGTGGGCTCCGTGGTGGCAGTATGGAAATTGGTGGGAAGGTACATGAAATAAAGCCAAGTGTAAGGCGGAGGTTTGAAGGCAATCACCATCATTTAGGGATAGAAACTGGAAAAGAAAGAAGACCCAAGCACTAAGTAGCTGTGTCGTTTAATCAGCATTTGTAATGTAAGATCGTAGTAAACTACTTTGTAAGCACATGGACCCATGAGACCCGGAAATTAAAATGGTTGTGACGTCCCCTTACAATATGTATGATCGTAAACTATTAGCTAAAACCGGGCTCTGTGAGACCAACCTGAGATGTAATTTCCCCCTCAATAAGTCGTCTCACATCCAGACTAAACCTCCTGAGGAAAAACGTGAAGCAAGTTCACTACTTATGCTTTGCTCCTCGCTTAATAAGCTCCTCGTAGATGATGAGTTTACCACTACCTCGGCCACCACCTATGCATCCATGGCTGATGAAAACATATCAGGTCCTCTAAAAGTGTAAAGTAAGGTTATCACCGACCTCATGCACTTTTACCCTAAAAAATGTTTACACAATGTGTTTGATTCCTATTTCGCCAGCCCGGATTGCGTAGTCACTAGAGTACACACTGGAAAAGTAAAAATTCACTTGATGTAGAGTCAGCTTTCTCCGTACATCTACCAATAAACACCACATATGGAAAACTTTTAAGTAAGAAAATCGGAAGAGTTACTTTTGTTTACTTAAATTAGCGTATATGTATGGCTGAAGTGGGTCTAAGAAGATAGAAATTTCTCTCTTCCCAATTTGTCTTGCGTGCTACATCACTCTCCGGTTTCTGGCCATGCTTTCCCTTTCTTTTCGCTTTTCGGCGTAAGCTCGAAGGGGAAATCCCAAGCTCAATTTTGACCAAAAAGTATCAACTTGCGAAACATAGTATTCGTAAGTGATTATAGAAAGTACGGAGAGAACTCTCCAACTGGCTCACCCCAATGATTTTCAGTTTTCCGAAAAGTTCCACAGTAAATACACCAACTTACCAACATCTTAAACCCCACCATATGCAAAAACTCAACTACGATAACCGGTCCAAGCCCTCTGGACGGTCATAATGGCGGCGAAAATTTGAACAAACAACTAAATCTGAGAAATAAACTCACCTAGTGACTCTGAATGCGACATATTTGCAAACAAACCCTCACAGCAGACTTCTCCGGCGCTTTATGTTTTTTGACTCCATCTGACAGAAGATAATTGACAGCCAACATAAGTTCTTGATAATACTGTATACTTCTGTGTGAATTCTATATAAAAATCCATCACAACTGAACGATAGCATTTCTAACGCTTATTTCTCTTCATCATAACAACTAGTCCTGATGGTCAACATCTATATTGCTTTGTAAGGTAACGCGACGTGTGGGAAACGCTTAAACTTAGATATTCACGTGGGTTACATGGTTAAGTTAACACTCCATGATATCTGAAATCGATGAAGTGAGTTCTTGTTGGTCAGTGATGCTATAAACACGTGAATCGACATTAAACTAGTTACTTATCTGATGGAACATGGAACTAGGCAGAAGGGCCAAGCATCCCGGTCACTTGTAAGGTAAATATCGAATATTCCATGACTCTGATTCCACTTTGGTGTCAAAAGAGGTGGTGAATGGAAACGACTTAGGCTTTGTGTACGAACTGTGTGTACTGTAAAGTGATATTTTCCCGTTCTTTTCATGACTTGCAGACACCTGTATCATTCAGGACAGCTCAAGTTTTGGATGTCTCTTCCGTTATTTATCTGATGATAGCCGTAAACTGACTTCTCTCATCTTGAATTTTCAATTTGGAGTAAAATATTTATTTATTGATAAGTTCTCGGGTCACCCAGCAACTTCCAAATTAAACTAAACTTTGTGCTTCATGAACTGGTTATTTGTTTCATTATTTATCCCTTGGGTTCCTAATGGGACGTGGGGCTTCAGTAGCACGTCTCTAATGCAGTCTGTTCCCTGAAATCTTTTGAACCTGGTTCCCTGACAGCCTAAAAGCTCTCATTTCCTCCTCGCACGATCTCCTCCATGTCATCCAAGCCTCAGACGCCCAACTCGTCGCTTCCCATCTGGGTTCCACTCGAGGGTCTGACGCGTGATGTCCACAGTCGGCCTTCTCAGTGCATGCCCAATCCATCTCCACTTCCTCCTGCATATTTGTTCAGCGATAGGTTCTTGGTTAGTTCATTGGCAGCCATAGCTCCTTGTTGCTTATTCTTTCTGGCCACCTGATCTTCAGTACCGGGCCAGCGTGGGCAGTTGTTGATGAATGTCTGTACTTTGTTGGAGATCCCGTTTGTAGCGCACCACGTCTCTGAACCATACAGAAGCACTGACTTGACTGACGTTGGTGTTGACAATCTGGATCTTGTTCCACATGCTGAGTGCAGAAGATCTCCAGATTGGTTTCAGGCCAATAAACGCCTGTCCTGCTTTTCCAATCCTGGCTGGCTTTGACGTCCTCGTCTGTGCCACCACCACCTATAGTTGAAACAGTACCTCCTAGATAGGTGAAGGAGGTTTCTCCCGTTGATGGTGATTCGAGCTTGTTGTTGTTGGTGGTGGCATTGGTTGGGTATCTTCATCACCTCTGTCTTCTCTACGTCCACCTGAAGTCCAGTTTTCGCTGCCCTGACTCTTCTGTCAACTTGTTAGTTTTCGCCTGTAGATTTTCAGGTTTTTGTGACATTAGACACAAGTAATCTGCGAAATCCAAGTCTTCTAGGTACTTTTCCGCAGTCCAGCGTATTCCTCTCTTCTGGCTCCTGACTGTTTGTTGCATGATCCAGTACACTACAATTAGGAATTTCATGGGTGATAGTAGGCAGCCTTGTTTCACCCCTGTCTTCACTTCAAGAACATCGACTGGTAATGGTTGTTAACGCTACACGCAACCACGAGCTGTCATAAGAGCTGCAGAAGCTGCGGAACCAAAGGTCCGAAAGCCGAGAGGTGGGCAGCAAAGAAGGGTCCTGCCGCTGACCGAACGGAATCCACCACCGGGTCAAATTGTGGGCATGGTTGGAGTAGGGTTTAGGAAGGCGATGAAGTGCGACGACTGTCGAAACTTCCAGGAACCGCTGCATGCTGGCAACGTGACATGTTTCTTCTACAGAGTATCCAGGGCTTCATGAGGTGGTCGAATTAGCCGCAGAAACTCACGAAACTAGGTTGGCGCGGTGCTTCCTAGATGGCTGGAGACGGGCAGAGGAGTTTGACTTTGCAACTGCAAAGGCGATGATGGAATAAAAATGTTTCCCGAAGTTTTCGGCTTGAATTCTATATGCAACACCTCCAAGGAAGAGGACGTACCTATAAGTATTGGTTCTGTTTTTCAGCCACATGCTCCATCAGCTGGTTGTCACAGACGGCCCCCACTGCATGTGCCCTAAGGGTCTGAAGTATAACTCGTCGAGAACGGTTAGTAGATGTGAGGGATGTGTTGGGGTCTTTCAAGACCATAGTGGGCGGCAAGTCACGAATTGTGGAGTTTATTCTCTACAACAGTGCGACATAAAAGGGAGCTATTCTCAGTCAATTCCGATTACATTCTATTGCCTTGTATGCTTTCAAGTAATGAACTTTTCGTATCTAGGTAACAAGACGAGTAACGGAGATGAGTCCCCCATGCGTACCTGAAGAAACGACTACGTTAATGCCTCTCGTTAGAGTTGAGCACTCGGGAAGTGCCGAAATGTTCTACAGGAATGTATCGTCAAAAAGCAAACTGACGCATGACGATATGCATGCGATGGAATACACAGGGGCCCGCGCAGTCTTTCAAGAACAACACAAGTACTGTGTGGTCAATAAATATGACCACAATTGCTCATGTTACGCCAGCACAGTTGTGCTTGTGCTGATCATCCTTCCCTTCCTGAGCCCAGATTCCTGCCCTGTAGTCTTGTCGAATCTTCTAGGACATCAAATCACTTCTTCGCAGGTGTACTCCGACACCCCACAAGATGGACACCAGATTATAACCACGCACTTATGGACCTAATCAAAAGGCTGGGGACATTGGAGAGAGGTGAGTGCTTGTTTCAGGGATGATGTATGAAATGAAGCTGCAGGCTCAGGAAAACCCGGAAAGGGCACGTAGACTTCTGTAAGAGATGTACACCAGGGTTTATGAGGAGCGCCACTGACAAGATTAAGCTTCAGTAGCCTCACAAACTGCTGAATACCTACTAACTGCCTATATGCATATTGTTTCAGCCCTTAAATGAATCTAAAATACATTTTCCTTTCGTTTTTCATCAAAGACAAAAACAGCATGGGCCATGTGATTAGCAGCAGGAGTGGAAGGAATTGTGTTACTGCGCTATGACAAACGGGTCCTTTCATTTAACTAACAACCATTGGGTTGTACGTTTGAGGCACGCACCGCCAACCAAAGTCTGATCGGTTAAGCATTACCGCTAGCCGTAACCTAGCAGGTATGCTCGCTGAACCAGGTATATGCAGCGTCGCTTGTTAGGTCGACAAGTAAGCAGATAAATGAAGTTAATCGTTGCCTCGCGGAAGTTGCTTACTGCATGAAAGCCCCTGGCGTTTGCTTCGGCTGGGCAACATTCCTCCTTAATTGTCATAACATTCTCCCCTATGATCTTCTTAAGGCCAAGTAACGATTTCCGGTACTTCCTTCAGACCTACGCTCTTGCCAGAGGCCTCCTGAAATTAGAAAGTCTATCACTTGACCTTAAAGTTTGTCGTGCTCCAAATATACAGCTTATCGACACACGGAGACATTGGCAAATTACTGACGAATTTGTCTCCACAAAAGCAACATTAGTCTCAGATACACGCAACTGTATGGATATCTAGTACTAGGGTTAAGTCCATGCATGAATCTCTTCGTAGGAGAATGATCACCTGCCCTAAGTACAGTGCCCCTTTGCGGCATGGGATCCACATCCTTGTGTTGTATAAAAACCCACGACTATATGTTTCATTAATATCAAAACAGAAGTTATGCATACCATCTGCGGTCACTCTTCCATGCCACATTTACAACCACTGGCAGTTCTTGGAAAACAATGTCTGCATCATAGCAAAAATTTCACTTATCAATAAAATGTTAGGAAGAGCAACCTCCTTGAACTGTTTCACCCACAGACAAACTTCTGGTGAGCTTTTATGACTAACACGACATACTTAATGCACTATATGGCCCAATCAATATCCATATTAATGCCGGGACTAAAACCATTTCGAAATCAAGAAAGAGAACTTGAAAGGTTAATATATTGTGCTACGAAAAAATGACTTTCCAATGGTTATTGGAAGCTAAATTTTTAAGAAATTTTCTTGCTGACATCCAATACCTGCCCAGTCAACATACCCCACATTTCCTACTGAGACACTCGACGTTTGCGTAAAACATTAAAATGACGCATACTGCGCTCAAATTACCAGCAGTTTATTTCACGTTGTTATAACAGTCACCTGTGTTAGTCAACCGAGGCGGCTAACAGGTCAAGAAGAAATCAAAACTTAGCCTCTTTTCCGATTCTCCTAGCCACTTCACCTTTCTAAAATCAACCGATCAAAAAGTCGCCTGTGACCTATGTCATGTCACACCCAGCCTGGTGGACATCCAAATCAGAACCAAGCGATAATGACCTCCAACATAACCTTCTGCGCGGCAATGCAACGACAAAGGTAAAACAAGACTTCGAAAATGGCAATTTTCAGCCGAATAACATGGATTATAAGGAAAAGTGCGAATAGTTTTGAAGAAATCGGGAAGATTATCTGGGGGCTTACCTTGGTCTCAGCAACACCAACGGTAAGAAAGTAGGGCAATAAGGGTTTACTCCACTACAGAGAAAATATGGCTGTAAAGGCAAATATAACTCCAAAGGTCCTAAGGGTGGGGTTTTCATATCATTTTCAGCCACATCTTGGGCATACCAAAATCCTTCCATCCAACCAGTACCTAGCCTGGAGCCTACTGAAATGAGCTCCATCAGCCATGTGTTGTCAGTATGTAACGAAACCCGACGCGGATTTGAATCTCAGGCGGAACATCAGTTTCGTTGAGGTTGCAGATACGCCTTGCTGACGAGTGCCAAAAAGCACGAAACCTAGGTCCATGGCTTCCTGCCGATTGCCTCCAACCAGCTAAAACCTGATCTGCGCCACTCATCGTGTTCAGCGTTAAGGAGAGTTGGGGTCGCTGGTAAAAACAAAGCAGTGAGAAAGGGGACAGCGAAAAATCCAGAAAACATGCTCCACTCGGTCCTTAAATGCAATGCGAAGGAAAATTTGTATTCACATGTAACTGATGTGTATTTTTGATCTTTTTCTTCTCAATGGGCTTGACTGTTGTGGCTAAAATCCCCATGTGTTTCTCAACGGCGACGAAAGCTTCGGGAGTTCCCAAGTCCAAACCTGGACTGATCAAATACAAAATAGGTGATTGCCAAACAAGAAAAGTATATTCAAGTCGTGAGGGAACTTTAGGAAAAAGTTGTTCTTTATATGGAAATATATCACATCTCATCGTATCCACTTTTGTTAATTATGCGTAGCCTAACATTTTGGTTTACTCAACATTTTTTTGGATCCACCGCTTATTTAGTTGTGAGCCCGATCAAACGAACTCACTCTTCCCCCTACCGATAGTGAACGTTTAGTTTTGCATGCTTTCCCGTAGGGTTGTTAATATCTCGGACGTTAATAAAAGTTCTCCACAAGTTGCGCCCGTGAACTTACGGAGAGGCCAGAATGACTGACCTAAGACTTCTACCCCATGGTCTTAACATCCCTCGCATATGGTTCGCACAAGTCGAGGCCCTTTTCATGGCACATAGCATTTGCTGTCAAGCACCCAAGCACGCTTACGTGGCAGGAGCCCTACCCGATGAGGTTGCCACTAAAGTCAGCGACCTAACTGACGACGCCCCGGAAGAAAAATCTTACGACATCTTGAAGTCAGCGGTTATACAACGGACGTCTGTGACAGAAAGAAAGCGACTGCAGCGCCTATCAACCGCTAGTGAACTACTTGATAGGAAGCCCTCCCAACTACTCAGATACATGAAATGACCCTCAGGTTGATATCGACTTGACGGAGCTGTTCTTAAGCAGCTGTGGCTTTAGAGGTTTCCATTAAATGTCCATCAAATATTTAGCACCTCTTCAACAAATGCCAAACTAGACATCTTGGCCAACGTGGACAGTAAATAGCGAAGGTCTGCCCATGTATCCTCCTCAATGACCATTTAATGACAACCACAACAAACAGACCCTAGTATGACCCTCCCTTAACCTCCAACCACCCACATAGTATCGAGTCACAGGTAGCGACATTAAAATTCAGATCTGAAGAGTTAGCGGCACAGGTTTTGCATGCAGACGCTCGACACCCGAAGTCCATGTCTCGTAAGCGCTCAACTGACAGGCGCCAACCACGCACACGTAATCCCCCACAAGAGATTCGTTGGTACCGGAGAGGGGTTGACCGCAAAGCCAGTCAGTGCACCAGATCCTGCAACTTAAAAAAGGCTCACCGTCGGACTGGCGAAGCTTGGCAGCCAGATAGTGATGGCGACAGCTGTTACCAACAGCCGATACAGTCGCCCCTTTTGCATGGCGGGTAAGAACTCAGGCTCCCAGCTTACGGTCGATACAGGTCCCAAAGTTAATGGCATTCCACCCCCACTTTCGCGGCGATCATCGACAACCTCTAACAAGCTGTCTGTTCAGGCTGCGAATAAAACTTGCATACCGACGTTTGGCTTGCAATCACTAATATTAGGTCCCGGTCCACGCCGCCGATCAGTTTGGATGCTCATCGTCGCCGATGTACACCATCCTATATAAGGGCTCGACTTCCTAAGTGCTTTCAGTCTGCCGGTTAACGCCGACAAAAAGGGGTTGACTGATGCATACACAAAGCTGAATGTACAAGACACTTTTCCATTCAAAGCGTCTGCACCGCGAAACCTGAGGATGACAGATACGCACACCTACTCCAAAACTTCCCCGGCGTGATGAGACCCAACTTTCACGCCGAGGAAGCAAGCCACCCTACAGTACGTAAAATCGCCTCCAAAGGTTAACCTGTCTGTGCACGACCCCAACGTCTACCACCTGATAACTCAGCAGCTGCCGAAGCTGAATTCGAACAGATACTGCAGCTGGACACCATGCACCAGTCCAATGGCACTTGAGCTTCACCACTGCACATAGCGGCAAAGAAAGTCAGTGGCTGGCAGACATACGGCTTTGAGTAATTCAGCCGCCTCACTACCCCACCCCACACCCACGCGATTTTTCCTTTACCTTGGACGGGAAAAAGATATTGTCACAGGTGGACCGAGTTCGTCAGCGCCATCAAATACCTGTTGCTAAGACAGACATCGAAAACCGGTAACGATACCTGCTTTCGGGTTGTTTGGGCTTCTCTGGGTCCCATTTAGACTCAAAATCGCGGCACAACAGCTTCAACGACCCATGAATGTGGTTACGCAGGGTCTTGACTTCCTTTTTTCTACATCGATGATGTCCTGATAGCAAGCACTTCTCAGAAAGAACGCTTCAGACACCTTGTTATCCTGTTCGAACTTTTTCAACAATACGCTGTAGTCATTAGTCCAAGTTAGCTCATTTTTGGAGTACCGTCGTTAGTTTTTGGGCATTGCATAGATGTCTAAGGTGTAAAAACTTTTAACGATAAAACTGATGCCCTCTTACGATACAGCGAAACTGATTCACCAAAGAAACTTCGACGGTTCCTCGGTTTGTTCATTGTTTCGCTCCATAGTGTGCCTGACTTCCGCAGCCTCTGATAGATTAACTTAGGGGCAGCCAAAAATGTTCCGTTTCGCTGGCGAAGCGTGCTAAGCTTTCCAAAAGGCTAAAGCAGCACTATCATGGGTAGCCATACTGTCACATTTGTATTCCAGCCCAGAAGCGCTCCTGATCCTCTGCCCAGACGCTTCCTAATCCACAGTGGGCGCTGTTCAGCAGCAAAGGCTTAATGACAAAATACTTTCACTTATTTTCCTTTCAAAGAAGCTTGAGGCATCATAAACAAGATGCGGTCCCCTCAGGGGCGAACTTCTATCCGTCTACTTCGTCGCCAAGCCAGCTTTTCCGGCCGATGAAGTCGAAGTGGGCCAGTCACCGCCTCAGAGTAAAACTACATCACCTAGTACACCATCACTGATCCCGCCCAGAGTTCAGACGCCTCACAATCCCGACAAACTGCAGTCGGTGGCACTTGCGGCGAGAATCATAGTGGCGTCCAAGTGGCTGAAAGCTTGCACCCAAAGAATTAACTCTTATTAAGCGTGGAGACTGATGCTGACGGAATAAGTTAAATGGCTTGGCTGCCTGTGAATAAATCAAGGTGCTGTCAAGAAACTATATTGGTGAGTCTCATAAGTTGTCAGGGCAACATAGCCACTGAACTAAAACTCATCAGGGAGGCACTGTATACCTACATGAGACACAGGAACAAATTTTCCTCCAACGCGCAAGACCAGCGAACCCGGTTGTTTTCGAATTTGGCAGTGAGATTATTAATTTAACAGTAAGTACGTTTTAGTGCACCATCTTTCAGGTAAAACAAGTTAGAACCACAAAACCTTACCCATCATATCAAGTTCTAAAGTCCCTTCAGCCAGGGACGATTAATTTAGAAGAAGCCCTGAACGGTTGGTACCTACATAAATAACTTGGGTTAGATGGAATTACATAGAGAGGGAACTGTGGCTGGACTACAGAAGAGTGGTCAACACAATAACGTAACTGAGTGTGTTCGTGGTTGTTGCCTGGGTGACAATATCGGAGCAGATTGTTGACTCTCCAGTTGACAGTTTGGAGAGTCGACTTCCATTCCATCCGCTTTCGCAGGTTCCTAGCACTTCTATGCTATGCCTTCTCATCTCTTTGTCAATCTGGGTAGCCTTGCTAGGTTCATACATGGCGCGGACATTCCACGTCTCCATCCTTACCGTCGCTTTCATTGAGGGAAGACACATCGGCCGACTGGCTTCTGGAAGTCTTTCACCAGCCGGCGTTATTTTGTCTATCGAATTCCGGTGAGTAATAAGTTTATTTTCATTCTTTATATTTTCCTTCTGCTTAGAAGTTTCTTTAGCGATTGGACTGGTGTCACGGGGTAGGGTGGGCAGCCCTACGCCCAACCTTTCCTCTTTATCCAGGCTTAGGACCGGCTACTAGCTGGTGGACTGGTTAACCAGGTGAGGTTCTGAAAGGATAGAGATAATCGTTTATTAGTTTATCTGCTCGTGGCAGGTAGTATTTCTTCCGTCGATCTGTAGGTGGTGGAAAGCTCCTCTACTAAGGCCCATGGATACCACAAGACGCTGAATGAGAACCTAGCCTCCTTTTGAAATTATAGGATGAGGTGGCTCTCAGAACTGCGAGAAGGGAATTCCACAGCTTACAAACGAGTAAGAAATGATCTTTTCACATGCTTCCCCATCCTGTGCTGGGCGCCAATTCTGATTGCAGCTTAAGGAGGGTCTGTCAGGATGAGCAGTGAAGTTATGCTGAACTATTATGAATAACATTATCGAATCCCTGCAAGGGCGTGAGGCATGTTTAACAGAGAGAATAGAGTGTATGGCTGTCATCCACGAAGCTACCAGAATGTCTAAGGCCCCCCGACGAATACATTGTCATTCATTTAGTGAGCACTGGAGACTTGAAGGCGGTAGCTCTACAGGAGCCGCTACTGAGTGGGGGGGCTACTATACAACTGCTGCCATTTGGACTAGTAATCTCTTCAACATCTACTTCCATCTACTACTGTAAGTATCCCCTGTGGAATTAATGTACACTGCCTTTAAACCGCATGGTGAACTGGAAATGCATTGATTTAGATATTCACCTTGGTTATGTGACTGTGGATACTTACTGATACTCCAGATCGCATAGATAGGCCCTTTGTAGTTGGCAAAGCTAAAAACTGAAGAACTTTCTGGTGAATGGACGTCTATATTACTAAATATGAAACTATGCAAATGTGCTAACAACGTCGTCCGGTTATAACTCAAACTTCGAACACTGCGCGCTTTTGTCGTTGATAGTGGAACCTATGTGTGTAATGACAGATGGGAATCCATTCTCGTCTCTTGATTTGCAGCAAGTTTTAATAAGTTTATGCACACCAACAACTTGCTACGTGAGTCATATAATTCCAGATACTATTCTGTAAACTTTCAAAGTTATCAGACTGACGGTGCTTGTGAACTGGTATCTGTCATGTTAAACCCATTATATGGGAACGGAATTTTTATCGTCAGCACTTTGACGCACTGCGTACGCTGAAAGTGGTATTTTCTTTGTCCTGTGACCGCCATCTGATGTTTTTGATGGAATTAAACGACTTCTCCTCTCTACTATCCAGGACCCGTAAAATATTGTGGACTTTTCGACATATATCAGTATTTTGAGGGGGTTGTGGAGATTTGGAAATATTTCAAGTTGTTATTCATCGAAGACTGACATCAGTTGGAGGAACAAAGGATGAATAACAACTTGAAATATTTCCAAATCTCCACAACCCCCTCAAAATTTAATTGAACTAGTGCTTGTTGGTGACTAGCTTCGAGAAGTATTCCCGAAGTTCCAATGACAAGTCGTGACCGGTGGAGTCAAGCCTGATGGCCATGAGGACAAATACTCAGCGATGACATTGGGTGGCGGTTTGCGCTATATCGTGAGCTAACAGAAGTTGGAAATATGGAGCATTGGATTCTGACCCAGTGGCTCAATGGTAACGCGCTGGCCGCGGAACCTGAAGGTCGCGGGTTCGATCCCTGCTGGTGGGGTCGTGGGTGCGCACTGCTGAGGAGTCCCATACTAGGAAGAAACAGCTGTCCAGTGCTCCCGGGTTTCCTTTGTTCCTCCAACTGATGTCTGTCTTCGATGAATAACAACTTGAAATATATCAGTATGATGACGACTGCAAACTGGCTTCTCTCGCGTTAAATTACTAACGTGAGAGTAGAAATTTATTATTATTACTAAACAGGTTCAGAGGCAAACGCACTCAAAATGCACACTAATTTACCTAGTTTCATCAATTACCCAAATTAGAGAGAGGGTGACAAATAAATCTCACCGAACGAACTGGATACCGAAAATACGACATGTTGGTGGCATAGGGTAACTGCACCAAGGTAATTAAGTTGTTTAATGATTCGTTAAGATCCTGGTCCAAAATGGGTCACGGCCTACTTTTTCGGTAGCTTGGGGCTGTCAGGACAACGGATCTTTTGAAAATTTGGTTGAATGACCTTTCAACGGTTGCTGACAAGAAGAATGGGTCTTCGTCATCTTGGTTCACAGTGTCTAACGGGTATCCTAATGACCCTTCGCCAGGCTTTTTATTGCTTCCGATCTCCGCCCATGACGTGCCATGACCCTGTACGCCTCTTCTTGCCGTTATGTGCTGACCACCTCAGGGTTAAGAGGGAAATGTCATTCTCTCCAATGCAGCCTAAAGCGTGTCACCTTAAAATGAAATAATACCGGTTTATTTAAAGTTTCCAAAAGCCTTCTGCTATTTGGGGAGCAGAAAGTTTCCTCATTCTGTCGTTCATATGAATATAAAGTATTTTTCACCGATGCCTTTGATATATCTGCACGTTTTCGATCATCTACAAATAAGGCTTGCAGTATTCATCGGCTTCTGCAAAAAGCTCTAGGAAGCCTGAAATCGTAATCGCCCAGAATGGTTTACAGTTTATTGTTCCATCCCTATCTGCAACTTCGTTTAGTTGTTTCTTTAGGACGTGCTAAAACAGACGCCGAATTTTTGTGTCGAGTACAGACCTCAGTAGCTGAGAAGGCAGTAGGATTGGGAAACAGGTTAAATTCAGATCCATCTAAGTACAGCTTACTTATAACCCGTAGAGTACAAAATGATGGAGAAAGAAATATTTTTGGTGAATCTTGCCGCACACAGCCTCACGCCACCGGATCAACTTTATAATCTGGTCCTAAACTCAAATGAAATTTTTTGCGCTGTTGAGTATGAAGAAGCCTCCCGAAAATTGATTACTAATATTTCGTAGGAAGTACATGTAGGCTATGAGACTTCTTTCCTGAAAACTTTGTGATGGCCACCTCTCCAGGTGCTATCAAAGGCAAGTTGGATGTCAGCTTTGGAACTAATGGGAAATGGAAGGAGTATTCATGGTGCTTTCCCTCTACAGGAAGTTACAAGGGAATGCCAGCCTTTTCAAGAATAGCAGAGGAAAGAAAATCCCCGGAATCAGATTTAGGATATCAGGACTGAAGGTGATGAGCGTATATCATTCCTCCTCTAATGGATAAGTGTGTTGCCAGTCTTCTCTCGAGGGGATCAATTGATGGCTGGGATACAACTTCCTCAGATATACGTTTCTAAGGGTTGATCATTTGTCCTGAAAATAAGCACTTCATAGCGATAAAATTACTTGATGGTTTTTTCACCCCTCTGCACTCTGTTCTCAGGTTACATCGAAAAGTGAGAAGGAAAATGGGTGGCATAATAAGTTGAGGTAGTTTCCGAAACTCTTGCAGAACATGATTAAGTTTGTCCTCCGTCTGCGATGAGATAAAAGAAAGACGTGAAGTTGTCAGGTAATTCGTGGCATGTCAAACCAGCCTTTGCAGGAGTCATACTAGTGGCCATTCTCTAAAATCTTTCAATAAAGTCTGGGTCAATTTGCAAACAAGGGATTACGGCATGTGCAAAGGTCTTCCGCTCACATCTAACTTGGGCTATACATAAAGTGCTAGTTACGTCGCCACCAATAATTCTAAAAGTTCTATCATTTTCCAATCTCACGAAACCTTAAGCCGCGTTCGGTCAGTATTGCACTGGAGGTTTCAAGCTCTGACATACAATGACTCCTAAACTTTGTTGGCCAGCACCGAAGATAATGGAAAACGACTAGTTACGTATGTTGCGCATCTTTTTCTAAGTGGTTACGTGCCCGCGTACGTTTATACGCATCGGAGATCTCCATGGTTAGGTTAAGAAGCAGTCGAAGTCGGTCTGAAGTATTTGTACATTGCCGTAGTCCCCTACTTCTCTCTAGACGTCTAAATAACCAGTGGGGACGATCATAAGGGATCTCATGATCCTCAGTATTTCATTTACGCCCATAATGAGCGGTAGGGGAGGTGAGATTGCCCGTATTCTGTATCACCTTTCAATAGTGATGGCGAAATAAGCGCATATTTTATGTTTCTTACTAGCAAGCAGCTCGCTGCTGCTGATGCCTCTTGGGCACGAACCACTGATTACTTATGCTTCTGTCATCTTGAATTTATCCAATGAATGTATCTGAGCGCAGACGGAAGGATGTGCAATAACCTTTGCTTCTTTCTCCCCTTCCAATTTCAACTGGGATTCCCTCTTTTCTCCTGTTGCGATGTGCGCTCGATGGTAAAGGGTACGCCTACAGTTCATATCAAAGGCCTCGTCTTAATGCCCGAAAGTATTAGGGAGTTAACTTCTAGCTTGCTACCCATCGTAAGTGTCTTCTTATATCCTACTCCTTGTGGATGGTGGAAAGTCATGCAAGTGAATCAGGGATGAAGGCGACAGGCTCATTCCACAAGGTGATTCGATCCGAAAAATGTTAAGCAGAACTAAATCGGCGGACCAGCTCTAAAAAATGTAACGCTTTGCATCTACACCATGTTGCTCGTCGCACGTTCGAACTCAGGGACATGCAGTTGAAGGCATCTTTGACTCAGGAGGGTTTTGGGGTTAGTTGCCTATGAACGCAAATCCTACGCTGTGCCAGAAAATTAGTCCTTACAAATGTGATGCTTGTAATGTGAGGGAAAACTTGGGTGCTGTGGTACAGTATAATTCCACATTTGATTGTTTGGTGTCACACAATGGCAGAATAAATTGCTTGATGACTTCTCGAGAAGAATTTATCCAGTCACTGGAGTCCTTCAAACACAAACACCGAAGGTCACGGTGTGAGTTTGAAGGCTTAATCACCGACAATCTGCTCTATTTTAATTTTCTTAAAGTTGGAACGACTATTCCTTTCAGTGAATTTGTATAGTGTAGCTAGAAGATGGGGGTTGTCCGAGAAATGTGGTGTTCTCGCTCAGTACATCCCGAACAGCCAGGTCACATATTTAGCTGTTAGGGCATTTTGTATGAAGGATGAAAATAGCGCGGGTTAGGATAGGTAAATTAAAATAACACAAGATTCGGAAAATAAGTGGACGATAAGGAAGAATTATACATTTTCACACCTCTCTTGGGATTAAAACGAAACAAAGATTACCTAGGTAGGTTTAAGGTGAAGAGAAATTGTTGTTGTTCAACATGACATCTGAAGAACCGATCTGCACCACGGTCCTAGGACAAACACCGTCACAAACTTAACCAACACCAAACTACTTGTTGAGCTTACCAAAACTACAGCAGGCAGCTGCGATCCACCAATGACCTGAAACTATTCCATGAGACATTGAAGCTGGTATAGAAAAACCAGTTAGCTCACACAAGCTCACATGAAGATATTGTATATTGGATTAGGAGCGGTTTATGTGTTCTGCGTTACAATATCACGGAAATCTACTACAGTATGTACTCTGGCCCTTCAAAACCGGGAGACCCTATTGACTTAGAATATTTCCTGACTACTGATAAACCAGAGGTATTGACGCATACTGAGTTTCATTTTTCAGGAAAAAGTTGCAAAATGCCCCCCAGAAATATGTAGGTTTTGATATTGACATTTGTTAGTGATGGAATGTTAGTTTTTAATTTGGGAATCAATCCTGTTGCTGATGGTTCTGCCTACCTTGAAGTGGGTGATATCAAGGTTGCTTGCTCCGTCATTGGTCCTACTGAAGTATGTTTGCTGTGTATTTAGCTTACACAGTTCGTTACCACAGATGCGTCAAGATAGTCAGTTGGTCACTGCGCTGAAATTCGCTCCTTTTCTGTCATGGTTGCCTAAAGAAAGCCAGTTATCGTTAGAGAAGAAACTAGGACGTCTATTGTTGAGTGCTATTGAGCCTTCTGTTATGCTGGTGAGTTTAAATTTGCGTAATACCAACGACGTTCATATATATGCATTCTCTCCATTTACACTCTTACTCACTATTAGATTTTCTTTTTCCCTTAATTTATCAGTTTCGGTAAGTCACTACGTTGCGTGAACTAGTCATTTTTAATTTCTTGAACTTCAAGACAGTAAGAACATGAATACACAATGCCAGACCGGAAAAAAGTCGGTTTGGCCGTTGGGAGAACTATGTGAGCGAGGAAATATTTCTACATAATTAGCTCCTCCTTGACGTTCCCAAACTATCGTATAGCATTTTGAAGTGCAAAATAACATAGCAATCTAATAACATAAAAAGTCAATAACACTGAGTTTCTGGGGTCAGAGGATGATAATCAACTAAGAAAGTTGACAGTACTTAAGGGATCGAATAGGTAAACAGCGAATTTGTAACTCTGAATAAGACATATAATTTGGAGCTTGTATAATTGGGATTAATAAAAAAGAATGAGTGATTGTCAAGTTGTCGTTTGTAAGTTGTAATCACATTGAAATAATTAAAAACTAATGGAAGAAAGGCACCTAAAACTGTTATATCATCTACATTAAAAGTGGTCGTAATGGTTTACGAGACGAATAAAATGGAGGGGTCTTTTTTGTATGCATACCA
This sequence comes from Heterobilharzia americana, assembly GCA_944470555.2. Lineage (NCBI taxonomy): Eukaryota > Metazoa > Platyhelminthes > Trematoda > Strigeidida > Schistosomatidae > Heterobilharzia > Heterobilharzia americana. Next base: position 64,716,256 of record OX104129.1, read on the forward strand.
TGTGGATGACTAAGGTAGATGATTTCTTTTAGATTCCAAGGTCAGGTTGATTTCGGAAGCTTTAGCTGTGCAGAAGACAGGTTTGTAAAGCAGTAGTGAGATTAGAAGAAATATCAGAGATGACTGAAGACACTGACAATGTGTTGACTTGATGTTCATTGTCAACAAGGTATGTAACTACTAGGTTGTACGTCGATCTTGTCAGCCACATGCTTTACTAAAATAACTGCTTTTCGGACATTCGATAACCGAGTTGACCAAGCGTATACCTAACGTGATTGACTCCACAGGGTCAGTGGAAGCGGTAAATGCACATGAAGAAGGCAAAATCAAGTAGTGTTTCTTTGATTCGTGTAGTCAGTATCGGCCTGTTGTACAGCACGCAGCGTAACTTTCTTGGATTTAATGATCCTTTTTGAAAATCTATTAGCCGCCACGTCACAATCCATCTGATAATGTGACTGCATAACTACAGTTTTACAAACAGCAATTTCTGAAAGGCTGATAATACTCTGATTTATGTACTTAGATCCCTTGATGGATTCGGAGAAAACAAAAACTCCTGGTTGTCATTCCCTCTGTACAATTGTCTTAAATATATAGATTAGCTATGGATTTGGAGCACAATTTAGGATTACAGACTTCCTAGCTTTAAATTATCTCACATCTTAATGGCCGTTGTAATTCGAGGATGTATGTAGCTGGAGAGTATTCCTGATATGAAATGAAAGCATTTTATTTCTTCTTGCTTTGTCTGATTTGTGTTCTACGATTTTATGTACTTGACTAGGAACTTCACTGGATACCCACGAATACTGATTAGATGATGGGTAGTCTTGAGGTTGCAGGGGTGCAGGTTGTGTTACTATTACGCAACACCTGACCAACCCCTACTGAACTCGGTGTGTTGTAGTACCTGCTAAGTCAGTACCTTACCTAACGTGTAAGTGCTGATAGCGAAAGGACTAGTATTCAGGAATATATTCAGAGGAGCAATATATTTAATTAGAATAAATTTGATAATAATTATGAAGGGGAAAAGTATCCAACTTATCTGGGTAGTGTGGCTGAACTAGGAACTCTGAGGATGTGCATGTTAACCAGCACAAAGGAAGCACAAAACGGCATCGAAGACTGCTCAGTTGCATGCTCGTTAAAAAAAAAAACTTAAAACACTTTAAGCATCCGAAGGTGAGCTAGAGGTGTAACTAGTTAACATTTAGTTAGTTCACTTTAATCTGTCTGTTCTGTCCCCAGTTGCACTTTGGTGTCAGGAAGGTGCACTAAAAGCTCCTCATCAAAAATGTGATGTAAGCAGATTATTCGGTGAACCAAACTACTAAATTTCGTTTATATTGCATGGGCAACAAGCTCTAAAATAAGTGTACTAACCACTTGACTTTGGTTTCCGATATACTAGTTTTTATTGCCCCACGCGTTTTAATAGTCAATAAGATATCTTTTAAAAAATGATGCTACCGTTACGTTGTCTTGTTGGATGAATGTCATTCCACTTGTCAAGTGTTCGTTCTCATCGTTCGGAATAACGAATATATGGCCAAAGTAACAGTAAAATCGTGATTCAACTCTGCTCTCTAAAAGGGTCATTCTCTAACCTCGCCATGGCAAAGTACGTAAGGAGTTAATTCAGTGGCTATCTCATACTAGCACTATCTGACTATTTATAGTTTTCGCTGAGGAGGTAGTGGATATTCATTGTCCCTTCTAGAAAAACCTCTCTCAAGACAAATGCAGAAACTCATACATAATAAGCAGATAGTGTGACACAATTACGCACAATGTAATATCTTGCAACTCTATGGAGTCTCTTCTTATTCATTGCTCGCAAGGTTTCTACTAAAAACAAGACATTCAACGAAGAGGACTCCTCAACAAAGTTATTCTCAAGCTGTGCATTCGTACTTATAGATGATATTTAAAGACTGTAATCTGCAAGCAAAATTAAACTTGGATAATGGAAGATTGAAATTACAATCATCATGGTCACAATTATAATAATGTTGCCAGTTGATGGTGTAAAGGTTCAGTGGTAACAAAAAACCTTCTGATTTGTTTCTAGGGTCCATATAGATTACAAAGGGGTGAAAACATGGTAGCGTTAATAAATAATCAACGGACTAGGTAATATGAATGAGACAAGTCAATTGGGATAAATTGAAAATGTTTCGTCAAAAGATTAAATGAATTAACACCGGAAACTATTAAATGTAAAAATGATAGTGATGATGATGATGATACATGAGTACAAAGATTAACCTAACAAAGGGGGAAGGTGAAACAAAATGAAACAAACCAAGACCAAATTAAGTTAAGGTCAAGGTAGAAACAAAGACTATGCATACTTCTTTTGCATACAAAGGTCAGGCTTCATTTCATGAATAGCCAAGGCCTCTGCTTTTTTTAAAAGTTAAAGTCGTAAAAAATGTAAACTGTTTGAAAGAATTCCATAGACAACCTTAAAATCACTACTTGGGTCGGTTGAATGGTTAGGATGGATGTAATGTCCAAGGGTGGAACGTCTAATGCATTTCCTTCCACCTTCAGTGGAATTCACTACAAAGACGGGATTGGAATCAGCTATTCCTTTCCTTGACGTATTAATTACGAGACGTAGCAATGGGATACTAAAAAGATTCATCTACAGAATACCCATGTCGAACAGGCACCTTATTAGTTTCTGCAGTTAGGTGCCGATCATAAACAAAAGGAACCTCATTCACTCACTTTGCTATCAAATACGAAATATTTGTGGCACAGACAGTGCAAGTTGAACTTGACGTTTTGAGAAGTATGCTAGCGGAAAACGGCAACTTAGCTGGTTTGTTGATAAAAAAAGTGTGCTAGAAAAAGGCATGCAAAACCAGTCATCAACTCAGTTTGTAAAAGGACTTTGTTCATGAATCTGGAATTTAAGGATAATGAAGCACCAGACATCCCAGAAAATCTTCTTTCGATATCAAATAGTGGGACTTTTTCCAAACTGCCTTTGACCTTTACTAGTGGTAAGTTGTTGTCCGTTTGTGTAAAAGACAATTTCCCCCTACAGATCTATGTATATCTACCAGCCCACTTGCTCATGTGCAACAAGGTATATCGATCCTGAGAATGTATACAAGAACATGGCTGTCCGAACATCAGTGGGTGGAGTGGCGTTCGAATCTTTGATTTTCTGTTTGGAAGTGAAATGAGCTGCTGCTATAAATGAAGTATCTTATAAATAAGTTCCCAAGGAAACCTTAAAAGGAAAGGAAATAGCTCATGTTGACATTCATTTATATGCAAACGCGAATCAGAGGGGGAGAGATAGAATCCTAGAATAGTTTCTGTTTACTTTTTCACTGCAGTTTAAACACGATGTTTAGTTTTGGGGTCACTATTATGAGTTTCTTCGTCATCATTTTTGACATCTAGTTAATAAGTGTGATTACTGGTCACTTGTACATCCTTATTCGTTGAATTTCGTACCGCCTATACAACTCAAAAACTTTCTTAGGATGATATTTTCCGAATCTCTAGCTATCTGAGTAACTATAAGAACCCAAATCATAGTTCTTGCTAATGTCCTGCTGAAGAAGATGTGGCTTACACAGCGAGACGTTCAGAAACATCTTGTTTTGATTTTCCAAACATGCTGGAGGTATAATAGAGTGTATTCTTATCTGAGTAACTCTTCTAGTAATATTTTACATGAACGGATAGAAAGATCAACACAGAACCCAGCTCGAAGTTGCATCAGTCCAAGTTGCGGCAGCATGTAGCGACGCACCGAAAAAGGAATGACATGAAGAGGGAAAAATAGACGGATGTTATTGAAGATGTTCAGAGTTTCGATTAAAGAGATTAAATACACCCGCAACATTAACTGATTTTGAGCCATGCTTTTAAAAGTCTCCAGCCAATGATTCTAATCATTTCTAGGACCCCAGAAAAGCCTACTACACCTCTCAACACCTTTCAAACTAACAGCCGAGGATTTCATAAACTGACGCTATGTTTTATTGCAGACGTTCTTAGCTACCTCATGTCTTGAAGCTACTCAGGCTAACATCGCATGTCAGGGTAGACGGACATTAGCAGACGGTCTGAAGTATCTTGGTAGCGATAAGTCCTTGATACTTAATTTATACGTTTTAATTGCTCATTCTTCCACTACAAAGTGAGAAGATATAGAAACCAAACTAAACAAAAGCCTTCAACAATGTTAGGCGATAAAACCTAAGAGAACAGACCATCGGTGAAGCAGATAGACCGACGAAGTCAACGTAGAACCTTCCACATAAGTGCATCGGTTCAAATTACTACAAGTTACAGCTGCATACAAAGCATAAGTAGAAAAAGATGTATAAGCGGAAAATCAAAGTTAGTGACGTTAATGAAGCTGTTTTACCTGACCTAGGAACTTTAAGTTAAGTCGATCTAGAGACCATAAGGTAATTTTTATCACTAAGAGAGTTGCACAACAAGTTTGTCACCTCACTTAAGACTGTCTAAAATGTCACACTATTCTTCTAAGTCTTTTACTACTCATCTGAAGGTAAATTTGGGCCATTTGGTTGCTCTCTTTAAGACTATGGAAGCCGGGGTTTAGAATTATATAACATTCAAAATATATCTCAGCGGTACAGATATACTCATTTCTTTTCTCCTTTATGGCTCTTTATGAATGTTGTGGTTATTTTCCTCCATTTTTCTTTATGTTTGACCTCTGCTTCAGCTTGCATTTAGTGCGGTTTATTGTAGAAGTACGCCATCTTGAACTGACTGACTTCGGTTACTATATTCTACTTAACTTAGTTTTGGTTTGAATTGTATGCTTTCTTTTTTCTAAAATGACAGCATCAATTCCCGAGAGGGAAGTATGAAATCGTGGCAAATATTTTGGATATATGTCCACATAACTCAACTGGATTGGTGGGAGATTGTCTGGCTGCTGCTATTACGTGTGCAGGACTAGCTTTGGTTAACTCTGGTGTTCAAATGTATGATCTTCTGATTAGTTTGAATTTGAATCTGTCCAATCTTGGAAATGAAAATGGACACATTTGTGTTGCTGTTTTACCTCGTCTACGTCAATTTTCTTTGTTGTATACAGTGGATTCACATATACCTGATTCGAAATTTCTGCAGAAGTCTTTAACCTATGCTATGGACAATTGCATTAAGCTTGCAGATGTAATTCGGAATAATCTCTGTGGACAGCTTAAAATTAAGAAGTAAATAAACTTGTTCACTATATTTATTCGCTTGTTTTCCGAACTAGTAAGTTTACTGATTTAACCGGTAATTACATCCGTTTAAAAGGAAATCATTGACTTATGAAGTAATGACTATGCTGTTATAATGTAGTCGTCAAATGCTCCCTGATTCAAGCTAACATACATTCACTAATTAGGACGGAAAACGACAAGAACCAACGAGTTTATTAACTGCTAAAGTGATTCACAGCAACAAATTAAAAAAGATACGTTTGTAATGTCTATTATGATATTTCGGAGGTAGTTGTTGAGTTGGTTTAAAATGCATATTTCGTTCCCTTGGCAAATTTAAACAAAGAAGAAATCATAATTTGATTAATAATAACATCAAAATACGGAGATAGAGATTGCTCACAATGTCTTTTGGTGTACGAAGGTCAGTTTTAAAAATATCTGGTTGCAAGGGCTTCAGCAAAGTGTAGTATAATTGGCAATTTATAGTCCTGGTAGGTATCCTCATAGGTATCTATTTGGCGTTCACTTTTCATAAAGTACCTGGCTATCGCACTTGTAGAAACTCTTCTCCATTTCAAACATTTCTTGGGAAATGCTCATAAAATCGATTATATGCTCTTCTCTCAGTCCTTTCTATATACTTACTGCTACAAATACAAGTGAATTAGTTCACCTTAACGTGCTATGCTAGGGGAAGCTGGATTTGGTTGGAAGAGGGGTCATAGTGACCAGACCAAGACCTGGGACCAGTTGATGAAGTCTCTTACTGTTGGTTTGAGTCGTGTGAGGGGATGTAGACTGCCTAGTTGGGGTCCCCGAGACGAAAGGAATCAGTGGTTGAGGACTGTTGTTGACATAAATTAAAATCGATCACAATGGCGCAGATGTATTCACTCCTTGAAATCTAAAGCTTGAGTGTTCACATTAATCTTTGTCTTGAGTTTGTTTATTCTCTCACATAACTTTGTCTTTGATATCTCTCTTTTTCTATCCACCTGTTCTCAGTGTACTACTGTAAAGTGTGGCAACTTGAGCCCATCCACCTGTATGCTAGGTTCTAAGTTGATTTTGTCAGTGTTGTCAGTCAGTTACACAGTTGAAGGTGACATAAGAAGGGTATTTATTTCCCGTAGACTGAATAAGTGAGCACATAGTTTTGTAAAATGATATCGACCTAAGAGAAAAGATTCCTTTTTTTCAATGCAACTTTTATGCGTCTACCTATTCTTTTTACTATCTCATCTCCTAGATGGATAAAAGCCGACTTCTTAATATTCAGATGCTTAAGTTTTTCAGAATATTCTCTCCTATATTTCATAGTAAGTTTCTTAAGGTGTCTATTGTCAATAAGAGTCTCAGCGACAAATAATTCACCTTCCAGTTTATTTTTTGAGTGTAATTTTCCTACTTTGTTGGTGTTGTGATTGGATCTCGCTTATGATTGACAAGACACTAAATTAAGGTTTATGTACTGACCTGCCCATGTATGGCTTTCCTGATTATGCCATTATTTCTGTGTAATCCAAGAAGCTTAGTCTTTTTTGACCTTCATATTCTATCGTAAAATTCATGTTAGGATGGTTTTTGGCTGGAAACCTCAAACAATACTCATGCATATAAATAAAACATATTTGTAAAATCCCAATGTATGATCCTGAAGTTTATAATACTCATACATGATCCATATTGTCAAAGCGACAAAAGTATTATCAATTTACTCCCGATGATATGTTGTTTGCTTATTAATTGAATCGAGACGTTTGCGAAATACACCCCAAGGATGCCGAATAGAACAGATCCTAGTGGTCACCCTACGGCCACTCCACCTGATTATTAGTTGATTGATTAGTAGTAATGGTAATGATTATAGACACAGGACAGTAATGCAACAATAATTGAATATTACTTGTCACGCACCGGGTCCCCTGAAAAATAATCGTATTTGACAACAGGAGTTGATTCCTTAGTGGATGGATAAATTCTTAACAGTTTCGGTCTGAGAATTCGGACGTTACCATCAAACTTAAGAATATATGTTGCATTATGATGTTACTTCTCTAAATCTTGCTGACGTGCGATTAGTTGATAAATACATCCGTTTATTCATGACTTTCTCAACAACTTGGAAGAAATCTCGTTACCTTTTGAAGTTTATGTTGTCAATTTTTGTCACTTACGGAAAGTACCTTTATTTGTCATTAACACTGTTTCATTCATTTAGCGGATATTGATTCTGAAATTTTTTTGACTTTCGTTTTCACTCTGTTTGGTTGTATTCTAATGTGTAACCCTAGGCAGTAGTACAGCTTATAAGAGGATTTCTCAGAGTTAATGAGTTTAGGGTTTTGGTAAAGAAAGGATGGTACTTAGTGCATGTCAAAAACACAGTTTCTTAAAGTTCAACGTAGTGAATTCGCTGATATTATCGTCTAGTGTCAAATAAAATTCGTATCTGGGTGGAATTTAGCATTGCCACTTAACCGTCAAAGTAATCACAAGACATCAAAACAAAAGCCAAAACAAAGAAATGGAAGTGTGATCAAAATTTATAGGAAGCCATAAGAAGAGTATAGGGGTGACAGAATGTTATGTAATGGTTAAGATAAAGGCGTGTATGTATCTACGTCAGTGCAATCGATTCTAAGTCACATCAATTAAAATCTTCAGTCATTGATTTCGGTTGCCACACAGACGCTAACTAGGAAGTCTATACTTCCCTAAACACCTCAAACCAGAGACTGAACTGCCACTTTTTAATTTGGTTAACTTCAACCTTTATTAAAACTAACGCTATTATAGCGGATGTTGTGTTTTGTGGTATACGATGACTAGGCATGTCTAATATATGTTCCTTTCAGCGAAGCCGCCCAACCTCTACATTCCTAACGTGTTGGTTCCACCACTGCCACTCAGCACTTTCAAGGCAACCATGGTCGAACACCTTCAGCTGTAATGTACTCTTTAAGTTTGTTGGTCATATTTCACAACCATACAATAAGATATAGCGAACAGCTATGCAGTGCACTCAACTTTTGGTAGGCAGCCAGATATCTTGCCAATACCACAAGTGGTGTAGGTTAGGAAAAGCTAGTCAAACCTTTCCTATCAGCACCGAAGTTATCTTGGCGTTTGACTCATCAAGGCTGACCCAACTTTTCAACTAGGTGAAGTGGTCAGGGCACGCGATCACATTCCCCCCTATTGTCAGATAGACTGTCCGCACAAGCCAATATTTAGACAACAGTCTTCATTTGGGTAGTGAGGAGTTTATCTTAAACATTTTCAAGTCGCCATTGAACGTACGCATAAAAGTTTCACTTCATCAAGGCATCCATATGCGTACCCTAAGTCAATTAATAGCTCTGCTACGAGGAGACCAATCTTTGTGATGTCAGATGAAGTGAAAGAATTGTCTCAGAAATCATGTTTATGATAATTGAAGGAAATTGAAATGGACATCACGCAACTTAAAGAACTTTTAATGACCAGCTGTTGGTAGGTTTCCATGCAGCCTGTAGGTACGCTGTTGCGAAAGATTGTCTGCTCAGCGGTAATCACGATAATCTGGAAGAGAAAAACACAAGCCGACGACTCACTAAGCACATAGAATGTATTTACATTCAAAAATAAAAGATAGTCGATAAACGGTACGGATTCACAGTAATGAGAAAAAGCAGTTTAGAAATCGAAACTCACTTGATGTTCCACCATAGGCTGTGCCATCGTCATAATCATTTTTTAGCTTATTCTGACAGTATAGGGATAAAGATCTGAAAACTGTTAGAATTTCTTTGATTCAAAACGACTATCCTGAAAGTTCCATCATGAAACTCAGAAGCCGAGACCAAAGCAAACAACACACTCATGATTCTTGAAAAAACTGCTTTTCTTGAACCTAATGGAGACTGATTGGTGGACATATTAAGAAATCGCTTATCCTATCCATTAAGAAAACCTTTGACAAGTAAACCTCTACTCACCTTCTCCATGCAACCAATGGTTCGATTTTGTGTAAAGGGTAGGATACCACTTTTAGTTTTCTCAGTGTGTCTATCAATTCACCTGTTCTTGTGTACGTCGGTTGCACTCATCGTTAAACATATACAAACTTAGCTTTACCAGATAAAACGAAAGCCTTCTTGATGTTCAATTGTAGAGTATTCGATTGATTCTGGACACTAGATGGGTCTGCAGTTTAACTTTAGTGTCATCCGCAGAGTTTTTACGAACCTCATGAAACTGTATGAAAACAACTTCAAATTGTCGATGACATAATGATTCATATTTTAAAGCGTGAGCTTTGCATAAAAGTTAAACTATTCCACCCATCAGGCTTACAATAAATCTAATTTTCATGAACATTTTACATTTGAAAATGTTTACTTTTATGTTACTAATAACTAATTATCTCTCCTCTACACACAACACATCCCTATATATTGTTAATCCAGTTTGTTATTTCAAGTTGGCATCCATCACGGACTGATTTCAACTGGAGAATCACTAAAAACATGGAAACACTTGACAGCCATCTCACCCTAGTACAGGACTCCTCAGTGGTGTGAACCTATTGAATTCCGACCCAGTAGCTCATTGGTAACGTGCTCTGTACATTACCTGATAGTCCTAGATCCAAATTCTGGTGGATTTATGGATGATAATTGCTATGAGGTTCCATACTAGGATGAAACTGCTGTCCAGTGTTCCCAGGTTTTTATTGGTTCTTCAACTGATGTCACTTCTTGTCGAATACCAACTTAGAATCAATAAATCCCAACAAACTTCCAAACTGATGTGTGGTTTTTGAAATACACTCAACTTTATTAGCTGTGTAAACATCGTGCAACATATTTAGCTTTCGATAAATCTGTATCTGACCCCTTTTCCACATATGATTTCACTAATTACACAAGTTCTCAGGTTGACATCCGCTTCAGTTCTAACTAGCTGACCCCATACACCACGGCTTTTCATGAGGACTTCGAAAATATCCATCTTAAAGCATGTTACTATATATATATATATATATATATATATATATATATATATATATATATATATATATATATATATATATATATATATATATATATATATATATATAATTATAGAGAATAGTTACGATGACCCCGAATTCGATATATATATATATATATATATATATATATATATATATATATATATATATATATATATATATATCGAATTCGGGGTCATCGTAACTATTCTCTATAATTCTATTCTCTCGAATATAAATCTCTTCACACAATGTAAATAAGGTGGTTTGGTTGAATTTTTATATATAGTTGTGCGTGCCTGCAGTTTAATATATTTGCTTCTTGTTCCCCCCGAGGACAAACATGAAGAGAGGTACGGATGCAGAGGATGCTTGTCGTAAGATAAAATATTTTTAGTCAGCTGCCTACAAAAGTCTAGATGCATGTCCACGATCTCACTTATCAGTGTGATTAGTGGTTTATCACTCGCTCTACTAACAACTCTCAAAATCCTACATAATACAACGTAGTTTTTTTTTGCTGAGTCCAGGAAAAAATAAGGGGGAACAATAACTAAGTATAGGCAAAAACACGGGATTTAACGAAACTTAAGAATAGAGGCTAAGTTATGCCAAGCAGCTTGAGTTTCCTTACATAAAAGGCCAAAAGGAAGATTTTTCCGGAAATCAGTAAGATAAGAAGGGGCCATAAAAGATCAGAAGAACAGCATAAGCCAAAATGGATCACGCTTGTTATGTTTCTCTACAACGGGGCCATCTATAAGAGAAGAGTCATTGGACTGAAGCAATATCCAAAGGTCTTATTCACGTCTTAAGCCAAAATTAACCATCTGAAGAGAATGAGCGTGAGGCTATTTAAGGAGAACCAGTGACTATTCTTGGTCAAGTGATTAAAGTGAGAACAATCTGAAGAGGAGATGACCGGCATGGGCACTGTCAGGTCATCAACATACTTAACAAAGTTAGCTTTAGCTGATGATCTAGATAAGGTAACATTAACAGACTTACGCATGAATGACTCGTTTAGTGCACAGACTCTTTTACAGGCTTCATTACTGAATCTTCTCTCGCCAGTAGGATGTTTACAATGTCTGCATACACAAGTAGCTTTTTCATACAACACAATCATCTAGGTACACGTTAAGTTTAGGCGTCTAATTTCAGAATTAATTAGGCCCTTAGGTCGTTTGACGCCTGTATTACCCTCCGATTTGCCCAGTTTTTCTTTTCTCAGTCTTTTTAATTGGGGAGAAGAAAGTCTATCAAACCTTAGAAATATTATTACCGTTGGGTAGCAAGTATCAAGGCGAAATTCGTGACAACATGTAACAGCATTGATAGCGTCATCAAATGCACCGTTTTCAAATACGTCCCATTATTCATTTGGCAACATGTTACTGAGTTTGGGTATGTTCTTATGTGTAAAGCTACTTTGTACGGTCTTCCTAGATTGGTATGAAAAGGTACATCTCTACAGTTTACCGAAAATGTTCCACAGAATATGTGTATGATCTAAGCTCAGTAGTGGTGCACGTTTCCAAGTTTGATATATACCAGGCTCAACAATGAATAACAAGTCTAATGTGGTATCAAAACGAGTTGAAAAAGTGAGTAGGCTACTGTGACTAATAGAACACAGTAATCTGCAGTTACAACAGTTAAAATCACCTCAGAAAATAGCAATGGACCATATTTCATTGGAGTAACAAATTCCATGAATTTGTCAGTAAATCCAGATAATTCACAGTGTCTCTAACCAGGTCTCCCAAAGAAAGGAGACCTAAGTATTTGCAAGAACTGGCGCGGAATCATGCTGCTGTCCACCCCAAGCAAAATATTGTACCGCATCATCCTGAAGAGACTAAAAAATGCTCTCGATTCAAAATTACCACAGGAACAGGCTGGCTAGATTCGGGAAGTACAAATCATGTGGGAATCAAATTGCAACGCTACACATCATAGAACAGAGCATAGAATGGCAGTCAACTCTACCTCAACTTCATCGACTTTGAAAAGGCCTTCGACAGCGTCGACCGACAAGTAATTTGGCAGTTGCTTCAACACTACGGAATACCACAAACCTTTGTGAATCTCATTCAACAACTACATGACGACGCTACATGCCAAATGATCCACAATGGAAAGCTCAGTGATGCCTTTGAAGCGAAGGTAGGAAGGAGTAAGACCAGGCTGCCGCCTACTATCACCGATCATCTTCCTGATTGTGGTCAACTGGAACAAGCAGCAAACCGTGAGGAGCTATGAGAAGATGGGCATACACTGTTTGACCGGTGAAAAGACCTCAGGAGATTTGGATTTCGCCGATGATGATAATTTATGTCTAATGTCTTATGGCACAAACTCGAAGATCTATAGGTGAAAACTAACAAGTTGACAGAAGATATATATATATATATATATATATATATATATATATATATATATATTCAATTATATATTCTAATTATATTCTGCCACGAATCACTTTGATTTTGTTCACCAATATATGGTTTACTTATCAAATTTTTCTCGTGTTCAACGTAACAGTTTATATTTGAAGTGAGAATTTCCATTTTGAGGTAGTATTCATCACAGAGTGACATCAATTGGGGAAGTATTGAGAACGTGGAAACACTGGACAGCTGCTTCATTCTAGTATAATAGTCCTCAGAAGTGCACACCCATGACCCGGCTAGGGATCAAACTCTGGATCATCAGGTTTAACGGCGAACGCGTTAACCATTGAGCCACTGGGTCGGATATTAGTCCGCGATGAATACTACTTCAGAGTCTTAATTTATCAGAATCAATCATGCATGAATTTAAATGAAAATCTGTACCATGATTAAATTTCATCAACACTGAAACATTTTAGGTTTTAATTCAGCTGTATGTCATCAATAGCTTGCCTCAAAAAAGGATTTCAAAGCATTAACAGTATGAACAAAATATGAATGTACTTACTAAGGTAGTTCTGAAAAATAAAAGAAGATAAATGTTTACAAAGATTATGTCAATTGATTCTGTATTGTATTCTAGTTAGATGGATCCACCTGTATAGATGTGTCTTTAAGGCTAATAGTGTTATTTTTTGTATGAGGACACTTCAACATGAGAATTTTTCAGCCATGGTTGCAAATATTCTAAACCATTTCAGTGAAATGGATCAAAAAGACACTTTAATGGAAATAATACGAATTAACTTTATGGGTGTATAACGTATATATTTAAAATGTCCCCCTGGATAGTACTTTAGTTTATCCAAATAGACATTAATCAATGTTATTTATAGACAGAAAACTATGTGCAGGATCACGAAAGTTTAATGGATAATAATTGTTCATCTTATACTGGGATCCAAGATTTCAGTCCATATCATTCACACAAACTATAATATTCGCATTCCTACCTTAAACTATAGTTAAATATATGAATGTTATGTGACTTCCTATATCGATGCTTTTTCTGGATACATCAGAGAAAACGATTTAGAAGTATGTTCTAAACTTCGAATAAGGTTTTTCCACAAATCCCTTGCAGTAAATAAACTTTATGAACTAACAGTAAATATTAATTCCTTCCTCTCTCCATAAATCAACTTGAATCATATTTGTGGTTTATATCTTTGCATAGGTAGTCTCACATTCCTTTTTTTCAGAATACTACTTCTCAGGATTCCATGTTTATTATGGTTCACCGAACTAAGTATGATAATTTCAGCTAAGTAATGAGTTCTTACTGTGACTTACCAATAAAGGTTTAGACAATAAATTATTTTCACTTGCGTTTAAACTAAAAATTGCACTTCATAAAGTAGTATGAAAATCTTTAAGTAGTTTTCGAGTTGTATTACATAATAAATTAGAGCGTTGGTTAAATTTTAAATATGAGTATCAAAAAGTAAGTTTAAACTTTCAAAGAATCATCATGAATGAAACTATACAATATCAAGGAACGAAGATTTGAATTTACCTGGACAACTATTTTCTGTATTCTCCATAATGGATAAACTTAGAAAGTACACTGTAAAAACTATTAGCACATTCGAATTAAACATATCTTTAGTGTTCAATGAATTACTATGATTCACGTGTTATTTAATCACTCATATACTTCACTGCTTCTGGCATTTGAAAATTTAACTTTTAATAGACTATAACATTGTTGACTGACGGTGGAATACTGTCTCACTAAGGGGGTTAATTTCTGTGCAACATAAATGCAACTAGAAACTTAAATATTTCTCTTTGAAAAACTAGTTTTTGCCAAAGAATCCTGGTGTCAAATGCATTCTTTTACAATCAGTCATGTTTTCGTTAAATCACTTAAAAAAACATGAAATATTATGATAATAACAAAACAAATTTATTCAAATAATCAACCAACGTATTATTAAGAGTTTGTAGTTAGCTGATACAAAATGAATCTGTGGTAAACAGGGCTTTATGATGGTCATGGCCATGTATTACGTAGTCATAATCCTATTTTCATGATCCCCTGTTTATTGTAATACTCTGTCATAGGTTTATCGGGTATTACATAATCGCAATGCTATCTTCATAACCCTTCGTTCAGTTTCCTACTTTGCCATACATTCATCCTGTAATACGTAATTACATTTAATTTCATTATCCCCTGTCTATTTTTCCCACTCTAAACACAAATATGTATTAATTAACTTCCTTTCGTTATTCAATATATTTTTTGCCTCCTGACCGGAAACAACTCTGGAACATTCAACCCACTGTAACATATATTCACGAATGTACAGCTTAGTAAATAACTTTGTCGAAAAGAAAAAACTGGAAGTGGGGGAAGGACACATATGACATAAAGGAATTCAATAATAAGAAAGATAATGAGAGGAATAAAAGATAAGACTTGAATTCCTTTATGTCATATGTGTCCTTCCCCCACTTCCAGTTTTCATATATAATGCCTTAACAAGAAAAGAAAAAATTAAATTGCTGATAATCTCACGCTGGCAGCTTTAAACAAGTTTCCGTCAGCACTGTAGACTGAAGCTCTTCACAGACTGTCATTATGTGACTATCTTATCCACTGAGTACGTTTGTGCTACATCTGATAAAGGTGAAATATGGGTTAACCATTCCCTGCTAATTATGTATTTCTTTTCAGAGGTCTCACTTAGCAAACGAATATTTTAGAAAACAGGTTCAAACATGTTATGCTCAGAACTAAAATAATAAGTGATGACCCTGAGGCATTTCAACTGTAATTTAACACCTGTCAATCTTGGAGTGAGGAAACAACATACAAACACTAGGCTAGGAAGAAGATATCAATTAATGCACAGTAATTAACCAGTAGGCTTATTTCTGTCTCCCACGACATAAGTAGAAACATAAAGTCACAGGAAGCCAATATTTCTTATTGATATCGTGATACTCAACCAAATTGAATGGTCTCCGTCAGCGTGCACTGGAACCCACATACCAAAAGGAACCGATGAATTCGTTGCAGTATAATAATCAGTGGAAAACTACAAGTACTAGTAAATAAAAATTGATGCTCACTTCAAAAGATGTAACTGTCTTAACTCAATAACTTAATGGATAAAGCTTTCCCGTTAAAAGTGATTGTTACCTGAATCAAATCTCAGGGGGAATAAAATCGCTCACTGGGATGCTGATGTATATAACTGATCAGTCTCATATAGGACGAAACGAGCATCTTGAATTTCACTGTTAGCCAATACCAATCCAATGGTATGACTAATCGTGCGTGTCATCTGTGAATTCATAATAAAAATGATTTCTTGTCTACTATGTTGATTTCCAGTTGGTGGAATCTTCCCTTTCTTTAGAAATAATCTCGTAGTTTTATTTTTGGTGAATCATTGAAAACCTCGGAGCAGTGAACAACCGTGTTCGCAGGGGAAACTGAAGGTTCTGGGTTCGATCCCTAGTGGAGTCATGAATGCGTACGGCTGAAGAGTCTCACACTATGAAGAAACAGTTTTCCAGTGCTCAACATCATAGCGTTTAAAGTATGGTCACTTGATCACTAGTATTGGTTAGAGTAAAAGTGACGATGATATTCAAAGCATTGAGCTCACATGTTAAGGAGCAAAGCTGATGAACATAAATGAAACGTTATCATAATGAAGTTGATAGGTTAATTTGAATCTTTATCAAGTTGGTATTCATCATGGACTGACATCATTTGGAGGAACATTGCAAACCTGGGAGCACTGGACAGCTGTTTTGTCCTAGTATGAGACTCCTCACCAATGCACACCCACGACCCCGCCAGGGATCAAACCCGCTGCTCAGTGGCTCAATAGTAACGTACTAACAGTGGAACCCGAAGGTCGTGGGTTTCTTTTTCTTGCGGGACCGTGGGTGCGCACTGCTGAAGAGTCCCATACTACGACGAAACAGCTTTCCAGTGCTTTCAGGTTTTTAATGTCCATCCAACTAATGTCAGGCCACGATGAATAGCAACTTCAAAAAAATCTATAAGTCCCCAAAAACTCAAATTTAATTTGAATTTGTCAGGCAATAATGCATGTTTTTTCCTTTCGAAAGATATCAACATTTTATTCTGGAATATGTAACACAAATTTCTAGATATAATGAAGTCATCTAAAATAATGAAATTCATCATACTGGTTAACACAAGTATGCTTCAAATGTTATTTATCAACAAAACATTGGCGAACTGAAAAACAGTTGATTTTTTCATCAGAATTCCTGTATGCCGAAAGCATTCAGAGATAAAGAATGCATTCATAAAACAAGCTAGATTGTTCACCAAGTTAACAAATAACAAAAATCCTGGATAAAATCTACATATATGTTTCATAATCATACGGAAATTCGCCCTATCTTGTTTCAAAAATTATAAAGCTATACTACAAAGTAAGTATAAATGTTGGCCTCTAAATATATAAAATTATATATGATGTAAATAACATCTCAGACTGTCTGCCAGAAGATTCATGTTGTTCACACTTAGCAGAATAGCATTATATCAACTATCATATCATAGTATATTACTGGAATACACAATTTCTACAGTCGATCACTCATCTAGCTTCGACATGAAACTTGGCATTACTGCATAGCCGAATTACTCATGAAATAACAGGCAGCCAAAAAAGGGAGAAACACAGATGAGTTGCCAGCCGTGTTAAAGCTAGTAGATATAAAGATTTACTTCTAAACTCCATGACACCGACATTTTTAGTTGTTTACTGCTTCCATCAATAACAGGAAAGTTTTTTCAGAATTCTGTTCCTCAGTTTTCGTTCAGAGTACACCACACTGATATGGACCATTCTTTGACGGTCCATCATGAGCTAAGTGTGGGAGTATGTACAGTAATTTTAACCTCGCCTAGTTTACTAGTTCACTAGTTACTACCCGGTCCTGAGCACGGCTAAAAAAGGAAGGTTAGGCATAAGGCTACCAACCCTACCTCGTAAAACAAATCCAATCGTTAGGGAAACTTCAAAGCACAAAAAAATGAAAAAAAACTTGTTTCTCGCTGGAATAGGGGAGACTAAATGACGCCAGTTGGTGAAAGCCTTCGGCAAGCCAATTGGCCGATGTGTCTTCTCTCTCTTTATGAAAGCGAAACTAAGTATGGGAACATGGAATGTCCTCACAATGTTTGAAGTTGGCTGACAAGGCTGCCCAAATTGTAAAAGCGATGAGAAGATATAGCACAGAAGTGCTAGGAATTTGCGAGGGATAAGCAGATGGAATGGAAGTGGACACTCCAAACTATCAACCGGAGAGTCAGTAATCTACTCCGATATTGTCACTCACACGACAACCACGAGCACACTGAGTTATGGAGTGGCTACCATGATGTCCCCAAGAGCATTGAAGACTCCCTCTCATGAAGTGGGAACCAATCTCCTCCTGCAGGATCATGACAGGAAAATTCAACTCAAAACGAAAGAAATTCACAATCATACAATGCTACACTGTGCACCTACAAATAATGCAGATCAAGAGAAGAAGGAGAAATCCTGTGGGCAAATGCAATCAGCACAGGAGAAGACTCCAGTTGGCTACATCAAAATTCTAATAGGTGACATGAATGCGGAACTGGCGGCAGACAACACAGGAAGAGAACCAACCATGGGTCGCGAAGCGCTCGGTTGAGTGATGAACGAGAATGGAGAATTGTTTGCAAATTTCTGCGCATCCAACAATTTGGTGATTGGAGGCAGTGTGTACAAATGCAAGAATATCCACAAAGCGACATGGATTTAACCAGACACCAGACTTACCAAAAATTAGATCGACTTCATTTCAGTCTCAAGAAAATGGACACAAGATTAAGAAGAGGAGCACTATCTAGTGCAAGAGATCATGCTCCTGTCCATACCAAGCAAAATATTAAATCGCATCATCCTAGAGAGACTAAAAACGCTCTCCATTCAAAATTACGACCGGAACAGGCTGGCTAGCTTCAAGAAAAACAAATCATGTCTGGATCAAATTGCGACGCTACGCTGCGCATCATCATAGAACAGAGCATAGATTGGCAGTCAGCTCAACTCAACCTCAACTTCATTGATTTTGAGAAGGCCTTCGACAGCGTCGACCAGGAAGTAATTTGACAGGCAGCTGCTTCAATACTACGCTTCTAGTGCCAAAAACCTTGATCAACCTCATTCAACACCAGCTACATGTTATATGAGGATGCTACATACCAAGTGATTCACAATAGAAAACTCATTGATGCTTTTGAAGCGATGTGAAGACAGGAGTAAGACAAGGTTGTCGCCTACTACCACCGACCATCTTTCTGACTGTGGTCGACTGGAATGGACTAAATCATGTAACAGACAACTGTGAGGAGCTATGGGAAGATGGGCATACGCTGGCTGGACCAACAAAAAGACCCCAGAAGAAAATTTGGATTTCTCTCATGATGATTTACGTCTGATGTCTTGTTGCACAAACTCGAAGATGGACAGGTGAAAACTAACAAGTTGACAGAAGAGGTGAGGCAGCGAAGAAAGACGGGAATTCCCTCAGATGGACTTAGAGAACACAGTGGTGATGAAGATACACAGCAGCAGCAGAAACAACAATAACAAGCACCAGTAACCATCAACGGAAGAAATCTAAACGAACTTGTCTCTCACCTACCTACCTGCCTAGGCAGCATCCCCTCAACTACAGGTGGCGCAACAGATGAGGACGTCAAAGCCACGATCGGAAAGACAGCAAGACAAGCCTCCCTTCATTAATCTGAAATCAGTGTGGAGATCTACTGCACTCCACTCCATTGCACTCAGCATAAAGCGTGAACAACATCCGGATTTTCAACTGTCAGTCAAGTAAGTCAGTGCTTCTATGTGATGGCTGAGTGACTTGGCGGTGTGTTACGTGCAGACATACATCAACAGCTGTCGCCTACGCTCCCTTACTCGATACTGACACTGAAGATCAGATCGGATGGCCAGAATAATAAAAATAAGCAACGAGGGACTCTGGTTGGCTGGTAATGAACCAACTAAGAACCTGTTGCGCAACAAATGTGCAGAAGAAAGTGGAGATGGATTGTACTGGACATACACTGAGAAGCAAGAACGTTTGGGGACGTCACGTGCCAGGGCAGACCAAGCCCTCGAGTGGAACCCAAATGTGACACGACTAGTTGGGCGTCCGAGTCCAAAGTGACATGGAGGAGATCGTGTGAGGAAGAAATGAAAGCTTGTGGGCAGTCGTGCAGCTAGGTTCAAAAGACCGCAGAGAACAGAGTGAAATAGCGACGTGCAACTGAAGCCCTATGTTCTACTAGGAACCCGAGGGACAAATAATAAATAATAATAATTTATGATCATTTTAACGGCACATTTGGAAAACAAAATATATAAACTGATGTAAACAACTAGAACTTTTGGATCTTCTAATCGTTTATCCTAACCAATTCATATTTATGAATACCTATGCCATTTTATGTACTACTGAGTCCAATGACTTCATAAATTGATTGAGGAGTAAATTTGTCAAACAACCAGACAATACATTACTATTTTCTTCAGTTGAGAGACTTAATTGGTAAGATATTTGATTTTGAAGTACTTATCACAGAATAATGTAAGCTAGAGAACCACCAAAAATAAGGAAAGCTGCTTCGTCATAGCATAATAACTACTTCTTATGGGATTGAAACCACGATCTTTAGTTTTGATAGTTCACTATCTAGCCACTTGGTTGAAATTTACTGCCTAATTTCTTAACGTCTGCTAATTTGTGATATAATTTTGATTATGTGAGACAGCCGTGACCCGGCAGACTTGTACTGATATTGAATGGTGATTGAAAGTGAGATGAAAACTCTGGGCACAGTATAGTTCTAACCAGCGGCCACTGAATTATAAGCCTGGTGCTCTACCAACTGACCCACGAGACTCAACTACTGGTCAGATTTTCACTTCATTTCACTGGTAATCAATATAATACTCCCCCTCTCTAATTCAAGTAGATTTGGAACTAGATGGGAAGTCCTGATTGGGTATCTAGTATAATTACGATCAAGTGATAGTAAGGTGTCATGAATTCACATACCATTCAGGCAATTTGTAGTATACCGTGACCAGTATCTTATGTCGTCAGTGAGTCACTGTCTTCAAGCTAGACTTTGCTATACTCATGCCGCTCTCTGATTTTCAGTGGTTTCCTAGCTGATGCTCATCATGAAAGAATACGTTGTAATCTTATTCATCTCATGGATAGACTGCTGCAAACATCCTCATAATTTAAGCAGAAAGTTTACTATTCATTCGTAAAACAGTTTTTTATTTATTTATTCATACAAGGTATACTTGGAAACTTGTTGTGCAATAGCGTTCTACATGGACTGAATAATAGTTAATTTACTTCAAGTGACTTAGCACTAATTGTCTAGTTTAAATGTTTAAGAAATGTTTATACCGTAAGTTTGTAAGATATACACAAATCTCAGTATAATATCACATGGTAAACCACATATATTGGAAAAGAGACGTGAGTTTCGTCCTCATTTTCGAGAACATCTTCATGAATCCCAGATTAAGGTTTTAAATGTATTGAATAGCAAGATAGTACGTTATTTGATTGATATTGGACGCGGTGTTGACAGCCGTAAATCGTTCAGAGTGATTGGTAAGAAAGAAATCGAGTTTTGCAGAAGTTATAGCTATCAAGAAACTTAAAAACCAAAAATACGTATTCAGAAAGACATAATTGTCTACGATTCATCCACCGTGGTAATTAGCTCACAGCAAAATCTATACAAAATTTTGTTATATCATTCTATCTTGCACATTTTGTTCCTTTTCAAACCTTAATATTTTATCTTAACTTGACTCACTTTACTCTCTAAGCTCCTGTAAAATCAAATTGTAGTGGGCACTGCTGATAAGAATGGATATAAGTAGTATATGTTGAGAGGGCTGCAGAAATCATAGGGAATTACCAGCAATGAGTAATGATTCTGAGACTGACTGTTATCTATCAGCAAGACTGCCGCTCTCTCAACATATACTACTTATATCCATTCTTATTAGTAGCACCGACTACAAAACTACTTCGGAGTTAAGCGATTTGTGATAATTATTTTTCAGCTACCTCAAAACCTTCTCCTTCAAGACTATTCACCAAATAATCCTACAAACAGTCAATCTTCCTCTTACATTCCCAACCATTTCATCTACTAGTTGATACTGTCAATAACTTCTCAACATAATCAAAGTGTATATTCGATTCTTTTAATGTGTATGTTCTGATATTATTTGCTCAGTTGGGAAAAATCATTGAAATAAGAAAAATGAGCTCATTATCATTGTTTCACACTTGTTACTGTTGCGATATTTCAGATCATACATGGGAAGACTTAAGTGAAGTTTCCAAAAATATTACTCCCAACTGTATACATAGACCTTGAATAACATAATCCAATGAAGGATTATAGGCGAGATCGTTTAGGTTGAAGGACAGATGTGGGATGCATGTAACATTTTATTCAAGATGTTAGTGGCAGCAGTCTTCATAAGTGTTAAATCTGGATTTTACTTTAAACGATACATTTTTACGGTATGACTAATGATCTATTTTCTGCCCCCATTGTAATGTAAATCGCTAATTGGTTAATCTTTACTCTTACTATGCGAATGTCTCAAATTGAGGACAAGGTCATTTTTTATGTGTATACTTATTCACGTGTTTTGGATTGATTTGTCATTATATTCTCGGAGTAATACACTCTCCCATCTGCCAGCTTCCGTCTTCTCTCTATTCGTCCCAGGGTTGCAGTCAGTGTCTCTTGCGTACCAAGTTAGCTGTCAGCTAAGTGCATATATATATAGCCATTAGCGCTCTGAAACCATAACATACCGTGCTGCAGACAGTTCTATCCCGTTGTACGGTTGAGAGAGTTGTTCATTAAAAGTAGAAGACATTAAGTGATCACAGGGTTCTGATCATAGATGTCTTCGCAGCACTGCTCCCTTTTGGTGGAACTACCGTGTGAGAAATGCAGAGGTCAGGTGAAAGGTACTAGGCGAGACAGGCAAATCGATTCATGAGGCTGGGAACCTTAGTCGACTGAGATGGCCTGGACATGTGCTGCGAGTGACGAACCACTGTCGACCTCGATGTGCCATGTTAGGGAAAGTTGAATTAGATTGGAAGAGGGTTCAAGGTGGCAAGACTAAGGCATGGCACTAGTCAACGTAGTCTCTGACTTTTGGTCTTAGTTGTGTGGAGGAATGCAGACTACTTATCTGGAGTCCCAAGTCGATAAGAATCAGTGGTTGTGCACTCTTGGTGACATGGGGGGAATTCGGTCCACTCCTTGACATCTTCTAAAGCGTGAATATTCCCATTAACCTTGATGTTCAAAATGCTTATTCTTCCACACAACTTTATCTATTTTGATATCAGTCTTTTTCTATCCACCTGTTCTTTGTATGCCGCCATGAAGTGTGGCAACTTGGACCGACGCACGTGTCTCCGAGGTTCGATGCAGACCTTGTCGGTTTGTCTGTCTACCATGAAATATTCCAAAAAAAATCTCCAAAGGTCTTCTAAATGCTGTTCATGCTACTTAGAAGATCGACTATATGCAGAATGTCAATTCTGATTGATATTTCATTTATGAGATACAGGTGGATCAAGGAAGCAGCTGTTTTTCATTTACACGACGCCCAAATTTTTTAACCATTACATTTCAACTTCGTCAGAATATCTATAATAAGTAAGTGCCTATTGGTCACATATACCATTATAAGTGGTAATGTTTTCAGAAACAAACTAGTTCATATTATCAAAGAAAGAACTGTTATCAAGGCGAGCATGGTATAGCTGACAAAATGCAAAAACTGAATAGAATGAAAAAGTTAGGAGAAGGTGTTTTGAAATGCAGAAGATCGAGACTATGAATGGATATGAGTTTGGATAAATCTCTTTCGTATGCGCAGCTCTGACTTTTCGGTCTCAACTGCTTGAGCTCCAACAACACAAAAAACATGGAGGCCCACTAACGTTAGCAAGTTCCTTTCTACTTTGTCTACAGCTTTGAAACATGGGGAAGTTACTGATATTGAATGATCAATAGTGACAAGATATTCCATTACCCCCCGTTTTATAGGTCTGCTTCTACCTTTACGCAGCCTTGAATGATAGTGTTCTTGAACCCTTTTGTGCAGGACCTGCGCCGAACGACCGATATGTTCAGTTCCAAAGAGCAGGCAAACCAGTATACCTACACATCCAGACATGGCCTAATGCTAGATCTTGTCTTTCAGGTTATTGCAAAAGTAAGGGATGACTTGAGGACGCTACATTCAAAGCAGCTGAAGACAGTGTTCTCTTCAGGGAGCTGGAAATCCTTTTGTTTAGGATGTCAGCACATAAACCACCTTTTAAGTCAAGATTTGTAGGCTGTTCGCTTAATGATAAAGAAATAGAGTTATATTTCAGGTTGGAAGTTTGATATTTTTTATCTATGAATTGAAGTGGATATCCATTTTAGAACGAATGAACAAGAGTTTAATATTCGCTCTTCCTAGAACCTATCCTGCAGCGTAACTCATCCCTGTGTATGGCACTACATATGCTCTTTCTCAGCCACAGGTAAATAAGCACCAGTATAACATAATCTCGAATTGAATCCAAAGATCCGCATGTACTTGTCAAAGCAAGTATACTGGAAGGAGAGAAAGATGGATTTCAGCACACTTCTCCGAATACATTCTGTGAAGTCTCTGACTAATGGGATCCCACCCATCTCCCTGTGCAATTAACCGACATCCAATCGATTCAGAACATGACATGGATAAATCAAATGTCTTTAAAATAACCAGTTAGGGAAGAAATACAGTCCTACTTGGCTTTCGTGAATCAATCGAATTCAGCCTAACCTATGCACACGAGAATACTATGGTTGGCCTGTCGATGCTTTGGTGACAGTCCTTTGACCTAATACCATGACCCTTTTTGTCTTATTTACCCACTGATTTTAACTCAATCCATTTGCTGTACTTGTCTTCTTTCGTAATATTTATTACTTTTCTGATTCTTACCCAAAATCGAATAAATTTCTCCGCACACCAACTGCAAAGACTTGGTAATTCTCTGTGCAACTGCTTATAAATAGACGCTTTACGCCACTGTTACCTGTAGCTGTGGTATAATCACTCACTAATACTTTCTGGAAAAATTCAACCAACTTAGTTGTTCAACAAAATGTAAGTCCAAATTTCATTACTTTTATACACCTTTTCGTTATCAGTAGCTGAAGAGAAGCATCTAAACAAAATAAGTTTCTGTGATTCTGCAAGCCTAGCTTTCCTTGCTTTGATGAAAATTGATTTTTCGTTTCACGATAATAGTCCAGTTCAATCCTCCCTGATGAAGCAGAAAAAGCTAAAATCTATAGCCGAATTCATATAGTTTGAAAATCCCTGATTCAGTTAAAATGCGAATAAAGTTGATGATTCATCTGAAGTATCACAAGACCGGGAGTCTTTTTTGTCTAGGTGAACCGATTTTATCACCCTCAGTAACATCCTTGTTCATCCAGTGAACACCTGTGAATGACTTGCTGTACTGAAGCGATTTTTCTACGGATTAACTATCCGGTTAGAAAAGTCTGTTTGTGCGTGAACAGTCTTTCTTATTCCTTTCACAAGTGAGTGTGATCTTCAAATGATTGCTGTGTCATTTTTTCCATTGCACTGGCAAGCGTACCATTTTGCTGGTAGATATCTAGTAACTGGCATCTTAGGGCACTGTTTTGTGACTATTTCCGTGCTGAATTTCTGATGAAAGCACGAGATAACTATTACTATCATTACATTATTGATATTGGGTGAAGGTTGAAGGTGAGATGAAAATCTGGACCACGGCCGGATTCGAACCAGTGACCACTGGGTTACTGGCCCAGTGCTCTACCAACTGAGCTACGAGGTTCGACTGCTTATCAGATTTTTATTTCACTTCAATCATGAAGGGTTGCAGAATGCTGTAAACCATTCTAAGATTGGTTTGTTAATAATCGATGTTGCAAGTTTAACGGGCAAGGTGTAGTCCGGAAAGATAACGTGGACTGGTTGATTATTATCCTATCTGGTGGTCCAGTCATCCCAAGTGGTCCTCAGGTTTGTGGAACATGACCGTCAGGTCCTGAAGCCGAGTTGGGTGGGATGGACAACTTTTTTCCTTCTAGGTGGTCCCAAGCAACATCTGCAACCAGGCTTTCCGGTACCTTGGAAAGTATGGGAAGTGAAACAATTGGTATGTAGTTGCGCGGGTTTTTTCGGTCTCAACCCTTGAAGGTTGGTGGAAGGATAACATGTCTGCACTCTCTGTGGAATCGACTTACTTCCAACGAGCGCGTGAACAGGTTGCACATGGGTATGATTAGCGCCTCGGCACAATTCCGCAGGACCACCAGTTTTATGCGTCACAACCCACAGATTTCCGTATTCTCAGTGTTGAAAGTTTCGCAAACACTTGGTTTGATAGGATCTTTACGTTCATCAGCTTTATGTCGCAGTCCTGGGACTTCGTTACATTACCAGACGTTGATAGCAAATGCGTCACTGTGTTGAGTCGCTCGTCAAGTCGGCTGCTCAACAGTTCCTCTATCTCACTCCTATTCAAAGGTTTCCAAGTCGGTCCTGTGATCACGTTCAAACCTCCATCCGTCAGTTTTTGTTGTGACATAAACCTATATATGCCTTTCGGATTGCAGCTTAGCCGCATGACCAGGTTACTCTGGTATATGAGCTTGTCATTACGAGCATTTGTATTAGATGAGTGGCGTAACTTCTTGCAGCTGAGAAAGTCTGACTCCTTAAGCGTGTTCCATAGACACCATGCCTTCTTCCACTGCACTTGCACATGGGTTGCTCGAGTTACCCAAGACAGTTTGCTAGGTGGTCGTCTGGTTAGTCTCGGAACACTCTTTTCGATAGAGCCCTGGATAATGTCCTTAATAAGTATCCAGTGTTCGTCTGTCGATAGTGAGTGCTATTCTTGTGACCACGTAGCCTCCGGGAGCTCACTGTTCATGAGATGGCAGTGTGCCCTTTGGTAACAACGGAAAGCTTCCGGCTCAGCCACCGGTAGTTTTTCCTTGACTATTGGGAGAAACCTCACCTAAGCGTGGTCGCTTTCTCTCGGGGAGTTAGACGCAGATATAGTCCACCGTCTGTTGAAACGTAGTCAAGTGGCGATCCTTTTACATCCAGTCCCCATGGGGCTTTTTCCCCAACGTTCTCTTTCAGTCCAGCAGCCATAAATGTGCTGCAGAGTTTATGTTCAGAAGACTTATGTCCACATCTTACTTCACATTCTGTGTTGAGTGTGTGTGCGTTGAAGTCTCAAACGAGGACCATATGGTGAGCAAATGTGCCTTACCCTCTACTATGCATGGAGGAGGTTTACAAACCGTTCACGATAGGTACTCAGTTTGGTTTATGTCGAAATAGCACCATTAGGAAGCTGGTAATCGGCTAAATACACCATCAGTGGCCTCCTCGACCTTTGGACGCATGCTACTGTGCATGACCACTCCTCGGTCTTTGAACTGCCTGTCCTTTTGGGAGGAGGTCATGTTAGGCAGGTACATCTCCTGATCCATGACGTCTGTTGAGGACCACGTCTCCGTGATGAAAAATACGCCTGCTTGCAGTCTATAGCACGTTGCTCTTAGCTACGGTAGTTTACTCCTAAGACCTCTTACATTACCACAGAAGCATGTCAAGGAGGCACGTTCTAGGCTTAATGCGGTACAGCAACGTATATGGAGGCCGGTGCTCTACTCCATCGGATTCCGACTGCCAGTCCCCATTGGACAGTCGAGCCTCCGTTTTTGGTTCTCCCCGACATTCTGCTGTTATGTGACGGTTGTGTTCATCACCCCGTCTACAGGCAGCTCACTAGGTAGTTACTTTGTGACTGGCACTGCTTGCAGTTTTCTTGTAGGCTGGCTTCTATTTTCGAGTCTGGAAGACAGTGGCCCACTTTCAAAGCATCGTATAACACCTTCTGTCTGATCTTTTACATGGTAACATACTGAGTGGACTTCTGTGAGTTATGCCCTGGACTCAAAGTGTACAGCTGGCAATCTGGGTGAGTAGATGCTCTGCAGGTGCGTAGATCTTGGTAATCTACCTACGCTGCTGGAAAGTAAATTTCAAGCTCCATTTCTGCTGCTAGCCACTTCGACTGCTCGACATCCTGGAGGCAATGATCACATTTTGTGGATCCACCGGCCATGCAACTCCACGGTTGCAGCTTTGTGCAGATCACCGAGTGCTATCTTTCTCCCCCCCTCTCCGATGACCTATGGTTTCTCTGGTTTTGCCCTTATGCTTCAGAGGCCTGAGACATCTGATCGGTGCGACGGCAGCAGTGTGTCCTCCGACTGTTTTGCTGTCATCGACGGCACCTTGAAGAGTAGTTGCCTTCTTTTTCTCGAAATGTGAGTCTGTCTGTGTGGGAAGAACGAACTCCCCTTGTCTTATAGGCTCATTATATTGGGTTCGGTAGCCAATGTTGTTGATCTACCCCTTCCTCTATTTACGTCCGTTTATGTGTCATCGATATAACCCATTTCTTCAGGTTGCTCAGTTTCGTTGAACCGTCTGTGTTGCATTGGCACAGTTAAAGACTCCGTTGGTACCTCACTGGGAGCGGGAACTAGCATTATCCTGTGCCTAAAGGTGACATCTTTGCACACCCGTGGAGCTTGCCCGGTTTCTGGGGCTAGATTCTAGGCTCTCACACTTCCTAATATTTTGGGCCTTGCCAGGTTTCTCAATTTGTGGTTATTTCCGATGTTCATGGCATATGTACCGCATCCACTTAAGTGGCCGCTTCCTCATGGAGCCACAGTATTGACCGGGTATACCGTATTCACAGTCACAGTGTACCCGTCCTGGACCGCTGCTGCACACGAAGGCTTCCTGAGCCGCCGACACCGACTCGTCGCAAACACCGCAGTCACCAGAGGTTTGCTCTGCATTGACGACCGAATAGTTTGCCTTCTGCGAGTTGAGGCCAACTACGGCTTGTGTTGGTTTACTCGTTTGTTGAAAAACGTACCTTATACTTCACCAAGGAGATAAATAAATGAATGTTTTATTCTCGCGTTAAAAAGTTTAACATAAGGGAAGCCAGTTTACAGGCTTCATCACTTTGATACATCTCAAAATACCTACAAGACTTGAGCCCTGAGTGGTACTGACGGAATGTCATTAAACTCAATTAAAACCTGCCAAAGGTCCTGCTAGTTATGAAATGAACAAGGAAATATTACTTTACAGCGTACATAGTGTGTTGAAGTTCAGGTAATAATAAATATTGTCTTCATTTAACAGGTTTAACATGAGGGATACCAGTTTACAAGCACCGTCAAATTCATAAATTTTGAAAGTTTACGAACTGGTGTCTAGTATCAAATAATTTACATATCAAGTCATTAGTGTGCACAATCTCGTTAAAATTCACTGGAACTCATGAGACGGATATAGATTTCCTTCTCCCACCTCACAGACAGGTTCCATTATCAATATCAGAAGCCCGCAGTGTTCAAAGCTTGCGTTATAACCAACCGACGTTGTTAGTCCCTTCGCATCGTTAGTTTGTAGATTAGTAATATAACTGTTTATTACTTAGAATGATCTTCAGTTTTTGGCTTTGCTAACCACAAAGGACCGATTTATACAATCTGGAGTACCAATAAAGTATCCACAGTTATACAACCAACGTGTATGGCTATATCAATGCGTCTCCAGGTCACCATGTTACATTTAAAGGTAGTATAGAATAATTCTGCTGGGAATATTTGTTGTATTGGACGAGAACAGATGTCGAAACAGTCAATAGTCCAAGTGGCAATATTTATACGCAGACTTCGGGTATCTTTCGTATTAGCGTAGGCGGCATCATTCGAGAAGTGTATTTGATGCATAGTGAGTTCCATATGAAAAGGTCTTTTGGTACGGAGTACTAGAAAATGTGTAGCGTGGAGCTATTGCAGGTAAGTGACGTCCTAAACCAATATGTAAATTGGTCTCTGGCCTAATCATCTGTTCAGAATGTATCTGCTACTAATACTGCTAGGAATGGTCAGACGGTTCGTCGCAAGAAAAATCATGACCAGTAGGTGAGTTAATCTTGAAGGTGGTCAAGAATTTACGAAAGAGTGGGAGCAGTCCAATAATTATTGGCGTCAATGAGCAGGTATTGTTCCCATAAAGTAATCACATTCAGACTGAATTTGAACATCAAATGTCGACTTGTAGCTGTTTCTGCGAATGGGAAAAGAAAGAAGAAGCACAAGCGGGTATGGAAAGAGAGATTACTACGCTATCAAACCTGGAGGAGAGAGAAGTTCCTGTTCTTTTTTAATTATTCGGACTTTATGTACATTTTCAAGTATATATGTGAAGCCAACTGCATAGTTCTTCCAATATAAGGTTCTTAATTATTTTTTAGGGGGGGTGTACCCTAGTGGCTTTGAGAGGAAAACAGTGTTCTTTAAGTTCGTTATACGGAGACGAACCAGTATCCACACCCTTGTATGCAATCGTAAAGCCATCTGCACTAAAGGGACTGGAGGGCTTTAATAAGACCGATCCTTACATTCAGAGGTCCGAGTACGTTCACAGTGGACTCAATGGCTTGTCCATTGTTATGTGCCAATTGCTCCATTAGGCTTCGTATTTTCGGATATAGTGTGAATGTCAAGAGATTTATAGACATCCGTGAAAAGAAGGAATTCGTTGAGTAGACGTCGAAACTGAAATGCGAACATGCAAGAGCAAATAAAATGTGGAAGCTTATTCCATAACTTGCTGTGCTGCAATATAAAGGATCGTGACCTAATTTTTTAGGCGGTTCTTTCATACAGGTACAGTGCATTCACGATCGCGTAAACTATATGAGGACATAGGCTTAAAAGTAGGAGCGCAACAGGCTTGAGTAGTGCCATGCAAAAGACGGAAAAGGGGTTAAAGTTGAGCTTAAAGCGTCTTAGCCAAAGTGGGCCAATTTTCAGTTTCTCACAATGAAGTTCTTCGTGGCGGCCCAGTACACATCGGGTAAACTTTCTTTGGACACTTTCATTTAGTATCCTACCTGAAGCATACATATTGCTGAAGATGATTGTGCCATATTCGAGTACTGAGTGGGTTACTACCTTAAATAAAAGCGGTCTAGCCTCAGTGGTTTGTACGCGTCTAAGCGAAAGGCCAACTGAGCGCCTGTACTTGGAGACAAGTGATTGGGCACATTCCGTGAACGTTAAGTTCCGAGAATACCTAATACCTAAATCACATACGGAGTTATAAGATTGCAGCACAGAATTGCCAAGGTGTAAACTGACGTTTGGATAAGAGTCACTGAAACAGATAATTGTGCATTTACTAGAGTTAAGTGGAGGTTGCCATGTTTCACCCCATGTGAATGAATTCGTCAGGTCTTCCCGGACCTTATTAAAACCCTCACTTAGTGATGAGTGGGAAAGATATACACGCTTTTTAAGTCGTCGGCAAACAGGTAGGGTTTACCATATTTTATCACGTTAGAAATATCATTTGTGTAAAGGAGGAAGAGTAAGGGCCCCAAGAGATGTATTACTACCTCTCTGACCACATGGATTTGCCGGTTTTGTTAAGCGCTGTGTCTTTTGTGACAGTGACACAGTAATCCCAAATGGTGTGGGCCTCGCCGAGCCCATCCTTTCTGCGCAGGCTAGTTTCTATCCTTCTACCGGCCTCACTTTACGATATACGGTTTGTGACTTAGTTTTCTGTAACATTATGGTCAGGCGGTGCAAACACACAAACAATGTGAAGGACAGGGAGAGGGAGAAGGAAGCGCAAGGCAGAGGGTTTAGTGACAGGAACTTGACACTCGGTTTTTCCCGGTTTATCGGCAACTTTGTCTGTATATTTCAAGTGCGTGTGTATATGCCAAGAAAGATGTTTCCTGGTGAGTGATCCCTGAAGAGGACCAAAAGCTATAGAAGTTGGGCGGACCAGATCACTACGAATCCCCGCTGGAAGTAACTCCTGGTTGAGGAAATTGTTACGCCGTTGCAAGAGGCAATCCTGGCATCCAGCTGATTTACTGAATTGCCTTCATTGTTACAATTTGACAGCTGTTCTCCGGGGATAGATGCCGTAGTATTGCCTCTAGATTGGAGTTCAGCAAAGCCCGACGTTATTCAAACCGTACACGATTAGTGGCTAAATGATACTTAGTTTCTACCTGAACTTGCCCAGATCTGCTGAGCGATTATTCGTGTTTAAGTATTTTATTCTTTGCTGTCTGCCAGACAATTACGTTCTGTATTCCAGCTCATCTGCTATATGCCTCAGATAACGATGTCTAACGTAGTGCGTGTTACTGACAGTAGTGGTAGTAAATTCATACCACCAAACTTATCATACTTGTACATCGGTTTGTTTCCATGAAACTCATGTTGCATGAGAAACGTATATTGTTGCTCACTATTGCTCTCATACTTGCCCCTAACTCCTCCTTATAGGGGCCTTGCCCGAAAACGTAACTTGCTGTGTCCCGTGATGAACCTCTCTCCATAGTGTGGTCTGCCGTTCGCTGCGCTTCCGGAAGTGCGGTACTTGGATGCCAAGCCTTGAGCACTTGTCGTATGCGGTAGGGTAGCTCCTGAATCCGACCTTCCCCATAAACGGCTTCCCCGACTGTAATAAAAACTCCCCTTTTGAAAAATGTCTCAGGAAATGGGGTAGTAACCTGTCTCCCAGAATCTACTATTGTGACCGCCGTTAGTTGCGTCAGAAATTTGTTTTGCATACCAGTGACTGCGTTGGTCACGTTGTCTCGCTTATTAGACAGACTGTATCTATAGACGCCTTGAATGACACCTCATTAAAAAGTAAGGAAAATATGATGCTGGAGTCACAGTTACCTGAAAAAAATGAAGGTGTGGAAACACCCTCATTAGGTTTGGAAACTTCAGTTGTAACAATACACTTGGATATTTTGACGGATACAGTAGCTGTGCAAGGAATTCAGCCCATAAATGAATTTACTGTCATGATGACAACTGTAATCCGACGAAATTTGATGGTAACACCGTGTTACATCTCTTGCAAGGAATCAGGATCCCCTTGCGAGTTTAGACCTCAAATGCCCGAAGTCACATACACTCCAAATTACTTTTCAATCCCCTGGCATAATTTCATTTTCGAAAAATTTCAAGGAACGATTTCCATGATGATACTTGGCTTATTTCGTCCCATTTGATACTGCAAAGGCGATATCTCAGTTCGTATCAGATGATTAGGTTGTCTGCAGCCTCATGCCCATGTAAGTTAACTGTTCCTATTTCAGGAATAAGTAAAATCTTCATGTCACCGGGAAACGGAGTTACACGCACCTGAGAATAAAGCAAAAAATATGTTGAGAAATCCTCGAACTACATGTGTGGGTCAAAAATGCTGACATTCTGGTTGCCTGAACGTCAGAGGCAGCGAGAACACGCCGCACAACTGGATATGAAAGCATTCGTAATTCTGTCGGTGTGACATGCATCTCATATTTCAGGAATATTCACCAGCGTTAACAATTCGACGGTTCTGTATCACAGGTAAGAGTGAATCCGTTGGTTTAAGTCATCGAATCTATTAGCCAGCCCTTTCCATCCTCCTCTCCTTAACGGTGTTGGGCCTTGGTTAATGTGGCTTAGTAATGTATGCGGCATGTGTCGACTGTATTTGGCAGCTGAATTTATTTCGTTTTTTTAGGATGCCTTGCCCTCTGTGCAAGCGCTCATCAAATGAACGTCTGCTTGTTGTAGATAACCCGGTTTGTCGTGCCTTTCATAGTGTGATATGCCGGAGAAAGCCAGACTGTCTTCGACAGGGGAACATCAGATAAATTGTACCTCCTTCACCGGTGAACGAATGTGCTTACGTGCCAACTGTGTCCATGTTCAGCTAACGTTTTCCTGTCGCCTCATTTCTCTGTTTCCTTATTCCTGCTCCAGAAATGTGATAAGATCTTAGGATTTTACAAAACGTCCCTCGTTTCTTGTTATTCAGTTTTTAATGTACAAGGTGATAACCTGTGTATATTATTGTGTAACTTCATGTAAATGAACTAATCATCATTTCAGGTCTTGGTGCATCCATACATTGTTTCCCCGGTTAATTCAGAATCTGTAATCACTATTTATAAGCGAGCTAACACTCCTTAGGTACCACGATACAAGCCGAAAGACCGGTAGTTTTCGAAAGATGTAGAACTCACCTAGAATATTTCTCATTTTCATCTTCCGGAAACTTTCCTTGCAGATCGATGTTCTTTCTGTTCAAACTTCATGGAGTTTCTCATACGTTTTTGAACGATATTTCCAAATACGGATTTTCAACAGGTACAAATGTAGAAGACCACACCTTGGAAAATATTATTCTAGCATCACGCTACTCTTAAGGGATCATGGAATTCAAACACTCAATAAGGTATGCGATCTCGGCATCCAATATTCTGGTAATATTTACCTCAATGAACATGTTTCACCCGTCGTTTCTGAAGCTAGAAGATTATCAGGTTTTCTCCCGAAAAGCTTCTATACGAATGAGACCATACTTGCTCCTTTTCAGCTTTGTGTTGGACTGATACTGGAATGTGGCCCATCTTCTTTAATAGCATGAACAAAACTGATGAATCACAAGTTGAATGTTTCCAAAGAAGTTTCACCAGGCGATTGTTGAGTAGCGTCGGTAGATAGGCGCACGATATCGTCTGAGAAACAACTCACTTCTGTTGCACAAAACTTTGCATGGTCTTACATACTGTCCCTCCCCATCCTCTTGGAGAGGCGCATCGCCAAATGACCCTAAAAATCACGCGCTCACATCGGTCACGGACAGTTGGGACGGACAGGTCAGATGTAAATTTCTTTACTTCACATTACAGCTTCATCTGGATTAGACTTCCCGTAACCGTAAGTAGCAGTACTTCGGTGTCTCAGTTTAAGCTCCCCGTCAACCTGCTTTCAGGTTCAGATGACATCCACAGTCTGTTTGTAGATAAATGCTTTACGCCGGAAGCACTCGGAGATAGTCCTGAAGGGCCCTAGCGTCCTCAAGGTAGGGAAACTGACCGCGGTTTAAAAATAACTATCAGTGGGATCTTTTCATGAGTATGGTTCTGTGAATCCGATAGTTTTTAATCTATAACAGTAAGAACTCTGTGTATCTGGCAGTTTCCCCCCCCCCTTGCATAACACGCCGTGGCAGGACAGCCCATATCTGGTTAACAGCATGCTCACCTGGCTACAAACGGCGTTAAAATACGCTCACTAGTAATACTGGAAACAATCTGTCCTTAGCAATCCTCGCAAACGTCTCTACACCACATTAACTTATTTTCTAGACACTGAGACTGCCATCACCTCACTTCCCCATGCTAAAACTTACTTCGCATTCAGAGGCCTATGCATGACGTTTACTTATTCCTTATCTCCTAGATTATCGCACAGACGAGTCAGGTGATATGCTCCGCCGCTCAGACAAATAGTTTCAG
The DNA here is from genome assembly GCA_944470555.2 of Heterobilharzia americana. Lineage (NCBI taxonomy): Eukaryota > Metazoa > Platyhelminthes > Trematoda > Strigeidida > Schistosomatidae > Heterobilharzia > Heterobilharzia americana. Next base: position 64,751,562 of record OX104129.1, read on the forward strand.
CGATGCACTTTGTGTTTATCATGTGCCGAAGTTCACTGACTGCTAATTCACCACAGTTAATCACATATAAGACGGATAGTTTTCGTGCACTGATTCTTAAATCTGCATCTGAGTTCCTTCTATTTGATTATTCTATTCACTGGCTTCAGTAAAAAATAAATTGTCCCATATCCTCGTTTCTTCTTCGTTTTAACAGGCAAGTTCACAATGGTAGAAAATATTTGTAGCTCAGGTCGGTGGCCTTGGTTGTGCTGTGTTCTCTGAGCTGAGTCTTTTCATCATAAAGCTTTCATCGTCTTTCTAGACGACATCAGCACTAAATGCAGCATGAAGCTAGCTGACAATATTTTTCCGTGGGTGATTTGGTTGCTTGCCCTAAGGAAGTGGCTTGTGATTGTTTATTTCCGCTGACTGCTGTGTCACTGGCTGACCGCATAGATTTTCCTGTTGACTGTTCCTCTGCTTCACCTCTGACCTTTCTATCCTGTCATTTTTTTCATCGGTTCATAGAATGGGCCTATGTCTGTACATCTACTGATTGCCGACTGACCTGAATGCCAAGCTTCTAGGAATTCTGTGATATTCTTTGCGTTTCCTCTGTCCAAAATTTCAGCATTGTCGAGACTGAATTGGTGCTCATAATTATCCACGTGTATTGAAATGAGTGGTGAAATGTTGTGGCGTTTGGTGGTCAGTTAGTGTGGATGTAGGCGAAGGCAAAGAGGGCTACCACTTCGTCCAATCTAGTGATATCACGGGCCGTAAACGACAACAGTTTCTGAAATGAGTCACATACTTGGCTTTTTTATTTAGATGATTTTGTTTTAAATAAAATGGACCCGAGCAATCGCTTCATAATGCACGAAACCGTTTAGTATTGGCCCCAAGTTTTATCCTCAGTCCATTCCAGAATCCAAATCTAGTTTTACATGCTCATCGTAAAGAGCACAAACTTTTGAATATTCACAACTTTTTCAGCTTTGTTCGTGCTAAGCATTTGTTATACTATGTACCTTTAATATTCATGTGACTCACTAACTGAAGTGTTGAGGCTCAACTACCACTGCCAGGTTACTGCTCATGCTGAGTGACAATGTCTGTGTTACTATTCACTTCTGTTGTGTAGCAAAAGGGTTGTTACCTAATATTTGTGGCTATCAATAACCGAATAGTTACGTCCTCCGGCAGACTGTATATGGTGTGGCAATTTGTTCCTTTCAAATTTTCCCAGCTTCACTGGGAATAATAACACTCAGCTATTCCTTATGGAGGTGACACGCCTTCGTGTTATTCACTATCCGAAATACATTATTATTATCTTAAGCACCAAATGGTCACCAAGGGGTAGATATGTTATCCTGCCCAAAATGCTGTCGGAAATGTACCAAACAATTCACACTGTAGTCACTAGTATAGGGGACCCACGGGAAGTCGCACATCGCTTGATGTTTGGTCTTTAAGGCCAAATGTACGGAAGTGTTGAACTGGTGTTCAGTGCTCGCTAGTAAACATCGCTAAAACAGGTTTGTTGTCCACCTCACATTGGTCTAGTCGCTGCATGAAAACTGGTTTTAAAGGTGATGAATACGTTGTCATAAGGATCTATAGAATTTTGATGGTACACAAGACTAGGTATTAAGAAACTTCAACTACCAATGAATGCACATTGTTGAGTGCTGTAGGAAGTTGATGTCGACCGGAGTAGGATCCGTTCTAGTCACTGCATTGTGCGGAGAACTTTAGTGAACTTGGCCGTCCAACTTCAAACGGTCAACAAAAATTATATATTGAACAAAGCAAATGTACAGTGAGTTTGAGAATGATCCGCATATCATATCATCACCTGACTCATTTGAGACAGCATATTTTTCAGAAACGGAGTGGAATTCATGAACCACTCAAAAAACCACTTGTCCAAGGAACAAAAGATAAATATGGTTCAATTCGGGTACGGTTCAAAGCATGTGTGGAAGGAATCAAGAGTCGATCTAACTTAAACGATTCATCCTGAAATATGCCGCGTATTAGATCACGGTGAAAAAAGGTTGAACGTGTGAAAAGTAAGAGGTCGGACCTCAACATTTCGATTAAACTTCTTTGATAAGCTCTTCGGTTTGAAAGATAGCATAAAATTCGAAGTGGTTCTGCTAGCATCAATGAGAACTTTTGAGGGTGAACGACAAGCACCAACCCATTTCTCATCTATGGTGGCTCGAATTATGAAGCAACTAGTCCTTTCTGTTAATCTGATGACCGTAATTAGAAGACAAATTTCTTCCGGACTATTCACCTTATCCTCCAGACCCATTTCCGAAGCTGTCTTCACCACTGCTTGTCAGGTCAGTTCATAAAAACAGAAAAATTGGAGGGAAAATAAAACAATTGCAGTGGCAGAGAACTTCAGCTATGATAGACAATGAGGGAATTTGGTTACATTTTTGAGGGTTGAAGTCAACTACGGTGGATGTAATATAAAGAACGAGCCTCAAAAGTTGTATACAAGTTATCTGTGCAAATGCAGAGGCACACCACTTATTGTTCATACTCACTGAATACTTACGAGTGTGAAGTCAGAAAAGAACCGAATATAATATCCAGATGTAAGTCGATGAACTGTGCCAATCTTTCGAGTCAAACAGTCTAACTGATTAGGGGATGATGAACAAGGAATCTGAAGTGATTCGACTACACTCCAAATGGCGTTGGTGCACTATCTTATGCCTTCAGTTTAACAAGGAATTCATTTCTATGAAAGTCAGCTTCACTGTCAAATATTCTGAAACGCTAGGATAATCATTTGCCGCTACAACCCACTCCCTTCATGTGAACTATCGCGAAACCTACACTGAGAGCAGCTGGAAACAAGCGCTAACGGCTTCATCACCGTCGGGAGTCTAACAGTGAGCTCACTCAATGTAGTGGCTGCCAGCCATCTGTGCATTCCAAGGTTTTGCTGCAAACCACCATATGGTACATACATTGGAGGGCCGACACCGATCCTTGTGTTTCAATGACTTTCGTTGCAGTCTTCATTGTGCTCGGGGTAGAAAACAGGTGCGTGTGGTACCTCAGCAAAATTTGCGAAGACTGACGTGGCAGAAATTAGTATTCAACGGGGAAATGCACGGAGGACAAGATATCAATTTCGAAAAGATAACACAGCTTGAACAAAGGATAATAGTGTAACTATAAAAACAGGCTGTAATATCTGAGCCGTAAAAACCACAAATTAAATTAAGTTTTCTTTTTAAGAATCATTCTCAGCAGCTACACAGTCGTATTTGTAGAACTAACAAACAAATAGATCACTTTTGTCGGCAAACTTCATTCTAACTGCATGCAACACTTTCACATTCTTCGGCGACCCAATATGTGGGAACTTGCGTTGGGTGATACAATCTAACATGTGACTTACATAAACATGTATACGAATTTACATGCCTACTGAGGTAGTGTGCCCACACACTTCGGAATAAAACATATTACTACTTTCAAGGTTCTTTCTACAGTCATGTGAAGCATGATTAAATCTACTTCCCGTGCAAAATGAAACGCTGAGAAGTTTCACAGGTTTTACTCCGCAAAGTTCTGCATTTGTCTGATCATAACATAATGCACGTTCATTATAAGTGGCCTCCGTATAACCGACATGCTAAAATTCAGAGAATTACAACGTCACTTTACACTAGGAAAACTATGAGCTGAATGTGGCCTAGATAGCATCACCAGACGTAACATGCTAGGGCTACAACCTCCGGACCTTATATTTTATGACAAGTGACTTTGTGAGCACATGCCCTTATGCAGTCCAGAAATTAAGACAGCTGTAACGTCTATGTATGGCATACGTAATCACAAACCGGTAGCTGGAACTGGGTGTTGGGATCAACCTGAAGGGTAGTTTCTTCCCAATGAATTCCCATCTAGATTAGGCTTCCTGAGGAAATATGTGGCGCCAGTTCATAGACAGTTTTAGGCTCACCATTTAACAACCCCCCCACAGATGATGGGCCCGTCACTTGCCTAGCCACTACACATGTTTCCTCGCCCAGTGAGAGTATACTGGGACCTTCAAGTGTGTAAAATAATGTTATAATCACTCTCAAGTACCTTTCATACTGATGAGCTTACGAGTGGCCGCAAGGAGCGCATGATTAACAGTTTGCCTTAAAGCACCATGCGGTTAGCAAGGGACTAGACTAAAAGTACCTGATGCACATTCAGTTTTCCCTTCATGTACGCTGACAAACACTGCACACCTAAAAACTTGTACGAATCTCAGGTAAGTAAAACAGTAGGGTCATTTTTGTGCACATAACTTAAGGTATACATATAACGGGAATGAGTCCAGAAAGATAGGAACTTCTCTCTTTCAGCCTGTCTCGCCGGGTCTAAAATTCTCCCTCTTCTGCCCGCGCTTTCGTTTTCATCCTTTCTTCCACATTAACTTGAGGAAAACAGTTTAACCACAATTTCGGTCGAAAAATACCAACTTTATGGGATTATTTTAGCATCTTGCATTAGGAATTGTCGAAAGAATTCTAAGAATGATAGCGGACTAGAATTTAACCAGGATAAATGCCGAACCATGTCCCTACGCACCCCCCCCCCGACGCACGGAAAGTACCCAACTTTGTTTTGGAGCACGGCAACGCCCTCAAGATGCCTAAAAATGCCTGGATATCTCTGTCAAGCCCCCACAGAGGATCAAAGCATGTCAAATGCTAGAGAAAAACCATGTGATCACGCGTATGAGGCCTAGACTGGTAAAGCACTCCCTAGAAGAATGCAGAATTTCCCGAGGCCGTCAAGAAATGCGCATAAATAGTTAATTTTTGTACATATTCCACTGAACAGTAAACCCTTGTCATTTTTCTATTTCTTTTCTGTCCTCTATGAACCCACAGACTGTCAAGAGTCAATTTTAAGGTTATTGTTTGACTTTCCTACACTGCCACTAAGAAAGACCTGGGACTAATGCCGACTAACAAGGTGGACGTCTGCCCCAATTATCTTGTAAGTGCCCCGGGGCCTGCGCAGTACTGCAGTTCAAGTGCATGTGACCAGGTGCCTCACCCTAGAACTCCTCCTGAAGCTGTACAATGCCTACATGCCACCTCGCCTAGATGCCCGAGACGCCGTTGCACCACCATATGCGAAAAAAAATGTGGACCACCGAGAGAAAGTTCAGGGGCGATTGACGTAGGGTGTTGTTGTGGTGGGGCGAAAACCCTGTGAGGATAAGCTGAAAGACCCAGGCCCCTACTTTCTTAGTCACCACAGGTTACGTCGTGACTTGAAAACAGCCTGCAAAGTGCCAGGTAATCCAAGTCATCCGAATAGTTGAATCCTGCCGAACAGCCACTGTGGCCACCGCTGTGGTTACTCAAGTAGATCACCTACCGAGGGGTAAAAAGCGGTTCACTTTATCATATTTTCTCCTCTCAGGCTCGTGGCCACTACAACCTATTACCTAAGGAGATTGTGACCGACTTGTTTGCCGACAGCTTCAAGAAGAAGTTGGACGTCTACGCGGTGAAGCCTGGCTTGGACGTATCGAGCTGGGATACAGACTAAGCTGATACAACCAACTAGTTCCGCACGATCCAGCACAGTCAACCCTATACCGATTCCTTTGTACCGCTATTTTCATCGTGAACTTGACCTATCCTTGTGATTCCCTGCTCGACGTCCCCTCCGGCTACCATACCGCCGCCAATAACATTGTTAGTCTTATTCCCATAGTCCGACCCATAATCTTAGTTTTACTTTCCCTTCCTTCTGGCAGAAATAGTTTTTTCGAAACATCTTCCCATTTTCTGAAAGGTTCCACAGTAAGCAAACCCATGTATCAACGCCCGGAATGCTGCTGTGTGCGAAATCTTGACTGTGATGACCGTTTTCAGGTTTCTAGACGGTCAAATGCCGGCGGAAGCCTGGATAAACAACTAACTTTCGCAGATCAGTTTACCCATTGACCATGAGGGCAACTTATGTGCAACGATGCCAAGCAACGGACGTTTCTGGTAACTTATCCTATGTGACATCATCAAATCGAAAACAGTTGACGGCGCATGTACTCCCTGATAGTTCCAAATACTTGCACGTAAAATCCATCGCCATTCGATGAAAGTTCATCGAGTGCTTATTCTTCTGCACCACGATCGTTTCTAATGGAACAAGTCTGTACTGCTGAGAAAGGCAACGTTCGAAGGGTGAGAAGTGCTTAAATTTAGATATCGACTCGGATTACATGATTATATGAGCATTAACTGATCCTAAAAATCTTTAAAGTGACATCCTTTCGGGTGGTGAAGCCATAAGCACAAAAACTGGTATTAAAATAGGTGTTTGTCTGGTTAAACATTGAACTGTGCAAACATGTCGGCTATTTAAAACTCGAACATCGAAAACTACATGACTTTCATGCCGCCCACAGATGGAGAAAATGCATGAAAATGATCTAAACTCATAAAAATCTCATGGGTACTGAAAGGTGATATTTCTCGTTCGTTTCGTAACTTGCAGACACCTTTGATTTTATGTTACAGATTACTGTCAGTCCTTCTCTAACACTTGGGAACCCTAGAGTGCCGTACTTTTCTTGGCCATTACCAACGTTATTATGCCTGTAAACTGGCTTCTCTAATGTTAAACCCACTATGTGAGAATGAAAGTATTCATCTATTCACTTGATTTCTAGTAGCATTCATATGTTTTACTCCAACACTAAAACTTGCCTCGACACTGTTGTTCCATTGGAAGGGTTCAAAAAATGCCAGCAAACAAAAAGCCATATATACCTCCCACCGCTCGTAGAAAGTTACGCAACTAGAATTCAATGCACTTCGGTTGATTCTTGGCATTCATAACTCTATGTCACATAACCATGCTTTGCATTTGAAGGATGAGAGTAGTGCACTAGCTAGCTCACTTAGAATATATGCCCTCTCAGCACTCCTCAAGAAGCGATCGAATTGCACAGGACATAACATTCCTCTTCTTATCCATGGTACCAAAGCTTATAATAATCCAGTGGATGTGTGTGAAATATTCAGCCACTCATTCGCAGTTGATCATCTGGGACCTCAAAATTTTTCGTATGATACTAATACGGTCAGCACTGTCAAAAGCCATCCTTCTCCTCCAATAACGATAATAGATACGGTTGAATTCACATATTCTAACATTCGCCAAGCCATTAGGGTGCTAAAATGCTCCGGCAGCGGTGGCACAGACGGAGAATCAATACATTTCCTTGAATTTGGCGTCCCAGCTATTCCATTATTACTACTTAGAATATCTTCCCCATCTTTGGGATCTTACACATGCCCTGATATCTGGAAAACATCACTGATCCTGCTTAGATATAAATGTGGTTCAAAAACACTATTATCATTTTAAAAGGTCAGACCGACCTTCGCAACGAACGCGTGTAGAACATCGTATTAAGCTACCTATCCAAGGTTTTAGTGACCATCCAGCCAAGGTTTATCTACATGGATCGACTGTGAGTGATGCTGAAGATGGTAATCACATTGAAATTCATTTCAGGAAATGTCTGACATAGAGACTAAGATGCTCTGAAGCTTAAAGCCCTGAATGGACAACAGCGCACGGCAGCTATCAACTCGTGAGTTAGTGTTGCTGGATACAGGTTCTTTCTGAGAGCAGAAGAATCACAAAACACGTGGGGTGTTGTAACATGCTCATTTGCACACTTGCCTGTCTTGAAAAACGACCACCACCTCTGATCACGTCAAAAACCAGCGTGGTCTATCTAAACTGTTTGTGTCGCCATCCCCCACTTACCTCACCTTTTCTATGCATGACAGTAACAAGAACGACCTAATATCTACTGATACTGGTTAGTTCTTAAGTGAAAGGGATGAACATCAAACGTACTACAACGGGTTTTACAGCGCTTCCTTGAAAACAGGTTTCTGAGGAATATTTTGAAACCAACAACTGATGCGTCATAAATACAAGGAACTCTCTCATTCGTGTGAACACACCTCAAATGCATCCAAATTTTTTGGCTTGCGAGTTTAGATCTGCAGAATAAGAGGGATGAATACAAAAGCTATGCTGTTAACAGAACAGTAGACTGTTGCTAACTAGATTGTTCCAAACAGATTCCCCCATTACCATATCTTGTTCATAGCCACAGCATTCGTCTGGCTGGCTAGTCTCTAAAGTAGTGAAAGTTACCCTGAATATCCTTAGAGAGTAGACTTGACTACATCATTCTCCCAGTCATGTGGTAGTAGTCGCCAACCGAACAACGGACCAGGTATGCCCATCACAAGCTCTCAGAATCATACCACCTGCAGTTCACTCAACTCGGCTGACTCCGCTGCATCAAGAAAGTGTAAATTACCCAAATTCTGTATACACCGACGCTCTTGGAGTCTAAAACCCTTGCACCTGTGCTTTCTTTGCAGAAATTGCACTTACTTAAAATTCCCGGTTAAAGGCGTACAGTAATGAAGAAGGGGAAGCTGAGAATATTTCTGGTTGAATTACAATTAATTTGAAGACTGTACTGAAGCATTGTTATGTTGCGCTAAACCTTGCTTACAGGTTTCGCACTATTTTGAACTTCACTTTACCCGGATGACCTTGGCCGTCCTCAAGGATGGGGTTTGTTAAACCGATTCCCAATGTTTTATTCTATTCTTTGCGCGCTATGACAAATGTCTGTATGATAAAGTTTTAAATATTCATTTTTGGGGAGTCAGTATTTCTTCTCCCTTTTTTCCTGTCCTTATGTGCATGTAAATATATGTACATAACTACATACATGTAGAGACAGAAAAACAATTCAAAAATATGTAGATAATTAATTCCCCTATTTTAATTATTCTGATTTAGTTATATTAGCTGTGATGGAACCAACACCCGATCATTAGTGTGGGCATTAATTGCTGTGTATGTACACTTTATAAAGTGTACAGAAAAGGTATACCTTTTACAATTTTACCGTTCCTAATTTTCGGTTGTTTTCTGAGTGCCCTTTAATACATCATCTTTCTGTATGTGTAAATAAGTGCGTTTAGACCAACTAACTAAAAGTGAAGGAGAGAGTGTAGGAAATTTTGATAAACTTCAGGTAAAATCTCTAGTATATTGCATATACCACGATGTAACACATACGCACATACAGTAAGCAAACAAGAACTCTGAATCAAATGTAACAGTGGTTGGTAAAAGGCACTGAAATATCAAATATGACGGAAAAAAGATTCGAAAGGATTGTAGCGTCATACACCTCCACAAAATCAATAGCCTAAGGTTTGACGACTTCGACATTGATGCTGACCTTGATAGTTTAACTGGACTCGCTAAGCTGAAGGCACCCGGTCAAGCATCCTCGCCATTTGGCACGCTGTCGTGTTACGTTGCATTGCTCGTATTCGACTCTCTAGCCAGTTAGTTGGAACGCATCGGTATTTTGGCATAACCATCCAAATATACTATTCCATCCGACTACGCTATCGTGTTCTTCCTTGGTCTCGTATTCGTGGGTATATAACAAGTTCGAATAATTAGTGATTGGTCTTTGCGTCTGTCAAGTTCGCACCAGGACAAATCCTAAAGGATGATGAAACCAATTGTAAAAATAGAATAAACATTACATTACATAAGGAACCGTTACCAATCGGCTGAAATGCTAGCTTCTTACATAAAGCTCAGTAACTATGCTAGTATTTGGCTTATAATAATACTAAGGTATTTGTCCACGACAATATAGCAGTAGTGAGTGAAAATGAAATAATGATGTAGTCAATATATCACATATCACTAAATATTCAATCTAATCACCACTTCCTCTATGCAGAGGCTTCTTTCTACTAACTTGAATCACATAAGCCTCTAAAAATGCTAGCTTTTTTTAAACTGTCAACTTATGGTAAAGAGCTTAACCATAATGTATCACGCCCAAAGACCACTGAATGCTTCCACAAGCATATTCAGATCGCTAAATCTATGTTAAATAATCGAATGTAGACACCTCTACTCTGGAATACTGTGATATCCATTTGATGGAGCTAATTAAAATGGATGTAACTACATATTAATCTCGCTCTATGGCACTGTCTAGTTTTGGTTTAACGACTACGCAAGTCATCTTTGAATGGTGAATCAGAGTTTACTGACTTTCCTTGAGTTGTGAAGATTAAGTTTTGTCTTCTATGCTTTTTAAGTTTGTATCGGGAAAAAATGATTTTGATTTCTGATGTGCAGATTCTAATATACGAGTAGTTAACAAGGAATCACTAGAGTACTTCCACGGTTTTCGAAATAAATATAAGTAATAATTGAAATAAAGGATGGAATAGCAACATTTTAAGGCGTTGGATTTAAATGGAAATTGTGAAGAGAAGAGCGAAAGAATGGTTGGCATATAAATCTGTACGAATCATCGGTCATCATGGAAGCGCGAGTCTGAATATTAATCTGATAATTTGTAGGATTAACCTGAGTCTAAAACTTCGTAATGCAATCGTTCCACATATCTACTTGTTCTCCATAGTCTTGACTAACTACGTTAATACTGTTTTCTGCAAACCACTCGTTTAACTTAAAATCAATTAAACTGCCGTGTTATAAACACAATTCAGCCAAGTTTTCTAGTACTTAATTTATACAGTTTTATTGGTTTCCATCTCAATCTCCAACGTCATTCTACTTTAACCTACTAACATTGGAGATTTTAATCGTTTTGTCATTTGGAGTTACTGTATTTTAATGGGAGAGCTATCTCTGTCATTCTGAAACCACGTGTACTGGGTAAATTAACAAAATCAAAAAAGTCTTGTGCGCTTCTGTGCCTTAGACAATAAGCCACATATATCGTGTAAAAGTTAATGGTACTACAAGGCTGCCGAAACCTCGGTAGATGAAGCGTTGTTCAGACTTGTGACTCACTGGTTGAAAGTTAACACTCTTAACCAACAAGCCACAACACTGCAAATTAACACTTTTAATGCTTATACTACAGTAGAGAACAGACTACAGGGGATTTCGACCCGGATACTGTAAAGCCTCGCTGGTGATATGTACTTTATCTCAAAATATATTTTTAAAAACTAGTTTTTTAGTTTTAAAAATGCAGATAGAAAAAAACATCAAATTAGAACCTCGCACACAAGTGCATCGGTTCAAATTGCCAAACTTCACACTAACATGTTAAGAATAAATTGACAGAAAAAGAATGATATCAGAGTAGAAAAGGTGCGTGGGATGCAAACAAATTTTGAGGCAAAGGTTGGTGAAGATAGTCATACTTTGTAAGATTTCACAAAATGAATATATCTGCCCCATTGTGACCGATTTCAAGTCATGTCACCAAGAATCCCTAAATGCTGATTCCTATCAGCTCTGGAACCTCGATCAGGCAGCCTACATTTGCCACATGTCTCAGACCAGCACTCATAGAATCCATGAACTGGTGCCATATCTTGGCCTGGCCACCGTGATCCTACTTCAACCAGCATTGCTTGTCAAGGTAGGCAGAAGCACAGCATGCGAAGTACATGTCCAAGCCATAGTCACTGAGAGTTTACAACCCCATCGACCGACTGGCTTGTCTTGCTTAGTACCTTTCACCTAACCTTTACATTGCTCACCAGATGATTTCAACATACACGAGCTATGCTACGTAAATACATATTGTTAAAAACATGTAGTCTGCATATCTTTTACTTTTTATGGAGGTTTTGGATCCATAGAACGGGACAAAATGGACGTCGCACAGTATCCTCGTCCTTCAACAGGCATTTTAATTTTTCGGCAGTTGGCATCAGAGATTTGTAAAGTTCCGAAAGGCCTTCTGTATCCGAGCTAAAATTTCGTCAACAGCCAGCCCATTTGGGATGACGCAACCCACTAAATAAGTGAAGTGGTCAACGTATTTCACAACTTCACTCCCTATCATTAAACTGGAAGTAATTGCAGATCACTCTTAGAGCATCATCTTACATTTGACAGGTCCAAAATGTATAATAAAGGCTCAGAAGATCCTACATTTTGTCAGCGTCTCTGCCTAACAGGACAATATCGTCTGCATAATGCAAGTCAAGCAGATGCCCTCCAGGGAGCATATCAATCCCCGTAAAGACTGAGGTATCTAAAGTTATGTTCATTAGTAAATCTATAACGAGACTAGACAAAAGTGGTAGCAAAGCGCATTGCTAACGGACACCACTAGTTGTTCTCACTCCAGATGAAAACTCTCCATGAGGCCCTACAAGTCTGTGTGAGTTTGAGCAAAGAGCTTTGATAAGCATTATATACTTGCCCGGTACTCCCTTCACAGTCATACACTGCCACAAATCTGATCGATGCACCCTGGTTCATATCTGTTTAAAACCTGTCTGGCTTTCTCGTGTTTGCCGTTCTCGTGCTGCAGTTGGGTGTCAGATATCTATGAACCCAAGGATCTTGGACAGGATTTGATCGAATTAATTCCTCTGCTTTTGTCAGAAGACCTCCTCCTTTATAGACCGAAATGATCAGTAAAGTATAACAGTCTATCCGGACTGCCTCTGATTTCCATACACTATCTAGTAACTCCTTTGCTTTACGAAGTTACTTCCTATATCCATCCATAAAGTCCTTTGGTGGCAAACCGTCAGACCCTGCAGCTTTGCATCTTTACAGGTTTGAAACAGTTTTCTCAACTTCGATAACAGTTGGAGGACAGACAACTTCGTCCCACTGAGGTTCAGGCTGGATACTGAGCAGCTGAACTGGGCCTCAAAGTGTTCTATACAACATTGTAGCCGTCTGTCCTGAGAAGTTATCAGGTTACTATCCTTGTTGGCGATAGCCTCACTAAACGTCTTCTTACCGGTATCCTTAATATAAGCCCAAATAATTGACGGGTATTACCCAACGCTGATGCTTCCTCCATCTCCCTTGCTTTCGCCACCCACCGTCGCTCGCGGTCATTGCGAAAACTCTTAGTTAACTTACGTTCCAGCTACTTTTGCTCCTATTTGTGGTCAAAGCCAGCTGAAATGGGTCCTCTCTCATCAATAATTTCGGATGACCGTGAAGAAATCCCCTCGCTTTTGCTAACCTTGGGATGTAAGTTACCAACTGCCTTTACCGCTGTTCCTACCGCAGACTGGTCTTACTCCAGGCTTCATCAAGAGAAGAACTGATGCTACGTTCAGATAAATAATTCTCAGTCTTCTCTCTAAATGGACACTTGGTATTCTCATCTAATCGATAACACACAACCTGCTCCCTGCTTTCTGAAACCAGTAAGGTGCAGACATACGTGTCTGTAGTAACTTGTGATCGAAGTCCATACAGGCACTTCTGAAAGAACAGTAATCCTATGTCGATCCTCTCCAACGATAACGTATGGCAATATAATCTGTGCCCATCGCTGGTTTGAAGTTGGTGGACATCATGTCACACAATGTCTCTCCTAATGCCTAAAGTTAATGCTGACCGGAAACAAGTGGTTGCCGGAGTAAAAATGCACCAGACGATCACCGTTGTCAGTTCTTTGGCATAAGATTCCGCAAATACCCCCTTGATGCCTCTCCGACTAGCTCAACTTTCCTACTTGAGTGTTAAAGTCACTTGCCATTATGACTGTATCTAAACGTGTTGCTTTCTGCGGCAACATTGATAACTTCTCATACAATTCATTCTTTGCATTATCCGAACTATAGTCGTTGGGTGCGTAGGCGGAGATTATGAATAGGCATTGGTTGGTCTCACAATCCTTCCTAGTTCTTACAGATCCATTGAGTCAAACAGCACATATACGGCTATTGGCTAGTATCCTTTCGAGAAATAAACTTCTTACTCTACAACTGAATGCTATGCCTACCCCAGCTAGTCCTCGAGAGCTAGCGGTTAAGTCTCCAACTACCCTTAACGTAAATTTTGAAGACTCACTACTATGGCTAGGCGAGGCCAATTTAATAACCACAATCGGGTCCTATTGACATGTCTTACAGACACAGGATACATTCATGACTCGAAGTTCTAGAGTTCTACCAAGAGATGTCTGTTATCCGATTTGGCTAGCCTTCAGACGTCAAACGATCCAATGTAATACCGATAATGGGGTCTTAAGAGACTAGGATGGTTTTTATCTTTGACAATAGTTGCACGCTTGAGATGTTGAGGAAGTTGTAAGAGGCTTAGTATTGATATCTGAAGGTGAAGATGAGGGAGGAAACAAAGGTAAGAAGGGTAGACTATGTTTGATGGGATTTTGTATGCTACTGAAAGCGTGCAGGTGATTGACACTTCGGCTGCCCAAACCGTAGAAGTTGTTCCTGCAGGGTATCTGGAAGAAAAAAAGATTTATTTGGCCGCAGAACCCAATGGACATCTGTTTGAGGCCTGACACAATTTGTGTGGCTTATTGCTCATTGCACGAAAGTGCACAAGGTTTCTGAGTAAATTGAGATTCGATTCAAAGTTTATGGAGTAACATGGAGAAAAGCATGCATCTTTATATCCGTGTACAGCGAAAATCTGCAGCTTGGTTGTGTAAACAAAAATGAATTATGTTCTAGATTAACTGGCTTTAACAGGCAGGTATTCTGAAGCGGCGTCATCAATCTAATCAAGAACTGAATACGCAGGTCAGCTATCTGGTCACAAAACCCCCATCTGACCTTTTACATCGCGAATTTCTGAGTCTTATGCTCTACAGTCTGTCAGTGCTGAACAGAAAGAAGCTGAGGCAATTCAGTGTCCATTCCAGTGTCTCATACAGAAGATATTCAGGAGTTTTTGACAAACATTCTACAGTTAACCCTGTTTCTATCCAGTTTTTGAGATGAATCACAAACAAACTTTCTTCGACCCATGAACTTAGCTTCAGCTTGTTCCGATAAGTTTAGTAATCTGTTACGTGAGACGGTAATCTCGAAATATTTAATGACAAACTGGGCTGGTTTACCTGATGATGTACTTGATTTGTGCAAAAAAGCCACTCTAACTAGATAACATCCGTATTTTTTAAACTTACGACGACAGACAAGATTTACCTTGTAGTTTCAACTCAGTTTGTGTATTAAATTTATCACGGTGAAAGTATTATTTACTGGATCACGTTTTGCATAAAATATAATGTTCGTATTCATATCAAGACAACTCCGCAAATTCGAGACATGGTTTACATAATTCTAGTTCTCTTTTCTCCTTTGATATATACGTAGTAGACTTATCCGTGTATCTAGAACATGTGTTGAGTTATTCTTGACTGTATGTATGTGGTATTGACTCGATAGAAGGCATCAAGAAAGACAAATAAGGAAGGAAGTAATCAAAAGTGGTAGATAGCCATGAAGGAGAACAGAGGGGGATAGAACAATAACGAGATGCAGTATAACGACAAGAATGATGTATGAATTCATCTGCACCACTGAGATTGGTCCTAGTCATATCACTTTCTGTCTTCAGTCACCGGTTTCTGATGTCAACCAGGAAGTCTATACTCTGCTAAATGACTCAGACCAACAGCCAGATTCCCCACAACCTAATATCATGTTTTAGTCTGGTTGCCTCTAACATTTTTCCAGCCTAAACCAGACCCAGCTAACATTACATGACGAGGCAGACTGGGAGTAAACATGCTTAATAACTTGCCCTAACCATTTGAGTCGTTGAACGTTTGCAACATTATCAACTGACTTACCTGTTTTACTCAATATTCTACCCCCCACTTCCGTGTTATTGACGTGGTGACACCAGGACATACGGCCTATACTACAGAGGCAATGGTGATCGGACACCTGAAACCTCATATCCTTCACCCTCAATATAGCCATGCTTCACAACTATGTGGTGGAAAAGAGCGCACTGAGGCACGTTACACTCAACTCTTAATAGACAATCGGTTATCACGCTGGCACCGTAAATGGTTTAATTTGATCAAAGCCAATCAATCCTTTTGTATTTATGCAGACTTCGTTGACCATTGACCCACTAGGGCTAATCCAATCTTTCGGGTAAGTGTAGTCAACGGACTTAGCCACTTCACCCCATATTGTTAGACAAAACACCATCGAAGACCAGTGCTGAAACAACAATCTGCACTCGAGTGGTAAAAAATGCCTCTCAAACGTTCTCAAATTGTCATTCAAGGTATCTAGTAGACTTTAAACCTTTTCAGCATCATCTAACAGGACAATGTCGTCTGTGTCCTCTAGATTTAGTTCCAGTCTTCTCTTTTCACGGCGTTCTTACTACGTCAAAATAAGAGTAAAACTTGAGCACTGTAGCAGAGTATAGTTGAAGTTGGAAAGTCATATGATTACACTGATATGAATATAATCGAATTCTAGTGGAAATGTCATCCAGTAAATAATACTGTATCACTGTGTAGTATGTCAATTAAGCAGTCCAACATGGAGTTTCTACCACTTTCTTCCATATTTTTATTTCATCTGGATATCTTTCACCTTGATATGCTTATATGAGGTGTGACAACTAGTATCATTATGTGACAAGTCCAGATCCTATGTTGATGTCTAGCTGACTACTACACATATTAAGATGTACTTTACTCAGAATTTTAATTACCTGAACTCTCGAGTGAGTCATCTAAAATTTGGTTTGAAAATATAATGACGACCTGCATGAAACTTCAGGTAATATAACTTTGTGATGCACACTGTCCAAATTGGCAATTATTTTCAAATACGGTGATTAAGGTGAAATGTTAATTGATTGCCTTAGTTTCATGGAGTTGTGGTGAATAGAATGCTGGATCTCTTTGGGAGGACAGGATCATTTTAGCTGTATTAGAATTGGTCTATGTAGTGCATGTGAAAATTAAAGTATAAGTCTTCTCTGAATTGTATTAAAAGTGCTGAATACTGTTGTCCTCCACTATAGTTTAGGTGCTAAAAGCACTCATCACATTTTCAAGTTGTAACACATTTGATCCTCATAATATATATGGACCAATGTGAAACCTCGCATTAAGTCATCGTTGAACGTTTCAGCAACTTGGAGGAAACCAACAGTCGGACTTGCTCTAGCTTTTCTGAAATTCAGTTGGTCACTAGGTCATTTCTTCTTATCCCAGCATCCACCAAGTAAAATAATTAATGTAGTCAACCATATCACTTTATTTTTCAATTAATTGTTGGCACTGATTACTTGTTTAGCGTTATTTTACACATAAAAGGTGAAAAACACTTTTGCCTCTTACTCAATCTTCATTGAGGTACATTTTGTCAGTATCTTAGCTGGTCTTTGTTGTCTGTGTCATGCTTCACCTGTGAAAATTCTGGGTTTGTGATTGGTCTTTGAGAGGTCCGTCCATAATTATATATATTTGTCACTTGGGTTCCTAGTGGAACAGAGTGCTTCAGTAGCACGTCACCATTTCACTCTCTTCTCTGCAGTCTTCATAACCTGGCTCCACGACTGCCTAGAAGCTTTCATTTCTTCCTCACACCATCTCCTCCATGTCACCATCAGACTCCCAACACGTCGTTTCCCATTTGGCTCCCACTGGAGGGCCTGGTATGGTATTCCGTAGTATTGAATCAGTTACCAAATTACTTGTCGGTCGACGCTGCCGAAGGCCTTTTCAAAGTGGATGAAGTTAATGTAGAGAGTTGACTGCCATTCTGCACTCTGTTCTATGATGATGTGTAGCGTTGTAGTTTGATCCGCACATGATTTTTTTCCTGAAGCCAGCCAGCCTGTTCCTGTGGTAATTTTGAATCGAGAACATTTTTTAGTCTCTCCAGGATGATTCGGCTTACTATTTTGCCTGTGGTGGACAGTAGCATGATTGCACACCAGTTCTGTGGGAGTTTGACAAGGTAGCCCTTCCTCCAATCTGCAGGTATCTTTCCCTTCTTCTTTGCAAACCTTCTAGAGTAGTGGTGTGAACATGTCCGCTGACGTTGATAATTAAGATGATTAGATACAAAGTAACAGAAAAACACTAGATATCCTAAACCTAAATAACAAGTCTACATGAATTTCCACGTACAGAGCTTTCAGTGAAATGTTATACCTGCTTGAAATCGCCTTGAGAGAAGAAACGGCCATGAAGCGTCTCAGCCTACACCATCAAATATAGCTAGATTCTAGCACCAGTAAGTATGCATGTGTATTATGATTTGTTGGAAAGTATGAGTTCCATTGATATAACCTCAAGCTGATTAACTCGAATAAAAATTTAAATCGTAAAACATGCATCCTACACAAGCTTCAACAGGTTTCATGGGAAACTAATACGTAATCAGTATCAGTTGAAACTAATTGTAATTCCTATTTGCGAAGGTCAATCTTGACAGGCTTCGTTTATTTGACATCGTATCCCTCTCAAGTTAACTTATCGTTATCAAACTGATTAAGGCATACAAAAACTTTACGTTCTAAAATGATATTATTGAAATCTGTATTCTAATTTAGTTTGTTCTTTTTCTTTACAGTGAACTTCCAATATTTACTTGTCAAGCTCATGTGTTTACAATCAATCCTCAAACAAAGAAATCATGGATCCCTTCAAGCAATAAAGCAGTTGATGTTAACTTCTTTTATGATTCCAACAAGCACTGCTACCGTATTATCAGTGTTGAAGATTCTTCTGGTTCGAAAAAGGTAATTATGAAAATGCCTAGTATTTACCACTGAATAATATGAATTGCAAGCAAACACACTGATCAACTACTTGTATATTCGTACCGGGTTCGAACTTGCAACTCATTTGTTGAAAGTTCACCGCATAAACTAGTGAAATACAACTGCGCAACATATGCTAATATATCATTCAATAATGCGAATAACTGGAGACTGCTTACATCAGTCAGTAGCCTTGACCAGTGAAATCTGAATGACCCTAATACCAAAGAGCTGTTTTCATCTCCTACAATCACAATCATCAGCTATGTATTGCGACAGATTCAACCCAGAGATTTCAACATATCAAACTACTTGGTTTTTCTGGTTCCTGATTGGAAATTTGCTTCATTAGGCATCTGACTTTCAACCAGTGGATCATACCTCTTCACATTACTTTTCCCGTTGATATTTAGGCAGATAATGTAATTTAAACCATTTTATAAGGTTGTGAACCACACTTAATGTGTAAAAGCTTATAAGAACACCGGATTACCCAGATCGAAGTAGACCAATCTTGGTTTAAGCTGAGAATCTAGTGCTTAAAAAGGCAGTATGTCAAGCACAATAGCCAAGTCTATGGTGTTGTTAGCCTTCACACTATAGGTTTTCTTATAGTCTATTCGTTTGATTAAAGAGCATTGTTGCTTGGCAGTAAAAGAGCGTCGATGAAGAGAGAATAGACTCTATTGACAGAATTTGATACATGAATGGAAAGTTTTCTGTCAGATTTCAGAATGGTATAGCAAAGTAATAGCTCTATCTTAATGGTGTTGCGTTTTCTGGATTCGATAATTTAACCACGAAGTTTTCATCTTATTTCTAGCCAGCATCATCCACATAAACTTCAAAACCTTCAGACGTTTATAATGCTGATGGTTCTTTAAAAGATAGTAATAGCCTTAGCTTGAAATCATTCAACTTCAAAATTACAACACTATCGAAATAAAATTCCTGAGGTCTAAGTTTTCTATGCGATTCTGTTTCATTTAGAAAGCAGTCATCTATGTAATAATTACTCCACTATGTAGATATGAGAGATAAGTACGCTTTGATAATATACTGATCTTAGTGACTAAAAAAGGAATCCAAGACGTGCTTTTTGTCCTACTTGGGATTTGTACATCCACCTCAGTGAGAGATATTGTTTCCATTGAGGCTGGAACCAGCTGACGAGTCTCAAATAAGACGAAACGTGCGTCCTGAATTCCTCTGCTGGTCACCAAGACCAAAATAACATCATGAATATCCAGCAGTATTGAAACAGCCGCATAGCATCCCATGTGTCAACAGACGTCGAGCAATTCGACCCTGTACAGTAACGCGAAATCACAAGTATCACAACAACACGCTTTGATAATTTGAAAATACTAAGATTAGTAAAAAGAAGAAGAACAGGAATTGCTTGTTGCTTGAATATAACTGTCAAAAATCAATCTTACGAAATGTGTATCGTCGTTTAGTGTGTACATATGTATGTAACCTCAATGTCAACCTTTCAATATCATCGCTTTTATGACATTAAACAATCGATCTATATTTACTACCTGCATAGATTTCAAGAATGACATGGAATCAACTGACTTCTAGGGATTAAACTTAGGCAAATTTCATTTTATAAGAATTTGAATAATTAATGGACAAATAAACCGTGAAATATAGAAAGTCATAGAATTAAAGTCAAAATACCGAGTCATTTAGGGGATTATTATGTTATTAAACTAATATAGGAACAGTATTATTGCTTGTACTATACATCCAGCTGACGAGTCCAGAATAGGACGAAATGCATATCCTGGATTCCACTGCTAGCCACTATCCATCATTACTATATACAATTAAAACAGGGAATATCGAGGCATCCGCACAAGAGTCTATATGCCATTAGAGACCGATTAATTCGGTCCAATCAACGACCATATAATACAAGCAATAATACTAAAACTATACTAGTCACACAAGAAGTGGCCAACATGGGTCGGTGGTCTAGTGGATAACGCTCAGGCCTTTGAAGCGATCGGTCCCGAGTTTGAATCCCGGTGGGAACAACATCACTTACTGGGAGGCAGGTACATCCAGCTAACGAGTCCTAAACAGGACATGATGTCCATCCTGGATTCCACTGCTGGACACTATCCACCATTACTATATAGTATAGGAACATTTCCATGCCTAAAGGTGATCGTAAAAAGAAAATATTTTATGCCATATACTTGTACATGCATACAACTCCAGTATGATGATTTCGATTGTAGTAGATTTAGTAACTTGAAGTGGTTTATTTCGAGTTGTATGTGGTAAATGGTTATGTATCTCTGAAAAAAAGTGAAATCCACAGCGATTGTTATCATTGCAGGTAAAATTAAATAAAATGTAAAATCTCTGACTGGCTCTGCTTAGGGACTTTTGAAAAAGCTATGAATTTTGTACGCATAATTTTCTCTGTATCAATCGAATTATTTTCGTTCAAGTCTCGTATTCACCAACTTAATCAACTTAAAAAGTACCTAAATGATGCGACTGAAATATTAACCCATGGATGGATAGAGAGATTTCAAATTTATGCTTCACAATCACAAAAACGAATATGTGCTATTAATATGATTTTAGGACTTGGGCACTGTGGTAGAATTTAATTTCATATTAGATTTGTTTATTTGATTTATAATACACAGTGATACAGTATGATTTAATTGATGACGTCTCAAGCATAAATTATTATCGCTCATAAACATATCAATTTAATCACTCAGCACTTTCCACATCTGATTTTTATAGTCCTGTCACCTCTTATTTTTCGTTTCTATTGGTAGCGAAATTTCCCTTATCTCTGGTACAGATAGGTGTTGCGTCATTTGTATTACATGTGTTGGGTTGGTTGATTCGATGAACAAAGATTCAGTAATCTATCTCTCTCTCTCCACCTAATCATATTGGACTTGAGTACAGTGGTTTTATCCCACCCTATTCTATTGTGTTGTTGTGTGTTAATGCATACATTGTAATAGCCGAGTTTTTTTCTGTCATTCTATATTCAGGTAAATGTTTGGCTATTCTAATTGACCCCGACCGGTTAGTTTGTCCTATGTACTTGACCTCATAGTCATTACGTGAAATCTGATAGATTAGATCATTTCGCTTAATTGGTTCTATCGTATCCTTAAGCCTATCTCTGAGTGAGTTTGTAGGTTTAAATGCCAGCCGTAATTTCAGTCTCGTTGAGGATCCTACGTAAATACCCCAACATATGAACGAGCAAAGTACTTAGCATGGATATTGTGTCCTATTAGGAACCGTTCAGATTCCAGACTAGTAAACTCTTATGAGTTAAAACCAAGGCCTAATGACCTACACGTAGAAGGGGATGAAAAAATGATTAGTTTAGATGTAACAAGTCTTTATACCAAAATACCGACCAATATGGCAATGGAGGCAGTCAGAAGTCAAATAAATATTGACTCAGATCCTACAGAACTAAGATATCGGCTGGTGAAATCATATTAGGCGTACAGTTGTGCTTGGTTGTATTGTGTTCTCTGAGCTGGGTTGTTTCATCGTGCCTTACCTCCACAGTCTTCAAGTTTCAGGACAAAATATACAGACAAACAGAAGGAGTAGCAATGGGCTCACCAATATCCCCAATGACAGCAGATATATTTATGGATAGTTGGGAAGACATGGCAACACAAATGTTTAATTCTACACCAAAATAAGGTGGTAATATGTGGATTACACACTTATTCTGTTGAAATCAATAATTTCCTCACACATAAACTCGGTAGTCGACGCAATCCAATTCACTTATGAAGTAGAAAATGAACAAGGAGAACTGCCTACGTTGGATTGCAAAATAAAACGAAGGATAGACGGTGGTTTGGATACTACCGTCTACAGAAAACCAACACATTCCAACAGGTATCTAGACTTCAAGTCATCTCATCCAATGTCAGTTAAGGCAGGTTTAGTCAGATGTCTAAGTGATAGGACTAGAAAACTGACTACTCAGTGCAAGAACCTAAATAAGGAATTGAAGCATATAAAAGAAGCACTAATAGTTAATAATTTTCTTCCATAGTTTATTAGGAAATTCGTACGAACACATAAGAAACGGAATGATAAAGGTAACACAAGTACGAATAATAAAGACAACACGAGTAGAAAGTTCTCAGCCTCCATTGTGCCATCCTATAAGGAAAACACATCAGAAACTTCACGTAGGATCCTCAACGAGACTGAAATTACGGCTGGCATTTAAACCTACAAACTCACTCAGAGATAGGCTTAAGGATACGATAGAACCAATTAAGCGAAATGATCTAATCTATCAAATTCCACGTAATGACTATGAGGTCAAGTACATAGGACAAACTAACCGGTCGGGGTCAATTAGAATAGCCGAACATAGGGATTTACCTGAATATAGAATGATAGACCCGAATAAGATAAATAATTTAGAAAAAAACTCGGCTATTACAATGCATGCATTAACACACACTACAGGCGGGACGGACGAGGACGTCAAAGTCAGAATCGGAAAAGCAAGACAGGTGTTCACTAGCCTGAAACCAGTGTGGAGATCTTCTGCACTCAGCATGCGGAACAAGATACGGATTTTCAACACCAACGTCAAGTCAGTGCTTCTGTATGGTTCAGAGACTTGGCGCGTCACGAAAGGGATTTCCAATAAACTACAGACATTCATCAACAACTGCTTACGCTCGCTACTGAAGATCAGATGGCCAGAAAGAATAAGCAACAAGGAACTCTGGGAACGAACCAACCAAGAACCTATCACGCAACAAATATGCAGGAGGAAGTGGAGATGGATTGGCCATGCACTGAGAAGGCCGACTGAGGACATCACGCGTCAGGCCCTCGAGTGGAATCCCCATGGGAAGCGACGAGTTGGGTGTCCGAGGTGAGGGTGACATGGAGGAGATCGTGCGAGGAGGAAATGAGAGGTTGTGGGCTGTCGTGGAACCAGGTTCAAAAGGTCTCAGAGAACAGAGGTCACTGGAGACGTGCTACTGAAGCCCTATGTTCCACTGGGAACCCAAGGGACTAATAATAAAAACCACTGTACTCAAGTCCAATATGATTAGGTGGAGAGAGAGAGATAGATTACTGAATCTTTGTTCATCGAATCAACTAACCCAACACATGTAATGCAAATGACGCAACACCTATCTGTACCAGAGATAAGGGAAATTTCGCTACCAATAGAAACGAAAAATAAGAGGTGACAGGATTATAAAAATCAGATGTGGAAAGTGCTGAGTGATTAAAATGATATGTTTATGAGCGACAATAATTTATGCTTGAGACGTCATCAAGTAAATCATACTGTACCACTGTGTATTATAAATCAAATAAACAAGTCTAGTGTGGAATATGTGTCAGTTTGGAAGTGCCCATCAATTGAACAATGATCATGTAACTGGAATAAATGTGGATTTATTTTCTCCAAAAGTTTACTCATTTTATATCATCAATAAAAATAAACTAGATCTCTAGAAAATATTCTTTAGAATAAAAATCAAATCGAAATTCTGTCAGCAACCACATACAACACGTTCACACAATAATCACCATGCTACACCAGTTGTATGAACGATCTCGCTAGGCCGAACAACGTTAAAACCTATAACCTGCTGATTGAAAGTCGAGTGTCCAGACCAATGAACAAAATAGTATTCACTAACCAAATTACGTATTTGTGCATTAAGCCTAAACTTACAACTCTCTGTGATAGTATAGCCCGATAAACTAGACTGAAGTTTGGATAACGTAATTACCAGACGTAGATTATCTGAAAAAATGTGTGATGTATTTGCGCTATATATTTCGAACAATGTGATCACATATTTACTTGTTAAGGCATTATATATATCATT
Source organism: Heterobilharzia americana (assembly GCA_944470555.2). Taxonomy (NCBI): domain Eukaryota; kingdom Metazoa; phylum Platyhelminthes; class Trematoda; order Strigeidida; family Schistosomatidae; genus Heterobilharzia; species Heterobilharzia americana. The sequence goes on from OX104129.1 coordinate 64,776,083, forward strand.
AGAAAGACTTAACATCGTACAAAACAACATGAGGTTAACATATGAAGAAGAAAAAGAAAACCGTCTTCCGTTCTTGGATATACTCCTGAGTCGTGGAAATGGTGGATCAATAAAACGATCGATTCACGGGAAACTCACTTGGATATGTCAGCGATTAAGTTTCCATAGCTTTTTTTCAACGTAATACAAGCGAGGTTTGGTAACTTGCTTATTTAAAAGGATCCAACGTATTTGTATGCAAGACTCAATGGATGATGACATCAAAATACCAACTGAAATATTATTGGAAAACAGATATCTATTGAAGTTCATTTAATCTAATAGCAGAATGTTAAAACGAAGGTTAAGATCTGGCGTTAGCAAAACTTACTATGCAGCTAAGCTTATTGTAGTTGAGAAGACCAAACACCTACTGCAACACAGACCTCAACACTGTATAAACGATTGCGTCACATCCCACTGCGTTTATAAATTTACGTGTGTGTGTGGACAAACGTACATAGGGAGGACTAATCGTGATATGCACTTGAGGGTAGTAAAACATATACCAAAACCAGCTAGATTCACAAACATCGTTAAGCGCAGGTGGTAGACAACCATCATCCGCATCCATTGCAAAACATATCATTAATAAGGGTTACAGGATTGATATCAAAACAACCTTTACAATTTTGTATAGAAACTGTCAGAGTGGGGCGTATACTTAGGTTTGTTGAACCGTTAGCCATAAACAAATTTAACCCTTCCCCCTCGATTGTGTGCTTCACTTCCTCTTCTGCTTCTGTCTTGCTTTGCTCTTGATGCACCCTCATTATCTCTTGCGTTTCTCTGGCCAGAATCTTTACCCATTGCTGGTAATTCCCTATAATTTTTGCCGCTCTCTCAACATATACTACTTATATCCATTCTTATCAGCAACACCCATTACAGTAAGTCTGTGATGAGATTGTTCGAAATGCATAGCACGAATACATCACACACACATTTTCCAGATAATCTCCGTCTTCTAATTACGTTATCCAAATTCATAAACGTGACTAATTCTTAAACTGGAAATTGAGAATTGTTGATTTACAATCAGTTGCATAGACTAAAGAACCAATTAATTACAGATTTTATTAGTTCCATATATAATTTAACTGTTATATTTTGTTATTTGGCCATGTTATTATGTGTAATTTAGGTGATCATCAATAGTACATTGACAGAGAAGATGACTTTCAAAAAACTTCCCAAAAATTTGGACAATGGGCTGATTCGAAAACCGGTGGTGTACACGGTTTAGGTTTTAGCTCTGAAGCAGATTTGACTATGGTAAGTTGAAAATCTTCCATGAAATACATTTTATGGTGTTCGTCGTTCATTCGTTTAAATAGGCTATTTGAAGTAGTTATTTTGAATAATTGTTGAATGTAAATAGGCAGCGTTGATTACAGCAGAATTCTAGTTTAAAACCTATTTATAAGCTTGACTTTTTGACTTGATTAAGTTAGGAGACGACTCATAATCAAACCTGAATCTCACCTCAACAACCATCATGACAGTGAAAAAGAAAGCAATTGTACATTCTTCATCAAACTATCAACTCAGTCATCTTTTCTCATTCCTATATGGCTGTGAGACATGGCCTCTGAAAGTAGAAGATATGAAGAGGTTGCAAGTTTTTGACCACGGGTGTCATTATAGAGTTTCTCACACATGATGGAATCGTCATGTGAGCGATTTTGAAGTTTTCATTAAGATGCTAGATAAGGAAGGCAAGTCAATCGATAAAGTTCTGAACCTTGATTTACTGAGGTGGCTTGGACATACATCGAACATGCTGAGTCACCGCCTGCCTCGAAGTACAATCGTAGCCGAAGTAGGATTAGACTAGAAGAAGGCTAAGAGTAGATAAACAAAGACGTGGTACCAATCCATGTATTCTCTGACTATTGGTCTGAACTATATACGGAGAGTGTAGACCACCTTACTGGAGTTCGGGATTATACAAGAATAAATGGTTGGCAACTCTTGATATCTTGTCTAAAATCAGTCACAATTGTGCAAAGGTATGCCGTCTTTGTCATCTTCGAAGTCTTGAGTATTATCATTGTCATTCATGTATGTATTGTCTCTTCTCACACTGCTTTGTCTACCTTAATATCACTCTTTCTCTGCGCTACGATGAACTGTGGTAGTTTAAACCGATGCATTTCTGTACTGCATTCTTCATTGATTTGTCTATCTATCTGCCATTAGAATATGAATGCAGGAGAATCTAGCTATCGAGTTCGAACCCTGGTGTTGTTATTCAAACTTTGCAATTTCCTTTTACTTACTTAATCGTAATGACCGATCTCTATTGGAACTTTGATATCATCATGAGTGGATAAGTGTATGATTTTTGAAGGAATGAATGTGTGCATCTAATTTCGGTAGAGATAATAACATATTGAGGTGAACGTACATTCAGCAGATGAGCTTCATATAAGATGAAATGCACATCCTAAGCTTTTACTGTTGACCACCACCAAAAGGATAATACCATGAGATGTTGACTCTGATCTCAGTGTGTAGCTTGATTCATTCACATTTAGGATCATGACATATTTAATCGTGTATTGTCTATTAATACTTTGTATCTACTAAAAACTACATGAAGGGAAATTTGTTTTTACTAAGATCAATTAATAAATATTCCCACCATGGAATAGTAAGCAGTCTTGAATACACCTCAGTTAATGCCATACCCTTTAAAAATCTCGCCAACCTGCTAGACGTTTGTGTTTTCTAGATTATGAATTGAATCTATTTTGTGGCGGTTACAGATGATGTCCCATTTTTGGAGCATAAGTTGGTGACTTAGAGTTGAAGCAAACGTCTGGAGTTCTGTCCAAGATACTGAGTCACAACTGTAAAAATAATAAATTTTATGTTATTGGTTGGAATTCTGTTTCAAATATTCTATTGGGACAACGTTTACACAAAGCAGTTTATGCTTAATTTCTGTTTCGACCACGTTTCAACAATGCCTTGATGGGTCACTTCAGATTAGCCAACGTTAAGTTGTCTAATCGTAAACTTGGGTTCCATTTCCTAAGGATTCCAAGTGCGCCTTATTAATGAGTACAGACAAGCACTAAACCTGGTTTCACAGCTTTCCACTGATGGACGCAGCGTATCTACTAATCTAAACGGAATATTATGATTATCAAGTCTTATCCTTACACATGACTAAAATGTAATATGGAGACTATCACAAAGGTGCATCAGCTCAAGTTATTACAGTCAAAATCAACAAAACGAATGGAATTATTATTTCTTTGCATCTCCACGAGTATTTTCTTAACCTGACAGCTTGCTGTGACCACAATGAAGCACGAAAGTAACTTAAACATAAACTGAATAAGAGTCTTTGCAAAGATCGCGAGCAGTAGTGGGTGGTGAAAGTCAGAGGAATGGTGAAGGCATCAGCAGTGGGTAACACACAGCAACTATTTAGGCCTATCATGGATACCGACAAGAAGATGGTGGTGAGTGAAACCATCTCTGAAAAGTATAGGACGCTGATAACCTCCCAGGACGGGTGGCTACAACATTGGGCAGAACACTTTGAAGCACACTTCAACTGGACTCCAACAACACTTACCCAGCATCCAGCTCAAAAATAAATGGGACATAGATATTGATCCTCCGACTCTCCTTAAAGTCGAGAAAGCTGTATCGGATCTGAAACGATTGAAAGCACCAGAACCTTAAAGTTTGCCACCTGAAGTTTTCAAGGATGGAGGTAGAAAGTTATTGCTTTAGATGATGGAACTACTAGGTAGTCTATGGAAAACAGAGGTAGTGCCGTCAGACTGCTCTACTGCACTGACCATCCCAGTCTATGGGGAGAGAAGTATTCTTGTGATAACCATTGGGGAATCAGTTTGACTGCTGTATCCAAGATGCCATAGTTATCCGACGCCTAACTGTAGCTCGAAAACAGCAAACTAGACAAAACCAGACACGTTTCAGACCTGGACGGGGTGCATCGATCATATTTTTACCCTCCAACAGGTTCCGAAACACATGCGTACCTATCGACCAATGGCCAACACTGATCATGTTTGTAGACCTGAAGGCGACATTTGACTCAATCAACCATGAGGTGTTGTGGTAGTGTCTGACTGTGAAGGAAGTACCCAGCAAGTAGATAACGCTAATAAAAGTTCTCTACTCAAACTCACACAGCCGTGTTAGGATTTACGGAGAGTTGTCATCAAAATTAACAACAACAACTAACCCAAAGTTGCCCACTACCACCGTCCCTGTTTAACTTCGTCATAGACGTGCTAATAGACATAATACTAACTGCATCTGACTTCAAAAGAATTCATTGATGTAATCCCTCGAGATCATCTGGTTGACTTGGAGTATGCGGGCAACATTGTCCTGCTAATTGAAGATGCTGACGAAATGCAAGGTCTTCTACGCACGTTGACCAGAAATCTGAATATGTTTGGCATGCGTTTCGCTGGCACCTGTCAAATGTAAGGTGATGCTCCACAACTTGTCTCTAATTACTCCCAATTTAACAATAGGGAGTGAAATGATCCACGCATTCTACCACTTCACTTACTTGGAGAGTTGCATCAGCCCGAACGGACTGGTTGCTGACGAAGCCGCAGCTCGGAAAGAGAAGGCTTGTTTGGCATTTGCCAACTTGCGCCACCTGTGGCGCCAACTGGAGAGACATCCGACCACCAGTCAATAAACGAGTATACTGCGCTGCAGTCTGTTCTGTCCTGTTTTACGGTTGTGAGGTATGGCCATCGAAAATAGAAGACATGAAGCAGTTACAGGGTTTTAATCATAGGTGTCTTCATTGCTCACGTTTGATGGAATCGCAGTGTGAACAATGCTGAGGTGAAGCGAAGGGTACTAGGCAAGATAGACAAGTCTATCGATGAGATTGTGAACCTTTAGTCGACTGAGATGACTTGCACGTGTACTGCTTATTCCTAGCCATCACCTACCTTGACATGCCATGCTAGTTAGGCGAAGTTTGATTAGGTGGGAAGAGGGTTCAGGGTGGCCAAACCAAGACATGGCACCGGTCAATGAAGTCTCTGACTGTTAGTCTGAACCGTGTTGAGAGATGTGAACCGCTTGACAGGGGTTTCTGAGATGATAGGAATCAATAGATTAAGACTGTTAGTGACATGGCCGAAAATCGGTGATGGTGGCGCAGATGCATTCATTCTTTAACATCTAAAGCTTAAATATTCCTATCAAGCTTTATCTTCAAATTGTTTATCCTCTCATACAACTTTATCTACTTTGATATCACTCTTCTTCTATCCACCTGTCCTTTGTGTACTACTATAAAGTGTGACAACTTGAGTTAATGCACTTGTTTGGGAGGTTCTACGTTGATTTTGTCTTTCTGTCTATCTAAATTGACAGTGTAGCCAATGTTGCTTACCGTTACTTCATTTGATTTTATTCACTGTAGTTGCTCCGGCTCGCTATGTCCCAACTTCATCCAACCAGGTTGACTGAGAAAGAAAACAAGTGCAATCTGAACCCCAAAATGAACAAAAGTATATTTGTTCTGTGTAATGATTGCAGGTAATATGGAAATTTGGAACGTGACTGGATTCGAACCAGTGACCACCGGGTTACCGGCACGGTGCTCTACCAACTGAGCTACGAGGTCCGACTGCTGATCAGATTTTTATTCCACTTCAATCACCAAGGGTCCTGTCCGACTACCATATGAGTCCGTGACGCGTTACTACTCTCACACTGGCTGCCTAGTCAAGACTTCTCATCCCAATCCAAATCTAACTGAATTATCACCCAGTACAAATACTAGTCTGCCAAACTGCAGCTATCTTAGATAGTCAAATCATAATCAATATGATGCTCCCCCTCTCTGATTCAGTTAGATTTGGATTGGGATAAGAAGTCCTGAGTAGGCAGCCAGTGTGAATACGATCAATCGGTAGTAACGCGTCACGGACTCAAATGGCAGTCGGTCAAGACCCTTGGTGATTGAAGTGAAATAAAAATCTGATCAGCAGTCGGACCTCGTAGCTCAGTTGGTAGAGCACCGTGCCGGTAATCCGGTGGTCACTGGTTCGAATCCGGCCGTGGTCCAGATTTTCATCTCACCTTCAGTCATCACCCGGTACAAATACTAGTCTGACAAACTACGACTATCTTAGATAGTCAAATCATAAAAAATATATTGGACAGAATACTTTTAAAATGTAAAAGGTTTACAAAGTATAAGCGACCTAGTCAAAATGTCAACGAATTAAAACAAAAGATAGTGAAGTTAAGGTCACTCATTATTGATTAGTTTCTGTTGTCATTCACCTCGCGTATGTATGCGACAAAAATAGGGTTGATTACGTGAATTCACAAAGATGAATATTATTAGTTACTGAATAGCTAAATATTCAGGATTATGGGAAGATTAGGAGTAAATATATCTCTTGTATTGCATTGAGTTTTCACCAGTCATGCAACAAGTTCATCTGTCTTTCTTACAACAATGTGAAAGTGAACATTTCATTCAAAAACTCAAAGTCATAATCTGTAACTTCATGGATTTGTTTCATGCTGCTTTCTAATTATCTTAAAACTTCCAGTCTAGTTCCATTATAAGTAACATCACACATCGAGGTAGGTTGTCATCTACCATACGTAACTTATACCGAATTCCTACTTCTGTTAACTCAGGTTCACAAATGTATCAAATAATTTTAAACTCAGGCTTACGACATTTGGTGGATACATTCAGACTAATACATTAGATAATCCATCACATTTATGGTGAGAGGGTTGATGAAACTATTTGACTGTCCGAAATTTGGTAGGTAGAATTAGATTCAAACCCATGACTCACTGGTTGAAAGTTAAGCGCTTAATTTAATAAGCCATAGTTCAATTTCAACTAACTTACTCTTTGCTCTCAGTAACCTTGGTTTCTGGTAAATTTTACTCATTTTTTTCAGTTTACAATCCAAGAAAAGTATCCAAAGGGTTTTTCATAGCAGGTTGACATTAGCTGGAGAGTCATTGAAAACCTAGAAGCATCGAAAAACTGTTTCGTTCTATTTTGGGATTCATTCGCAGTGCACATCCAGCTACCCACTTGGAATAGAACTCTAAATCGTCCAGCTACTGGGTTGGGGCAAAGTGGTTCACATTTCTAGCTTCTACTAATTTGTGACATTTTACGATCATCATCTGATGTCATGGTTAATTGTCATCATATCCGACTTGAGTGACCCTAAAGGTGATAGTTTATCGCCATACCTTCGTGAAATCCATGTCGAACTAAGTCTCTAATGTATAGTTGGATGTATTATACCGTCGTTGATTGGACCGAATCGATCGGTCTCTATTGGTATATGAGCTCCGACACGGATGCCTGGATATTACCTGTGTTCTAATTATATTAATGATGGATAGTGGCTAGCAGTGGAATCCAGGATACGCACTTCGTCCTATTCTGGACTCGTCAGCTGGATGTACGTGCCTCCCAATGAGTGATGTTGTTCCCACCGGGATTCGGACTTGGAAGCGATCACTTCAAATGCCAGAGCGCTATCCACTACACCACTGCATCCTGGACTCCACTGCTAGCCACTATCGATCTTTGCCATAAGTCTCTAGTGAGCTATAAACTGCTAGATGACATAAAACACGGGATTCTGACCTATCGACTGAATAATACGATACTTTTCAAAAGATCTTACGGTTCTGAACTGTGTCCCTGCATTGTGTCACGCGTGCATACTACTCAGCAGTTCCAAACTAGTATGAAACAGCTGTTCTATATTTCTAGGTTTTCAGTGATTGCCTTACTGCTGCTAACCTATGATGCACACCTTGAAATCAATCCGGTTCTTCACAAATCTCCCAAATGAATAAAGTGAAGTTTAAATATCACACACAGACAGGGAAATGCGTGTTTGTGTGTATGGAAAAAGAAGGAGTGAAAGAGACATTAGACATTTCTAAAAATGTTGTCTGAAATGTCAGAATTTCTGTGCCGCCCCCCCACTCCCTCCGTGTATCTGTATGCTTGTTTATGTGAATTTATGTCCTGGTTTCTTTTTATTTTACATGAAGCCCTTTGCTTCACTTTAGCACATGTTTCTTACGAATATTACACATTCCCATTTAGCTCACAGGCAAAACCAACAGTTACTAACTCCTGAGGTATACTAGGATGGTGGTAGAATGCTCTTAGTCAGGTTAATGGAAGTATTAACTAGTATATAGGAATCAAATACGACCCCCTCTGACTGGTCTAAATCACTGAGTGTTCCAGTCTTCAAGAAAGGCGAGAAGTCGTCTTGCGATAGCCATGTAGAAGTCAGCCCGATGAAAATAGTGCCGAAGATTCTAGGTTCTATAATTCTTTGACACATGAGTGGACCTCAGGAACAGCAAGCCCGAGAAAACCAGGCAGGCTTTAGACCCGGCCATGGGTGTATCCACCAAATATTCACAGTGCCCCAGGTTTTTGAACACAGGCACGCTTATCGATGCCCGATACTAGTTGCGTTTCTCGACCTGAAGGCGGACGCATTCGAATCCGTTGGTCGAGATATCTTATGGCAATGTCTCTCACTGAAAGGCGTGCCGAGTAAGTACATCTTATTGAAGGCTCTCTACTCGAACACTTGTTGGCTTGTTAGAGCCTATAGTGAGATGTCCGGTAGAGTTATGCTCATCGAGGTGTGTCCGTCAAGACTGCCTACTGTCTCCATTCTTATTCAATGTTATGATAGATATTCTTATGCAGGTCTCCCTCACATCACCTGGCTACACAGAGGTTGACCTAATCGCGGGAAAATTTTCGTTAGACCTAGAATACGCAGATGGCATAGTCCTGTTAGGTGAAGACGCTGACAAGGAGTAGAGTCTTCTGGACGCTTTGAGTGGAAATTTGAGAATGTTTGAGATGTGTTTTTCACCATCCAAATGCAAATTGTTGTTCCAGGATTGGTCTTCAGCAGTGCCGTGGCCAACAATAGAGAGTGTAGTGATTGAGTGTATCGACCACTTAATTTACCTGGGAGTAGAATCAGCCCTGGTGCGTTGATCAGTGGCCGATGAAATCTCTGCACGAATACAAAAGGCTCAGCTGGCTTTTACCAACTTACGCCACCCGTGGCGCCGCCATGATATCTGATTGTCTGTTAAGGGTGGCGTGTACTGCACCTGGACAGCAGTTCGGTCTGTTCTACTGTATGGCAGTGAAGCATGACTATTGAAGATGGAGGACATGAGAAGGCTGGCTTTAGGTGTTTGACCACCGTTGCCTTCTTAGTATAGGCCGTATTCCATGGTGTCACCACATGAGTAACTCAGATGTCAGGTGTAGAGAGAGTTTTAGGGATAAGAGGTGAATCAGTTGACGATGTTGTGAACCTTCATCGACTGAGATGGCTGACTGGGACGCGTGTTGCATATGTCTAGTTGCCGTCTGCCTCGTCGTGTAACGTTGGTGGAAGTGGGTTGAGGCTGGTAAAAGGCTCGGTTGGTTGGGCGACGGAGTAAAACATGGTATGAATGTATGAAGTGTCTGACTGTTGGTTCGAGTTATGTGGGGCGATGCAGACTAGGTGGTTGGGGTTGGCGGAACAAGAGGAGCCAGTGGTTGTAGACTGACTCTATGTGATGACACGGCTGAGAACCGATGTCAGTGGTGCATATATATATATATATATATATATATATATATATATATATATATATATATAATCCTCATCTAAACGACGCAATACCGAACCTCACCATTTTCTCATTCTTCCTTTCTCTCTTATCGTACTTTGTATTTCTTTTGAGTGGATTTTCTTTTCTTCATCTTGCACGTCACTGCCTTGTTTACTTGATGTAGTGATATGAGATGTGTCAACTCGGACTGTTATGCAGTAATGCCTGGTCCTATGTTGATTTGGATGAATGGATGCAGTCCATTAACTGAGTAAAATGTTTGTTGGTTGTTTAGTAGTTTGGTGAAAGTAGTTCGACAATTTAAGGGGACTTTCTTCCAATTTTTTTATTAATCCCATACGAATATTTTAAAATCTGATGGAAATTAGCAACTACATCTCTATGCGTGCGATAAACTATGAGTCATACCAGTTTTTTGAGAATTAATGATTTTAAAAGATAGTCTTGACTTCTTTTAGTAGAAAGTTGGACTCGAACTCATAATCGGATGCATGAAATTTAATTCTCTAAACCTGTAATATCCGAGATAGTGTAATTCAAAGTCGCTTACATGCGCATATTATTGTACATATAATTAAACTATTATGAATACAATCAATCTTCTCACCACCGTTTACAAACTTGGCTTTTCTTTTACTTCATCTTTTTTTTTATCAAGTTTGTCAATCAGTTTAAGCAATGCGTTGACTCTATGAAAAATCAAGTTCCATCAGAATTGAATGGTTCTTCAGGTATTCGTGTACCAGTAAGTTTTCTGTGGAAAAAAGATTCTTTTATTGGTCTTCTGTTTTTCTACATTAATTTTTGATATGATTTGCTCAATATGATTATGTCCTCTCTTTGTTATGCATGATAGCAAAAGATGCGAATTGATTCGAGATAAATCATAATGTGATCAGGTGATATCTGTATACAGGAGATTAAATGGTTCGGGATAAATTCATCCGTCACTTCCAGGTTACCGTTTGTCTTTGATTTTGAAATTCACTGCTGTTAAAAGGCAAAGTCAGTGAGGTGCTTGAATGCTTAATCAGATATACAAAGTAAGCTTCATCTACTGCATACCTGAAATTAGTGATCAGCTTATAAAAACCTATATAAAAATATTTAGAAACAGTAATAATTCATCTGATAGGTCCATCTAATTATATAATCTTTTTAACTAGACCCTTCTTTACCGCCAGCCGGTTTAAACAAAATTTTATTGATAATCTGCCTTTGTTGATGAGACTCTTCTAGACAACTGTAGCTCGGCAGACTAATATTATCTTTACGGGATGATGATTGAAAGTGGAATTGAGGTTTGAGTCACGTCAGGACTCGAATCAACCCAGTAAGACCTTCGGCAGTTAAAATGAAGTTGAAATGTGGTCACTTCCTGGGTCTCACAACTCAGTTGGTAAACCGAGTCGAAACCTTATGTACTTTCGTGCAGTAAGCAATCAGCCACACTTACTATTTGAAGGCTAATGATACAACCTCTCTTCCTGAACATTGTGAGGGGGTGAAGTGTTCGAACTTGTTAACTGCTGGTTGAAAGTCAACTCCTTAAAGCAATGGACCACATGCCATCTAGAGTTTCCAACCACCGTTATCTATCGTCATGCGGACCCCAACGCCAACTAGGTTATCATTCAACGATCAGTAGTCTCCAGGTGTCGATTGACAACTATTTACCAAGTGAGTTTAGCTCTGTTAGTGTTTATATTACTTTTCCTCAGTTTCCTTCCGAACATAACGTATACCTGAAACCTCCTAAAATGTCTTATTAAATTTACGTGGATATCTGCATGTCTAACTATACTATGCTACTCACTGTTATCTGACTGCATTCTTTTTACCTATATATGCATTGGTTAGTCACTTCAGAGCTGACCGAATTCCATCGCAGAGCACTGTCGATGGATATTAGCTAATTGGAGGTGATCAACAGAAAGCTGTGCATTACCTGGGTTCCATTCTTGTTGACACTCGTCAACAGGACGTACGTGCAACCTCGAGGTGACCAATATCCCCTGTGGGATTCGAACCCGCTTCATGCAGTCTTTTACAGTCAGCGAGCTTACCACTGAGTAACTTTTTTGCATTTCACTTTTTAACCAGCTGATTAAAAACGTGTAGAACAAAATGATTTCATGCTGTTTTGCTGCAATCCCTGCTCATTTCCTCTCTTGTATGTTTAGTAAAATAGAATTGATGCTTCTGCGCAAAATACAAAACCTGGGATAACATTAGATAGCTAGTAAAAACTAGGTAGCCCAAGACAAAAAAGAAGTTCACTGAGCAGCCAAAGAATTCTTCACCTCTACAGGCTAAGGCTTACATCTTTATGTAATACGAATTTTTTTAATCTCCTTCAGTCCTCCAAGTAATGTAAGGTTACAGTATTCAGTACAACCTTACAGATTATTCCTGTTTCTTCATTAAACCCTATCCCACATGGCCATTTGAAGCCTAACATTGTTACATTGAAGCCTTGTGGTTTCTATTTCAATCCTTGAACTGCAACATTATGGATCGGTTTTTCTGAGGTATCTCAAAAATTAACAAAGAAAAACTTTTTGCTACCTTAGGATTTCTAGTGAGTGCTTAGAATCACACTTCTTTAACCGCAGCACACAAGAATAATATTCGGGGTTGAAGAATACCCTGAATTGCAATAGGATTTAGTGAAGTGGAGTAGTTGTTTAAGCACTTTACTTTCAAGCGTTGGACCTTGAGTTCGAACCCCGTTCTGCCTGGTGTGGACAGTATTGCAAGCCCTTGCATAGTCTAGTACATAGAACACACCAAGTTGAATTGCGTTATATTGCATTTCGGTACAGTATTGGTGCTCACTGCCTCGAATCCAATCATAACCTAGAATTCTTCTGAACTTCACTCATCAACTCGTCTACCAACCAAGGTCATTTCAAATAGTTTAAGTAACCATACCAAAAAATGTCCAAACCTAATGACCTTGAAAGTGAAAATCCATTGATTAGGTGTTGATGAATCAGAAGGTAAAACCTTTTTACTAAACATTTTATTATACTGTAGAGGAAAAAAAATCTCTAGATAATTTTGAATGGCAACTGTTCATATAACATCACTTTGATAAATTGACAGTACTATTCACAACTGATATTTTTCATGGTATGAAATTTAAGCTACTCATTAACTTACTCTTTGCTTAATTGTGTTTAAAAACGCTTTAGATCAGTTCATTATTTCATTCTCTACATCTAGCTAAAAATGCGTAAAAGTTTAGAAGAATGGATTTATAAACATTTAATTAGGTGTAAGGTAGATAAAATTGTTCTTATGGAACATTCACTTTCAAATTTTGTTCAATCGTCAAGTATTGTAACATTGAATCTTGATCACGATAAAAGAGTGTAGCGTATGTTGACTTTGAGCGTTGAGAAATGTTCAAAGTGATGAGTTATTAAAATGAAATTCAACTACTTGTATGGCTGCTTTAATAAATAAAGAAACATAATATATAGCCGTCTATCATAAAAACCAAGTGTTATGCACAAAGTATTTCATATTTACTATTAGTATTATTACCGTTTATTGATTTAATAACCAAACATAGTTAAGTCATATGATGTTTAATATTTCCGTATCGTATCACACCATATTATATACACTAAATTTGTGAACATTTTGTCGCTTAAACGTTTTTTTCCTCGTATATTATAATATACCATTCCTTGATATTTCCATACTATGGATTATATGTTTAAACGGGATAAATATTTTAATTTAGACCAATATTTATGTCAATTAAAACAGTTTACATCATGAATCGATATCAGTTGGCGAACCACTGCGAAATCTAGTATCACTGAAAAACTGTTTCATCGTAGTTTGGGAATTCTCAGCGGTACGTATCCACAACTTTGCAAGGCATTGAGCGTAAGACCGTCAAGTCTCATGGTGAGTACGTGACAAACATGTTGAAATTCAATGTTCCACCAATTCATACTTCTGTTAATTCGTGAAATAGTGTGACCATCATCTGATGACCTTGGGTTTTCATTGGTTCTGCAATTGATGTCAACCCGTGATGGAAACTAGTTTCAAAACAATTAATCTCTAAAAATCACCAACTGAATAAATATGCATATGAATGGTCTTGTTTAACAGATGGATCGAAGTTTCGATCCAACCCCGACTGTCATCAAGGCCTGTTTACTAACAAAAACTATTTTAGATCCATGGTGAGGTTGTAGGTTCGCACTGCTGTGGAGTCACAGACTGGGGCAAAACAGTCGTTCACTGCCCTGAGATTTTCTCTATTCCTCCAACTGATGTCATCCCTTGAAACTAACTAGTCCACACAAACCTCTAAACTGAGCTACTCGAGTTAGTTGCTGCATTTCATTCTGCTTAGTTTAGATTGAAGTGTATCTTGCATCTAGCTAATGTGATCAATTACTAACAGACTAGCTGATCACTAACCCGTGTGATAACCACGTAAAGTACCCGGTAATTAGAGTGAAATCAAAGCTTGTACACTAGTTTAGTCTCTGCTGAGTTTGCGGAGTGATTCACAAGCGACTCAACGGCCACCATTTGAAATTGCGTTGCGACCAATGCTGCTCACAGGAGATAGGCGACAGTAAAATCTGTCTATGGTCTGCTGGAATGCTTATCAAAGCTCTCTACTCGAACTCACGCATCAGTGTAAGGGCTTACTGAGAATTGTCATGATAATTGACGACAACTAGTGGTATCCGCCAGGGATACCCACTGTCACTGTTCCTATTTAGCTTTATCATAAACTTACTATTGGACATAATATTAGGTACGTCTGACTTCACAAGAATTCACTGATCTAATCGCTTGAGATCATCTGGTTGACTTAGAGTATGAAGACGATATTATCCTGATGGGTGAAGATGCTGACAAAATGACAAAACACACATTGAGCAAAAATCCGAATATGTTTGGCATGCGTTTTGCTGGCATCTGTCAAATATAAGACGATGCTCCAGGACTAATCTGCTTCAAGTACTCCCGCTTTAATGATAGATGGTGAAGTGGTGGAATGTGTTGACCGCTTCACTTACTTGGAAAGTTGTATCAGCCCGAACGGACTGGTTGATGACGAAACCATAACTCGGATAGAGAAGGCTTGTTTGGCATTTGTCAACTTATGTCACCTGTGGCGCTAACTGGCGAGGTATCCGACTATCAATCAATGGACAAGGATACTGCGCTGCAGTCTATTCTATCCTGTTGTACGGCTGTGAGACATGGATGTTGGAAGTAGAAGAAGAGTCGGCTGCAGGGTTCTGGTCACAAATTTATTTGTAGCATTGCTCGTTTTTGATGGAATCACAGTGTGAGCTGTGTTGAGGTGAGGCAAAGGGTACTCGGAAAAACAGACAAGACGATTGACAAAGTTGTGAACCTTAGTCGATTGAGATGACTTGGACACATACTTCTTATTCTGAGCCACCGCCTACCTGGTCATGCCAACTAGTTAGGGGGAGTTGGACTAGGTTATAAATAGGGTTCAGAGTGGCTAAACTAGGACATGGCGCTAGTCTATGTAGTCTCTGATTGTTGGTGTGAACCGTATTAGGAGATGTAGGCGTCTCCGAGACAAAAGAATCAGTGGTTAAAGAATCTTGGAGTCAAGGCTGAAAGTTGGTGACAGTGGCGCAACGTACTCACTCCTTGACATCTAAAGTTTGAATATTTTCACTAACCTTCATCTTCAAATTGTTCATTCTCTCACACAACTTCGTCTACTTTGATATTACTCTTTTTCTATCCATCTGTTGTTTGTGTACCGTTTTGAAGTGTGGTAACTTGAGCTGATGCACTTGCGTGGGAGGTTCTACGTTGATTCTGTCTCTCTGTTTTTGACGTCATTCACCATCATCTTCATACCATTAAAAATAGTGTGTTATTATTATTATCATTTTTATTATTATTATCTGTCCCTTGGGTTCCCAGTGGAGCATAGGGCTTCAGCAGCACGTCGCCATTTCACTCTCTTATCTACAGTCCTTTGAACCTAGCTCGACGAACGCCCACAAGCTTTCATTTCTTCCTTACATGATCTCCTCCATGTCACCCTCGGACACCCAACTCGCCGTTTCCCCTTTGAATTCCACTTGAGTGCCTGGCACGTGATGTCCCCAAGTGGTTTTCTCAGTGTATACCCAATCCATCTTCACTTTCTTCTGCATATTTGTTGAGCGATAAAAATAGTGGGGGTCGTTTATGACATAAATTAGTGAATATATAAAAATTGGAAAATTCAGTGCTCTTTAGAACTTTAGCTGTTTATATAATATTTGCAGGTTTTGTATAGCTAATTAACTAGCGGTTTGAAAGTGATAAAGGATTGCAGCGCGCTCGTTCCGTCCTGAAAAGGACATAATGTAACTACTTTCTAGTGTGTTAAGTAGTCCCCGCTGAGACTTAAAATATCGACCCATCACTTCAAACGCCGAAGTGTCATTCACTAGACTACCAAGTCTCAATATCCACTCTGTATGACATGCATACCAGCCAAACAGTAAAACAGTTGTAATTTGTTCATACTTAAACTTATGTAAACGTCTACTGTCTCACTTTCTTCAATCTTCATCTAGTTTACCCACCATAAACTTCTGAAGTTTGTGTTGATGTTGTCTAGAATGAAAATTAATTTTTCATGATTAAACTATCCAGTTCAGAAAACACAACACTATTAAAATGTCAATTCTTCACATCCTTATTTAATTTCATCACAGACGTATTCATGGAGGTCTCCCTCTCCTTGCTAGTATCCACCTAGTCACATGAAACTCGTTAGTAGACCTAGAGTACGTAGATGAAACAGTTCTCTTGGGTAGAGATGCTAAGAAATTCCAGAGCCTACTGGGCACTTTGAATAGCGATTTGAGAACATTTGAGATGTGTTTCTCATCGCTCAAATGAAGACTTTTTTTCCGGAGCTGGTTTTTACTGGCTCCTTGTCCAATAATAAGTAATGAGGCGGTTGAACGGATTATAATAATAATATATTTGCTTTATTCCGAACCGTAATCATATTTACAGTACAAAATTCTCAACATATGATATTTCATAAGTTTACTCGTTGTACAACATTTTTCAAATATATATTAAAACTGCTGCCGTTTTCCCATATACAGTAGAGAATAACAGGATTATTGAAATGTCTAGTGACTTCAGGGACATAATAACTGCTCACTGTTACAAAGTTGATTAATAAGACTATGTCTAACATGGTTTTCTTCACACAATACACAAGCTAAATAAGGTATGGTTGAATTTTTATATGTAGTTGTGCGTGCATAGCGTTGAACATATTTACCTCTTGTCTTCCAGAGGACAGATATGAAGAGAGGTGTCGATGCAGAGGATTCTTGTCATCAGATAAAATATTTTTAGCTAGCTGTCTGCAAGAGTCTAGATGCCTGTCCATAACCGCATTTATCAGCACGGTTAGTTGTGTTGTACCGCTCACTCTAATAATAGCCCTCAAAATCCTACACAATACAACGTGGTCTTTTTCCGGAGTCCAGGGAAGAATAAGGGGAACAATAAGTAAGTATAGGCAAGACACAGGAAGTAATAAAACGTTAGAGTAGAGGCTGAGTTATGCCAGACAGTCTGAGTTTCCTTATATAAAGGGTCAAACGAAGGATTTTTCTGGAAATCAGTAAGATATGATGGGACTAAGAAAGATCAGAAGAAAAGCACAAGCCAAGATGGATAATGCTTGTTATATTCTCTACAAAGGAGTTATCTATAAGAGTTGAGTCATGGGACGGACGCAATTTACAATGGTCTTCTTCACGTTTCAAGCTGAAATTAACCATCTGTCATTTGGAGGGATTCAGCGTGAGGCCATTTAAGAAAGACCCGTGACAGATTTCGCCCAAGACGTTATTAAACTGAGAACAATCTGAAAAGGAGATGCTCTCCATGGATACTGTTAGGTCGTCTCCATGCATAACAAAGTTAGCTTTAGTTGGGGTTGATAAGTCCTGTAAAAAAAGGGAAAAGGAAACGAGAAAGAACTGCACTTTGAGGCACACCGACTTCACTAAGCAGTGAAGTAGAGCGTTTCTCTCTGTATAGAGTGTACTGTCTTCTCTCAGAAACATATGAACCAAGCCAGTTTGCAATCAAGGACCCAATGTGGATACTGGTAAGCTTGTTTAATAAGAGGGGTCCAGGGATAGAGTCGAAGGCAGAAGGAGACAGATCTAACATACTTAGCACCTTTTTCCAGACTGGCAATAATATTTTGATGCATAACAACTGCAGCATCTAATACATTCCTTCTGGGTTTGTAGACAAATTAATTTGGATCTCTGAAACCTGCAAAAAAGGTTCAAGCGCAAGAAGCAACAGTTTTTCCATTATTTTTAGAAATGGTGAGGTAATTGCGATCGTTTGGAATTTCACTTTTTCTTCGGAATATATATATAGAGTTAGGTACCGGAACTATTTTAAATTCCTTCCAGATATTTAGTACGTCATTTCTGGAAAAAGACTCATTAAAAAATGTTTGTGAGTAGTGAATGGCACAGAATATCAACACAATTCGTAAAATGAATATCTGGTATGCCGTCTGGTGCAAGGTTTTGTGGAGGTGTTAATGGTTTTCAGCATTTGAACATATCTGTTTCACTGAATTCAAGAAAACTACCTTCTCTTATATGTGAAGCACTAGATAAGATAACATTAGTAGGTTTATGTATGAATGACTGGTTTAATGCATAAATGTTTTCGCAAGCTTCATTTCTGAGTTTTTCTTGTCTGTAAGATCATTAAAAGTCTCTATATACTAGAAGGGTTTTTACATGGGATAATCTTCTGATTATACATCAGGTTTAAGCGTCTTATTTCAGACTTAATCAGCCAGATAAGTCCTTCAACACCAGCATTATCCTTCGATTTTTACAGTTTTCTTCTTTTCGCAGTTTTTTTAACTATAGAGAAGAAAGTCTATCGAACCTTAAAAATCACTTTCAAATATTTTCCATTCTCTTTTCGGTAACATGCATCTGAGTCTATGCATGTTATCGTATATAAAACTCCTATGTATATTCTTCTTAGATCGGTATGTATAAGTATTTTTTTCTGCAATTTGCCACATATCTTTGGCAGAACCCGTAAAATATAGTGGTCTGAGCTCAGCAGTAGTGCAATTTTCTGAGTTTCATATGTACCAGGTTCGTCAACGAAGACCAAGTCTAATGTAGCGTCAAAACGAGTTGAAAAACTGACTAGGTTACCGTAACCAAGAGAATGCAGGAAGCTGCGATCACAAGAGTTAAAATCACCTCAGATAATAGACAATGAACCAGACATTATCAGAGCAGCAAATTTTGTGGATTTGTCAGCCAATCTGGATAATTCAGAATGGATGCAACCAGGAGTGATATAAACATTGGTGATGTAAATGAATTCAAATTTATCGAAGTGTTTGGGACGACAAATAACATAGATACAGTCTATATTGTCATTAGAATAGGGGAAACATGTTCCCCTAACTTACACCATTTATGTTGCCGATTGTCTATTAAGAGTTGAATATACCGCTCCACAGTTCGCTCTGTTCTGCTGTGTGGTTGTGAAGTATGACTATTAAAGGTGAAGAATATTAGAAGGCTTCAGGTATTTCATCACCGTTGCCTTCATAGCATAAGGCGTTCCTCACTATTTCGACAATGTAGAAGACAGGCACAGAGTTTAGGGAGGAGAGGAAGTCATTTGGTGAGGTTGTGAACTTTCACCGATTAAGATGGCTGAGAAATCTGCCACACATGCCTATTCACCGCCTGCCTCATCACAGACTAAAAATGGCATCATTCCATGAAGTCTTTGTCCATTGGTCTGAACCATAAATCGAAGTGTAGACTTCCCGGTCGGCGTCCGCGTGTCAACAGATACCTACGTTCAGAGATTCTAGGTGATATGGCTCAAAATTGATCTCAGTGGGGTATATGTGTATCCACGAATTATCTTCATCTTATTCGTCATTCCAACACATCCATTCAGAGAAGCATTCAACACTTTCACTTAACTTTTCAACGACAGAAGAAAGAAAGAAGATGCAGCATGGTCACCTCTGATTTCAAGTCTGAGTCACAATTGCTATCGCCTGAGGCCAATCAGTTGTATAACTTATTAGACCCCCATTGATTGAGTCGTTAGGCGCCAACAGATGTCAACCCTACACAATTATCCTTCATCATATAGTACCACGTCGTACATTGACCATTTCTATGTTACTTGTTAAGTCATGAGAAGTGAGAAAAAGAATAGTTATATTTTGCGGTTTCGAATTTAGACATTTTTTCAAAGAAAGAATTATTATTATTATTACTACCATTATTATTAGTCCCTTGGGTTCCTAATGGAACATAAGGCTTCAGTAGCACGTCTCCAGCGACCTCTGTTCTCTGAAATATTTTGAACCTGGTTCCACAACAGCCCAGAAGCTCTCATTTCCTCCTCGCGCGATCTCCATGTCACCCTCGGACGTCCAACTCGTCGCTTCCCATGGGGATTCCACTCGAGGGCCTGACGCGTGATGTCCTCAGTCGGCCTTCTCAGTATATGCCCAATCCATCTCCACTTCCTTCTGCACCGTTCAAATTAGGTCTCAACTTTCTTACCTCAATTAAAACCTCTTTGTCGAATATACTGTTCAAAACGTTATTTGCTAGTGAGAAGATATTGACGAAACTTATAAAAGCCTAGGTTTCAACAGGTTTCGGACTTGGAAATCGCTGGCTTGAATGATATTACAATCCTGGTTTTTTTTCGACCTTATTCGTTATCTTGGTACTCAGTGCGATAAATTCTCTTCAAAAATGATAAATAGAACACCTTTTCACTTTATTTATTAATTTCAGAGAGAAAAATGCATAATCTGATATTTCTTTGATTTGATCTCCAATCCGGTATTTTCCACCTGAAGAGTCATTAAAAAAGTTTCTTTCTAATAACTCGCTTCCGCTCAAGTAAACAAAATAATTGTCACAAATTATTTACTTCGAGTATCTGTGCAGCAGAAATTGCAACATCAACTTTTCAGTCTAAATTACTTGCTCCTTCTCTCTCTACTAGGAGAAACCATTGTGCCTTTTTAATCCTACAGGAACTGAGACACAATTTGTTTGATGTTGAACTGAATACCGACGACAGTGAAAGCTTAAATAAAGCTCAGTGATTTCTAATCGCTTGAATCTCAAGCATGAATGAAAGTGCTAAAGGATGTTGGGTGAACACCGCTCAGGTCCTTTGTGTATGATTAAAATGACCTTATAATTCTGAAATGCTATGGCATACATGCTACGATGACAAGGAAATCAAATTAAAAGAGATGTACACAATATGTTCTGGTATATTTTAAAGACTACTTAGCGTACTAACTGCCTATGAATGTTTTGTGGAACTTGTCGGTCACTTTAAGTGTTTCAAAGATAATGTTTATAATATCCCACAAGAAGTTAACGAATAAGTGTAGACAGGTGATCGATTTTTTAATTCCATCTAACTCAATTCACTTTCTAAACTTGAAATGTCATATGACTCCTCGATTTCTCTTGAAGAATTAGTTATGGTAATGATGAATGGTGACTAACAGTGGAATCCAGAATACGCATTTCATCTTATTTGGGACTCGTCAGCTGGATGTACCTGCCTTCCAGTGAGTGGTGTTGTTCCCATATGGATTGGGACTCGCGAGCGATGGCTACTCATTGGGAGGCAGGTACATCCCGCTGACGAGTCGCAAATCGAACGGAATGCGTATCCTAGATTCCACTGTGAGCCACTACCCATCATTAATATGATTAGAACGCAGGTAATATCGAGGCATCCTTACAGAAGCTCATATACCAATAGAGACGGCTTAATTCGGTACAATCAACGACGGTATGATATAAAAACAATTATACGAAGAGTTAGTTAGCTTGTCAAAAATTTGCTAGATCGAATCAGATTGAAATCTTCCCACAAGCTTTGTGAAGATTCTTACAGTAAGCAGTAAGCCGCATCTGCTTTTTGAAGGCTAATAATCCTAGCTGGCTGTCTAAACCTCAGTAAGTGGAGAAGAGTTCGAACCCGTGACCCATCAGCTGGAAATTGAATCTTTAGGCCGATGAGCCACAGTTCGCTGCGATCCTTGGATTTCCTATACCTATCTCAATAAGAATCTAACAAGCTGATTCTTCGAAAGAAAATCACAATGGTGCAGCTGATGTTTTTGATTGGGAAATCACAATCGGTAGTGATAAAAATATACTAAATCTCACAATAAAGCTACATTAGCAAACAATATCCTTGTTTCCCATTCCAAGTGTTTGATTTTCTTATCCTTTATATTTCTTCTAGATTTTATATGTTCTTCCCTCCTAGATCTTCATCGGTCGACTGTTATCACTTCTCATATTTCCTGATGTTGCGCTATATACTACTTATATACTTCCTTATGGGTTACTTCAACCATACTATCATAATGGTTTAAAATCATTATATGCTGAATTCGAAAGTTGAACAAAATTGAAAAGTAAAAAACTTCATCATTTTGATTTTAGTAAAGTGAATGAGAAATATCAGTAAATGGTTGCATATATCAACTGTGTCAAACGTTTTTGAAAGTATGCACAAATTGACCTAAACAATGAAATTTTTTTTTGATGTATTCAGGGTAAATATGCATCATTGAAGCAGTGCAACTCAGCGTGTTCATTCATTGAGTGTGCACTTTTCTAAGCGAGTAGTTGATTCCTTTTTTTCTTTATCATGCTGGGTGTTCAAATAAATCAACAGCCTTATTTACTTTAAGTGGAAATAATTTGATTGGAATTGCATTTCTAACATGTTTTTATTTCAAGTGTTCAAGATTTAGTATAATTGTTTTTATATCATACCGTTGTTGATGATTAGACCAAATTGATTGGTCTCTATTGGCATATGGGCTCCTATGAGGATGCCTTGATATTACCTGTGTTTTAACTATGCTATTGATGGATTCCACTGCTGGCCACGATCCATCATTAATGTTCCAGATTTGTTATAATATTTTGAGTGATAGTTGCTTGCTGATTTATGTTTCAAATATATAACCATTGGTAGGTATGTTTCTTCTCTTCTGTTATCATAACACTTCTTGAATAATCACAGTGGTTTTGTTAAAATACTTTTATCAGCAATCTAACAGAAATTTTCGTTTCCCACTATACTAGTTACTCTATTTCTCGGAAAGGGGAAATATGGTGAAACGACGAAATATGTATCGTTCGTTTAGAGCATGATGATAATCTGGTCTTCTTTTAATTCATGAAGTTAGTGCTGATGATGTCACCAAGCCTAATGATATAATGTCCACGAAAAGATGACAAAATGTTCACACGGATGGTCGTATGGTTTTTATCGAAGATTTGGAGTCTGTTTAATGATTGTGACTGCTTTCAGGGATTTGGGGCTTTTTTTTAATGATCTTGACGATGATACTGTAAATTATTTAAGTTACCTTTCTTTTAGATCAGGCTTCTTATATATCCCACCGAGTTGAGCATGCACTGCTCAACTCTACTAAATGATATGACGAAATGTGAACAAAGTTAACACATCTGCACGCATCGATCACTGGTGGGTTATCGATGTGACGATCCTAATATTTAGAGCTCAGCTCTGGTCAGTCCACCGATCAAGTTTTGCAATGTAGCGAAGTTAGATGACACTACGGTTTTACTGTCTTTTGATGCTAGATTATGAAAGGTAGTCTGCATAAAGCCCTACTTGACCTAGGCTTCATATTTTTTAGCACTCATCAGCAACCCGTATCTGCAACCATGAGAAAACTGGTGTTCACTTGGTTGTTCGAACCTACATCACTTAGTGCTGAAGTCAGAGACTATATCACTGAGCTAATCAAATTACCACTGAGCCTGTAGGACTTGATTGTGTACCCAAACGTTCAATTTTAATCATAAGCAGAAACAATTGCTTTCTTGTCAGGATCTATGAGATGATATTAGGGCGAACGAAGGTGTATGACAAGGTTAGGGAGAAATAAATGAAAATATTCAAAACTTTGAATATGACAGAGTGGATACGTCTGCTCCACTGTGGTTGATTTTCAGCCATTTCTCTAGGAACCATCACCCTAAGAAGAGAGCCTATGCGGTTCAGAACAACACTAGGATATTTCATGGACTGGTGACACTCTTTGGTATAGTCACCATTTTCTTCCTTCTAACTCAGTCGTATTTGGAATACCATTGCATCGGAATGTGCAGCCTATATCCAAGCCACCTCAATAGGAGAAAGTTCAAAACTTTATTCACTGATTTACCTTCCTTACATAGTATTTCGACGCCTAATCTCATCATTGTTCACACACGATCATTCCTGCGAAGTAACCTGTGATAAAATACTTGCAACCTCTCTATATCTACTTTCAGAGCCCATATCTCACAGCCGTACAGCAGAACTGCCGCAAACTTACTCGTCCTTTAATAAGTGATCAACTACCTCAGGTATGTTGGCAAATACTAAATGGGTTTTCTGTATTTAAGCTCAGATTTCGTGAGCAACTTCCTAATTCAGTGGAATAGTCAACACACCCTTAAACAAGGAGTTGGTGCTAACCAGTCCTGAAGCATCACCACGTGTTTCAGAGATGTAAAATGTACGCCTGACATATCCAAACGTCTGTTCAAGGCTCTCAGAAGACATGCATTTCGTCAGCATCTTATCCGGTGATATTATTTTTAATTATTTTTCCTCTGGGTTCCTAGTGGAACAAAGGGCTTCAGTAGCACGTCATTACCTCACCCTGTTCTCTGCAGTCTTTTCAACCTGGCTCCACCACTGCCCACAAGCTTTCATTTCTTCCCCACATCATTTCCTTCATGTCACCCTCTCATAGGACGCCCAACTCGCCGTTTCCCACTTGGTTTCCACTCGAGGACCTGGCCTGGAGCATGATGCCCTCAAACGGTCTCCTCAGTGTTTTTCCCCGGTCCATCTCCACTTTGGTAGTGGTTGGGTATCTTCATCACCTCTGTCTTCTCTACGTTCACCTGGAGGAAGTCCTGTCTTCCTCCCCTGCCTCGCGTGTTCTGTCAGCTTGTTAGTTTTTGCCTGTAGATCTTCGAGTTTGTTGGACAAGACATTAGACATAAACCGTCATCGTTGGCGAAATGCAAATCTTCTTCTGTGGTTTTTTCATCGGTGCAACCAGCGTATTCCCCTCTTCTCGTTCTTCACAGTTGTCTGTTGCATGATCTAGTTGACCATAATCAGGAAGATGATCGGTAATGACAGTAGGTGTCAACCTTGTTTTACTCGTGTCTTCATTTCAAAGTCATCATGACTTAGCTTTTCATTGTGAATCACTTGGTATGCAGCATCCTTATATAGCATATAGCTGCTGTTAAATGTTGGTAAAGGTTTGTGGTACTCTGAAGTGTTGAAGATTCGAGACATTACTCAGAATTCATCGTGGAGTGTTTATTTTTTAACTAAACAAAATAGTTAATTCTCCTTGTTCATTTTCTTCCTCATAAGTGAATTGGATTGCGCCTGTTACTGAGCTTATATGTGTGAGGAAATTGTCGATATGTTCCGATTTCAACACAGTGAATGTGTCATCCACATATCGCTAACATATCTTAGGTGTAGAATTAAGCATTTTAAAGCCATGTTTTCCCAACTATCCATAAATATACCTGCTACGATTGGGGATTTTGGTGATCCCATCGCTACTACTTCTGTTCGTCAATATAGTTTATCCTGAAACTTGAAAAGTGTGGAGGTCAGGCACAAGTATGCGCCTAATATGATTTTATCAGCCGTTATCTTAATTCTCCGTGTAAGTTTTGAGTCAATACTTAGTTGATTTCTGACTGCCTCCATTGCCATATTGATTGATATTTTAATATATAAACTTGTTACTCGGCAACTAACTATAAGGCCTCGAGTTCGAGTCCACTTCATTTAAATTAGTCCAAGTAGTGTCATAAGCTGTCATATATATGCGGCTCACTGCTTAATACCCAGACCTGTACAGCTTACTCAGTTGCACCATCGGCTTTTTTATTATTATTAATTATTTATCATGAAGTCCCACCTAAATAAAACATAAAGTGAAATCCAGGACGCGCATTTCTTCCCACTTAGGACTCGTCAGCTGGATGTACCAGCCTCTCGGTGAGTGATGTTTCTCCCACTCAGACTCGGACCCAGGACCGGTCACTACAAACAGGACGAAACGTGTGTCCTGGATCTCACTGCTAGCCACTATCCATGATTAATATAAAGCTGAAAAACAAGCAATATCAAGGCATCCATGCCGGAGCCCATATGCCGATAGAAACCGATCAATTTGATCCAATCAACGATGGGATAATACACATAACAACAAAAAAAACATATAAGGATATAAACTACTGTAAAAATGTTATTTGTACCTAGGAGATTTTACATCAGCGTTTTGCAGCGTCCCTTATTTTCTTTTTTGCTCTCTCAATGTGTATCAAAATACTGACTTGAATTGTCGTCCAATTGTGTAATAAAGTGAGACCTTGCTAATCACATCATTTCATCAGCTTTTACGGCGATATAGCTTATTGGTCTAAGCATCTCACTTCGAAACAATTAGTTCCACCTTTTAATCCCACCGATACCTTAGCAATTGGGTTATCTCATAAACCCTCTCTGTCACACACAAACACACAAAGTGTAGCCCATAGCCTACATAAACGTGTACTGGGTTGAGTTGTATTAGTCATCTGCCTTCAGGTATTATGTATGACTTGTCTTCTTGTAAATGAAACTATACTTGGTCATTCAAGTTGAATTATGTCCTTATTTTGATCATTATAAGTAGTGGAAAACCATCTACTGACATTACTATGTTGTTTTTTTCTATCTGTCGCCTGAATAACTGTATTCCTCTCAGTTATTTCTCGTTTTCATCCAACTTTCTCATACCTTGGTATTGTATTATCCATTATGTCTCCAAACACCCACGGTTTGGTAACACCAATCCAATCGAAATAATCTAATAGTTACTTTTAAAATGATCGTATAGTCCATCGCCAATTTGACGGTTTGCGGAGATTGGTATTCATCATGAACTGACATCAGTTGGAGAACCATTTGAAACTTGGGAGCATTGGAAAGCTGCATCGTCCATGTATGGGACTGCACATCAGTGCACACCCATGACCCCACACCTCCAGGGATCGAACCCAGAACCTTCAGGTTCAAAAGCCAACATGTTACCATTGACCCACTGGGTCGTAATCCAATAGTTTATATTTCCTACTTCTTTCAGTTCACGGCATAGCATGATCTTCATCCAACTGTCTTCACATCCGATTCGGTTTATGCTTTAGTACGAAGCTAAAGTAAACAGTCGGCTACATTTCCCTATCTTTCAACTTGAATTGACTAGAATTTAATAGTGGTTGGCACAATTGTTTTGTTAGATTAATCTAGTTGGTATCACCTTATCAGTGGGTCAATTTGCCTGACCAAAGCAATATATCACTAGTTCTAATCACTAATCCATGTTTTGTTATTTAAAATGATTAACATTTGGGTTTTTTTTCAAATGGATTTTTTTTATGCTTTTTTTCGTGGGAAAATGAGTTGATCTGTTAAAATTTCAGTTGTTTTTTTTTCTGTCTTTTATTTTGTTCCTACTTGATTAATTTAATTCGAATATAACATTCAGCCGGTATCGAGTATTGTTGACCAATGATTCATGTGTTTAAATTAACTAATAGTTAATTAATAGACTGCTACAATGGCGACAATTATGAATGACTAACTAACTTGACATTTGAAGATCTATTTTCATTTTTATGTTTCGCATTTATTCTCTCCATCTTTCTCATAACACTGAATAAATGTGTCCATTATAACGTTCATGTTTCTGTGTTTGTAATATGTTTATCAATACGTTTAGTAAAGAAAAAAAAAGAAAAAGAGTACTGAGACCAAGTTAAATACTAATGCTTCGTAATTAATCTTTATTTACTAATTCCCTGATACATTCACCCTACACATATAGTAATAAACATTTTCGAATTGAATGACTCAGTTGGGGTGGGATAACGTTGAACTGAAAATAAGCACTGTTATAGTTTTTTTATTTGGTGGTGACTAGCAGAGGAATCTAGGACGTGTGTTTTGTCCTACGAAGAACCCTACATCAGATAGAGTAGTCGCCCTCTTCACATTTGTCTACATGAACATCAACTAAGCAGTGAAGCGTCATAACATATCTTCCCTCATATCAATGCATACGGGCAACTGGGGATATGAAATTGACTAGGGAAATGTGAAACTCTTGAATAAAGAAAATGCAAATGATGCTGGAGAACTTTTAGAATCTTGGTATTCAGATCAGTCAGCAATCAATAGACATATTGATATTGACCCAATCTATCAATCAATAAATTTAAAAAAACAAGAAGATCAAAACTCAGGTCATCAGGAAAACCAATCAAAATAAGCATGGAGATAACAAGACCTTGGTAGCAATAACCAATCGCATACAAGACCATCGGGACAAGCTACTAAGCCACTTGTTGAGAAAATCTCATAGCTCACTTCTTTTTGAAGTTTGTGCTGATAATATTGTCTAGAATGACAATGAAAGCTCCACGATTAACAGATTTACAGGAAAAAGAGAAGTCCAATGGGAATTCACAACCACTAATGGTAAAAGTATTAAAGCTTCCGTTGAAGTCCTTTCAGGAAACATCCCTCTTTTTGGCATACTAGTGCACATTGTTCTTACCCTCTATATTGGTACTTCATATTCTGCCTTCTTCATTCCAGGTCCTCCACCCGGTGATCGTTATTACTTCTTGTGTTTTCTAGACATTGCTATATATACTACTGACATACATTCTTGTAAGTACCGCTCACTACAGTTGTTCTGCATGTTCGTCTGTGACGATAAACAACGTTCCGAGAAACCAGTTAAATCACTGGTAGACTAATTTGATGTAGTGTTGATCTGTGACGTAAAAAATAAACTGTCTAATGACACTTTTACTCTCCTTTGATTGCATGGAAATGACTACATGTCTCTCGGAAATTTGGCCTGTACACCAATATCTCTGTTCAAAACTAATATGCCTATCCTGATTTTAGTTTGCTTATTCTTATTATTCTGGCCATCCATCTGATCTATCTTCAGTGTCAGTATCGAGTGAGGGAGCGTAGGCGTCAGCTGTTGATGATGTATGTATGCAGTTTGTTGGAAATGCTTTTCGTAACGCGCCGACAAGTCTCTCAACCATCACATAGAAGCACTGACTCACTTGACTGACAAAATTAGTGTTGAAAATCCGGATGTTGTTCACGCTTTATGGTTAGTGGAGTGGATTGCAGTGGAGTGCAGTAGATCTCCACACTGATTTCAGATTAATTAATGAAGGCCTGTCTTGCTGTGTTCCCGATGGTAGCTTTGATGTCTTTATCTGTGCCACCACCACCTGTAGTTGAGATGATGCTGTCTAGATAGGTAGGTAGGTAGTTAGGTGAGAGACAACTTTGTTTAGAATTCTCGCGTTGATGGTGATTGGTGCTTGTTGTTGTTGGTTGTGGTGGTGGTGGTTGTGTATCTTCATCACCTCTGTCTTCTCTACGTTCACCTGGAGGAAGTCCTGTCTTCCTCCCCTGCCTCGCGTGTTCTGTCAGCTTGTTAGTTTTTGCCTGTAGATCTTCGAGTTTTTGGGACAAGACATTAGACATAAACCGTCATCGTTGGCGAAATGCAAATCTTCTTCTGTGGTTTTTTCATCGGTGCAACCAGCGTATTCCCCTCTTCTCGTTCTTCACAGTTGTCTGTTGCATGATCTAGTTGACCATAATCAGGAAGATGATCGGTGATGACAGTAGGTGTCAACCTTGTTTTACTCGTATCTTCATTTCAAAGTCATCATGACTTAGCTTTCCCTTGTGAATCGCTAAAGAAATTTCAAAGCACAGAGAAAATATAAAAAATAATTATATTTGTGACTATTTATACCTTTAGAATACTGCTTCCTTTCCTTGTATACGTGATATCATTTCATCTGTTCCTCCGGACAGCCACGCAGGATAGTCCTTGGCTGTGCATTCGGAAAGACTGAAGTTTCTGTGGCCAACATAACTAGCTTCTCAAGAGCAAGTAAACTGATAGACACATATGGATGTGGCCCAACGCGTCAGTTTGTTTTTCACATTACCTTGAATTAACTGTCAGCTAGAGAAGACAATTCCCAATTAAGACTGTGGGAAAGCGACATAACCAGAGTTGATTGAATGATTCAAGATAGGTACTGTTGCTTGACTTGCATTATCACCTCGGACAACCACTCAGGATAGGGCGTGGAGATGCATTGGAAAAGATTGCTTTTTGACTCGGTACTCTATCGATTGTAGCCAACTGTTGGTTAGTTCTCAATTTCATTTTAATTGCTAACATAACTGTCTGATTAAAACCTACAGAAAAGAAAAGTACTTTTCCCTCGGTCTGTCTATCTGTCTGTCTGTTTGTCTATCATTTGTTTGAAGCAACCATCAAATTATTTTGATTTATTTGGCGACCGTATAAATTGGCATATTTTATGCTTCCTTTGTCTCATATCATCACCTCTATGATTCCTGTTCAGTTGGACCGAATTATGACTACTTTTTCAGAAGTTTTCTGTTGTTTTTTTTACTTTGTTTATTTTTGTTTTTCTTGTTATGTCTGCTAGGATTTATCTATTCACTTACTTTGTGTGTGTTTGTATTTATGCATGCATCACTTCTTGTTTCTATTTCGACTATGACTCTAAGCCTCTCTCTTATCCCAGTACTCCTTTTTGCTTGAAAATCAATGTTCAATAAACGAGAAAATGCGTCCATAACCTACCCATATTTACTATTGATAATAACTGCTCATATTCAGTTGATAGTTCATAGGAATTTGTTGATTCGAAAGTAGAGAAAATAATAGACTATTGGATTTCAACCCAGTAGTTGAACAGGCGACCCGCTTGCTATGAATCCTGACGACACTGAGCTAACTCCTTCATGGAGTCTTGCGTACGCTTTTCTAAGTAGTTCCAGAACTAGGGCGTAACGACTGTCCAGTGCTCTCAGTTTTTTCCAGTGGTTGTCCAATTGATTTGAGTCCGTGACAAAAAGTACTTTTAAGTAACTCTGTTAATTGGTTCTGTTCATCTTGGTGACTAGCAGTGGAATCCAAGACGTGCGTTTCGTTCTACTTGGAACTCATCAGCTGGATATACCTGCATTTCGTACCCATCTCTTCGGACGCTAAAACTCCATCAACTGGGGCACGAAGGCCACCGTCTAATTTACTCTTTGAGTTGAAAATGGCGAGAATAAAATGCTGTCACTGAGTATTATCTTTTCGTTGGCGAATAAAGCATAACACTAAAGTTAGTAATCGTGAAGTTTCCAGTTTAAATCTTGTTGTGATTTGAATTCCTTCTCAATCAGTTTTTCCCATCAAATTAGTGTGTCTAGAGAAGACCACTGACTGTGCTGCTAAATGCTATAGATTCGTATTTTTAAGAAAAACACATTTTTTTGAAAGCTCTAGACATATTTAGCCTATCTGTTTACCGAATGATGGGAAAGTTGATTTGAATGAGTGTTACTTCTTATTATTCCTGGAACAGTGATCTAATATACCAAATGCTCGACTTTAACCCTCGATCATGAGTCCAAACTCACTCTATTCCTATTGGATCTTACTGTATTATATGTAGATAGACTAAAACACGATAACGTCACTAGTGTTTGTCATGAAAGTTTGATCTGTGTATTCACATAGCCAGGTATAGAAAGTTTCTTGAAATGATTAACTTGTTTGAGAAGTACTCGTGTTAGCACACCATTGATAGGCTTAGTGAAACTTCTACCTAAGTGTTTAGACCATTATGATCTGGCTAGTGACGTTTTTAGATCATTGACTTAGTGACTTCTAACTACTTATAGTCATTCAGTAGTATAGTCCTGAATTCTCGTTTAACGCGACTAATTATTGTCCTGTTATCTAAAGACGAAAATCAAGTATTTATAAACTTCCTCAATTTCAAATTATCACATTTCCTACCTGTTTTCATATTTCATGCATGAACTAGGAAAAATTAACAGTTGTGTCTGTTTTTCTCTAGACATCCTCAATGATTGACATTTAAGATACAACTTTTGCCTTGTTCAACCCCCACACTCTCTTCCTCTTCAGTCATCTTCTTCAACAAACACATTTTCCAATAGGAAGAGGTCCAAGCATATTCGCTTCTATATAAACATTAATAATACCTAACTGTCTGACTGTTTTTCATGGTACATAACCAATCATACTATGATCATGT
The DNA here is from genome assembly GCA_944470555.2 of Heterobilharzia americana. Taxonomy (NCBI): domain Eukaryota; kingdom Metazoa; phylum Platyhelminthes; class Trematoda; order Strigeidida; family Schistosomatidae; genus Heterobilharzia; species Heterobilharzia americana. The sequence goes on from OX104129.1 coordinate 64,808,188, forward strand.
GTACCGTGATTTTTGAAAATATCAGTCACCTTGTAGGACTTTTCAAGTTGTTCACAGTGACAACACGATAAAAAAGAAATGTAAACCAGTACTAGAGTTTCCTTGTCATCTTTGTCTATGTGCATAAGCGCACTTCATGTCTGTAGGTGAACGTAGTTTCTGCCTGTGCCTTTTTCCCTAAAGTTACTTAAATTAGGAGAGTATGTAATGGACAGACATAAGGAGGAAGACTTCAAGTATGAGAAGCCTACGTTGGTTACTGTTGTTATGAATCGTTTCATTTGTAAGTAGTATATACCTTACTGTGAATTAAATTTATTGATACTGGGTGATGATTGAAGGTGAAATGAAAATCCGAACGGCGGTGGGATTTGAACCAGCGACTAGCAGGTTTCTGGCCCTGTTATCATATATAAAGTGTTAAAGACGAGAAGAAAAAGAGAGAAAAAGAAAGGAACATCGATGAACATTTGGTGTGCAATTTGCTTCTGCGTATGTTACCCTATTGCTTCGTGTTTTTTCTAGTAATAACACAAGCATCAACAGGTTTAGAAGTGATATTTTCATTTTTCGATAAATAAACTCGACTATATTTTTTATTACAAGCTACTCCTGAGTAAAGTCAATGAATATTAGTAAGGGTTTTTTTTCTCAGGGAAATATACAAAGAAGACTTGTGAGATGGGTTTCAAAACAGCTATATCGGTGGAATTAAGGGTGCACGTTAAATGACATTCATCAGCTGAGTATATCCTTCATCACAGTGTTTGTTGATGTATTGCCATGTGAATCCCACTGAACGATTTTTCTGCAGATCTGTGATCACTGTCACTTGTTTTCAAATTAAGCTGTTCATACTAACTTCGGTTTATTTTATTCTAATTATATTGTTTATTTAACATAGCACTCAGTGACACAGTATTATTTACTGGATGATGTTCCAAGTACAGTTTATTACTCATTATTTTATTCCACTAAGTCACTCAACAGAGGTCGAACAATTCGACCCAGCATAACAAGAGGAAACTATGAGAATCAGTAAACACCAGCTGTTACTCATTGGGAAAGTGGTGGCTATTTTATCCCAGTAGCCTGGGGGATAACACTTTTGCGTTTGAATCAATGGGTAATGCGTGTGAGTCTTGGTGGGAACAATAATACTCACTGGGGTGTAGGTACATCTAGCCGACGAGTCCTAGATAGGACGGAACATACGTCCTGCATTCCACTTCTAACCATTAAATAGACTACAATACAACGAATGTCCAGGTATCATTGGGGTATCTGTTAAGGAGCTCATTTAAAAACAAATGTCGATCAACTCGACTCCGTATAATAACGAGAAATTACAAGTATCAGTAAACAAGTCACCCAACTTTTAAACCACATTTTTATAGTTCAACAACTCTTCATCCTTTCATTTTAAAGGCAATAAAATTCTCAAAATATCTGCAATATGTGATGAATCATACCTGTTACATATGTTAGATGTTGATTCGATGAACTAAGATTTTGTAGTCAATCTCTGCCTCCACCTAGGTATGCTGGATTTTAGAACTGTTTATCTGTCCCACCTTATAGTGTGATTATGAGTCAATGAATACAGAGTGATAATTGAACTTTTCTCTAAATTATTTATATTAATAGGATCTTTCATTCAGTATTTCGTTAAATGTTTGTGTCGTGCTATCCTGACCGACTTTAATCAGCTAATTTGACCTACATTACTTGACCTCACAACCATTACATGATATTTGATAGATTAGGTCATTTCGCTGAATTATATATGCTAAATCCTTCAGCCTACAAATTTCTTCTCTGAGCTTGTTGGTTTAAATGCCGCTCTAATCCCAGAACTGTTAAGAAGCCTACGTAAACTTTTTGATGTTATGCTTCCGATCCAGTAGCTCAATGGTAACGTGCCGGCCGCAGAATCTATTATAGCACTGGGTGTTTTCCAGCTTTTTTATATTTACGATACGGTATGAACATCATTCAAAGTCGCTAGTGTACATTTTTCCTATCTACCGAAATTACTGACTTCCATGGGCTAGAATTTCCTATCACAGCCTCCGAAGGTGTATTGAAATTAGTCACCAGATCAGTATTGATTGTGCATTAAGATTTATGAAACGTTTTTGTTTACCACTCCCTAGAATAAGTCAGTTCAGCTAGCTGAAAGTTGTGTGAATTCGATCAGTTATATTCTCTAACTGCTTTGACCTTGAAAACCAAGGTCACAGCTTATTACTGCTGTTTGTATCCAGGTCAATATGTGAACCTTTTTCTGCCAATCTTGCTTCCTTCAACACATACACACTTGGGAAAGACAGTGTATGGCGTAACTGCAGTGATGAGACAAAAATGTAATGGTAACGTGCTGGCCACGGAACTTGAAGGTCGCGGGTTCGATCCCTGCTGGTGGGGTCGTGGGTGCGCACTGCTGAGGAGTCCCATACTAGGACGAAACAGCTGTCCAGTGCTCCAAGGTCTCCTTTGTTCCTCCAACTTATGTCAGTCTACGATGAATAACAACTTAAAAATGTAAATGCTAAAACTAGACATTAAATTTTCCCGGAAAAACACTGTACCTGATGAATTTTCTAAATGTAAGGACACATCTTGGAAATTAATTCAGAAATAAACCTAATCGAAAGATAACTTGGCTCAGTCGGGTTCTTCAATTCAAATGTGTTGTGATCATTTGAACAACTTCAAAGTAGTACTAATTCTGAGTTAACAACATCCTCTTTCTCCACTCCTGTAATTGATGAAAGTAATACAAGGACTCTGTCTTTTTCCGACAAACCTTTACTTTTTAACCTCGATAAATAGGTAACACGTAATAAATTCTTCATTTTAGAGTGACGTTCGGTTTCTCATCCTGTGAAGATTCGGTGTAGTCCGCTTATCGATAACACCTGGTCTTCAAGGCAAACTCAAGACCACGATCTAAGCTACCGCAGTGTTGGTATGGAATTCCGCTTGATTCCTGAAAAATTTAGGCAACCATATAACATTATTTCTCACTCACGAGACTTGATGTATTACTTTAGTGCACGGACCTGTGTATACTCGCTAATTTGTGGTACTTATTATATTTGAGTTGACTTGAGGCTGCACAGCAGTCCGCTCTGTTCTACTGTATGGCTGTGAAACATGGCCATTGAAAGTGGAAGACATGAGAGGGCTTCAAGTGTTCGACCACCGTTGCCTTCGTTGTATATAGGCCGTATTCCGTGGTGTCACCACGTGATTAATGCAGACGTCCTTCATAGAGTTTTAGGGAGAAGAGGTAAGTCAGTTAACACTGCTGTGAAGCTTCATCGACTGAGATGTATTGGGGCATATGCTACGTGTATGCCTAGTTGCCGTCTTCCTCTTCACGCAATGTTGATGGAAGCAGGTTCAGGCTAGTAAAAGGGTCCGATGGTCGGGCGACAGATTAAAGCGTGGCACCAATGTATGAAGTCGTTGACTCTTGGTTTGAGCCATGTAGGGCGATGCAGACTAGGTGGTTGGGGTCGGCGGGACAAGAGAAACCAGTGATTGGAGACTGACTCTAGGTGATGACACGGCTGAGAACCGATGTCAGTGGTGCAGATGTACACACATACACACACACACACATTATCCTCATTTTAACGACGCTATACCGAATCTCACCATCTCATTCTTCCTTTCTCTCTTATCGTACTTTGAATTTCTTTTGACTGAATTTTCTTTTCTCCATCTTGCACATCACTGTCTTGTTTACTTGATGTAGTGATATGAGATGTGTCAACTCGGACTGTTATGCAGTAATGCTTGGTCCTATGTTGATAGATGAAAATGATGATGATGAGGCTATACATCAGCCATGTTAAGCACTCTACTGGTGAGAACTGATGCCTATTACTGAAATATGTTTACCCTAGGTTTGTTCAGAAAAGTTAGAATCACAAGTACGCGTTACCACTGCTGACTGAACCTCAAATTAAAATGAAGCTCTTGTAAGAAGTCTATTTCTTTTATTATGGTCACCAGAATATCCACCATAAAGGATACTATAGCAACACTAAGAAAACAAAAGTGAGGTATATAAGACAGAGGAAATAATGACCAAATAAAAGGGGTCTTTTTAAAAACAGTTTCAGATATACATTCAAAGAAGCATTCATTACTTTCATTTTGTTTTTCAGAAATAGGAAAGTCGTAGCGTGATCACCATTGGTTTCAATTCCTTGCCATATATGCTATCATCTGAAGTCACTGACCGCTAGGACTCCATGCAGGGAGTCGTGAGGCACCAGGAAATACTAAGTGAAAACGAATTTCCCTCATCATGCAGAGCCATATCGTACACCAAGCAGTCCCAGGGTAGGGGAACAGTGAACGGTGTTTAAGCCTCTAGGATGAGATTCGTAACACTTGTCTAAGACACCGAAGCCGTTGTTTTAGGACGAACTCACTCAATGAGTGGTGACCTCTACAAAACCTAAATACACCATATTACCTCAGAATTATTTGCGTGATATTTCCACCGAATATGAGCAGTCTTGTGAAGATTAAAGTAATAAAACACGCAAAGGAGATAAACTGACGGGGTAACCCAATATCAGTATCCAAGGCGACCCAAATTGACATGTATCGCTCTGGTTTTCGATATGCCACTAGAAACTGTATGAATCACATTTGTATCAGCACTCATACACCTACTTAGATACGCAAACGTTTCAGCAACTTTCAGCGATTTGCGAACAAGGTCGAATACACATATACGTTTCTGATAATCCTTTAAAATCACTTTCCACGTCGGTAGTACAAAGCACATACCATATTGAAGTGAACGAGTGTGATCGGACGCCGATATAATAACATTGTCGAACAAAATAGGATATGTGATCTGAATACTCTAATAATTTCACTAAATCACGAAACATCAGAAGACTCCATGGATGACTTTATTGGACGAAAATACGCCGTATATTTACAGTCTACACAAACTCTAGAATAAGACAAATCAAAGATAAAATAACCTATCTTAATTGACTCTCTGAAGTACTAACTTTTCCGATAGGCTTTATCCTGAGCACACAGCGGCATAGGTCAAATTTGAAGCCCAACACTTTTCACCCCATTGGCAAACCACTTAAAATACTGATTTCTAGTTAACTGCTTCCAATTACTTACAAGCAGCGATCGCTAACTGATTAACGGCGATTTGAGCAGCCTGTATAGTAAAACAATATTATCCGCACAATGTTGTAAATGTTAAATCCGTTCAGCTAAAATGTATTTATTCATCTATAAGTTCCATCTTTAATGTATACAGATAATAATAACATTAACGTGCTTGCTGCGAGGCCTGATGATCCTGGGTTCAATCCCTGACAGTGCCAGGGATTCACACTCCTGAAGAGTCCCGTGCTAAAACGAAACAGCTGTCCAGTCCTCCCAGGTCTTCAATGGTTCTACAACTGATGTCAGTTCGTGATGAGAACTATTTTGAAATAGTAGTTATACTTCAATGTGAATTACTTATAAGATTTTATTTTGAACCATGAATGTGTTTGAAGAATAGTACTTGAATGTAGAAGAAATAAGAAGACTTAGTGGTTTCTTAACTTAAATGCAGATGTGTTACAACTACTACAGCTCACCTGAATATCACCGAAGCTGATCATAACGTCTTACCATCTACATCAAACTAATCTAAACACTGGAAGACTAGTTGATTCGTTTGAAGTGAAGTTCATTGATAGTTTATCTGTTAGATGAGGTTATAACTCTGAATACTGTTTCTCTCAATACATGAATATGGTTAGCTAATTTGTACGGATCTCTATGATACCAATCAAGTGAACAATCTGCAGATTATTCTTGAATTCCACAGTTCCATCCGCCCAAATCAATATAAGACCAGGCATTACTGCATAACAGTCCGAGTTGACACATCTCATATCACTACATCAAGTAAACAAGACAGTGACGTGCAAGATGGAGAAAAGAAAATTCAGTCAAAAGAAATTCAAAGTACGATAAGAGAGAAAGGAAGAATGAGATGGTGAGATTCGGTATAGCGTCGTTAAAATGAGGATAATGTGTGTGTGTGTGTGTATGTGTGTACATCTGCACCACTGACATCGGTTCTCAGCCGTGTCATCACCTAGAGTCAGTCTCCAATCACTGGTTTCTCTTGTCCCGCCGACCCCAACCACCTAGTCTGCATCGCCCTACATGGCTCAAACCAAGAGTCAACGACTTCATACATTGATGCCATTTTTTAGTCTGACGAATCCCACAGTTGGTCTGATCAGGTGGATAAAATCAAGTACACTACTGATGAACTTGCTCCTAAACGAGTAAAACATCCCTACAGTTTTTAAATCACAATGACCATTGTGAATAGATGGTTGAAAATTTTCAATGTGACCTGTGCAGTGTATAACTAAATTCTACAACTTTTTTATTTAGTTTGCTGAAAATAGAATATTGTTAAACTAATAACTTTTCCAGTCTTAAGACATTCTTTCCTGTTTCTGGTCTCTGTCTGAATTGGTCTTTTCGCCAGATTTCACAGTGTTCAAGAATCTATGGTATGTATGCTTGAGATTGTAACTTTTTTTAACACTAGACCCGAGATGTCTTCTAGACATTTGATTTAGAAAATAAGAAATGTCACATTATTTTTGACTTGTGCAAAATAACATTTATGCCTTGTTCATTCATTCCTAGAGCATGACATTTAAATAAAAGGTTATTGAAAATTGCTTCAATTCCCAATACCCACATAGATTAGGCCTTTTCTGTGTTCAGGAATTTTTCTGTACACCTCTTCTTGAAGAGAAGAAATGTAACCAATGCTTTTCTGAAAAGATTTCTCGAATCATTTTCTTTGCTTTAGATTTTTTAATGACCATTTGCCGGTTACTCACTGTCATAGTTATTTCAACCAGTACTGCACTAATTCACTGTCCTACAGAAATATTTTCCGAAATAATTTGCCTACTTACAAATAGCCAGTAGTTTGGAAAGTAACACTTCAGGTTGCGACCTGAAAATTGGTAAATAAAGCTTAACTCAGGCAAAGCACTTACAACTTTGTTTGGATGTACACTTTAAATAACAGTTTGCAACGTTAATTTCTATGCACTTATTAATGTTGTGGGGTGAAGATTGAAGATGAAATAAAAGCCTGTGTCTCTGGCTAATAGCCTACTAGTTCAAATCCTTCAATGACCTAGGTTTTTATTTCGCCCTCAATGATCACCTCATACCAATAATACTAGACTGCCAAACTATGACAATTTCAAGTCGTCGCTTTAAACGAAGTGACTGGAGTTGTAACATTTGACTAGAGTAATGATTAATTGAGTTCGCGTAAAAATAAAATGACGGATAGCTACTACCTTGACATGATGGTCAGGCTTCCATGTCACAATGACCCAACGAGCTATGCTGGTGAAACGCTTGTTCCATTGAGACCCTACTGTGCCAGAAATTTATATTGGATAGTGATAAGACGAAAAGCAGTTGCCGTTGTAGTGTAGATTACTACACTATACGTGGGGATGAAGTCGTACTGTTACTGGCTGGATGAGATGGGACAGCAGTAAAGTGCTTCCTACGAATGACCAGCAGTGCCATGCTCTTGCTGCCTCTTGAACCGAACGGCATTATATTCTGAATGGATATTATACTCACGCTTAACTTACAGGTAACTTCGTACACAAGAGTCACCTACTGCAGCCCGGGACGAATAGAGTGAAGACCGAAGCTGCATGGGAGAGTTTATTCCTCCGAGAATAATGATCAGTTAACCCAAAAATACGTGAGTATGTATACACATGACCTTGTACGCAAATTGAGACATTAGCATAGTAAGAGTAAGGATTAACCAATCAGCGAATTATGTACAAATGGGAGCAGAAAATAAACTAGTCATGATGTGAAAATGGTGTGAAAATGAGAAGTTAAAAAATGCTCAAATCAATGACAATGTTTTATGCAAACTGGGACCTTCCAACAAATAGGGCTAAGGATTAGAAAAGGTCGACTCTAAAAGTAACACATCCACCATGCATCACGGTCTTCGGGTGTCGGTGGTATGGCTGTCTTTGTCTGGCGTTAGAACAACCAAACCTTCAGAAATCTAACAAAAGGCCGTGTGTGACACATCTCAAGCAGATGTTCCATGGGCTCTGTAGTCATACAATTTTTCTTCTCTTTCAAGTACGTCAAGAAGAAATAGCCTCCCACCATGTGGACAGGCGGGAAGTGTCAGCTGCCCACACGCTTCCAGTAGTGCACAAGACACAATCAAATATAACCTATCCTCCTCAACTCTATCTTCTTTGCCTCCACCTCCTGATACTAGTATTAAGCCTCTTATGCCTTACCCAACCTCTCACTCTGTAACCATTACGAACGATCAAAGCCAACGAAACCTCATTTCGAGTCTCCTAAGACCCCCCTCCCCATTGATTTCATGTAGGAGTTATATCAGCTCGAACGGACGGATTGCTGACAAAATCTCAACTTGAATGCATTTGCCAACTTGCGTCACCTGTGGCGCCAACTCTCGAGATAGATATCTGACTATCCATCAAAGGACGAGTAAACTGCGCAGAAGTCCGTTCTGACCTGTTGTACTGCTGTGAGAAATTACCATTGAAAGCAGAAGATACGAAGCGGTTACAGGGTTTTGCTCACAGACGTCTCCGTAGTGTTATTTGCGTTTGGTGAAATCAGTGTCAGCGGGGTTAAGACGAGGTGAAGGGTACCAGGCAAGTTGACTGGTGAGTTTATTGATTTTAGTCGACCGAGATAGCTTAGAGATGTACTGCACATGCCGAGCCATCACCTACCTCGATATCCCATGCTAGGATACGCTGGATTAGGTTAGAAGAGGGTTCAGAGTGGCCAAACGAATACGTGGCACCAGTCGTTTAAGTCTTTGCCTCTTGGTCTGAGTCATGTTGGGAGATTTGGACTCCCTGTTTGGAGTCCTTGAGGCGAAAGAAATCAGTGGTTGAGGACTGTTGGTGACATGGCTGAAAATCGGTGACATTAGCCCAATGTTTTCACTCCTTGACAAATAAGGCTTGAATATTCTAACTGACCTTTATCTTCAGATTGTTCATTCTCTCATACAACTTTTTCTACTTTGATATCACTCCTTTTCTTTTCTTCTGTCCTTTGTGTAATACTGTAAAGTGTGGCAACTTGAAGTGATGTACCTGTGTCTGTGGTTCTACGTTGATTTTCTTAGTCAGTAAAACACCTAATACTTTGTTCGATGAACTTCAATGCTATTCACGCTAACCAAGAACATAGAAAACACCAATGTTTCTTTGGTACCGGAACTTTCTGTGATCTGCCTGGATCGTTTTTGAACCTAAACAAAGAGTTTTATAAAATCAGTTGATCTTTCAAAACTACTTGGATAAAATTGACGCATTCGAAATCACATTGAATATTCACTAAGTTCATATTATTTGGGATCATACTGCAAAGTGAAACGCGAAGTGGAAAAACCAATGACTTCCTGTGGAAATCAAAATTATTGGAAAGAGAGAATGCAGTGTTAGCATGTGTAGGGAAGGAATTTTAGTAGTGTGAGCGCTAACTGTTATATGAGTAGAGGGAGACATCAACCCGCAAACGTTGTTGACCAAGCTGAAATAAATCTTCTAGGTAATCATTTCCCTTCTGATTATACATATTTCCATTGTACTCAGTCATGTGACTACGATCAAATTCCATAAGGTGTTCAACCCTATGTACTCACCTATTTTGAGTACACTACTACTGATTACATGTGGTAATGATTTCCCTTTTTTACCTTATCCCTTCCCATCCTTCGACCTTTAGCTTCATATTCGCGTACAAGGAAGTACTTACTGTCTTTTTATGAAGTCACCTTTCAACAGTCATTTCTTCAAGTTGCTTACCAAAACATATCACAATAGTTGACGATATTCCTATCCTATAACATGTATTCTTATTATTATTTGTCCTTTTGGTTCCTAGTGGGACATAGAACTTCAGTAGCATGTCACCATCTCATTCTCTTCTCTGCAGTCTCTTTAAACTGGCTCAACCACTGCCCACAAGCTCTCACTTCTTTCTTATACGATCTCACCCATGTCATCCTCGGACTCCCAACTCGTCGTTTCCCATGCGCTTTTCACTCCAGGGACTGACCTGACTTGGCACGTGATGTCCCCAAGTGGTCTTCTCAGTGTGTGCCCGATCCACCTCCATTTTCCTCTGCATATTTGTTGGACGATAGCTGGTTGGTTGGTTCGTTGCCAGCCAGCCAGCCAGCCACAGTGAGTTCCTTGCTGCTTATTCTTATTATTCTGGCCATCCATCTGATCGATCTTCAATGTCAGTATCGAGTGAGGGAGCGTAGGCGTCAGCTGTTGATGATGCATGTATGCAGTTTGTTGGAAATGCTTTTCGTAACGCGCCGACAAGTCTCTCAACCATCACATAGAAGCACTGACTCACTTGACTGACAAAATTAGTGTTGAAAATCCGGATGTTGTTCACGCTTTATGGTGAGTGGAGTGGATTGCAGTGGAGTGCAGTAGATCTCCACACTGATTTCAGATTAATTAATGAAGGCCTGTCTTGCTGTGTTCCCGATGGTAGCTTTGATGTCTTCATCTGTGCCACCACCACCTGTAGTTGAGATGATGCTGTCTAGATAGGTAGGTAGGTAGTTAGATGAGAGACAACTTTGTTTAGAATTCTCGCGTTGATGGTGATTGGTGCTTGTTGTTGTTGGTTGTGGTGGTGGTGGTTGTGTATCTTCACCACCTCTGTCTTCTCTACGTTCACCTGGAGGAAGTCCCGTCTTCCTTCTCTGCCTCGCGTGTTCTGTCAGCTTGTTAGTTTTTTCCTGTAGATCTTCGAGTTTTTGGGACAAGACATTAGACATAAACCGTCATCGTTGGCGAAATGCAAATCTTCTTCTGTGGTTTTTTCATCGGTGCAACCAGCGTATTCCCCTCTTCTCGTTCTTCACAGTTGTCTGTTGCATGATCTAGTTGACCATAATCAGGAAGATGATCGGTGATGACAGTAGGTGTCAACCTTGTTTTACTCCTGTCTTCATATCAAACGCAACACCACTGAGCTTTCCATTGTGAGTCACTTGGCATGTAGCATCCTCATATAGCATATAGCTGCTGTTGAATGATGTTGATAAAAGTTTTTGTCAGTGAAGCCGTAGTGTTGAAGCAGCTGCCAAATCACTTCTCAGTCGACGCCTCGATCGAAGGCCTTTTCAAAGTCGTTGCCATTCTATGCTCTGTTCTGTGATGATGCGTAGCGTAGGGTTGTAATTTGATCCACACATGATTTTTTTCACTGAAGTCTTAACGTATATGCTTAGATATTAATTATACGTGTATTAGGTGATGATACGCTTTAGCAAGATCTAATTGAATTTTCTGTATCTACCTGTTGAATATTATGAATAATAGCATACTTTGTATAGCGATGAGTTCATATTTCTGAAAATATCAACATGAGAATATTTACTTGATTTGCATAAATGAATTAATTTTATAGTGTATTTGATTTAATTTATTTACTTTCTTTGATATACTTACACTTGTATCTTATACATCTCTCTCTTTGCTCTAAAAATAGTCAGATTCACTCAACTTGACATCAGACAGTCTACAAATTCCTATACAGAATGGTAGTGGTGTAGTCAACCCATCCTCAGCGACATTGACATCAACATGTATGAATAGTATTACTCATAGTACTCTACAAAACCTACCAAGTTCACAACAACACATCAATTCTACTCCATTACCTACAGTTCAAGGTGTCGTTCCTACAGCAACGACAACAACAACAACAAACCATGCTACTTCAGCCTCTCTTCCTGCACAAAATGATGTCTATTCAAATAATCAATCTGTACAAAATCAGCTGAAATCAGCTCAAGCACAAGTAAGACGACTAGAAGCTGAGATTAGTCATCTTAAGCGCTATGCAATGCCAGTGATGGGTGGTTCGTTGAATGGTGGATCATCTTATCCTACGAATTATCCAAATATTGAGGTTAGTCTGACTAAAAGGTATGCACACAATTATGCTGATTGACTGAAATAAGTATCATTGATACTGAGTGATGATTGAAGGTGAAGCGAAAATTTGGGCTGATACGGAATTCGAACCAGCGACCACCGGGGTTTCTGACCCCATGATCTACCAACTGAGGTACGACATCTGACTGCTGACCAGATTTTTATTTCACTTCAATCACTAAGGGTTTTGCCCGTCTACAGTGTGAATTCATGACGCGTTACTACTACATGATCGTACTCACACGGAATGTCGAGTCAGGACTTCTCATCCCAAAGCTATCGAGCATTGCTCTATTATGAATGGGACAGAAGATCTAGAGATGGCTAAGGAAATACTGAGAAAGATATTTTGGCAGAATCACATGATAGCTATAACTTTCATTGGTGATGGACCACCCATTAACAACGACGATATGGTAGGCTTAACCTGCCTCAGCCAGAAGATCCAAACTTTTAAAGCTACCTTCAAGCAGCTCAAATATGAATCCGATCTGAATGGCAGCAGAACATTATAAGTAATTGTATCTCGTCCACTAAAGAATCTTTGGTTAAAGTGTGCAAGAGGCACCTGTAAAGCGCACAAAGAAAGAAAGAAAGAAACCCAACAATTAATGACACCTAAGTTCAGTGCACCTTATATCCACTTTGTTCCCACGGTTAACACCACGTTTTAAAGAAAAAAAGTTTTCTTAACGCTTCAGCTAGTTTACTGTAACACTGAGTTTCGTCTAACTGGTTTATTCACTCTAAATTCTCCGTATCTTTTACGTGCTATATCAAGGCGTTCATCTATGAACTTCCTTGGACTTTCCTATACAGAAGTGGACCAGATAATTAAGTCGTATCCAGTCGTTGTGTTTTTTTTGCTCAATAGTAGCTTGAAACTCTTTGATAAAGGATCAGTAGACCTTTGGATTCTTATCAAACTTTTGTATCTCCCGTTTAGAAAGTTCCAGTTAACGTTCAACGCATACTGTTAAAATTTCTGCGAGTGGTTCATTTGTTTTCAGTTTTGCATCAGTAGTAAGATTTTTCACACCTCGAATTTGGATAAATTTTTCCAATACAATCTTTCTCTACGATTCTTCTATTCTCAGGTTTGTAAAATCTACTTCTAGTCTTTTCTAAGCTCTATTCGTTGGTAAATATTCACCTTTATCAGATTGAACAGAAAGTTTCAGCATACTGCTATCCAGTTGTAGCGTCTTGAATAACTGTCAGACTCATCTGAATAAACGCACCCGAGAGTTAGAAAACTTGTCTGGCATTCCCGTAATAGTAATAAGTGTTTCTACATTTAATAGTAATTACTATATAAAATTTGTTAGCTTACATTCGAGATGATTTCATAGCAAATCGCGTGCAAATTACAGTTAGCAAAATAGGGAGAAAATGATAAGTTCCATATGACTAAATCCTAATCCGTGGAAAGCATGACAACAGCCTTCTAAATATGAGTAGTTAAATCATTGGCATTGGATGCGTATTACTAAGGTTATCTTCGGTTTCTAGAACCCCATACCTTGATCTGATATCACTTAATGTTAATATATGGTGAGTTCTCTGCCGAGCGTTTACGATTATGTTTCAGAAAATAAACGGCTATATCCTGTATTAAGTTCTGCAACTGGTAAGTGCAAAGTATAATTTTGACATTCCCATTTAATTGTCATTTCTTGCATTCCTTCACTTTTGAACTACATTGCACTTTCTAAGCTGTATCCAGACTTTTGTTTCGCAAGCTAAACAAAAGGCGAAACGAGGTATTTGCATCCCATGAATTAGCAAACTTTTCTCCCCTTCGTCCTTAAATCGGTTATGATATATCGCAATCGACCTTCAAAATTTTCGCTAGGTAGCTAGTGGTGACAGATTCGTTTACATTATTCAGTCGTGTATAACCTGGTAAACACCTAAATAGCGAGGCATCCCTCTGTGCAACGGTCAGTATAGTTTAGTCTTGCAAACGCTAACTGTATGTGATTGTCAACAATGCAGAAATTTGGGTTCAAAGACTTCTATTCCCTAACTCCTAATATATAGTAAAGTGCAATTCTCTGTTTTGTTATGTAGCCGTTGAAAATCGTTTCACTCACTAAGTCATACTGAGACATCAACTACTACACGTCTTAAAAAAGATCAAGTTATCATGTTCACTTTTAATCCTGCTCGAACACGTGAATAACTTGGTCTGATTTTTCAAGGTCACCCTGACAAACACTGAAATAGGCAATTAAGTATCTTTATTTGATGAAAATCTACCCTTTCAGTCAAGATATAGATAAAGACTGATTGAGCGAAGAAATATATTCCTTTTCAATTAGGTCTTCATCTTGGGCTCTACACTAATATATAGGTTTACAATTCAGTCAAATTACCAATCACGTGGTGATGTTTCGGAAATAATGGTGTAAATAATCAATGGAGTTACTAAAATTGGAAATATAAATATTGATAGAAACAAGAAGGGGAGGAGGTGTAAAAAGTAAACCTAGAAGTTACATCATGTTGACGGCCACGGTAATGAAAGTGGTCAAACAAACTTCTTTTGGATACAAAGGCTAGGCTTGTGAAAGTGGATTGCAATCGCCTCTGTTATATGAAGTCAGCGAGTGCGTAATCCATGAGGTAAATTAATTGGAATGTGATGGATGAATTTGAAGGCTTTTCTAGTGACCACTTGATGTCCTGTATCAACTAAGTGTGAAAGTATGGAGCTCTTTATAGTTCTAATTTATCCCTTGTTCAACCATGATGGGTGGTGCTCAGAAATTCGACGATGGAACTGCCTCATTGTACGCCCAATGTAACTCGCTCCACAGGAGCAGCTGAATTGATAAATGCACATAGAAGTGGCAGAATCAGGCAGTTCGTCTTTTGAAGCCTCTCCACAAAGAAGTTGTGAAGTACAGTCTCAAAGATACCTTTGAATTTGTCAGAAAGATTGAGGATCTGGAAGTAGATAATAAGTTAATGGGATACTATCATTTTTCTCCTCTTCGATTGTGAAGTTGATCGCCGGGTGAACGCTATTGAACTTATTCAGAACAGCATTCTTATCAGTCTCACTTTTGAGAACTATAAAGGTATCACCCATGTAACGACAATATAACTCCAAACGGCTAATAGTATCGTTCAGTGGACCATTCTCAAGTTTTGCCAGAAAAAAATCTGCTGAGAGCCGGCCAAGGGATGACCCCATAGCAACACCATCAGATTGCCGGTAGAGTTCATTGTTGAAGAGAAATTGTGCATTCATTGTACACCTCAGAAGTAGTTCTTTCAATATAGAGACTGGAATATCTATTTCCATGCCGTGCTTCGTGAGTTCGTTGCAAATAAAGTTTACTGTCTCCATTAAAGGAACGTTAGTAAAAAGAGATGAAACATCACATGAAATCATTAACTTATTATCTACTTCCAGATCCTCAATCTTTCTGACAAATTCAAAGGTATCTTTGAGACTGTACTTCACAACTTCTTTGTGGAGAGGCTTCAAAAGACGAACTGCCTGATTCTGCCACTTCTATGTGCATTTATCAATTCAGCTGCTCCTGTGGAGCGAGTTACATTGGGCGTACAATGAGGCAGTTCCATCGTCGAATTTCTGAGCACCACCCATCATGGTTGAACAAGGGATAAATTAGAACTATAAAGAGCTCCATACTTTCACACTTAGTTGATACAGGACATCAAGTGGTCACTAGAAAAGCCTTCAAATTCATCCATCACATTCCAATTAATTTACCTCATGGATTACGCACTCGCTGACTTCATATAACAGAGGCGATTGCAATCCACTTTCACAAGCCTAGCCTTTGTATCCAAAAGAAGTTTGTTTGACCACTTTCATTACCGTGGCCGTCAACATGATGTAACTTCTAGGTTTACTTTTTACACCTCCTCCCCTTCTTGTTTCTATCAATATTTATATTTCCAATTTTAGTAACTCCATTGATTATTTACACCATTATTTCCGAAACATCACCACGTGATTGGTAATTTGACTGAATTGTAAACCTATATATTAGTGTAGAGCCCAAGATGAAGACCTAATTGAAAAGGAATATATTTCTTCGCTCAATCAGTCTTTTCTAAATGTCTAAATGGGAATATTCAATTGTATCAAAGTATAGATATTGCCTAGTTAGTCACTCCAGTTTGTCTTTAAAGTCAGCTGATTTCCGGTGTGCACACTCATGCTGAGTAGCTAGATGATTCCCCTTCTCAGTTTGCGTTTGTAATAGGTAACAAGGCTCCCTTTATTAGTTTTTGTAGCCTGACTCATTGCATATGATCAGATGGACTACAGGCTACAACAATTGTAAAAATGATTTTCCACCCAAGAAAAACAGTTAACTTTCAATGATTGAGTGTTATTTCGGGAGTGTAAGCCGTTTGGCAATGTATGGATTATCAGGAAGTTTGCGAATTTGGCTTCTGATTAAAACTGACTTTCAGGTAATACGCTTCATTGGAAACGATTACGCTAATCCGACGAATTTTGAAATTACCATAGAAGCAGTCTTCCTCACAGACTGACATCAGTTGGAGAATTCTTGAAAACCTTAGACAGCTGCTTCATCGTAATTTTTAAGCCCTCCAGAAGTATGCACCCATGACTCTTTAGGAGAACCAACCCAGGTCTGTAAGTTTTCATTCAGTCATTGAGTTGGAATTTAATGTTCCACTAATTCCTAATTCTGTCAATTTGCGCCGTCGGAATATACTCAGCAACCTTGTGCATATTCGTGCAGTAGGGAGTGCACCATATCTATATTGTGTGAGGGCTATTGATGATACTACCTGGCTGTACAAACCGCAGTAGGTGGAGCGGGGTTCGAACCCTGGACCGATTGTTTGAAAGTCATCCCCGTGAACCCCTCAGCCATAGCGCCATACGGCGATACCAGTTCATAATGATGAAAATTACTTTCAAATTAATAAATCCCCACAGATGAATAATTATATTAGTTTGAAACTTTCACATCCTCATTATTATTTCTCTTAGATTCCCAGGGGAACATAGGGATTCAGTAGCACGTCTCCATTTCACTCTGTTCTCTACAGTCTTTTTAACCTAGCTCCACCACTGCCCACAAGCTTTCATTTCTTCCTCACACGATCTCCTTCATGTTTGTTTGAAAGTCATCCCCGTGAACCCCTCAGCCATAGCGCCATACGGCGATACCAGTTCATAATGATGAAAATTACTTTCAAATTAATAAATCCCCACAGATGAATAATTATATTAGTTTGAAACTTTCACATCCTCATTATTATTTCTCTTAGATTCCCAGGGGAACATAGGGATTCAGTAGCACGTCTCCATTTCACTCTGTTCTCTACAGTCTTTTTAACCTAGCTCCACCACTGCCCACAAGCTTTCATTTCTTCCTCACACGATCTCCTTCATGTCACCCTCGGACACCCAACTAGTCGTTTCCCCTTTGGATTCCACTCGAGGGACTGGCCTGGCCAGGCTCGTGATGTCCAGGAATGGTCTTCTCAGTGTATCCCCAAGCCAATCCATCTCCACTTTCTTCCGCATATTTGTTGGACGATGGGTTCTTGGTTAGTTCGTTTCCAAGGGGAGTTCTTTGTTGCTTATTCTTATTATTCCGGCCATCTGATCTTCAGTATCGAATGAGCGTAGGCAGCTGTTGATGAATGTCTTTAGTTTGTTGGAAACGCTTTTCGTAACGCGCCAAGTTTCTGAACCATATAGGAGCACTGACTTGACATTGGTGTTAAAAATCCGGATCTTGTTCATTATGCTCAGTGCAGTAGATCTCCACACTGATTTCAGGTTAATGAAGGAAGGGCTGTCTTGCTGTCTTTTTGATCCTGGCTTTGACGTCTTCATCTGTGCCGTCACCTGTAGTTGGAACGATGCTGTCTAGGTAGGTGAAAGATACTGCTTCTTTCAGACTTCTCCCGTTGATGTTGGTTGGTACTTGTTGTTATCGTTGTTGTTGGTTAGGTATCTCCATCACCTCTCTCTTGTCTACGTTCAGTTGAAGTCCCGTCTTCGCTGCCTTACCTCTTCTGTCAACTTGTTAGCTTTCATCTGTAGATCTTCGAGTTTGTGCGACAATGACATTAGGCATAAATCATCATGGGCGAAGTCTAAATCTTCTGGGGTCTTTTCATCGTTCCAGTCAGTGTATCTCCATCTTCTCGCTCCTCACTGTTTGTTGCATAATCCAGTAGACCACAATCAGCAAGATCACGGATGATAGTAGGCGGCAGCCTTGTCGTACTCCTGTCTTCACTTCAAACGGAACATCACTGAGCTTCCCATCGTGGATCACTTGACATGTAGCCTTTTCATATAGCTGTTGAATGAGGTTGATAAAGGTTTGTAATACTCAGCAGTGTTGAAGCGGCTGCCAAATTACTCCTTAGTCGATGCTGTCGAAGGCCTTTTCTAAGTCGACGAAGTTGGGGTTGAGTTGACTGCCATTCTATACTCTGCTCTATGATGATGCGTAGTGTCGTAATTTGATCCGCACATGGTTTGTTCTTCCTGAATCCGGTCGTAGTTTTGAATCCAGCGCATCCTTTAGTCTCACCAGGATGATGCGGCGCTTAATATTTTGCTTGGGGTGGACGGAAGTGGAGCATGATTCCGCGCCAGTTCTTGCAAACACTTAGGTCTCCTTTCTTCGGGAATTTGACAAGTTAGCACTTCTTCCACTCGGCAGGTACCTTTCCTTCCTTCGAAACCTTCTGCAATAGTGGTGTGAGCGTGTCCGCTGTTTTTCTGTGTCTGTTTTCAGTGCTTCTGGAGGAATTACATCTGGTCCTGCTGCTTTCCCGGATTTCAGCAGCTTTATGGCATTCAGGCTTCAGCTTTTGTCGGAGCGCTTGTGTTCACTGGTAATTTTGTGGATGGGCTGCTGGTGGTATTTCTGGACGAGTTGCAGATGGTGGTGGTCGGTTCAAGAGTTTTTTGAATTGATCAGCTCATTGTTTCGTTTGTTTCTCCTCTTTGGCAACTAAGTTTCCTTCACTATCTTTCATTGGCTTCATCTGCGTTGATCTCTTCCCAGATAGTAGCCTGCTTATTTGATATAATATTGTCAGCTCTCTGTCTCTCCTACCTCCAGCATGTTCTGCTTCACTTGCAAGTGTCATATAAGTGTCTTGTCTTTCCCCACACTCTTCTACACTTCTTTGTCCAATGTTTTGTACGTCGCACTCAGTTCCTCTTTTCCTTGTTCATCCCTGCACTGCACCGCACTGGCTCATCTTCTGCTTCATCATCGCCATTTCCTCTCCCTGCTCTATCAGACTCCATGTGTCCGTCGACATCCATTCATTGTCCTGTTTTTTCTTCTGTCCCCATTACGGTTATGCAGGTTCCCTTCCACATCGCCTTCACACACTTCCAGTCTTCTTCCACCCAGGTTCCTTCACGGATGTCGCTCAATATCTCCCGTTTTGTCCTGATGGCTGAAATGAAGATGTCCATTGTAGTTTCCTCCTTCAATTTCTGGATGTTGTACTCGAACTGTGGTCTATCACCAGCCTCCTTGAATTGAAGGCTTTCAACTTGATTTTGAAGCTAGTCTCCTTGCACTAGACAGTGAGTGGTGTGAACCTACATCTGCTCGCCCTCTTCACCTTGTGTCCAGTAGACTGCGTCTCCACTTCCTTCACATTGAGATGGAGTCGATCTGATTTTTAGTGTAGTGTGTTCTGGTGTCTGGTGAAATGCGTGTCTCTGCCTTGTGAATATCCTTGTGTTTGTACACACTGCCTCCAACCACCAAATCGTTGAATGTGCAGAAGTCTCCAAACAGTTCTCCATTCTCGTTCATCACTTCACCGAGTGCTTCACGACCCATGATCGGTTCTCGTCCTGTGTTTTCTGCTCCCACTTTGGCATTCATGTCACCCATTACAATCAATTTTTATGTCGCCGTTGACGTCTCGGTTCTTGTCCAGTGCTGATTGCAGTTGTCTGTAGGATTCCTCCTTCTCCTCTTGATCTGCATTATTTGTAGGTGCACAGCGCAGCGTAGCACTTTATGATTGTGACTTTCCTTCCTTTTGATTTGAATCCATCTTGCTGTCATGATCCTGATCGTGCAGGAGGAGATTGGTTCCCACTGCATGAAAGAGAGAGAGAGAGTCTTCGATGTTTTTGGGAGGGGGACGTCATGATAGCCACTGGAAAACTCAGTGTGCTCGTGGTTGTCGTGTGGGTGACAATATCGGAGTAGACTACTGACTCTCCGGTTGACAGTTTGAAGAGTCCACTCCCATTCCATCTGAAGATTCCCCGCAGATTCCTAGCACTTCTGTGCCACACCTTCTCATCTCTTTTGCAGTCTGGGCAGCCTTGCTAGGTTGAAACATTGTTCAGACATTCTATTTTCCCATCCTCACCTTTGCTTTCACCGAGAGGACGGAAGACACATTGGCCAATTGGCTTGACGAAGGTTTTCACCAACCGGCATCATTTCACCTATCCGATTCCAGTGAGGAATAAGTTTGTTTTTATGTTTTATATTTTCTTTGTGCTTTGAAGTTTCTGTATTGATTGGATTAGTTTTACGGGGTAGGGTTGCTGGCCGTATGCCCAACCTTCCCTCTTTATCCGGGGTTAGGACCGGCTAGTAACTTCTTACCTAGGCGAGATTTCCCATCCTCATAATATGCAGTAATTTCCTAAACACAGTTTTCTTTTCACTTTGATCCAATAGCCAGGAGTGCCGATGGATGCTGATATTCCAGACTTACGATGTGGTATTGGTCGCTTGGATCTAGATGGATTGAACGGTGGTGGTGTTAACAATAACGGTGAGTGGATCAACGAGTTAAGCATCAATAACAAACCTAAGCCAGTTGGAACTATTCATCCATCGTTGGTACAAGGGAATCAGAACAGACCCATATGGATAGATCGTGCTTCTCAGGACACCATTCGATCATTGCACACACGTCTTGGGAATGTATTAAAAGAAGCCTTAGAAATACATAATCGACTTGGTTCACTTCTGTCTTCACCATCCGTAGAATAAGTTTTTTTTCTTCTGTGTCTCCTGGCTGAATAATGAAGACTTATTGCACTGGAGCTTCCCTGTACATTGTTTCCCCGTATACATATAGTGCATGCATGACCTTCGAAATTCTTTCACATTGTAGCACATTTCGAGTTGTTGTTCTACCCACTTTTTATGTGCAGAAATCTCTTCAGGAGGAATTATGTCGGTAACACGAAACGCATCTCTTCACTTTGCGTTTAATAATACACCAATACTTCCGTGGATTAATATTATCATTTTTATGCTGTACAGTTGGATAACCTGTTTTTCAAAACGTTATATAGGTATATACATACATATTCAAACTATTCTAATGCGTTATTATCCCTTAAAGTGGAGTTTTTGTTTCTAAAAAATCACTTTAATTTTCGATGCAGTTTTGAAATAGATTTATCTTTTTCGATTCAGGCATAACTTTTTCCGGTTATGTTCAGATACACATTGTGGTTAACCCCACTGTTGATGGTTGCCTTCTGATCAATTGTCGAGCATATTCTTTATCATAACTTGTGATTGACGATACAAATTGTGAAGCTGGGTAACATAAAGTCACTATTGTTTTATCATTGTTGTTATAAAAGCATCAAATGTAATGGGAAGTATAATGTGAACAGTTTCGAGGTTTGGGATGGAGTTACACACCTTCAAGAAAGGTGAGAATTCCTTTTGTGATAACTACAGAGTAATCGGTCTCACGATAACAGTGTCTAAGGTTCGATAATCATCATAAATCCAAATGGGTCTCGGGAACAGCAAACCTGAGAAAACCAGGCGGGCTTCAGACCTGGCTGTGGGTGTATCAATCAGATATTTACATTCCGGAACAGACTAACCTACAGACGCCTGACACTATATTTCTCGACCTGAATAAGACAGTCGACTCCGTCGATCGAGAAGTCTTATGGTAGTCTATTTCACTGAAATGAATGCCGCATAAGTCCATCACTTTGTTGAAAGCTCTGTACGTGAAGACCTATGAGGATATTAAATCATCATTATCAACATAGGACCAGGCATTACTGCGTAACGGTCCGAGTTGCCACACCTCATATCAGCACATCAAGTAAAGAGGTAGTGAGGCGAAGGATGAAGATAAGTGAATGCAGTCAAAAGAAATATAAAGTACGAGAAGAAAGGAAAGAGGAGTGACAAAATGGTGAGATTCGGTATAGCGTTGTTAAGATGAGGATAATGTGTGTATACATCTGCGCCACTCACATCGGTTCTGAGCCATGTGATCACCTAGGGTCTCCAACCACTGGTTCCTCTTGTCCCGTGGACCCCAACCACCTAGTCTGCATCGTCCTACATGGCTTAAACCAACAGTCAGAGACTTCATACATTGGTGCCATGTTTTAGTCTGGCTACCTCGGGCCTTTTTCCAGCCTGGACCCACCTCAGCCAACATTGTGTGACGAGGCAATCGGTGACTAGGCATACGTAGTACGTGTCCCAACCATCTCAGTCGATGAAGGTTCACAACCTCGTCGACTGACTTACCTCTTCTCCCCAAAACTCTACACCTGACTTCTGCATTACTCACATGGTGACACCACGGAATAAAGCTCAAGATAAGATATCTGGTGAGTTGTGTACGTCAAATGACGTCCACGAAGAATGTGCACTCTTATCTAATTTCATCACAGAGGTACTTTTGGAGGTCTCCGTCTCTTCATCTGATTTTGCTGGTATTGACCTCACATGGAACTCGTTGGTAGACCTAGGGTACTTAGATGACACTACTATCAGGTGAAGATTTATTTTCAATGGCAATTTGAGAATGTTTGGTGTTTCTCATCTCCCAAATGGAGACTGTTGCTCTGGGACTAAAATTCGGTGGTGTCTTATCTAAACAATAGGAAGTGAAGTGACAGTGCGTTGACCGTGTAGTGCACCTTCCTGGCACCAAAATATAACTAGGGCTAAAATAAATAGTTTAAATTAACTTAACTAAATAAATCTCTAGCTTGCCTCCGGATGCTTAGGGTGTTTTACGTTTTGTTTTAACGAGCATGCATCCGAGCAGGCTTGAACGCCATTTTTGCGCTCCATTGTGCTGATTACCACGTACGTACTCCGAGTCCCTAGTTCAGCCTTACAAGCCAGATAAGTTGATTAAACTTTTCCCTCATTCATTATTATTACATTTACCTTAAATACATTGCGTATCAGGTCTTTTGATTTGTGTTTTGTCATCAGTACTTACACGTTAGGTAAAGTACTGGTTAAGCAGGTACTAGAGCACATCAAGTTAAGTAGGGTTGATCAAACGTTACGGAATTGTAACACGCATCCCTACAACCGCTTCAATTACCTGGGAAGTAGAGTTAGTCGTGGTGGGTTAATCGTTAAAAAAATCTCGCTACAGATACAAAAAGCTCACTTGGTTGTCACCAACCTAATAGCCCTTTTAATTCCTTTGTCTTGTGCGTAGTATAAGCCGTATTCCATGGTGTCACTACGTAAGTAGCCCAGACGTCAGGTGTAGAGTTTTAGGGAGAAGAGGTAAGTCTGTTGACGATGTTGTGAACCTTCATCGACTGAGATGGCTGACTGGGACGTGTGTTGCGTATACCTAGTCACCGTCTGCCTCGTCACACAGTGTTAGCCGAATTAGGTTCAGGCTGGTAAAAGGGTCCGGTAGTGGGGCTACAGATTAAAACGTGACACCAATGTATAAAGTCGTTGACTGTTGGTTTGAGCCATGTGGTGGGATGCAGACTAGATGGTTGAGGTCCGCAGCACAAGGGAAACCAGTGGTTGAAGACTGACTCTAGGTGATGACATGGCTAAGAACCGATGTCAGTGGTGTAGATGTATACACACATTATCCTCATCTTAACGACGCTATACCGAATCTTAACATTTTCTCATTCTTCCTTTCTCTCTTATCGTACTTTGTATTTCTTTTGACTGAATTTTCTTCTTTTCATCTTGCACGTCACTGCCTTGTTCACTTGATGTAGTGATATGAGATGTGTCAACTCGGACCGTTGATATTGATGATGTCTTGTGCGTTTGTTACCACTAGTATCGCTTTCTACTGCTTTAGTTTCCTCGTCTTCATTTTCCTCTGTGTTGGTAATACGAGTTGGAGCAAGGCTTGTAACCTACAGTAGATGTCCCCCAACTGAAAACTCCATCACAATGTTGCTGACATCCTACTTTACTGATCAATCTGCCAAATGATTTTAGTTTCCTACCTAGATTACAACTCTAACAGACTTCGATATACTAGATACCTCAAGAACGAAATCAAAAAAATAATATTGATGAACCGGAAGGTTTAATAGCAAAAGTTGACGACCATATAAAAACTAGTAACAAACACCAAGTAGAAATGTGTGAATTAGTGAGAATATTAAAATGCTGTGGATTTTCCAATATAAATGCTGCCACCAAGTATTAAAAAAATATGAATGTAACATGTGTTGACATATAAACATGTAAAAAACATGAAAAGTAGTCATTCTTCACAAACGAACACCTCCCGTCTGATCCTTTTCATTTGTTGATAAGAATCAGATTCAGGATAAGCACCACGTTTACGGAATGCTTTGTTGTTGTGCTTCTCCAGAACAGACGGGCGTTGAGCATCATAGTATCTTAATGAAAGTGAATCCCATGAATCGTCTTCACTATCTGAGGCCACTTCATCGTAAACTGTTTGGCTATCATCCATGTCAAAAGCTTTACGATTAGTTGTACTAAATGCTAACGGTTCTGTTGGTAAGAGGTATAGTGGTGTTTCAAGGTTACTAACGGGGTTGACCTCTGCACATTCATCTGCTCCATACTCCATGTCAGTATCAATGGAAAGCAAGCTATTCTCATAAACCGGCTCATAAATAGCATAAACTGCATATTCATTTGATTCTTCAAGTTTTTGGTCTTCAGTCTCATCATACACGGCCCTTTGGTTCTGGCAAGCATCCTTTTCGAACACTGGAACTACATTGGTGTGACAAGTTGGACAAAAAGCAATCGGCAGTCCATCTGGGTATTTTGGTGAATCTTTGTGTTTTAACTTTTCTGTAGAATTTGATAAGAGTTCATTTGAATATAAACGATATATATCCAACTTATTATATATGCTTGATCTACGACGTTGTTGAACCAGCCTTGACTTTTGAATATCTGCACCCTCTCGTAAAGGTCGTTTAAAGTTTATATTCGATCTCTTTGTAGTGCAAAACAATGACCACAATAGTGGTTTTTTTACTATTTTTTACTTTATTTTCTACCAAAGCCTTTTGGGAACCAGAACGCTTAGAGAACAACCATCGCATTATTGACTAAAAGTAGAAGACAACACATACAAATGACATTTTCATGATAGGGCACAAAATTTAAAGGTTTGTAATAAACCAGTTCACATCAAACCCAATATTTGATAGGCCACAATAGGTAAGCCGATTTATCATCGGTTCAATAACTACTAACAGCTGGAGACGTTTAAAAAAAGATAGGAGTTTGATGAATGAAAGTCTTATTACTTACCTAAAAACTTTACCAAACAAATCGCTGTACCAGACAAAAAACTCGGAATACATACAACTCCGTCTTACAAAGAAAATTTAATAGAATAGAACAGATTTCACACTCATATTTGCTTACTAATAGTCATGAAATTGAATACGTAACACAGACAATAAACCTATATTAGCTGAAGTAGGGCGAAGCTGGAAGATTAAACGCACTCGGCATAAGGGACGTACGCCTTTTACTCTCTCACTTTTGTGGAAACACCCACCCCTACGTGAAGGTAAAGCATAGGATTTTCCTGGTCTAGATGAACCCCTGACTGTATGAGAACATTTCGAAATGATCACCGACAGCATTTTATCCTCGACCACACCATGGTATTTAGGTGACTAAATTGTACATTCTCCTTTATTTGGTCTCTTAAAGTAGTGCCCACCAATCTATGTTTGCAGTTAGCCAATCGAGAGATCTGTACCTGGATTTTCAACCTTCTTACCAATCTTCAGTTAGGTGTATCTCCAATCTTAAATTCACGTGTTCTGGAGGTTCAGTTATCACATAAGGCTTGATAACCACATTGGTTACCATCTAGTGTCCCCTTCATGTGCGTAATTCATATGGGTTGTAGTTGTGAAACCTTAAACCTTGTAATCGATTGGCTCAGGTTCAAATCTCTCAGAAAACATGAGTTTGCCCTAACGTTGAAAATGCATTATGTCAATGAGTAACCACGGACATGCGACCTAGATCTAGAACTTCCCGTTCATCTACACATGACTCGATACTACTGTTCAACAATCTACTCGTGGTGTCATCAGTTGAAATTAAGCCCGGCTTTTGCCGAAATCCGTCGAGACCGGGAGGATATACGATTGCCTCTTGATAGTCCAGTGTAATGCGAAGTTCATTCTATTTCACTTTATGACCATACGACATGGGTATTAAAAGTGAAAGACTTAAAAAGGCTTCGGGCGTTCGATATTCGTTACCTTCGTAGCACAGGGTGTGTTGAGGTGCTATCACGTAAATAACGTGAAGTCAGGCGTAGAGATTTAGGTACAAGAGCAAAATTAGTTGGTGGCATTGTGAACTATCGAATGAGTTGACTGGAACATTTGTTACACACAAAACTAGCCCCCATCTGTGTCATCGTGTAACATTAGCTGAAGCAAGCTCAAGCTGGAAAAGATCACAAACAATCAGATTAAAATGTGGAATCGGCCCATAATGTATAACTGCTGTTTTCAGCCGTGTAGGCAAATGTACACTTCTCTGTTATGGGTCCGCATGACAAGCAAAATCGGTGGTTGAAAACACCAAGTGATTTGCCTGTTTCAGAAATGTCAGTAATCCATATACGTCCGCACATTACCTTCATCTTATTCGTCATACCAAATTTCGTCATTGTTTTATCCATTCTCATTTTACGATTCTCTACTACTTCTGATTACTTTTTATCATGTTCCACTACCATTCACCTTGGCGAATTCCACCTAGATGTGTGATCACTTGGACCGTGGAACATAGCATCTTGTTGCCATACTGACACTGGCTGGATAAGTGAGATAAACTGTAATTTGATATATTTCAATAAAGTTTAGTTAATACCTTTATTGCATCAGATAACATATTCGTCACCATAAAACTTGTGCTTATTGGAGTAAATATGTGAAAATGTACTCTCCTGTGTAGATGATTACACTACTGTAACGCAAAAACCTCGTACATACGTGTTACATCCTATTGTGTGAGAGTTATCCAGGTTAAAGCCCATGAAGAGGATTTGAACCTGTAACGTAATTGCTGACTATATAACACCTAAGCTACTGACACCCTAAACCGACTACAATTATAGTCGGTCATACCGGTCCATAACGAAAAATGTAGCACATAGATTCGAAGTCGATGATAGCCCAATGGTTGTGTTGCCTCCTAAGTACGTTCCACGTCAATTTTACAACGGGAAATTCAGATGTAGGTACTTTGACTGTAAACTCTTTCAAACATACAAGACAAGTTGGAAAGCTTCTTGATAACACAAATTTCAAGTATACAACAAATATAATTTCTTTAATTGAGTCACTTTTAACAAACTGACCTAGTTACACCATTAAGTTGAATGACATGTTTTTTCACCTTCATTTACAATTGGTGACATATGAAGAGCACCAAGGGTTTTTGAAATTGTTTATAGCTCATACACGTAGTAATAACTTAAATACTGCAAATAGATTATATGCCATCTTCATTCAAAACTCTAGATTATTAGTAAGGCCTTTTTCGTTGCATTCCCAGGTCCACTGGCGGGTTTTGCGGCAATGTCCAACTGTGCAGAGAGTTCTGAACCAATGTGTTATGCCAATCAAGGCTCTCTACTCAAACTTACGTTGCCGTACTACGGTTTGAGGAGAGTTCTCATATGAAAAACCGAAACCAAGTGTCCGCCAAGGATGCCCACTGTCATTACTTCTTAAATTTCTTATGGACGCAGTAATTGACAACCTTAAACACCTGCGACTTTACAAGCATTGACCTACTCCTAGGAGTACCTATAAGACTTCTAATACGTAGACGATATTGTCCTGTTATAGGAAGATGGTGACAAAGTCCATTGTCTTCTGAAGACCTCGAGCATAAATCTGTGTTCAGCATATTTTTTGAACCTATAATGATGCTACAGGACTAACGTGTACCAACTCCCAATTTAAAGACAAGGAAAGAAGCAATGGGATGCGTTGACCACTTCAAGTACTTAAGGAGTTGTATCAGCCCATATGGACTGGTTGCTGACTGAATCTCAGCTTGAATATGAAATACCGATCCATCCATCCTTCCAAATCAACATAGGGCAACGCATTACTGCATAACGGTCCAAGTTAACACACCTCATATCACTACATCAAGTAAAAAAGTAGTGAGATGCAAGAGTAGGATAAGGTGGAAGACATGAGAAGGCTGGCTTCAGGTGTTTGACTACCGTTGCCTTCAAATGTGAAGTGGACTTTGTCGGTACACAGCAATAATAACTCCTCCAACCTTTCTGAAGGAGTTATTATTGCTGTGTACAGACAAAGTCCACTTCACATTTGAAGGTGAACGCTTTCGACAAGTTGACGGTGTAGCTATGGATAGTCCATTAGGACCACTACTAGCTGATATTTATGTTATATATCGAAAATCTGGCTGGTGATCTCATCGCTAAAGTTCCTCTTTACAAGAGATATGTTGATGACATCATAGTGGTTTGTGAGAGGCATGAGGATATGCTTTGTCTACTAAATAGACTTAACGCCATACAAACACATCAGCCTGACTTGTGAGAAAGAGAATAATAATCAACTGCCATTCCTAGATATACTCCTCAGTCGATGAGAAGATGGTTCAATAAGACGGTCAGTTTACAGAAAGCCTACATAAACAGAACAATACCTGGATTTCCACAGTTTTTGTCTAATCCAATACAAGCGAACTCTAGTAAAATGCCTGTTTAATAGGATCTATCATATCAGTACACCAGATGCGATGGATGAAGACATCAAATTGCTGACCAAAGCACTTATGGAAAGTGGATATCCGACGAAGTTTATGAACCGTTGTAGCGGTCAAGTAGCACCAAAGCCAACTCTATACACGGTCCCTTAAGAAAAATGTCCGTATCACAGATGGGAGCTTAATATTATCATTTTGAGACGTAGGCTGACATCAGCCATTAAGAAAACGTATTACGGGGCGAATCTTACCATTGTGGAGAAAACAAAACACATGCTTCACTAAAAACCTAAACACTACATCAGTGATTACGTCACACCCCATTGTGTTCACCAATTTACATGTGTGTGTGGTCACACATACATAGGGAGGAGTAATCGAGTCATGCAGTTGAGGGTGGGAGAACATGTGACTAAATGGCTTCAAAAACAAATGGTGTGAAACAGTGGTAAACGCTGGTGGGAGACGATCCTCTCCATCTATAGCTAAACATATCGAAACAGTCAGGGACGTACTCTGAAATTTGGGGAAGCCGTAGCCATACACAAATTTAAACCACCTTTATGTGTACAAAAACAGTTTGTTCTTACACTACATCTACCTTCGTAAACTTTGTTTTCTTACCAAGATTACGATCAACTATGTCACTTCCTGTTTGTTGTATTTGTTTCCCCACCCCCACCCCCATCCCCCAGTCCTCGGTTTAATATATATTGACTTGATAAGTAAATGTATGATCAGATTGTTCAAAATGCATTGCGCAAAAACACATTGTTCAGATAAACTTCGTCCTCTAATTACGCTATCGAAATTCACAAAAGGGACTGTTTCAAATTTCCGGAGAAGAATGAGGAAATTCTGAGATTCGGTATAGCGTCGTTAAGATGAGGATAATGTGTGTATACATCTACACCACTGACATCGGTTCTTAGCCATGTCATCACCTAGAGTCAGTCTTCAACCACTGGTTTCCCTTGTGCTGCGGACCTCAACCATCTAGTCTGCATCCCACCACATGGCTCAAACCAACAGTCAACGACTTTATACATTGGTGTCACGTTTTAATCTGTAGCCCCACTACCGGACCCTTTTACCAGCCTGAACCTAATTCGGCTAACACTGTGTGACGAGGCAGACGGTGACTAGGTATACGCAACACACGTCCCAGTCAGCCATCTCAGTCGATGAAGGTTCACAACATCGTCAACAGACTTACCTCTTCTCCCTAAAACTCTACACCTGACGTCTGGGCTACTTACGTAGTGACACCATGGAATACGGCCTATACAATGAAGGCAACGGTAGTCAAACACCTGAAGCCAGCCTTCTCATGTCTTCCATCTTCAATGGTCATCTTTCGCAATCATACAGTAGGACAGAGTGGACTGCTGTGTAGTACACTCGACCCTTATTAGACAATGGGATATCATGGCAGCGCTACAGGTGGCGAAAGTCAATCGAGCCTTTTGTATTCGTGCAGAGATTTCATCGGCCACTGAGCTATCAGGGCTGATCCTACTTCCCAGGTTAGTGAAGCGGTCGACACACTCAACCACTTCACTCTCTATTGTTAGCCGCGGCGAGGCACCGTTGAAGACCAATCCTGGAGCAACAATTTGCATTTGGATGGTGAGAAACGCATCCCAAACATTCTCAAATTAACACTCAAAGTGTCCAGAAGACTCTACACCTTGTCAACGTCTTCACCTAACAGGACTATGTCATTTGAGCATTCTAGGTCTAACGAAAATTCTCCCGCGATTAGGTCAACCTCTGTGTAGTCAGGTGATGAGAGCGAGACCTGCATAAGAATATCTATGATAACATTGAATAAGAATGGAGACAGTAGGCAGTCTTGACGGACACAACTCGATGGGCATAACTCTACCGGACATCTCACCATAGGCTCTAACACGCCCACAAGTGTTCGAGTAGAGAGCCTTCAATAAGGTGATGTACTTACTCGGCACGCCTTTCAGTGAGAGACATTGCCATAAGACATCTCGACCAACGGATTCGAATGCGGCCGCCATCAGGTCGAAAATACAGCTATTGTCAGGCGTTGGTAGGCATGTTCGTTTTCCAGGACCTGGTGCAATGTGAATATTTGGTCGATACACCCATGGTCGGGTCTAAAGCCTGCCTGGTTTTCTCGGGCTTGTTGTTCCTGAGGTCCACTCAGGTGTCAAAGAATTATGGAACCTAGGATCTTCGGACACTATTTTCGTCAGGCTGACTCCGTGGCTATCGCAAGACGACTTCCCACCTTTCTTGAAGACTGTTATTTAGACCAGTCAGAGGGGATCATATTTGACCCTCATACAATGGTTAACGTTCCAGTTGACTAAAAACACAATACCACCGTCCTTATATGTCTCAGAAGCTGGTCCGTCTGGTCCTCCTGCCTTTCTTTGTTTCAAGTTGCCTACAGCTTTCTCAACTTCTGCAAGTGCTGGGGGGCCTATCTCCTTTTCCCATTCAGAATCCGACTGGATAGCGGGCAACGCAATGGTTGCTGAAGGCCACTTAAACTGTTCCTCGATGTTCTGCCCATCGTTCCCGTCGTCTCCCCTGCGAGTGAATCGCAGATCCGTCCTTCTCCGCTATGGTCTCACTAACCGCAGTCGGCCTTTTTCCCCCAGTCTCCATAATAAGTCTAAATAACTGTCTACTGTTACCAATCGTCGCTGCCTTTTTCATATCTTTAGCCTTCGCTGCCCACCACTCTTCGTGGTCGTTGCGCAGACGTTTTCTCAATCTACTTATAACTTGCGCTCGCTCTTCATTGTACTCAGAGCCTGCAGGGATGCGTCCACGTGCATCCATTAGTTCGGAAGCTGTTGATGTCCATTGGCTCTTTCTAGCCATTGTTTCGGAGTCGCCTACGGTCTTTAGCGCTGCTTTTACAGCAGACAGGAGATGGCACCAAGCGTCTTCTGGATGAGTGATAATCTTCTGTTCCAATAACTGCCTAGCCAATTTTTCAGTGAACACGGCTTTGGTGTTTTTGTTGTGGATCTGTACTCGTAATGGCTTTGTTACCAAACTTTTCCTACGTCGGTTGAGACGCAGGCATATACGTGCTCGGACCAACGCCTGGTAGCTATCCAAACACGTACTCCAGAACGAACGGCAGTCTTCCACCGATCCTCTCCAGGGACGACCGATAGCAACATGGTCTATCTGTGTCCATCGCTGTTGAACTCGGTGAACCCCACGTCAGACAGTGTCTTTTTTTATGTCTGAAGTTTGTGCTAGCTAAAAATAAGCGGTTACCTGAGCACAGCTGCAGTAGACGACCACCGTTATCTGTACGTTCAGATGCGATTCCAGGTGCCACCTAAGTGCCTTTCTACCTCACTCAGTCTACCCGCCTGTGCATTGAAATCACCTACAACAACAACCACATCTGAGCGGTTGGCTTTCGAAAGAAGACTAGACAGTTTTCGGTAGAACTCACCCCTCACTTCATCCGAACTCCAACTCCAGTCAATGGGTGGGTAGGCAGAGATTACAAAGAGACAACAGCGAGTCTCACTATTCCTTTTAGTTCTCGTTGTGCCGTTCAGCCGGACAGTGCAGAGGCGACTATCAACTAATAGTGAGCTTCCTGCCCTAATGATAAATGCTATGTCTACACCTGCAAGACCACGACAGCTAGCCATTGGATCACCAGAAACTCAAAGGGTGAATTTCGCGGATCCACCAGATTGACCGGGAGAGGTTGGGTGAATAACTAAACTTGGGTCTTGTATGCGAGACTCATAGACACAGCACACATATATAGCCCGAGTTCCTAGTCTTGGCCAATGAAGCCTGTTGACCAATTTAACGGAGGGTGCAGACATTGAAGGTCCTGATGTGTAACTTGGAGCGTAGTTTAAGGAAATCAGGGGTGCTGTTCTGTGCATTCAGATTGCTGTCGAAGGCCGCAGAGCTAGGAGCAATTGAAGATGATGTAGTATCGTTAATTGAGAGATGTGAAGGAAGATTTGAAGTTGGTGATGAGGGAGGTGGATAGCAGTTTGAGGAAACTTGAGTGCTGACAAGGTTGTGAGGACGGTTGACACTTCCCGGCAGCCTACGCCGTGCAAGGACATTTCTTCTTAAGGTAGCTGAGAGATTTGTGTGACTACAGAGCCCGTCGGACATCTGCTTGAGGCCTTTCGCACGCAGCCTTTTGTTTGTGGTTGTTTCGATCTTTTGTTGTTTTGGGGTCAGATGGTCTAAGAGAAACAAATGAATCAATACCACCGACCTGGCAGACCGTGGGGCATGGGACCGACCTTTTCTAACCCCTCTTTTCCACCTCCGCTGAGAAGGCAGCATCATCAGCACAGCACTGCTGGTCATCCAAGGGAAACACCTTACTGTTGTCACACTCCACTCAGCTAGTAGTAATACAACTTTGCCGTCAGACCCCCATCATAGTGTATTAATTCATACTACAACGACAAATGCTTTTCGTTTAACCACTACCCAAAAGAACCTTCTGGTATGGTACGACCTCGAGGGAACAAGTGTTCCACCAGTATAGCTCATTGGGTCATTGTGATATCCAAGCCCGGCCACCACGTCAAGGTAGCAGCTATCGGTCGGGATATGAAATACCCGATCGGCATTTACCAGCTTACAACACCTCTGGCCCCAGTAAGATGTCCAGATACCTGTTAAAAAACGAATACACTGCACTGTCTTCCCAGAACTGCTTGGGTACGGCGGAATGGACGCATCATCAAGTTCAAGGCTAAGCATAGGATGCAATGTAAGGAAAGCAAGTCAACTGACAAGGTTGTGAACCTTCACCGACCCAGGCGGCTTGGAGCAACTGGCCTACCTCAACGTGTAATGTTAGCCAAAGTACGGTTGAGTTGCAAGAAGATTCAGGATGACAAGACCAAGACGTGCCACCATTCTATGAAGTCACTGACTGTCAGTGTCATATAAGGGAGTGTGGATTGTCTAGCTAAAGTTCTTGAGATGATAGGAATCGATGGTTAGACTGTTGGTGAAATGGCTGGAAATCGGTCACATTAGCACAGATGTATACGCCTTGTCATCGTCGAAATATCAAATGTTTGTACTAACTTACATCTGCTAATTCCTTCCCATGTAACACATCTGTTTGCTTGTTCCATGTAACTTTTCCTATTCGCTTGTTCCTCAAACATTGCTGTTTCAGCCGGACAGCTTGAACTGATGCGCTTCTGTACCAGGTTCTATGGTGATTTGTCTGTCTCTCTGACAGATTATCAAGCCATTTCATCGAATGGTTTTTCGGTTATATTTAGATTTCTGTGAAAAATCAACAGACGATTGTTACACAGAAAATTAGCTACGACCCACTGTTCAAGCCCCTCTCCACCTACCGGGATTCGGGTAACCATGTAGCGTTACTAACCCTCACACAATATGAGTGGCTCATTCCCTGCTACATGGATGTGCACAAGGTGGCTGAGTGAGTTTCATTCATTTCATTCAACTATGAATAATCCTCAGTCAAGAGTGTTATGTAAAAATCCACTTCTAATACAGGAAATAAAAGTATGTCGGCGGGTAAACTGTGCCTAAAGATGTGACAGTCAACAAGAGTGCGAAAGCCAAAGAGATCAAATCAATGTAGAACCCTGCACAGAATTCCAACGGCTCAAATCGTCATACTTCACAGTAGTGTACAAAGAATAAATGCACAGAAAAAGACCAATATCAAAGACAAAGATGTGTTGGAGGAGAGGGGAAGTAAAAATGAAGGTTATTTAGAAAGTTCAAGCTTTAGATAACAATGAATACATCTGCGCCATTGTGGCCGATTCTCAGCCATGTCACAGAGGATCCTCAACCATTGATTCCTTCCATCCCAAGGAACTCAGCCAAGTAGTCCACACCATTATATATGGCTAAGCTAAGACCAAGAGTCATAAACTTCATGAAATGGTACCATGTCCTGGTGTCGCTACTCTGAGCCTTATTCCAATCTAGTCCAACGTCACTTAGCATTGCACTTTGAGGCAGACGGTGGCTGAAAATACACAGCACATGTCTAGGCCACCCCAGTCACTGAAGGTTCATAACCTGATCGACTAACTTTTATTTACTGCATAGTTACTCTTCGCCCAACCTCAACATTGCGCACACGGTGATCACACCATATGTCAGAAGTGCAACGAGACAACTGGGGTCAAAAACCTCCAACCTCTTCATGTCTACTTCTAACTATCATGTCTCGCGATAGCATCCGAGTTGAGATTTCATCAGAAATCGACACGTTCAAGCTGACCCAGCACCTTAAGTGAAGTGGTCGACGCATCCAACAACTTCACTCCCTATAATTAAACTAGGAGTCGTTGCTGACCGCTCTTAAAACATATTTGATAGGTGCAAAACGCATAGCAGCCGAACACTCAGATTTCTGCTCAATGCGTTCAGAAATCCTGCATTTTATCAGTGTCTTCACCTAGAAGGACAATATCTTCCGCATACACCAAGGATACTGGATGACCTCTAAGGAGTAGGTCAAACCCTGTGAAGTCAGACGTACCTAGGGTCATGTTCATTAGTACGTCTATGACGAAATCAAACAGAAACAGAGGTAGTGAGCAACCCTAGGGGATACCACCAGTTGTCATTTCTGATGACAAATCACCGTAAGCTCTTACACGGCTCGGTGAGTTCGAGTAGAGCTCCAATAAGCCAGCCTTCTGTAAGCATTATATATATATATATATATATATATATATATATATATATATATATATATATATATATATATATATATATATATATATCCTTACACGGTACCCAAGTGGATAGAAAAAGCTATATCAAAGTAGACAAAGTTGTGTGGGAGGATAAACAATCTGAAGACAAAGATCAGTTAAAATACTCTAGCTTTGTAAGAAACCAAAAAGTGAATACACCTGCCCCATTGTGACCGATTTTCATCCATGTCACCAATAGGCCTCAGCTACCGATTACTTTCCTCTCGGGGACCCAACCCGGGCAGTTTACATCCCCAACACGGCTCAGAACAGTGAGGAACTTAGTCGATTGATGCCACGTATTGGTCTGGCCATCCTGAACCCTCTCCTAACTTAATCCAGCTCCACCTGGCATGGCACATCGAAGCAGATGGTGGCTCGGCATGCGCAGTACATGTCCAAGCCATCTCAGTCGACTAAGGTTCATAACCTTGTCAATCGACTTGCCTGTCTTTCCCAGTACCCTTCACCTGACTTCAACATTGCTCACACGGTGATAAAGTTACATTATGGACCTTTATCGCTTGAGGTGGATTGGATACGTATTATGGATGCTAACTCAATCCTTACTTCAAAGAGCAATACTTAACACAGAAATATATCCGTTTGATCATAGGAAAAGGAACGTTCTGCCCACTGTAAGATATATTCACGCACGTATAGCTTAGTGAATGACTTCGACGGAAAAAAATTTTTTTATTCGCTGCAACCGCGTCTTCTTTTCCTATGAGCAATGTTAGTTGAAGTAGGCTTACATTGGAAAGAAGCCAGCGAAGAAACTTGATTGCTAAATTATCTCTTGTTAATTATTGGTGTATATTTTTTGTGCACGGTGCATTTCTTGACGCCCATGAAGTTATCTGAAATAAATAAATGACAAATACATCGCACATGTAGGTGTCTTACTGCGACCGACCTCACAGTAACCCACAATCACAACTCCCAAACAGTCTTGTAATTTTGAACATCTTATCTCATAAGTTTGAAATCTGTCATACAATATTTTGGGAACTACCCAACCTGTGAAGAATGTCTACATTTACATTCATCATCAGTTTTCCTGGATTTACGGATCATAAAATAGATAATTCTTTTAGCCAACGAGTTTCAGGGTTGTCTTATTCCATACATCGGGGGTTTAGAAATCGGGTGGTACTACTGACCCTAAAAATTAGTGTAGCTCATAAATTAGTGCACAGACGTATGCACAGCTGATCCGCAGTACAAAAAACTAACAACGGACCAGTAGAGTGAAACTTTAAATTACGACTTTACTTCATGGCACCAATAAACACTGATCATGCATTAGTTTAGAACTGTGTATCATTAAAAACGGTTATATGTTATATGCTCAGTCTCAAAATAAGTATATCAAGATAACTCAAAGAACTATTTCGACAATTGTTTGGGTGGAGACATCAATCCTGACGGCTTAACTTCAGTGGTAGACCTACTTTCCTTATCGAGAATCCGGCATCGGTTGAGGTGTTTGACGCGTGCTATGAATGCCCAGTTATCACTTACTTTGATGTAATATGTTTATCAGTATAGTAATGGATTGACAAACTCCGGCCATTGCCAGGCCACAGAGCAATACTGATATTTAGTCTATGCAATATCGCTGTTAGCTTTTTTATGATTGGCTTTTCGCTGCATTAAGGACGTTATGGAGCATTTCTTGGGACCAATGTGGCACTAAGTTTGGATTAAAATCTGTAAAATAAAAAGACGGATGTGGAGTCACAAGTGACCCGAAAACTACTTACGCTTACCACTTAATCTGTTAGCTTCGCAGCCTCACCAACTACTTTACTTGCGCAGAAACAATCAACTACTTTTGCCACTGTGCACTCGGTAGTGCCAACACATGGAGAGCTGTTTAGGTAAGTGACTGTTTCACCCAACTATGCACATAAATCTGTCATCCAGCTTCATGAATATGCAAGCATGCACTTAGCAACTATGCCCACCTTTGGACACTAGGCAGTGAGCCATGAGTAGTTGTAAACCTACCTGACCGACATTAACTCTGTAGGCGGAGCAGTGTCCAAACCTGCAGTCTACTGGTTAAAAGCCGAGTGCCTCAACTAATGGGCCATAGCTCCGTCTTACGCAACTAGCCAACCGCATAACTACAGATGACAAAGTTTTGCACTACAAAGCCCCAACAACATGTTGCTTCACAAAATAGCTGGTAACCACCAACTAAATTAGTCGTTTAGGAAATTAGATTCATTTATGTACGGGTTTTACTATATCTGGCGGGATTATACCACTCGTCAAATTTATGCTACAAGGCTTCTAGACAAGCTAAACTCTTAGCTATTGACAGTTTTGTGGTGTGCAAGGAGAAATACGCAGGTAGTTCAGTTCGAAGCACAAGTGAAACCCATAACGTCAGGCCAAATAAGCATATTTCGAATCTTCGTTTTCGAAAATACAGAGAACTTCCAATTTCTAAACCTGTGCCCTAGGAGCATGAGGCCTTGAAGTTCAGAGGTGAGATCATTTAACAGTTTCGTGCCCCACTGTAGTTTATATTGATTCAAAACGCCATATAGC
Source organism: Heterobilharzia americana (assembly GCA_944470555.2). Lineage (NCBI taxonomy): Eukaryota > Metazoa > Platyhelminthes > Trematoda > Strigeidida > Schistosomatidae > Heterobilharzia > Heterobilharzia americana. The sequence continues at coordinate 64,846,633 of OX104129.1, forward strand.
GACTATAAGGTTAAGTGAATGGTCTGAGCATATTCAAAATCACTATCCAATGGTCTTATGATAATTTTAAGGATTTCCACGATTATCTGAGAACACCAGCATACGTGTTTCCCACAAGTAATATTTGTTGACAATGTGTTGGGTTAGAAAAGTGGCAACCAGGAAATGCCACCAAGGAGGAAAGATCAATAGTAATTTTCCATAATGTTAGTACATGTTAATTCCCTGCGTAACCTACAGTTTTACGCAACCGCGATCTTAGACATGATTTATAGAAATAAAGTTAAATTAAGTACGAAATTAGACGAATAGAACTTCGTCTAGAATCCACGGAGAAAAGTCCAACAAATGCAACTTTTCAGTTTCAAATAGATACTTTAGAGCACAAAGACTAAGTAGAACGGCAATCGCAAGAGCAACTTCAGTCTAAATACCACAAAGAAATGCAACTCAGTAACTGTATGTAGCCTCAAGCATTTTTAGCTATTGCACACTGATACTGCCTCACTGCCCGAACTACTGTACACTGAATAGTATTCCAAAACAAGAACGTTGGGACTATAGAATTCTGCGATCCTTGAATGACTGCCAAAGTTCTAACAAGATAACCAAGAGTTGACTTCGACAACAATCAATTTAGCCTTCACATCCCAAGTGCCCAAACTGGAGGAAATAATTACCCAGATAGTAGTAAGTCCCAACAACCATCAAATCAAACAGCTCCAGTGAGACTACAGGATTTTTCCCTCCATGATCGACTATTAAGTGACTTTCAACGTTGCCCTCCAGTTATGATACAAAAATGAAACGGAATCGCAGTAGGTATGATTTATTAAAGATGTTTGGGATATTACTTACGTTTCGACTGCTGTTCTCTACTTGACGTAAAAGTATGTACGATAGATTTTCATTTGAGGGGCTAAGTGGAAATGATCTACCTGGACTCTGATATCAATGTGAATAAGACTTGAAATGGTTCCTTATTGCCTCTAAATTACTTGGACCCAAGTGGGAGGATTTGAGAATTAGAGTTCAAGAGTATAGGGATAAAACTTGGGCACTGCCATAGATCGTAATCCTACTTTAGTCTGTTTATTAAACGCGTCACAGTGAAATAGTATTATCCACTGGTCAACGTTCAGAACATAATTTATTGTTCGGCGATGTATGTAGGGCTTCATGGGCTCTACGAACCTACTTGGAATTATATAACAGGGTTTAAGGAGTCAAAATAAAGGTTGTGAGTAACCAAGTCGTAGACCGTACTCTAGTGTGAACTTCTTGCCTATCATTTTCCTGCAGGCACCTAGAAAACTTCAAAACTGGCAAGAGAAAAAATGGGAAATCATACCGTTTCTTCGACTAGTATGAGTCTTCCCAACTGACTAATTAATGTAATGATAAAACACAAATAACAATAGTGGGAGCACCCAGCACCTCTTCAAGGTAACGGACGTCCGCAAATATAACAATCACCAAACTTACCAGAGCCGACAAGCCGCCAGTTGTGATGTTTGGATTTAATATTATAATCCTTTGTGATTGATTTGCAACCAATCGACAAACAGGTCACAAGGTTCAGTTTTCACCCAATGATCGACAAGATTAATGCAATCTGAATGTTCATTATAAGGTCGACTACCTGTCTATCCCACTATTTTCATATTCCTTTCATTCAATTGGTTAGTATCAAGATGTTTGTCGACTAGATTTATTACTTAGAGAGAGTATTAGTTATAGCCTGCATACATCACCTTTTCTAATGATCAGTTGCGACAAAGTAATTGCAAAAAAATCCAATTACGAACCTGTGGTTCACTACATAATAGGTAGTCTTATCTCTGTAGTCCCAGAGTAGTGTGTTTGAAAGAACGAAAATAAAATGTTTCATATTAAGCCTCAACGTTCCGATCTTACAAAAACACCCTTTGCAAAGTATGAGTATGACAAAGCTTTCAATAACTGAAAGATCCCCATGGATTATTCAGAACAAGAATAATTTGAGCGAGCAATTGTTTCCAACAACTTCCTCAAGTTCTACGGTTATAAATCCATGAGACTATGTGAAATACAATATCCCAAATAAGGTATGATGTAAAATTACTACAATGTTGAAACAGTCCGTATTACTAGTAAGTGTAGATCCAATCAAATAGAATGGTAACGTGTCTAGTGTGATAGCTGTGCAATGAAATCAATATGAACGGAACGGAGACAAAACCCAGAGATAACGACTTGTAGTGACCAGTTGTTGATAAGTTTTCGTCTAGCCTGTAGATAGGTACGTTGTTGCAGGGGGCGCGCAGAGCAGTGCGAGTTTGGTGGTGGCCTTGAGAAACCGGAAAAGGAAAGAAAGGGAGAGAAGAAAGGTGAGCTGACTACTCAGAAAGTACACAGGGTGTACTTACACTTAGTCATAAAAGATAACCGACAAACGGTAGAGCTGGACAACGAAGAGGTGAGGCAGTCTAGAAATCGAAACTCTAAGGTGAATGAGTAAGGTTTCGAATGCGCTACAGTCTCATCTATATACACGTACTGGACATATAGGTGTGTGTGTGTGTTTGTTTACTTACGTAGTCTTGCCCCTTTTGAGGGATTGCAAGTGACACTATATATCACAGGAAAGGCTTGATCTACTGGTACATGTTCACGAGCTTTGCATGGATAGAGCCTTTTGAGTACGGCCTGTGTAACTTGCTCTAAGGGTTGCAGTCGAACCTGTCCTTCGCTTGCTGTATCAGGAAGGGTTTAGTTGAGAAGCTGAAAAAAATTTCGCTGCGGTGAATTTCATTTCAACTGGTCTACTTAATTGACGTGTTAAGACATCAGAGACGATTTCACTTTCGGAATTTAGTCTAAGATATATAGGTGTCTTAGCAACATTATATTTCTTTATCTTCTCTTTAGGTTTCAACATGTATTTATAACTGTAGGGACTGAAGAACAAGATATTGGAAACAACTGTTCACTTAAATTATTTTTATTCTGAATAAAGCTTTCAGGTTAATATTTGAGTTTAGTACATAACATAACCTTACTGACCATTCGAGAGAAAGTTCCGATTACCATGATATGATTATAGGCATCAAACTATGTTTGAAAGGTCATTCACTGAACAGTTCTCTCCATTAAAATAAACCAACTAATTAGCAAAGAATTATATTCTACTATATTTCCCAAATTTTTCAGTCTGGAGGCCTGTGGGGGTTTATTGATTTCAGTTCAGTATTCATTATTTACTGACATCATTTGAAGAAACATGGAAGGCCTGGGAGCACTGGACAACCGTTTCGTGCTAGTATGGGATTCAATTGGCTTCGCCATATCAGTCTTTAAAGGCTGGTCTTGTGATGCTTTAATTTAATTTGCCTAGTATTTTAGTTCTCAGGATATCTTCCAACAGAAATGCTGGATCAATACATCTTGAAGATACTCAAACCAATTAGTATATGAATTTCTTGTTTGTCTTGGATCACTCAGTACTTGAAGAACAAGAAAAGTGTATCTTATTTCCAAGATCTCCCACCCTTCATTCATTTATTTCTCATTGTTCGGGTACAAGTATCAGATACGTAGAATTGAAAAGACAATAAAAGTAAAGATATTATCTGTAATTTGTATATTTCAGCCAGAAATCTACAAATTCCAATCAGGTTGCTTGTAGAATCGCTTGAAGTACTGTGGAAATCGCGGTTCTCCGCTGGTAGGTGTTTGGATTGTCTGTTGACGTTTATTGGAACTAGGCTGAGTATCACTTGTAAGCTTCCGAACAAACGACCAAATAGTGAAAACTCGGTAGACCAATGTGTTGTTTCAGAAAACCTTTGTCGTAGCATGCACGTATATATTTCTTGCGTTAACCGCGTGGAAAAAATTCGAAATTATCATTGGAAAGTGTACATAACAAATAAACAAACACTTGTTTTAACGAGGAATATACTGAATGTCTTACTGTAGTGGGCGTTGCTGATAACAATGGATATAAGTAGTAAATGTTGAGAGGACGACAGAATTCATAGGCAATTACCAGCAACGAGTAAGGATTCTGAGAAGAGAAATGAGAGACAACGCGGGCGTATGAAGGGCGAATCAACAGAGAAGTAGGAGAGGAAATGAAGAACATTATGCAAATAACTGTCTTAGTGGAAGGTGTACCATATTAAGGACTACTGTACCATATTTAAATAATAAGCACTCCGTCCTTCGTCTCTGTCTTCTTTTTCCCTTCACTACTAGAAAGAAATGTTAGTTTAATTTGTAATTATGTTCTTCACTAAGGATATCAAACTTCTACAAAAGCTAATGTCACTTCTAAACCAACTACAAAATACAAATGAGTAGTTAATTCCATTTATCGATTAAATATTAGAACGCAGTGTAAGTTTAATGGATTCCCAGGCTCTTTATCAATGTTATAAACTGTTGTTCAAAGGTGTTACAGAACTTGCATTAGTAAAGCACATGAATTGTGTTGTCAGTAATATAAATTCCTGTCTGTTGTGATGCCCCAGTTTTGTATCAAACATTGTTATTGATCTGAACATTTTAACGTGTCATGCCCACACCATTTTTTACGTTATGATTTGTAGTCTATTTTCTGCCCCCATTTTAATGTAAATCGCTGATTGCTTAATCTTTACTCTTAACTATGCGAATGTCTCAAATTGAGGACAAGGTCATTTTTCATGTGTGTACATATTCATGTGTTCTGGGCTTGATTATTATGATATTCTCGGAGTAATAAACGCTCCCATCATTCAGCTTCGGTCTTCTCTCTATTCGTCCCGGGATTGCAGTCAGTAAGGCTTTCATACTAAGTTAGCTGTCAGCTAAGCGTGTGTTTCATATTCGTTCGGAATATATAACCGTTGGAGTACGAAAATATAACACTGTCACCTGGTGGAGGCTGGTCTTAGTGTTGAAGAAGAATGTAACAGTAACCCTGTACAGGTTCTTAAAATAGGCATCAAGCTATACCTATTTTTAGAGTCGATGATACTACTTGGCTATTCGAACTTAGTTGTATGAGAATAGTAAGAAAAATGCTGATAATACTATAACTATAGACACAAACGGTGGTTTACAAACTTCATACAATACTTGCCTTTTTCGAATTTGAATGAAGCAAGAAGAAAAATAGTGTAGTAGAATTAGCAGGCGTCACAGATGAGGACATCAAAGGCAGAATCAGAAAAGCAAAACAGACCTTTATCAATCTGAGATCAATGTGAAGATCCACTGCACTGCACTGCACTCCACTCAGCATAAAGCGTGAACAACATCCGGATTTCCAACAATATTGTCAGTCAAGTGAGTCGGTGGTTCTATGTGATGGTTGAGAGACTTGGGACGTTACGAAAGGCATTTCCAACAAACTATAGATACACATCAACAGCCACCTACACTAGATACTGAGGATCAGATGATCAGAAAGAACAGGCAACAGGAAACTGTGGCATGGCAACGAACCAACCAAGAACGTATCTTCCAACGAATATGTAGAAGAAAGTGGAGATGGATTGTACTGGACATACACTGAGAATGAAGACCGTCTGAGGACATCACGCACCAGGCCAGGTCGTCGAATGGAAGCCAAATGGGAAACGACGAGTTGGGCGTCCGAGCCATGAGTGACATGGAGGAGATGGTATGAGGAAAAAATGAAAGCTTGTGTGCAGTCGTGTAGCCAGGTTGAAAAGACTGCAGAGAAGAGAGTGAAGTGGCGACGTGCTACTGAAGCCCTATGTTCCACCAGGAATCCAAGGGACAAATTAAATAATTCCCTGGATTTGTTTCACCTATTTTACAATCTATATAATATAATGCTTACGTTAAAAAGAAGCCTGCTAAGAAACAAACTTTCATAAATCTATAAGAATGTTTTCATTGGGATGGAAAGTAACAAAGATCTAAGTTGACCAAAAGTGGTTAAGTTTGATAATTTGTTAAAACTACTCAAAGGTTGACTATTTATACAGTGACAGGACTGGCAACAGCATCTTCCTGACTACATATTTAAGGTTTGAGTCCTTCAATTGCAGGTGTTTCAACAAATCTCAAAAGGTTGGGTTTCAGTTGTTTATTGATCACTCTGAGCGGTTTTGATACGTTGACTTCAGTATCAATTAAAGACAAGGGGATTGAACTCTGTAAACCCTATGAACCTCTAAGCCTCAAATTCTTCCGCATATGTTCGTAAGTGCCAGCAATAATCCTTCTCTCTGTTCCTGCAATGTGTGTGCTACGATGTGTGCATGTGAATTGGTGAGTCCAGTTGGAGGTAAAAAGAGTTAGGAACTTTTCCAATTTAGATTGCCTTAATGCGCATTTATTCTCCAGTACACAGATTATCTTGGAGGCTGCTGCAACACTCAATCCATGGTTTATCCGTTTGGCGATTTTATCCTCTTTAAAGACAGGGTGTAGACAAAAGAGTTCCTTCTCAACTGTACTGAACTTGACTCTCTTTGTTTCTATCTTACCGTTCTTACCGGTGGACTGTCGTAGGTAACCAGTTTTGCTCATGTAGTGTTCGACAAAGGTCATTTCTTCCTCATTTTTCTTTTCGGAGTACAATAAACGCCTATGGTTGAAAAGTGCTTTTACTCAACATTTTTGCAATTGATTGGACAAAAGTTGTTGAAGCCTACTTCTTGTCTTTCCGATGAATGTATCTATGACTATTTCCATCTGTAATACGTTTTAAGCCAAGGTCCAGGAAATGAAATTTGTTCTAATGTTCATTTTTCACTATGAATGCTATATTATAGTGTGTTTTATTACAAAAAAGATTCAGTAAATGAGAGGCATATTCCTGAATATTGTATACAATAGATACATCGTCAATTTAACTTGCACAGATCGGTTGCACATTTCAGTTTAGTCTGCTTTGTGACTCCGCATGAAAATGTAAGCGAGGATAGGACTGAAAGGGGTAATCATGGTGAACATATGGATTTGACGGTATATGACGTTATTACATTGAAATTGGACAATTTTGTAAACAATTAGGATCCGAGAAAAACATGCGTCCTTATTCTACTACTATTGTTCTGCTTGTTGAATGTAAACAGTAACAATAAAACCACGGGAAAAGGTTTTAAAACCTTCATAGTTTTATCGCATGAAGAAGGGATATGTAAGGTTCTCAGTGACGCCAACATAAGAGAGTCGCTTAACTCAATAAACTCACATACAGACAAATTTTTTGGCTAAGGAATCTTAACGGACTTACTAAACAAAACGGTTTAGTCCACTGAACTTCATGTAATGACTATGAGCTCAAATAAATCAAACTGACCGAATGAGGTCAATCAGGTTATCAGAACATAGAAACCTAGCTAAACATAGAATGTTAAACCTTAACAAGCCAAGAAACCTACAAAAGAGGTCAGCCATAACTATTTACGCTCAGACAAAATTAAGCAGTAATATGAGATAGAGTGACCATTTTTAAAAATAACTTAGGTAGGACGAAAGGAAGATTTATAACTGATCGAATCTATCCTAACAAAGTGTAAGTCAAATCACAATATTATTGGCTGATGCTTGCAATATCACGTTATTATATTCTATAGAATTATTCAACGTCTGTAAGCATATGAACTCCTGTGTAGGTACCTGCATATTGTCTCAAAATTCACTAAGTTCTGATTTGCTTGGTGATGACTAGCAATAGAATCCGAGACTAGTGTTTCGTCCTATTTAGGAATCACTAGTTGGATGTATATGCAACTATTGAGATTCTAACCAAACGTTTGAAGCTATGGCTACTGGATTTTGACCCAACTTCATCAACAGCATACCCTGGCTATTTTTATTGCAGACAGTTAAATACTTCGAATTATTTCATTTGTGTTTAATTCTTCAAGAGTACTGGCAATAAAGAAATAGAAAAACCAACTTTGAATCCCACACTGAGATATACTTGTTCGAATTGTCACAAATCACATGCCACACAATTAACAAAGGAGCATATATAAGATGTTAGAAAACCAAAGAAACAAATTACAGGGAATATGATAACATAGCAGCAGAAATAATTGTTTGCAGGCAGGGAGAATAAATTAAATCTAATTACGTGTTATACATCTCAAATAATGTAAGAAGTGGATACATTTACACCATACTGACCTATTTTGTACCACCTCACCAGTTCTTCAACCATTAGTTCTGACTGTCTTCTTAGACACCAATCAGCCATCCCGTACTTCTCTGCACACCTCAAACCAGTAGTCAGAGAATTCATGGACTAATACCATGGCTTGGTCTGGTCACCATTAGCTTGCCTTTAATTTCATCGTGCATTGGTTAACATGTTATGCTGAGGTTGACAGTGTCTAGGTATTTACAACACATATCCACGTCATTTCAGTTGATAAAAATTCTCAGGCTACTTGACTAACTTACCTTGCCTGCCTAGAATTCTACACTTTACCTTAACCTTGCTAACTCTGTGGTTTCACCTGAAGCGACAGATGATTGAAAGCTTGTGACTGCTTCATATTCAGCGCCAATATTTCAGTCATACAAGAGGAAAGAGCGGAATGTTACTTAGTATACTCGTTCTTTAATGGGGGGTCAGATACCTCTTTGGCACCAGATGTGACTTACTTTGATAAATTTTAAAGTGACTTGTCGCAGGATTTCTACCTGTTAGGCGTACCACTGTAGTGGGAGTTGCTGATAACAATGGATATATATTGAGAGGACAGCAGAAATCATAGGCAATTACCAGCAACGAGTAAGGATTCTGAGAAGAGAAATGAGAGACAACGCGGGCGTATGAAGGGCGAATCAACAGAGAAGTAGGAGAGGAAATGAAGTACGTTATGCAAATGACTGTCTTAGTGGAAGGACTAATGTACCACATGTTAATGAAAAACATTCCTTCCTTCCTCTCCGTCTTCTCGTTTCCTTCACTACGACTTACAAAATAAATGGTCAACACATCTCACCAATTTATTCTCAATCTTCAATTTAAGTGAGAACAAGCCTTAAAGCATCAACTTACATTTGGCAGGCCAATCTTATTCACATTTCCAATCAAGGAATTCAGACAACTACTTTATTGGAGTACCTTTAAAGCCCATCCTAATAACAGCTGAAATAAGCAATTAGACTTCTCTGTTCTATACAAATCTACTATTACGGCCAAAATGGAAAAACATAATTGGTTACTTCGGTCGTTATAGGGTGGCCTTTAAAGTCACCCGTTATTTCGGACGACTTTAAAGGCCACCCTAGTGACTACCAAAATAACCAATCAAGTTTCGTTATTCCATAAAATAGAGCAGCCTAATTGGTTATTTCAGTTGTTGTTAGAGTGGCCTTTAAGATCATTCTTGTCACCTATTTTCAACATTGAACTATTAATCAATTTATAAACTTAATGACAAGACGAAGGTTGCCTGAAACATGTGAAATATCAGTGCTCTACACTCCGAACAACTGAGTGACTTCAAATGGCACGCTAGAAACTGCTGAAATAGCCAATGAATCAGCTTTCGGTATTTCGTCTGGGAAGCTAGACATTTCAAAAATAAAGAAACATCATTGGTTATCTCAGCATTTGCTAGGGTGGCCTTCAACGTCACTCAAATAATTTCACATATGTGCTTGTCCAAATACAAGTATCAAAATTCATGAAAAGCTTCAATTAAGTTAATCGGAAACACAAGAATAAGAAGGGCAGAGTAAAAGCAAGATCGAAATCACGTCACTATTGGTATGATAAGTAAAGTCAATACAACGAAAGTAGGTTCAAAGTGAGTACAACTTGTTTTTGTACACACTAAGAGGGTTTAAATATACGAGTGGCCCTCAATACCATTTTAACTACAGCTGAGATAGCCAATTAGAATTCTTTATTCCAGCAGAAATAGTGAAACCTAATTGGTTATTTCACTTGTTGTTGTGGTGGCTTTTAAAATCACTCCAAATATACGCACGGTTAGAGTTTCGATAAATTTAAGCACTCGGCCATAACTACTTTTATGTAAAGGCTGTAAAACCCTTTTTATGACCATACCTTGACTAGTTTCGAATATATGTTTGATCATAGAGGAAGATGGATGTTTGTCAAAATCCTCTAATCAATGAATGCATCTGCGTACAGTTGCTGAGTTCTGTTAGTCACCATTGTTCACCTATTATGATTATCCAACCTCTTTACCTTGAATTAATTTTCATCATTTCCTTGTCTGTTTCACCATATATTCGGTTCTTGAAGGATAGGTTGTGTTATGACTTTCGTGAAAATTACCGTCAAGGAAATTGTATTTAGGGAACCAGGAAGATAGGTGAAGATTGAAACTTAAGGGGTTGTAAATATCTCGTGTTCAGCTGATTTAATGATTCATAGGTATGAAAAGCGTAGGCAAGTTCTATTTTATTCAGAAATCGAGGATGTGACTGTAAGGATGACTTTGAAGGCCGTCCTAGTAACTACTGGAACAAGCAATTAGGTTTCAGTATTTCAGTTGGGAAGGTAGTTTTCGATAAACTAAAGAACCGTTGTCTTATTATCAGTCGTTCGGCAGGCCTTTAAAGTCACCAATGAAATAACCAACCAGCTTTTTCATAAAATATTGGAAAGTAGTTTATTGTCTCAGCAGTTGCTATTTTATACAGCACATATCAAATATGAATATGAGCAATGAATTCTGCTCGAAACATTATATTATATTATACTGTCACTGTGTGCTACATTAACTAAACAAACTAAGATGGAATTACTAGGAGTATCTTGATACAAACTTGCGTTTCAGCAAGGCAAGTAAACAACACCTTGGTCTGGCTAACCTAAACTTTTGAGTGAATCCTTCTTGCTCCTACTCATCTTCAATCAACAAAGAATATCAAACTTTCTTGTTCATACGATTCCTATTCGGCTGCAACACATTTTGGTGGCATCAAACACCACACCATTAAATAAAGTGACTATTGAAGATATATTACTCATTGAACTGAACTGAATCCATGATTTTCAACTGGTCACTTCAAAATCATCACTTACTTAGTGAAGAAGTGAGGCATGTTCAGAGGTAACATGATTATTTTCAGGTAGTGATTTTACTGAACTTAAATTCTGTCCAACTTTAATTCGAAGAGATTTTGAGTCATATATTGACCACGTTGACCTCAAATCCTATTGGGTCACTTTGAAAAAGAAAGCTTAAGAAACTGAAATTTTTCTACTTTTACTAATACCGTGAGTAATTATTGAGTTGTTTGGTTGATTTTCATTTCTCTAAGGGGTCATCGTTTTCCTCCTAAGTAGACTAGAAAGTACATTTGTATTTACGTACCTGTTGACTAACTTTTCATCTGACCGTTTGGTTACTATGACTTCTCATGAAGCTTTTAACATGTCCCTTGAAGAATTTCCACACTTGTTCAGAGTTATGATTGAGCATGTAAAAAGAACCTTCACCAAGCAAATTAATATTGAACAAAGTTATGATTATCTGCCTACATTAAGGCCACGAATTATGTATCATGTCGCTTAAATGTTACTTGATATTCGCGAATTCTTTGAGTAATCAGGCGGGTACACTGGTCAAGATACTACAGAAGCGACAGAACACCAACTAAGACTCTGAGAACAATGATGGAACAGAACCTTAATTTCCAAGGCCAAATTCGATGCACTAAAAACCTTGGCCACACATATGCCTAGACTGTATGGCTTACAAAAATTTCACAAGCCTGGAATTCTACTACGCCCAACTCTAGATATCTAGATCCTTCCATATCCCTGATTAGTACTAGCACTAGAATCTCTGGATAGTGAATTGATAGGATTCAGTGTAAACGATGTGTTCAGATTTGTAGAACATGTCGAAAATATGATTGTCAAAGACAAGAGGATGATGTCATTAAATATAACATCAATAACTGCTAATGTCTTGCTTATGGAAACAGTCAACTTTGTACGCAATCAACTAATATAAAGAGAGATAGACATGGGAATCCCATCTGAAAGAGTTGAGGAATTACTGCTAATGTGCATGATAAATGTTCACTTTATGTTCAATAGAGAATTCTACACTCAAGTAGATGGGGTTGTAATGGACTCTCCCCTGAGTCCTATACTAGCCGATATCTGCTTGGCCAAACTTAAAAATAGCCCACTAATAGACACATTTGATAAACTAGACTATTATTGCCACTGTGTAGATGATATGTTAATCGCTTGTGACCATGACTGAAAAGAAAACAATCTTGTGAATATTTCCTGTAATCTCCACACAGCTAAGAAGTTCATCCGTGAGGAAAAACAGGGGAATAACATATCATTTCTAGATATCATCCTCATCAGGAAGACGATTGGCTGTATTATGAGGAGTATTTTTAAATTTACACCAGTTCAGTATAAAACAAGCCTAGTCAAATATATGAGTTAAAGAACGCGAAATATATATTCCGTATGGAGGAAGAAATGGATAAGATGAAAAAAGGATTGAGGCAAAATGGTTATCCAGTAAACTTCATAAATAAACACATGTTGAGATCTAGAGAGATCATAAAGAAGGATAACGTTACTAAGATACCTTTATACATTAGAATAAGTTTCAAAGATGATATTGCCTTTGAAATTGTAACACATTGATTGAGTAGATTTGTTGAAAGGACATTCACTAAAACTAAACTTTTTGTCAGCTTCTCAACCAAACCCTTACTGATACAGAGAATGATGGTCAATTCAATGTGCATTTATGCGTCCAACTGCCCCTGTGGAGCTAGTTACACGGGCCGTACTCAAAGAGCTCTACCCATCCAAGCTCGTGAACATGTACCAGTTTGGTAAGTGAAAGGAATGACAAAGTGCATCAACAGTGCAGTCCTCTCCCATTTAGTAGACAGTGGGCATAGGATCAGGATAAATCATGGCTTTTCTGTGATATATGGTGTCACTTGCAATCTCCCAAAAGGGCCAAGACTACGTATCTTACCTACAGCCGAAACCGTAGGTATCAATGGAAGAAAACCTGATCCAAGTGTGTTCAGGTGAAATATGTGCATCAATTCGTTTACCTTGCCCCACAATAGGGTCAAGATGTTCTTTATGAATTTTTCTACCACAACCTCCACATTTTAATCTCCCATCCCATCGTATCCTATTTCATCCCTTTCTCTTACTTTGCGTCTCACATTTCATTTAATAACGTTCATTGTCATGTTATAAGTTTTATGCTCTTGTTTTTGCATACTAGTAGTCACATTCAACCGTTAAGCAACACTTCACATTTGTTATTTCGTTATTGCACTCACATGATTTTTCAACCTACTTGAAACCAACTCATCGCTACATAAGGATTATTCAAGCCTTAGTAAACATATACACTTTCATACTCCAAAAAGAAGTATCTACATCCATAATTATGTCTAGATTTTGCCTCCTTATAACGTGATTCTTATGTTCTTATTGATTTCATTACACAACCTACACTAAAGTGATTACTACTCCACTTAGGAAAAAACATCCATTTGATTTGATCTCCATTGACCCACAACACTGACAGTTTCAATGCAAAGATAATTTTACCTTCTGCCTTACACTGACTATTGTATTTCACTCATTCTCATGGATTTATAACTTTAGAGTTTGAAGCGGAATTTGTTGGAAACAGTCTATGGGGATCTTTAAATGTTGCTTGTTCAGACTGTTGGTCGACAGACTTCAGTCAACGCTGGGGACTAGATGACTAAATTGGTTGTTAACTGGTCACCAGCTCCTACAAATAATCCACCCGTACACGGTATCAGTCATGACCCGAATAGCTTGAAGGTATAGTCCCTGACTTCATCATTGAGTTAGGTGGATTTAAAGCACCTACGTAAAGCTAGTTTCCTTATGGTTGCACATATTTCTTGCTGATAAGTGCCAATAAAAGCCTTTCATTGAATGTTCTGTACAAACTCTTCAGTACTCAACTATTTTTTCTGCTAATCATCTGAAGAATACATTACTGTATAGTGCTCATTATTGACCTACTCCCAAACGGATATTATGAAGCTCTAATGAGAAGCCGTGACCTGTGGGGTCAACCAGTCGGAAGTGAAGCGGATGCTAACTGAAGACGGGTGATAGTGGCGCTATATCGTGAATTGGCAGAAGTTGGAAACTATGAACCACTGGGAATCGACCCAGTGACTGAATGTTTAACGCGTTCGCCATGAAACCTGAAGGTCTTGAGTTCGATCCCTAGCCAAGTCGTGGGTGCGTACTGCTGAGGAGTTCCATACTAGGACGAAACAGCTGTCCAGTGCTCCCCGATTTCCAATGGTTCCCCAACTGTAATCAGTCCATAATGAATACTACTTCTAGATTAAAAATCCTCATTGATCCCAAAAATAAACTGATTAGTTGATTATTATTCTAGGAGGAATAAACTCTCTCACCCAGCCTCAGTCTTCTCTCTATTCATCCCGGTTTGCGTTCGGTGGCTCTTGCGTACGAAGTTACCTGACAGTTAAGCGTGCATGTTATATCCGTTCGGAATATATAAAAGATACCGAGCACAGCCAGTCGAATAAACAAAACCCAATGACACCTCACTAGAAATCCCACTTGATAAGTTCGCGATACCACGCACAGAAGATGCCCAGGAAACCGCAAAACCTCCGATAAACAAAGAACTACTACCTCGACGTCGATCAGACCGGTGCAGAAATCGGACAGCCAGGTTCCAGCTGGATCCCAAGTAAAAAACCCAATTTTTTCGGAAAAAGGGGGAGATGTTAGGAATGCCTCATCCTTAAGATAAACTAACTTCCAATATGTATATATTATCTTTGTAAAATGTGAACCTTAATTTCGCACCCCTTTTGCTCCATGCACTGTTACGTCATTTTTACCGCAGTTTAGGGTTCTAAACGCTGATTGGTCCATTTTACACTTTTAATATGCTATTTTGTTTTTTCTAGCCAAGGCCATCTAAGGATGTATGAACAACTGAGTCTTTAGCTAAGTAAGCATACTTTCGATTCAATCGTCTTCTTCTGGTGTCAGTTATATATTGTACTAAAAAGTCATTGATTTCATCGTTAATCGTATCGTGTCGGAGCACTGTATCTTTATATATATACCGTGGATTATAACATCTTTCATTTTGGCAGTTATCTTTTATCTCATTAGACGAAAGGCTACTGCAATGTTCATTGTTTGTCATCATCTTTCTTTCTTTAACCACCATATCTTTCACCTGTTTATTAGTTATTCTAATATCAACAAACTTAAGAAGAAAAATTGGTGTTCCTGTAGTTTTTTTTTATTCACAATGTATGACGAAAATGTTTTCGCTTTAATTTGGCCTATTTTTGTGCGGAACAATTTCATTTTATAACTGTAGAGCCTAATGAGAATTTATGGAAAATAATACTCTTTGCTTCTGCAGTAGTGGTGTGAGCGTGTCCGCTCTTGTCTCTGCGTCTGTTTTCAGTGCTTGTGGAGGAATTCTATCTGGTCCTGCTGCTTTCCCGGATTTCAACAACTTTATGGCATTCAGGACTTTGGCATTTGTCGGAAGGCTTGTGTTCACTGGTAGTTCTGCCGTTTCTGGTGGCATTTGTGGACGAGTTTCAGGTGATGGTGGTTGATTCAAGAGTTTTTTGAAGTGATCAGCTCATTGTTTCCTTTGTTTCTCCTCTTTGCTAACTGGGTTTCATTCGCTATCTTTCATTGGTTTCATCTGAGTTGATCTCTTCCCAGATAGTAACCTGGTTATTTGATATAATATTGTCAGGTCTCTGTCTCTCCTACCTCCAGCCTGTTCTGCTTCACTTTCAAGTGTGTCGTAGAAGTGTCTTTTGTCTTTCCGCGCACTCTTCTTCACTTCTTTATCCAGTGTAGTGTTTTATAGGTTGTACTCAGTTCTTGTTTTCGTTGTTCATTCCTGCACTGCACTGGTTCATCTGCTTCACCATCTTCCTCCCCTCTATCAGCTTCATATTGTCGTTCAGATTATCAAGAATGTGCATTTGATGAAACCGGTTAACAAAATTTGTCACTACGAAAAAAGCAAGCTGAATGAGGATACTGTTTTTGGAGATTTGATTCTTTACAGCTACACAGTCGTAGTTTGATCCGTTTTCTTTCCACTATATTGGATAGTTATAAACACTAGTTAACTAAACTTTATGATAAAGATCAGGTTAACGGATGATTATAACTTTTGATTAATATCGAAAAGTCACAAAGAAGAAGTCTGATGAAGATTAATGACAAAAGAACACCAAGATCAACATAATTAACAGCTTAGAATATAAAAACACATAAAATGTAAAAGCGATTTTCAAGATAAGGCGTGATAAAGGGTAGCATGAAAACTAAACGAAGAAGCTGCTAAATTATAGAACATTATGCATACGATATAACAAAATTGTTAATATTAAGAGGTAGAGAAACAGAGAGTTGACTTTTATAGCTATTGACTTGGTTCAGAGTAGCGACGAAGGTTAAACAAGCTTCTTTTGTACATATAATCTCGATTTTTCCATGCCTATCGTAAGAGTTGTTGTTGCGCTGAGACAGTTTTTGGTAAAGTTCTTGTAGATGACTTTGAATATCGAATCAACTTTGGTGCTGCTTTCAGTGTTGTCAAGGTGGTCAACAATTGCACTTCTGACAAATCCACTCGCACCTTTTCGTCACCAGGTAGGGGGGTGTGTGTGAAATATCATCTAACTCTTTTGGAGAAAAAGCGTATCGAATGACTTAAATACTTAGCTCCATAGAAGCAGGTGAATTGATAAACACACGTGGAGGTGGTCAGATGAGGAATCACATCCTCCTCGAATTACTGGATAGTTAAATAAAACCACCCTTGACAAAAAGAAAGTTTTCTCCAGGGAGTTATAAGTTATTTTCTCTAAGATATCATCGGGGAAGTTATCTTCTTTGGAGCTAGAATAGGTCTTGCTAAATATAGTTTAGGCTTTATGTTTTTGTCAACAAATCGTGCTGGATGTCCATTTTCAGCTACAATTTTTTGAGGAGTATGAGTTCTTCTTCTAACTAATCAGTGATTCAGATTTGTCCTATACGGTGAATAGTGGACCCAATAAGAATTCATTTTTTGAATTATAGGTAGCCAACTGTAGGAATTCATCAGCTGACTATTCTATACAGGGTCTTATGGACAGATCTCCTTAATGTCCTATCATCTACCTTGGTCTGTTTTATATCCAATAACGGTACCTTTGGTTCACTTTCTACTTGAAGTGTTAATTTAATTAAGGGTTTGCAACCATTAATTATTCGTAAAGCATGATTTAAATCACAACAACCATGGTAAATTATGAAGATTTCTTCAACATAGCTTTTGTACACCGAAAACTCATCGATTGTTGGCTTCAGAGTACCGTTCTTTAAACTCAACATAAAATAGTCTTATCATTTGACTATCTGAGATAGCCTTAGTTTGGAAGACTAATATTTGTACTGGGTGGTGATTGAAGGTGTGATGAAAATCTGGACCTTGGCTGGATTCGGACCAGCGACCACTGGGTCACCGGCTTGATGCTCTGTCGACTATCATTTAAATTCGTGATCGGAAGTCACTGGTTGGAATTCGGCTGCGGTCTGAATTTTCATTTCACCTTCAGTCATCATCCAGTATCAATATTAGTCTGCCAAACCACAGCTATCTCAGATAGTCAAATGATTATCAATACGACGCTCCCCTTCCCTGATCCAGTTAGATTTGGATTGGGATGAGAAGTCCTGACTAGGCAGCCAGTGTGAATACGATCAATCGGTAGTAACGCGTCAAGGATTCACATGGTAGTCGGACAAAACACTTGGTTATTGAAGTGAAATAAAATTCTTATCAGCAGTCGGATCTCGTAGCTCAGCTGCTAGAGCACCATGCCGGTAACCCGGTTGTCGCTGGTTTGAATCCGGTCGCGTTCCAAATTTTCATCTCACCTTCAATCATCACCCAGTACATATACGTTTCTGCTAAAGAGGCTGTGGCATACACAGTGAGACGTTCAGCAAAATCTTGTTCTGATTTTCTAAACACGCTGGGATTATGTTAAAAGGTACTTTACATAATAAGTAAATCAGACTCAGTACTCAACTTCTTCAAGGACATTTGCATGACTATGACTTGGGTGTATATATCTGTTTCTGTCCATCGAAAAGATACCTACACCCTTGTTTGAACGCATCATTATTAAATGTTTGATGCATCTTAGTTCTGTTAGCTGTTCGTTTTTGTTCCTTTGTTAAAAGGTGATAAAACTTT
Source organism: Heterobilharzia americana (assembly GCA_944470555.2). NCBI lineage: Eukaryota > Metazoa > Platyhelminthes > Trematoda > Strigeidida > Schistosomatidae > Heterobilharzia > Heterobilharzia americana. The sequence continues at coordinate 64,864,890 of OX104129.1, forward strand.
GCCTTTGTGTTGATGTATTGTTTGCAGAAATCAAAGAACGTTGGTTTGAAGTGTTACAGTTCTTTGTTGGAGACCAAAATAGTATATCACATGTTTGAGCGATAAAATTTTTATAGTGAACTTGAATCTAAGGTTTTTTGGCAAAAAGTGTCGGAAAATTTTGGTTTCACAGCCATGACTTCTAGTTGTAGCATCGATCAAGTAACTGATGATGAATGATCGAGGACAAATTTATTTGGATTCAATAGGAGATTTACTTTGGATTTTGATGGACTTAGGACTTTTCTTTATAATAATTTAATAATTCCCATTGTAACATCAAGAACAAGATATTCAGCGAAGAGACTCTTTTCAACGAATTTATTTTCAAGCTGTACAATCGTATATATATGGTATTTGGAAAAAATTATATCCTGTGAGGAAAACTAAACACTATATGGTGATGACAATAATAATAGAGCGGGTGATGACATAGGCATATATGATTATAATATACACCATTTCATATATTACATAATCTATTTGTTATCATTCGCACTTCAATTGTTATTATAATCATAAATGCCTATGTCGTCACCCGCTCTATTATTATTGTCATCACCATATAGTGTTTAGTTTTCCTCACAGGATATAAATTTTTTCCGAATACCATATATATACGATTGTACAGCTTGAAAATAAATTCGTTGAAAAGAGTCTCTTCGCTGAATATCTTGTTCTTGACTTTTCTTTATGTTTGGCTTGACGAATTATTACTTGTCCTTTGGGTTTCTAGTGGAATATAGGGCTTCAACAACACGGTGCCATTTCACTCTCTTATCTACAGTCTCTTTAACCTAACTCCACGACTACCCGGCAGATTTCATTTCTTCCTCACATGATATCTTCCTTGCCATCACTCTCGACTCGGACGCCCAACTCGTAGTTCCCCCTCTGGGTTTCACCTGTGTTGTTCTCTTCCCAGACAGTAGCCTGCTTATTTGATATAATATTGTCAGCTCTCTGTCTCTCCTACCTCCAGCCTGTTCTGCTTCACTTGCAAGTGTCATATAAGTGTCTTGTCTTTCCTCACACTCTTCTACACTTCTTTGTCCAATGTTTTATACGTCGCACTCAGTTCCTCTTTTACTTGTTCATCCCTGCACTGCACCGCACTGGCTCATCTTCTGCTTCATCATCGCCATTTCCTCTCCCTGCTCTATCTGATTCCATGTGTCCGTCGACATCCATTCATTGTCCTGTTTTTTCTTCTGTCCCCATTACGGTTATGCAGGTCCCCTTCCACATCGCCTTCACACACTTCCAGTCTTCTTCCACCCAGGTTCCTTCACGGATGCCGCTCAATATCTCCCGTTTTGTCCTGATGGCTGAAATGAAGATGTCCATTGTAGTTTCCTCCTTCAATTTCTGGATGTTGTACTCGAACTGTGGTCTGTCACCAACCTCCCTGAATTGAAGGCTTTCAACTTGATTTTGAAGCTAGTCTCCTTGCACTAGACAGTGAGTGGTGTGAACCTACATCTGTTCGCCCTCTTCACCTTGTGTCCAGTAGACTGCGTCTCCACTTCCTTCACATTGAGATGGAGTCGATCTGATTTTTAGTGTAGTGTGTTCTGGTGTCTGGTGAAATGCATGTCTCTGCCTTGTGAATATCCTTGTGTTTGTACACACTGCCTCCAACCACCAAATCGTTGAATGTGCAGAAGTCTCCAAACAGTTCTCCATTCTCGTTCATCACTTCACCGAGTGCTTCACGACCCATGATCGGTTCTCGTCCTGTGTTTTCTGCTCCCACTTTGGCATTCATGTCACCCATTACAATCAATTTTTATGTCGCCGTTGACGTCTCGGTTCTTTTCCAGTGCTGATTGCAGTTGTCTGTAGGATTCCTCCTTCTCCTCTTGATCTGCATTATTTGTAGGTGCACAGCGTAGCGTAGCACTGTATGGTTGTGACTTTCCTTCCTTTTGATTTGAATCCATCTTGCTGTCATGATCCTGATCGTGCAGGAGGAGATAGGTTCCCACTGCATGAAAGAGAGAGAGAGAGTCTTCGATGTTTTTGGGAGGGGGACATCATGACAGCCACTGGAAAACTCAGTGTGCTCGTGGTTGTCGTGTGGGTGACAATATCGGAGTAGACTACTGACTCTCCGGTTGACAGTTTGAAGAGTCCACTCCCATTCCATCTGAAGATTCCCCGCAGATTCCTAGCACTTCTGTGCCACACCTTCTCATCTCTTTTGCAGTCTGGGCAGCCTTTCTAGGTTGAAACATTGTTCGGACATTCCATTTTCCCATCCTCACCTTTGCTTTCACCGAGAGGACGGAAGACACATTGGCCAATTGGCTTGCCGAAGGTTTTCACCAACCGGCGTCATTTCACCTATCCGATTCCAGCGAGGAATAAGTTTGTTTTTATGTTTTATATTTTCTTTGTGCTTTGAAGTTTCTGTATCGATTGGATTAGTTTTACGGGGTAGGGTTGCTGGCCGTATGCCCAACCTTCCCTCTTTATCTGGCTAGTAACTAGTGAATTAGTAAACTAGGCAAGGTTGATTTAACAAATGTTACTCGTTTATTCTTTATGATAGTAATATTTTCGTTTAATAATTGGTGTCCTTTTTAGTGACAAGTCAGAAGAAACCTCTGTGATATGTCTTACATCAGCTCACATTCTCGTAAACGAATGGAATGACATTGAAGTGATTTCAAATTGGAATATACATAATGTCCAGGGAGTGCATTCCAAAACCGCCTCAGTTACTCATGATTCTTAGTTATAATCGAACAAAATGTATACAGTTGCGACTGTGCAGCTGTAGAAAGGGAAATCACTAAAGAGGATATACTCTATGGAGTTCTTGTTTTCTCTAACAGCTTAATGAGTATTTCCGGTAATTTAGAAATTAGCAAATACTTATTACATTGCATGAAGTCATCAAGGAAACTCGTGTATTGAACCAAATAGCCGATCAGAGTCAACTAGGTTAGTAGAACATAGAAACTTAGCTAAATCTAGAATGGCAGACCCTAACAAGATAAGAAATCTCGAAAAGAGGTCAGTTGTAGCCACATATGCTGCCAAATACAATTGAGCAATAGGGTGGGATAGCTACAGCTTTATAAAAAGGCTTTGATGAGGTATAGAGACAGACAGATTGGTATACGGAAAATTTTGTTACCAATTTTAAAAGAAATATAAAAACTAGGTCAAAAAGTTGTGTAATTAAGGTTGATATGTTTATGTGCAATACATTTTTCTCGAAATGCCATCAGTAAATAGTACAGTTTCACTGTGACACCAATATGATAAGAGAACTATATAATGGAATTATACTCCACTGAAGTAATCAAATTCTACTCTTTTATTTATATTTTGTCACCGACTAGTTATAGGATTTTGAAATGATGTTGAAAATTTATGTCTGGGGATGATGATTTTCTTCTACTCTCCTTCAAAACCGTGTGATTTCATTTTAATAGATGCTTCACTCTTAAAGTTAGTGTCCAACCATTTGAACAGAGAAAATTCTCGAATTTTCAAACTGTTATCAGAAACATCAAAAGTAACTCAACAGACATTCAGTGTTATAGTTTATTGTTGAGGTTGTATTCATCACGGAGTGATATCAGTTGTAAAACCATTGAAAATCTGGGAGCACTGGACGTCTGCTTCGTCCTAGTGTGAGACTTCTCAGTAGTACACTCTATAGTCACGTTATATCATGAATTGATGAAAGTAGAAAACTATGGACTAATGAATCCATTCGTCATGAAACCTGGAGGTCCTGAGTTCGATCCTTGGCGAGATCGTGAGTTCGTGCTGTTGAGGATTCCCGTACTAGGATGAAACAGATGTCCAGCGCTCTCATCCTTAAATCTATATAAACTTCAAACTCCATTATAGTTTATCGTTCAATTAGGAACTAAGTAGGAGCCTCGTATGTCATTAGTGTGAACATCGTCCCACCTATCCAGGTTTATGAAGCTGGATAGCATTGTTAGCCGTGACAGAATAGTTGTAGATGGGCAACTAGAGTGTGAACTTGCAAATGGTTAGTGATTAGTATTCTTCTATGGATCTATTTATTTTATTTGGAACTCGAGTAAATGTACAGCAAGCAATCAGTTGATAAACACAATCTTATTCTTGATGAAAATATCTGACATAGCTGTAGTTTGAAATTCTGGGATTTGTATTTTGGGATGACGCCAAAAGTTGAGGCGAAAACACGATTTGCAGTAGGATTCAGACAGGCTATCAACTCAGCGTTCACTTCAATAGCCAAGGTGTCATGTGAATATGTGACACATAATCATCCATCCGTCGTCATTAAACTAGCTACTTAGCTAGATATTCTCGTCCTAATTCAAATCCAAACGAATTTCTGGGGGGGGGGGGAATAATGAGAGTAGCAGAATATTGTAGATCAGTCGGTAAAGTATTTGACTGATAATCCGAAGACCATGACCTCCAATCCCTCCGTTAACCAAGTTTTCACTTCATATTCGATCACTAACTCCATATCAACAAAATCATTCATCCAATGAAATTAGAGTCTGGTCAATCAAATGATCAGTTCAGTTCAAAGTTGGTAGAAGACAAAGCCAAGCTATTGGGATACACGTTTAACAACCACTCTTCTGTACAAAAGATTACTCGGAAGAATGGTTTCTGGAGCTAAGGTAAACAGTTAGCTATCTAAGAAGATAACTAATAATCAAAGCATATTATATGAATTCTATAAGTACATGGATAGTATATTCAAAACTAGTAATAAAACGAACCCATGTATCACTATATTCTTATTAATACTATTATATATCTATATATATCTATATATATCTATATATATCTATAGTGCATAGATAATTTAAACAAATGAGTACGCATTTCGCAGAGAGAAAAAAAGCCATGAAAAATTAATTTTTAGCTTATCACCAAACGTGGAGAGTACAAAATATATCGTGATATACAGACCGAATTATTGCGTCCAGTAAACAGTTCATTATTCTAAAAATAACCAAATTACTGAGAATATCAACCATTATTCTAAAATAATACTATCCATTCTAAAATTTCAATTCCTAGTTACTGTTAACTTGCGTCAAGAAAAGCATTTTCAACAAACTATAGACATTCATCAACAGCTGCTTACGCTGGTTCGATACTGAAGATCAAATGGTCAGAATAAAAGGAATAAGCAACAAGGAACTCTGGGAACGTACCAACCAAGAACTTATCAACCAGCAAATATGCAGAAGAAAGTGAAGATGGATTAGATTGGCGATACACTGAGAAAACCATTCTGGGACATCATGCACAAGGGCCTCGAGTGGAACCCAGATGAGAAACGACGAGTAGGGATCCCGAGTCAAGGGTGATGACATGGAGGAGATCATGTGAGGAAGAAATGAAAGTTTGAGGGCAATCGTGTAGCCAGGTTGAAAAGAATGGAGAGAAGAGAGTGAAATGGCGATGGTCTGTTGAAGCCCTATGTTCCACTAGGAACCTAAAGGACAAATAACAATAATAACTACTGTTATCTATATAAGTGACTGAATAGATGAGGTTTCCGCCTACTGTCATCATCGATCATCTTCCTGATTGTGATCAACTGAACTGGACTGGATCATGCAACAGACAACTGTGAGGAACGACAAGATGGACATACAATGGCTGGACCGATGAAAAAACCACAGAAGAAGATTTGCACTTCACCAACGACGATGATTTATGTCTAATGTCTAACATATACAGGCAGAAACTAACAAGTAGACAGAAGAGGTGAGGCAGAGAAAGAAGACGGCACTTCCTCCAGGAGAACATAGAGAAAACAGAAGTGATGAAGATCAACAACCAACAACGACTACAACTACAAAAACAAGCACCAATCACCATAAACGCGAGAAATCTCGACGAACTTCTCTCTTTCACCTACCTACCTGCCTACCTACCTGCATACCCACCCACCCACCTATCTGCCTACCTACCTACCTACCTACCACTCCACACCTACCTATCTAGATAGCTTCACCTCAACTGCAGGTGGTGGTCGCACACATGAGGATGTCAAAGCCACCATCGGGAACACAGCAAAACAGACCTTCATTAATTATTCTGAAATCAGTGTGGAGATCTACTGCACTCCACTGCAATCCACTCCACTCACCATAAAGCGTGAACAACATCCGAATTCTCAACACTACTAATGTCAGTCAAGTGAGTCAGTGCTTCTATGTGATGGTTGAGAGACTTGTCGGCGTGTTACGAAAAGCATTTCCAATACACTGCAGACGTACATCATCAACGGTTGCCGCCTACGCTCTCCCACTCGATACTGAAGGTCTATCAGATAGCCGGAATGAATAAGCAACAAGGAACTCACTGTGACTGGCTGGCAACGAACCAACAAACAACGTATGGTCTAACAAATATGCAGAAGGAAGTGGAGATGGATAGGATTCGATTGGGCATACACTGAGAAGATGGTTTGAGGACATCATGCAACAGGCTAGGTCGTCGAGTAGAAGTCAAGTGAGAAACGACGAGTTGAGCTTCCGAGTCAATGGTGATGACATGGAGGAGATCATGTGAAGAAGAAATGAAAGTTTGTGGGCAATCGTGTAGCCAGGTTGAAAAGAATGGAGAGAAGAGAGTGAAATGGCGATGGTCTGTTGAAGCCCTATGTTTCACTAGGAATACAACGGACAAATAATAAAAATGGTAATAATATTAACAATAATATAAAAAACCATTGACTAAAATGGATCGTGGGTGGTGATTTTTGGCGAAATAAAAATCGTGTCAACATCTATGATACGATGTTTCACTGGTAGGAACAGCTCCTCAAAGAAGTCTGAAACCATCATTCAACATCGATCGGGCATTAAAAGTAGTTTGAGATAACTACATATGTTTGGTCTTTGAGTTGAAAAGATTTGATATTTTCAAGATGTCCATCACGATTCAGCATTTGTTGGAGAAGTGCTGAAAAATTAGAGACAAGGGAGGACTATTTCGATCAACATTTTGATACTCATCAGGCACTTGCAACTCTATGAAGTATCAACCACTTAAGCGACTAGCATTCTGGTCATCTAGTGTTCATTAGTGACTCACTTCTAGATGAGGTTCTTGAGGTGGCAGTAACTTATTGGATCGATGAAGGCAGTTACTCCCAGATATCATAGGATCATAGTCTTCTAGTTTTACAAAATGACGACGCTTGAAAGCAACCCTCAGATTCCAATACAGTAGCTCAGTGGCGACATGCTACTCTCAAAACGTGACTGACCTAATTTGGATGCATTATGAAGTTGTGGAAGTTAGCTGCAGATGACTCTTAAACTAGGAAGAAACATATATCCAATGTTACAGGGTTTTCAATGTTTCTCCAGTCAGTGTTGAATCGTAATGAAAACTTTGAAACAAATCAGTACACCACAAGCCTCCCAATTTTACATTTTGTTGCTATCTTGATATAACAGGATAATTTCTTAGTGGTAAAGATGATTATTGGTTGGTAGTGCAGCCAGAGACGCATGTTTCTTCCTCGTACCAATGCGTGTCCTAGATTCCTCTGCTAACCACAACCAACTAAATTACGATGCTGAAAACCGTTGACTAGAAAGTTGCAATTCTCTCATCTTGTGCTCACTTCGCCTGATGAGCGTAAGAAAGAAGCTACTTTGAAGGTCACCCTAACAACTGCTTAGATAACCAATTACTGTTCGCTATTTCATGAAATAATTTCCTTTTAATCGGAATACTGAAATCCGGTTGGTCATTTCAGAAATTACTAGGGTGGTCTTTCAAGTCACTCTTAAGCAGGTGGAGTTATATTCAAATAGTGAGGAGTGTGGAAAGTCAGAAACACGTAGCAGTGTCCGTCATATATGTTTAGCAGTAATCTGAAACAAGAAGATTAGTTTACTTACCATTATAACACCCAGGCCGTTGGTTCTAATCTTCCAGCAATAAAGGTCTTCATTTCACCTTCAATTATCACCCACTATCAAAAACATAAGTCTGCTAAACTACGGTTACCACAGAAAATCAAATATGCTTGTAGTTATATATACTACTGTTGAATAACACTACGTAGATATAACTAATACTAACCCGCATTGAAAATTGTACACAATGTATCCCATTAAACCTAAAGTACTGAATACGTTGATAAACGTGATTTTCCAAAAAAAATAGTTGACTGCTTACTATTTAAATAAATTTACTGATTTCTGTTTCCATTTTAAGTCTTTCTTGTAGTTAAGTGACTTAAGCAACCATTTCCTTTTTGAAACAAAGTATGAAGAAAATTTTGGTAGCAAATCGATATTCATTAGAAGAATCAAAGATTAAAATGAACTTCATTCATTAATACTAGTCACTATACTGGACTGAATTTATCGATCTTTGTTGTAATATGCTCAACGGCGTGGATACCACGAAATTGCCTAAAGGTTTGTTGTGATATGATTCGGTTGGTTGTAGCTAGAAGTAGGATTGAGACGATGCGTTTCGTCCTATTTAAGACTCACCAGCCAGATGAATTTGTAGTCCAGAGAGTAGTGGTGTTCTCATTGAGACTCAGCCCCACCACCCATCGCTTCAGATGCCAGAATGTTATCCATTAGATGACTGAGTTAGAAGAGCCACCTTTGTAAAGGAAGTATCTTGTAGACCAGTATCTCAGTGGGTTAGTTTTGTAGAATTTGAAGTAGTTGGTGGTGGAATCGAGTATTGTTCAGAGTACAACCGATCATTGGAATGCAGGTGGATACAACTTACGAGTTCCAAATAAAAGGAAGCTCAAGCCCTGGATTCCACTGCTAACCATCACCAATAAAGTCACCAGAATGAACTTCACATAATGTGGGGCATTGTTATGTCTCATCAACTGGGATAAATTGGCACAGTAATCGTTTACAGCTGTCAGGTTGCTGACATTTCCACTCCTCAATAAATTTTATTCAGCTTGCTGCTCAATATTTAGGTCTGCCTTTCTTGGTGCTATTCATTAGCAAGTAGTAGCTGCAACACTGGGTAGTATTGTAGTGGACGTTGCTGATCAGAATGGATATAAGTAGAATATATTGAGAGGGCGGTAGAAATTAGAGGCAATTAGAAGTAATGGGTAAATATTCTGCCCAGAGAAACGCAAGAGGCAATGTGGGAGTATTAAGAGTAAACCAAGAGAGAAGCAGAAGAGAAAATGAAGCACATTTTGCAGATGACTGTCTTCGTGCATGGTGTACAACATTTGAAGACTACTGTACAAAATGTTCGCAGGAACCATTCTTTCCTTCGTCTCTGTCTTCCAGTTCCCTACAGTACCATGTTCTTGTTCTCCGAATGTAAACATGTGTTGCAATCGGAGATCTTAGGACTAAGCTATTCAACTAAACACTGAGACTCTGTAGAAGTGAATGATATACATGAACTGGTCGTCGGATAGTAAGTAATAGTATTCAAATTAAAGTGCCTATCGAAATTTGTGAGACAAATTTAAAACATGATCAACAAATTACTCATTTGTAGGAAAGTCATTAACTGATATTAACCGGAAATAAAAGACGAAAGTTAGTCGTTAAACAATAAGTGACTTTCGCAACCCTAGAGCTTGGTGGATAATGAACGCTCTGGTGTTTGAAACTATAAGTTCTGAGTTTAAGTTTCAATGGGAACAATATCACCTATTGAATGTCAGACCTATGCATATGATGGAGACCAAGCAGGGCGATACGTGTTTAGTTTTGATATCAGGAATGAAATAGATGGCTATATCATCGTATCCGAACAAGAGCTTATATGCCATTCACCAGTGATCGATCATTTCAATTCGGGGCAATCGACAATGGGTAATAACCATATCTCAATCTTTTTCCAAATTTCAAATAATAATTCAAATTATGAAACTTGAAAAACCTCAGTATCAATCAACCTGGCACACAATAAGGTCAGCCCATAACTTGAAACAGAAATCATAATGTAGTGAGACTACTGTCCATTGCCAGTGACAACTATTCTTTCCAGCGGTCAACACCATTTTGTCATCAGTAAGGACTTCCATTATAAAAGATTAAAAGGTTATAGTGACTTTTCATCCATGATATAATTCGAATTGACTCAACTTTGAAAGTTCAAACTACTGGATTTCATGATAACCTGAAGATTTCGAGTTTAATAATGAATGAGGTCAGGGTTATTCAACTTTGAAGTTTCTTGGTTTAAGCCGAAATGAATCTCCTGTGTTCCCTGGAGTACAGCAGTTTTACAATTTGTACCAGTTGATGACGGAAACTTGTTATTCGAATCCATAGTTTTTCTGCATAAAATTAAATGAAATGTATCTTGAAGACTGCCGCCCCCACAGACTGTTTATCATCTAAAGCAACTGAGACAGCTATCTGTTTTCTATTTTGTTAGTTCATACCAACGAAATGAGCATCTGGAGTACAAGTTGGGATTTAAATGTTTTGAACTGCATCTTGAGAATCTGGAAAACCAATGATATCAAGCAATAATACTCGATGACCAGATGCAGTGATATAAACACTGAATGATTGCTCCATCTGCTCTGGACTAATTTTGGAACTTCTGGCAACTTCTCTAGGAAGCTTCAGTGTTAAAACTCACGAACTGTAGTGTATCTGACAATAAGAAAGGCTTTGACAGAGTTTGAATTCATTACAACCAGTACTCAAACTGTTCAGTTAAAAATATTATGTAGTTCTTGTGTTGTCTTTCTTGACACCATTCTCCATGTCGAGTAGGCTGCAATATATTATGAACATTTTGATTTCTTGAGGAACCCATCATGGAATTCTGCAGTTGGATTGTAATTAGTCGCGAAACAACGGGAGGAGGATGCTTCTAGAGCTTGTTATGATTTTAGTTATGAGTTTGGTATAACTGAGAAGTTAATGTTGTATATCGGCGTGAAATGAAAAATACTGCCTTACATCAGAGTTACAGTGAATAATCCCAGTTTCATTTCACTTTTTTGCATGTACCATTCTATTTCGATAATGGTGAGCGGCTTTGAATACTTCATTACACAACTTCATTGTTAAGGTGTCAGAGAAACGAATACTGATACTAGGTAGAGACAGTTTTCGATTACTCTTGGGAATCGCCTATGTATTACCAATAACTTGTGTTAATTTAAGATGGGTCAGCTTCCATTACTTAGTTTTACCAATCCTCCATCTTTTAAGTTTACTGTGATAGTATCCATCAAGTAATGAACAAAGTTTCGATTTTCCAACATGGACATATTGTTTCACTAGTTTTACAAAAAATTGAAGAGACATTTATTCATATATTTTCTTTCTTATCAACAGATAGAAGTACATTAGGCTAAATTTACATACAAATAAAAATAATCAACGAAACTGCAGGAGATATATTGGCTAGAGAAAGTCTAAACGACCAGTTAAATTCAAGTCGAAACGAGGAAAAACTCTCAGCGTTAAAAGTGGCATATTTCTTCTGAGGATTTCATGAAATGCTGATTAGACTGTCTGGAAGGATGATAGAGAGAGGAAGAGTGTTCTCTCGCTGCTGTTAAGAACATCATGTATCGTAAGCCGCTGGCCCAACTCTTCCTGTCACTCATGTTCCAATCATCATTCCATTGAAGATCACTGTAGCGTGTAGGGAGTTACAACAGCATAGAGTATCTGTAGCTCAAGAAGAGACAACTAGTAGTTGTACTTATTAAGATTCCTGATTCATTGTTGGTAAATTGTCCTGAAACGTACCAACTGCTTTCTCCGTTAACTGATGTACGAATGTCGACTATCGGCTTCCAATGTTCTACAACTTTTTAGTTGATTTCCCGACCCGACTAATTAATTGAGAAGGCACAGTGAGACGAATTGGGAATGTATTTGGACCGAAGACGCGAAGGTATGTACCAAGATATATAGAAAAGTAGAAGGCTCTAAAAGCGTAGGCGGCCTCATCACAATGTCAAGATCGACTTCAAAGGCAACCCAACAACAACTGAAATGACCAATCAGGCTTTGGTATTTCGTTTGAAAAAGTACTTATCCATGAAATAAAAGAATGTAATTGGCTGTCTCATCAGTTGCTAGGGTAGCCTTTAAAGTCGACCTACGTGAACGAAATTCATAATTGATGGTTTGTTTGTCAGTCTAACTGGATTCACGATTAACACAAACTAACTTTTGGTTGGTTCATTTCCAGACCAGTCGTTTGATCCACCTAACAGTATTATTAGTATCCTTATTATCAAAAGTACTAGTGGTAGCTATAAAAGTGGGAGGAGGAGGACGCGGAGGAGTCTTAGTTGTTGCTCCTGCCGTATGGATTTTAATAATAGTAGTGATAGCAGTAATAGTAACAGTACCATTAGTGATAGTAGTAGCAATATTTATAGTCAATAGGTATTGTACTAATTTCTGATATTCTTTCACAACTTTTTCATTATAAAGTCGTGGTTACCACTTCCATATAGATGTGAATTATTTCGACACATTGAGTTCATCTTACCATTACAGATCATCATTGAATGACATCATTTCTTACCACATCTATTTGGCTGTAGCTGGGGGTGGAATCCAGAACGTGCGTTTCGTCCCATTTCGGACTCGTCAGCTGGATGTATCTGCATCCCAATGAGTAATTTTGTCCCCACTTGGACTCGAACCTAGTACTTGGACTCCACTGCTGGCTGCAACCAAGCAAAGCAATAAATATTCAGATAATATCTAGGAGTCCGCTAAGTAGGCCATATACCAATAGAGGTAGATCAATTCGATTTATTAAAACAACAAAGAATTAAAAATATATCAACAATAATAAAATAAATCTGTTGCCATTATAAATACACCATTATTGAGCCATACAAATGTTTATGAAAATGAGATCCCATAGACGTCTGATGTTATTGTACTTATAGATTGTTCAACAGTTAGTATTCAAGAGCTATCTTCCCAGTAAAGTTAAATAAACAGTAAAGTCCACATTGAGCTATTCACTGAGAAGAAGTTTTGGTTGACAAATGTTCAGTGCTATGCTGGGTATTACAATAAGCAAAACAATGCTTCACAAGCAGCACTGATAACGCTGGAATATTTACCTAATAAAGCCGCACGTAAGAGATTAGCTCAGTCTGAACATTCACGTCTTCAGAAACAGGCATTCTTTGTCAGTACTAAACCGTAATATCATATGCTTACTCAGGAAAGTAGTTGGAAAGGGTTGAAAAAAAGTTAAGTATATATCCCGATGGAGCCTCTAATGAATACAACGAATTGACAATAGAGTTAGTTGAGTTTGTGATAGACAAAGGTCATCTACGAAAGTCACCCTACCGGCATAAATAATGGAGCTACTATGAATAGCTAAAAAGAATTATTATTATTTGTTATTTGTCCGTTGTATTCCTAGTGAAACATAGGGCTTCAACAGACCATCGCCATTTCACTCTCTTCTCTCCATTCTTTTCAACCTGGCTACACAACTGCCCACAAACTTTCATTTCTTCCTCACATGATCTCCTCCATGTCATCACCATTGACTCGGAAGCTCAACTCGTCGTTTCTCACTTGACTTCCACTCGACGACCTAGCCTGTTGCATGATGTCCTCAAACCATCTTCTCAGTGTATGCCCAATCGAATCCTATCCATCTCCACTTCCTTCTGCATATTTGTTAGGCCATACGTTGTTTGTTGGTTCGTTGCCAGCCAGCCAGCCAGCCAGCCAGCCAGCCAGCCAGCCAGCCAGCCAGCCAGCCAGCCAGCCAGCCAGCCAGCCAGCCAGCCAGCCAGCCAGCCAGCCAGCCAGCCAGCCAGCCAGCCAGCCAGCCAGCCAGCCAGCCAGCCAGCCAGCCAGCCAGCCAGCCAGCCAGCCACAGTGAGTTCCTTGTTGCTTATTCATTCCGGCTATCTGATAGACCTTCAGTATCGAGTGGGAGAGCGTAGGCGGCAACCGTTGATGATGTACATCTGCAGTGTATTGGAAATGCTTTTCGTAACACGCCGACAAGTCTCTCAACCATCACATAGAAGCACTGACTCACTTGACTGACATTAGTAGTGTTGAGAATTCGGATGTTGTTCACGCTTTACGGTGAGTGGAGTGGATTGCAGTGGAGTGCAGTAGATCTCCACACTGATTTCAGAATAATTAATGAAGGTCTGTTTTGCTGTGTTCCCGATGGTGGCTTTGACATCCTCATCTGTGCCACCGCCACCTGTAGTTGAGATTAAGCTGTTTAGATAGGTAGGTAGGTAGGTAGGTGTGTAGTTGTGTAGTTGTGTAGGTGTGTGTGTGTGGTAGGTAGGTAGGTAGGTGTGTATGGTAGGTGGGTAGGTGTGTGTGTGTGTGTGGTAGGTAGGTAGGTAGGTCGGTAGGTGAAAGAAAGAATTTCGTCGAGATTTCTCGCGTTTATGGTGATTGGTGCTTGTTTTTGTAGTTGTAGTCGTTGTTGGTTGTTTATGTTCATCACTTCTGTTTTCTCTATGTTTTCCTGGAGGAAGTGCCGTCTTCTTTCTCTGCCTCACCTCTTCTGTCTACTTGTTAGTTTCTGCCTGTATATGTTAGACATTAGACATAAATCATCGTCGTTGGTGAAGTGCAAATCTTCTTCTGTGGTTTTTTCATCGGTGCAACCAGCGTATTCCCCTCTTCTCGTTCTTCACAGTTGTCTGTTGCATGATCTAGTTGACCATAATCAGGAAGATGATCGGTGATGACAGTAGGTGTCAACCTTGTTTTACTCCTGTCTTCATATCAAACGCAACACCACTGAGCTTTCCATTGTGAATCACTTGGCATGTAGCATCCTCATATAGCTTTTAGCCGCTGTTGAATGATATTGATAAAAGTTTGTGTTAGTGAAGCCGTAGTGTTGAAGCAGCTGCCAAATTACTTCTCAGTCGACGCCTCGATCGAAGGGATTTGCAAGGTCGATGAAATTGAGGTAAGGAGTTCTCATTCTGCCATTCTATGCTGCATTCTATGATGATGCGTAGGGTTGTAATTGGATCCGGACATGATTTGTACTTCCTGAATGCAGCCTGTTCCGGTTGTACTCCAGTTGAGTCCAGAGCAATTTTTAGTCTCTCTAGGATAATGTGGCTTAATATTTTGCTTGGGGTTGACAGGGGCGAAGCATGATTCTGCGCCAGTTCTTGCAAACACTTAGGTCTCCCTTCTTTGGGAATTTGACAAGGTACCCCTTTCCCACTCAGCAAATATCTTTCCTTCCTTCCAAACCTTCTGCGACAGTGGTGTCGTATGAGAATATCTACTGATGTTTACGCGTCTGTTTTCAGTGTTTGTGGAGCTATAAATAACAGATTACGAAAATTTTCGGTCATGTTTTACACTTTAAATAGAGAGTGATTTAGTCTCTAAGGCAATAGGAGGATGCTGAAACAAAACTGTTGTGTCTATGACACTTGTTGAGTCGTTAATACTGTCGTGATTTCCAGTTAACTGACTAGAACCGGAATGAATATTTGACTCATGACTTCGTCTAAACTCAGTTACTGCAATGGAACCTAAATGAATGAGCATTAGAAGATTCCATTTCTGACCAACTGAGATGTACGCATGATCAATAATCTATGTTAGCCAATGAAGTAAAACAATCACTTAGGTACAAAAGTGAAATTAACATAAAATAATTGTGTTCCAATCTTTTTTGAATTTGTCCAGTTCCCCACAAACTTAATAAATTAGACGACAACTCACTTCTAACTAGTGACATGGTTCGAAACTTTTCTTCTCGAAGTTCTTGTGCTAAACTGTGTCACGTGGCGTAAGTCAAGTTGGGTAAGAGGAAAATTACATGCTGACTGTATCGAGTGATGCCCACCTTCTGCTACCAGTTAATAGAAGCTCGAAAATGTCAACCATTCGATTCCAACGCAGTATCTGGATGACAACGTGCTCACGCGAGACCAGATGACCATAGTTTCAGTCATTCGTGGGGTAGTGTGCGATCGTTTTAGATAAGCCGTGAGCTAGGACAAAACGGCTGTCTAATGCTATCTAGTTTTGAATGATTCTCTAAGTGATACCAATCCACGTCAAGGACTCGTTTCATATAGCGAATAGTAAATTAAGAGTTATATAAAAGTAACTAGATGACCATTACACTTCGACCAATAAATGTTAGGCTACAGTTCCATGCTCTATAACAAAAGTATTGCGCCTATACGATGTATTTAGTCTTTAATCATTACTTCAAGAGGAAGACATTGGATATAGTTACTGAATCAAACAGTGTTCTGATATTTCATTGCTTGTATTATCTCGTGCGTCCTGGATTCTCCTACTAGCCACTCTCTATCATTACTATAAAGTAGCTGTGATAGTTCACGATCGGTTAGTAGCTATCAATTAATTCATTTTTTACATATATAGGCAACATGAGGTTTAAACATATCTTATATCCCATCGACAGTGGTTGCACAGGTACTATAGTAGAATATGACGAGACGGAAACGCAGGCAGGAATGTTCATTATTGTCATCTTGTATAGTAGTCATTAAATGTTGTACACTTTCCATTAAGGCAGTCATTTGCATAATGTGCTTCATTTCTTCTTCTGCTTCTATCTTGATTGGCTCCTAATACTCCCACATTCCCTCTTGCATTTCTCTGGGTAGAATCTTTACCCATTGTTTGTAATTGCGCATGATTTCTGCTTACCTCTCAACATATACTACTTATATCCATTCTGGTCAGCAACATCCACTACACTATAACCAGTTTAATTTTACGTCCAACTTTAAAAATAGCCAACCTAGTTTTAAAACGTTTGTGGAGATGAACAATTATTAGCTTTTCATAGTGTGAGTTTCAATGTGTCTAGAATGGAAATTAAGGCTGAGACATTTAACTACCAGTCTCATTAGACTAAATTTTATGCCATTTCCTTCTCTGATAAATTTAAACAAAGCAAGAATAACAGTAGCAGAATGGCATGGATCCATTTTATTTCATATCTTCATCATTTACAAGGATCTGCTAGGAAGAAATTATAGGTTAGTATTTTCGATCTTCGGTCTCTATCTAGAGGAGAATTCAAACACAATCTGCTAATTCATATATTTACCAAGAATGTTGATTTTAAATTCAACAACCTTATCATCATATTGATCAAGTTGCAATAGGCAGTCCCTTTGGTCCTATACTAGCTGATATTTTTAGACGAAACCTTCAAGAGAAGAGCATGAAGTATGCAATCGACAAGACAATAGTCTACAGTAGGTACGTTGTTTTCAATAACCTTGAATATGCCTCTTTTCGGCTTAGTTTACTCAAAGAAGCGAATCAGAACATAGGACTCACAATGGGATGTGAGCAGAATGAGAAGTTTCACTCCTTCGGTCTAGGACTCCAACCAATAACAAGCAGCAATGTACAAAGAATCATCCATCGTAATGATGCATTCAATGGGCTGTATCTCAGTGTCAACAGCTTTTTTCCCATAAATAATAAGACTAGTGAAAACACTTTTCAGCCGCATAAAATACACTTGTTCGAAAGATAGGTTCAAATAGGATATGACCACTATCAGAAGTTACTTTCATGGTAAAGCATACTTACGAAGAAGCATCGAATAGTAGGGGAAAGAACCAAACAGAAGCAGGTGTGATGTAACAGGAAAGGAAATTGGTTTCCTAAGTCTTGGCCTCGAAGTTAATCATGTTTCTGAAAATATTTGTAGCTCAGGTGGATGGTCTTGGTTGCATTGTGTTCTCTGAGCTGGGTTATTTAATCGTGAAGCTTTCGTCGTCTTGCTACATGACATCATCAGCACTAACTTCAGTATGAAATGAGCTGTCAGTATCTCTCCGTGAGTGATTTAGTGGCTTGCTCTGATGATGTGGTCTGTGATTAGTTGTTTCTTTTGATTGTTGTATCATTGACCGTATAGACTTTCCTGTTGACTGTTCCTCTGTTTGACCTCTGACCTATCTGTCGTTTATCATTCTTCTGACTGAAATGAATGCCAAGCTTCTAGGAATTCTCTGATATTTTGTGTTTCCTCTCTCCCTCCAAAATTTTTACATTGTCGAAATTGAATTCATGTTCATAGTTGTTATCCACATACATTGAAATGAGTGATGAAATGTCGTGACGTTTAATGGCTAGTTGGTGCTCATGTAGACGAAAGCGGAGAGGGCGGCCACTTTGTCCAATGTAGTGTTGACTACAGTTATTGCAGCCGAAAATAAATGGTGCATTAAAAAGGACCTATCCAGTTACCAGGTTAGTCGCTCGTTACAAAATGAAACGATTATTGAAACAATCTAAGTTTGACAGTTCTCTTATTCATACTATACTAAATAAAAGGATATAGTACAGAATCTCTTAGTATATTCCAGTGTGGTTGGGACTGTGAGGTATTAAAGTCTCCAATAGGACTATTGCTGGTCACCTTATTTGTAGTGGAAATCCAGAAATCATTTTAAATTGTTAATGAACAGGTGAACTGGGATTTGTTGCGTTTCTCTGAAGTCTTAAATGTAAGGCCATTAAAATGGAAATTGTGTGTTCAGAAAGAAACAGTTGTCAGTATGTGCTTACCACAATAATTTTGTTTTGTTTCTGATAGTTATGATGCTTTTTACACATCATTATCAATTCACACATGTTTATTCTTTATATACGTTTGTTCCATTTCACACTCTTGACCTTAATGTCTGAATTCTATTCAAACCTAAACCTCGCAAAGATAACCTTACCACCGTGTCAGAAAAGATACTCTATATAAATCTCAACTTTACAGGTGATTCTGTCACTGACACTCTAAAAAGGAGGATATCAAACGATCTAGGAAGAACATTCTTTGCATCGATTCTGAGACTAGTATTCTGTTGTCGCCCTACACTTTCTAACAACTCAAAGGAGAAACTTTCGCATCTGACCAGTTCTATATGCATAAAACAATTCACTTGTTCTTATAGAGCCAGGTATATAGGTCGTTCGACGCGACTGTTATCCAAAGGAGTTCGAGAACACTATCCCAGATGGTACAAAGAGGCAACAATGGAGCGATAAGGAGTGCTATAATTGAACACATCGTGAACACAAATTACTCTATCTCAGAAACCTCCTCATTTGAAGTCACCTATAAAGTGGAAAGAAATCTCCCAAAAGCAGTATGTTTTCGTATTCTCTGCATCACCGAAGCTCTTGCCATCTAAATGGAGAAGCCTGAGCTGTGTGCACAAAGAAGATTGTTCAACCCCTTCTCCTTTCATAGTCTTAGCTTAAAGTCTCCTATACTCACCCCCTTTTCTTTTTATCTTTCTATTTCAACACTATTCACTTCTTAAGAAATTTGCCATTCATTCTTGTTGCTGTGTTCTGCCTGATCACAATTCAGTTTTCAAACTTCTTGTTCAAACTTATTTTGATTAATGTTCACTACTCATCAGCTTTTGGTTTTTTAAAATTTTAATGATAACTCATTTATTTACACCATTTGTGAGAATTCGGGCTAACAATCCTAGTCTTTGTATCCGGAAAAAATTTCTACATCCCTTGTCTCTCCCTTGGTTAAGGAATACATAGTTAATAACTTTATCATTCAGTTTCTTTTCCTACCTCTTTTCTCATTCTTCACCCCTTTCGTATACTTACTGTGTTCATCTAGGCTTTGTTTATCCGCTTACTTCGCCCTTCACTATTGCATAACTTTTATTTTCACAAGATTTTCACCTATTTTGATTATCGGAGTGTCCACATTTTCATGCTGCTTTCCTGGTTCTTAATATCATTATCATCTATATTGCATGTGCTTTAGTCAATGTTATCACTTTTACCATTATTATTATTTGTCTTACTATCAATATCGTTATTTTAAAACATTTATCACATCAACCGACAAATCTACGTGATATACATGATATATAGTTTGGAAAAAGGTGAGCTATGAGGAATTCTGCACTAGAGGCTTAGTGACTTATCCGGATGACCTTGGTTGTGACTGGTTGTTTCCGTTATATTGTTATCATCTTCGGAATACGTACGTCGATTGATTATCCTGCTGAACTCAACTCTGAATTCATTTTCTTTCTCATGTTCCTCACTGGTTGACAGACTGGGTCAATACTTTTCATCTGTTACTTGTTGACTGACATGATTACCTAGTTCGCACAAATTCTCTAGTGTTCTTTGTATTTCCGTTATCTGAGATCTCTACAATTTCTTCGTCAAATTCACGTACACACTTGTCTTCATACATTGATACGAGTGGAGATATGTTGTAACGCTTTACTACTAATTGATTTTGGCATAGATGAATACGATAAGGGCGGTGGCTTTGTCCGATAATGTTCTTCACAGTTGCTGCAGCTGAACTGGTAAGTAATAATGAACCTATCTTTCTCCTCAGTTTCTTTTGAAGTGTTATAGCATATAGTGAAGAAACGTTTTAGGTTTATGAGCCAAATAGATCATAAACGGTTTCAATAACCTAGTTTTCAACTCCGAAAGTTTAACTAAATACGAGGTTCAACTACCATCTTCTTATTCGATTCCCAAAAACACAACAGTTCCCATTTGATCAACAGGAAAAGTCAAAAGGCTAAAAATAAAACCGGTGCGTAACTCTCTAAAAGTTGGAAAATTAGGCATAGGACCCAAATATCAGTGATAACACTGACACCCACTAGGATTCAGGTAATTGCGTCACTCAGAATCAACATGGAAATGGAATTATTCCGCAACGGTCCAAGTTTTCATCTCACCTTCAATCATCACCCAGTATAAAATAAGGTTATCGTCGCATAGCGATTAGATAATAAAATGTTAAGATTCATAAGCAATTATGAAACTAAGGGCGAAAAATAAAATGATAATGATCAGAGTACAGACAGAGATAATATTTACACTTATCCGAGTGACCGGGAAGGAATTTACTGTAATTCTATCTAGGTTGAAGTTGAGGATCATGGGAGGGAAAGGTAACGAACAAACATCTGAATGTAAAACAATGTGAATAAAGAAATATTTCTTTTCATTTAGTTCCTCATCAATGCGTAAAACTGCATACGTGGTGAGAGTTGTTTTATGAAAGGTTATCATTCTCAAAGTATCAAGAAGCTGATAATTGATCAGGTAATTGAGACAATTAACTAAAGCATAGATTAATTACAATAGAAAGATCTTGAGAAATTTTGAACAGGTTGTTACATAGTAATGATGGATAGTGACTAGCAATAGGATCCAGGATGCGCACTTCTTCCTATTTGGGACTCGTCAGCTGGATGTAACTGTCCCCCACTGATTGATGTTGTTCCCAGTGGGATTCGGACTCGGGAGCGACCGCCTCAAACGCCAGAGTGTTATCCACTACACCACCAAGTCACGACAGCCACTTCTCGTGCGACGGGTATAGTTTTAGTGTTATTGCATGTATTACACAGTCGTTGACTGGCATACGGGCTCCTGTGCGGATGCCTCGACATTGCCAACAGATACTGGTCAATTCGGTCCAATCAACGACTGTGTAATACAAGCAATAACACCAGGTTGTTACATAATTGATATTTTGTATAATGGTAACTAAAGAGCGAAAATGAACTGTTACGTAAAGTGGTAAATTGTTCACGGTAATTAGAGACAGCAATGTGAGAACAAGATGGTTAAGACTGTAATAATAATAATAATAGAGCTGTTAAAATAGCTATAATCAATTGTAGGATGAATGAATTGAAGGGTCATGTTGTAATAAATAAGCTATACAGATGGCCAACGCAAAGAAAGAGGCTGTACGAATTTCTTCTGAATACACAGACTTGGCTTATTTAGGTGGATTCCCATGTCTTCTGCTGTATGTGAAAGACAAACTCGTAAGGCATGGGTGGGGTTAGAAGGAATGTGATAAATAACTTTAAAGGCATTATGAATATCAACTTGGTGGCCAACGTTAATCAGATGCGAGAGTATTGAGCTTCGTATCGATCTGATTGGCCCCATACTTAACCATGAAGGATAGTGCTCGGCGATTCGACCACGGACTTGCCTAACTGTACGTCCAATCTAACTAGCTCCACAGAAGCAGTTGAACTGGTAAGTGCACATAAGAGAAGAGAAGTCAGGTAGTCTGTCCTTAGTTCCCATGGTCATCATCGGCCGACTGTAGAATACACAGCATAACTTGGCGGCATTAAATGATCTTCTTATGGCATTTCTTAAGCACTGTGTCACAATATCGCTGATGCTATCACCTCCAAAATGTAGTCTTAGGAACAATGTTTTTTTGGAGACTGTAGGTATTCTGGTTTTCGTATTGGATGTGTCCATATTTTTAGCCAGAAACGTTTTTGGATATCCATTACTACTGAGTAGATCATGGATAATTTGAAGCTCTTCGTCAAAAGTATCATCTGAACAGATGAGTCTAGCCCGATGGACCGAGCATTTGGCTAGATTTGGTTTATATTGGTATGTAATTTTACGTTTTGAAAATGCTTTATATTAGTGCAGAGTCATTGGTGAGGAACTAATTGAAAAAAATTTCTTCGCTCGCATTGTTTGATTTACTAAATGTCTAAATGGGGATTTTTGCATTGCTGAAATCTTTTGAATATATAAATTAGGTTTGAAAATTTTAATTGTTATGGCTTCTGCTATCCTTAGCAATCGAAGACGCACAAACTTGAAGTCTTGTCATGGAACTTTGTAAATAATAACAAATGTGAGGTTTTGTCAATCTTATGCTCAGTATCTATTAGATGGGGAAGTATTGAGCTTTTGATGGATTTAACTGTTCCTTTGCCTTACCACTCTGGACATTGCTCAATGAAGCGATGGTGGGCTTGGCGAGTCGCTCGACCTATGTAACTATCTCCACTGGGGCAGCTAAATTTATAAATGCACATAGATGCGGCCAGATTTCGGAAGCCTATCCTTCAACTGTATTGGCATCATACAGCAAGTAGTAAGTTTCAAACATAGTGTTGTGACAAAGGTTTCTTGTATCAGATTTCTCAGTTTCAGTGTGTTTTTGCAGCTGAATCTCCTTTGAACGCTAAGGTTAGATACAATCGTTTCCTCGGCACCATTTGAAGGCGCTTTTCTCCAGCTGTTTTCATTGTTACAGTCTTTACCAATTTTTCAGAATAGCCGTTCTCATATAAGGAGTTCTCTATCATTCTTAGTTCATCGTTCAAAGTATCAGCTATGAAAATCTTGCTGGCCCGAAATGTCAGTGTACGGATTAAATTCCTTTTGTACGTAAGAGGGACAAATGATCAGAAATGTGTATACTAAACAACCCATGATTTCTTACGATAAATACTGCGTCTGACACTGCCATCCGTTCGTCTTGATAGCAAAACATGTGGAAATGGCAGACATCTGTCTTTCTCTGTTTCATATGTGAACTCGATTTCTGAATGAGCACTGTTGAATGTATCGAGGAGAAGAATGTCAGGATAAGTATCATTTTCGTACAGAATGAAAGTGTCATCCATGTATCCACAATAGAAGGATAGTTTATCTATCGTGGTATGCAGTGATCCACTTTCCAATTTCTCCATAAACATGTCGGCTAAAAGGGGACCCTACTGGTGAACCTATTGCTACACCTTCTACCTTACGGTAAATTTCTTTGTTAAAGTAAAATTTTACATTCATTGTACAACGAAGGAGTAACTCTTGTAGGGTTGCAAGTGGCATACCTACCTCTATCTTGTTATCTGGTAGTGAACTACAAGTAAAATCAATTGTTTCCAGAAGAGGAACATTGGTAAACCGGGAAGTAACATCTATAGAAATCATCGTTTCCTTACCGATGTTCTTGTCTTCAACTTTTGAAATAAATCCGAAAGTGTCCTTTAAGCTATACTTTATTTTTTTGGTATTACCACCTTTACTGTTATCTTTTAATTCATATACCCGAATTAATTTAACCATGTTGATATCAAACGAAGACTATGGTGAATAATTTGTAAATGTAAAGCCTGACGAGAATTTACCGAAAATATGTATTCGCTTCAAACTCTGTTTTCTAATTATCACAATGGAAATATTTAAACTATCTGTATAGTAGACAATATTTACCTTTGTTTTGGTCTTTGATCTTTCTACTCCAATATATGTTTCTACACATCCATCGTGTCTTCTCCATTAATTAGTCAGGTCGGAAATAAACTAAGGAATTGTTGAATATTTGTGGCTGGCACTCGATATCCATGCACCGTTAGTGGTTACAGCACATAACAGTTTCCGAAACGTAACAGTTATTGAAAAGAATACTCATTGTTCACTCAAATGGCTTTTAAAACATGGTATACCATGAACATTTAAAATATATCATTCCGTTTAGCTTGAGCTTAACTGGTCAGGTGATCAACTGATTTACTGAACTGTTTTCATTTCGACATGATGATAAAAGCCTGACGCTACACGTGAATACCATAAATAATTTTTAGAGTTTCATATAGTATAAATGAGAACGGTAAGACATCCCTTTTTAGTTAAATAAGCTAATCGTGAACTGTAATCTTATATAATCAGTTTCCTGTTGTGCTTTCCATCTATGTAATAAATTATTTTTAAGTATTCAAAACACTATAGATCATCATGTCAACTGACCTGATGAAAACATTAGTTTCACGCAGCTAACCACGCATGAGAAACTTTATTTTTAGAAAAAATATGCACGTAGGAAGTGCTCTAATCGTAAGTTTAAGAGGTGAAGATCAACAGTTTAAGAGAGCAAGATCATCTTGAGAAAAAATTGAAATGCATGCAGCAACCACGAACACGTTTGTGCTGTAGGCAATCAGACATACCTATTGTGTAAGGGCTAGTGATATTTCACAAACTACGGATTCGGATTCGAACTATTTGACCATAAGTCGACTGTCTAGACCAATGAGCCACAGCTTCAAGACCAGGTATCAATGATCGGTCATAACCATTTAGAATATTTCTTACCAGTTATTATAATTTAGGAATATCAAAGGTTGAATTAAAACATTATCATCAGCAAACTGGAGAGACTTTTAACTAAAAGTGGACTACTAGGGATTCTAGTCTATTCGTAACTTGAACAAAAGCATAAGTTATTGATTGACTATAGATTTCTGTTATGAACCATTCAACTTTCATACTCAAACATACCGAATATTGAAACTTTACCTCAGTAATAATACTGCATGGCTTTAACGTGAACTTTTAGGATTTGTCCTGGTGCGAACTTGACAGACGCAAAGACCAATCACTAATTATTCGGACTTGTTATATACCCACGAATACGAGACCAAGGAATAACACAATAGTGTAGTCGGATGGAATAGTATATTTGGATGGTTGTGCCAAAATACCGATGCGTTCCAACTAACTGGCTAGAGAGTCGAATACGAGCAGTGCAAAGTAACACGACAGCGTTCCAAATGGCGTAAATGCCTGACCGGGTGCCTTCAGATTAGCGAGTCCAGTTAAACTATCAAGGTCAGCATCAATGTCGAAATTCGTCAAACCCTAGGCTATTGATTTTGGGGAAGTGTATGACGCTACAAACTTTGTGGCCACTGAAGGTGGAAGACATGAGAAGGCTTCAAGTGTTTGACCACTGATGTCTTCGTAGTATAGGCCGTATTCCGTGGTGTCACCACGTAAGTAGCCCAGACGTCAGGTGTAGAGTTTTAGGGAGAAAAAGTGGTAAGTCAGTTGATGAGGTTGGGAACCTTCATCGACTGAGATGGCTGAGTGGGATATGTGTTACGTATACCTGGCCACCGTCTGCTTCGTCACACAATGTTGGCCGAATTAGGTTCAGGCTGGTAGAAGGGTCCGGCAGTGGGGCAACAGACTAAAATATGGCACCAATGTATGAAGTGTTTGACTGTTGGTTTGAGCCATGTGGGGGTGGGGATGCAGAGGAGGTGTTTGGGGTCGGCGAGACAAGAGGAACCAGTGGTTGGAGACTCTAGGTGATATGGCTGAGAACCGATGTCAGTGTTGTAGATGTATACACACATTATCCTCATCTTAACGACGTTATACCGAATCTCCCCGTTTTCTCATCCTTCCTTCCTCTCTTTTCGTACTTTACATTTCTTGGCTGAATTTCCTTTTCTTCATTTTCTTCTTCACTACCTTTTTACTTGATGTAGTGATATGAGGTGTGGCAACTCGGACCGTTATGCAGTAATGCCTGGTCCCATGTTGACTTTGATGGATGACAGATGATTACTTAGTTTGGCGCTAATAGTCAGGGCTAACTGTTCTTCACACTGCAAGCTTGCCAATATTGAGCCTCTAAGGGTGTGCCGTAAGTTCAAACTCCGCACCATTGTGCACTCCCAGCTTAATTAAACAAACAGATACAGGTTTTATAACTAGGTAGTGAGTAATATTTATTATTTGTTAGGACTGTGATAAAATCTCCTTGTGGGGTTCAAATTCTTAGCTAACTTATCACTTAAAAGTTGAGTTCCTAATGCACTAAGTTGCTGATGCACTCAAGAATACCAAAGAGTGACATACAGCTGTACAACTAAACGGGAAAATATTTGTTGGAGAAACACGGAACAGAGTGTGTATAGATGATATCAACGCCAACATTAGTTGAATTACTTTACCGAAAGTCATTTTCGTTTTCTTGTTTAGGGAAACTTATCGCATATTAGTTGATTGGAGGCAATCGGTAGGAAGCGGTCTATTACTTAGGTTTCATTCTTATTGGCACTCCTCAGCAAGGCGTATCTGCTACCATGAAGGAACTAATGTTACCACTGAGATTTAAACGCACGTTCCTCAGTGTTGTAATCAGTGAGGTTACCAGTGAGCTATTCGGGCAGCGAATGACCTCTTGTAGAACTGGATTAGGAATACTGATTGGTGACTGGAGAAAAGATAATATGTTACCTAATCCTGATGGTCAACTCAATTCTTTCGATCATTTTGGAACGTGGCCATCAAGCTAGGAGGCTCACCAACGCAACGCACATCTAAATTGATCTGAAGTAAATAAACTTCACCGTGGAAGGTTCATATATGTTCTTCTGATAAACGGTCAGTTATGAAGGCTAAATAAAAACTAGCTATCTACATGGCAGTACATAAAAATGTATGAAACCGCGATTAAAAGTGTAGTACCTACAGTGAGGGGGCATACAAGTACGGCCTTACTTTTATTAGTTGGCTGATAACCTCAACACCGCTCATCGCCGATTACTCACTATTTGAATGCTAGTTGACAACACTTGTCTTGGCCAATTTTTCGAAATAAGCCGCATATGAACATTAAGTTTACCATGGAACATGAGACAAACGGTGAATTTGATATTTTGAACTTCCAACTTCGGCGAAAAAGAGATAGGTAGTTTCAGTAAAGAAACATGGAGTCGATATGATCTTCATTTTAACAGTTTCTATCCCATGTCCTATATGCAAGGATTGGTCAGAATGCTATTTCAAAAGGCCAAGAAACCTTGTTCATCAGACAAACGGACTGAAAAACTTCAGTTTATTGAAAGATGTCTGAAAGAAAATGGTTACCCCAAGAGATTTATAGATAAAGTCAAAGTGACAACTCCGGAAACAAGTGTACTTGATGATCTCGAGAAAAAACCTATTCCCTTAGCTGACTTCCAAGGGGAATGAACTCATGAACAGAGTTAATAGAAGAATAAGAACCGTATTAAAAACCATCTCAGTGGATAAATTATTTTCCGTATGCTAAGCAAAGTGCTTTCTACAATAATCGAAAGTCGATAGACTTCTATCTCAAACCACCTCAAATAGTATTTACCAATTCACGTGTAAATCTCAGAAACCGTACATCGGAAGGACGAATAAGGGAGCTGAGACTAGATTACGTGAACATATAAGTTAAGCTTAAAGGAGCTAGAGTGTCTTAAGATTTCCGTTACTAAACATCTGGTGAATACAGGACACGACGTCCAGATCTCGAAGGCATTTAAGATAATCAACAAACAAAACAAGGCTAATTTACTAATATTCGTGGAAGCGATTGCTACCAGAAGAATTAAATCGAATTTTTGTATACAAAAAGAGGCAGTGGTTAGCTTCCAACTTCCATGACAGCCACTGATTTACTTTGTCATTCAGCATAATCCCTATCAAAATTCTATATTTTCACGCCCATTTTACAGCCAATTTCATCAGCTTCAATTCATATTTCATCTCCACAAGTTTGCTACTTGACCTAGACCGATTTAAATTTAATCCGTCTAAAGTATTTTGACCTTATATTTACATTATTAACTCACCACATACACTTATGTAATCGTTCCTGTTCCATTTTTCAACTAGTCACATGCAGCAAAATGAGAATCGGACCAATATAAACATAAGATAACTTCGATATTCGTAGTCACAAATTTATGTGGGTTATTTAGAGTGATCGATAGTTTTCGACAGCCATGACAAAGAAAGCGTTCGTACACAGAGGATATCATGCATGATGAACTAGAAAACTTGCGAGAAATCCCACTAAAATTCATAGATAAGAATCTAAAGCCGAATAACATCACAGAACGGGTTGCATACTGCTTTGAAAAAGATTTTACTGTTGAACCTCAAATTCAAGGAAGATATACTTGGAAAGAGACTATCAAGGTCCATAAACAGAACATTCTTTGCCACCAATCTTGGAATCACATTCTTCTGTCAAGAACTCATTCGTCAACTCGTAAACTCACAGCACTGTGTGTATATATAAGTTTACTTGCTCCTGTGCAATGGGCTGTCGAACGTTATTCAACTTGGCTGACAAGGGGAGAATGAAAATGGATCCTCAGCTCTGTAATAGAACAATTAGTGAACTCAGGATATTTGGCTGCTTTCGATAAATCCTTCGAAATTCTGTACAAAGTGTGACTAAGCCACTGGAAAGGAGTGAGGCTAAGACATCCAGGCACAGCTGAAGCATTAGTGATTCAAAAATCCAAACCATCATTATGCGTTCAAAAGAACTATGTACAACCTCTTTCTTTACCATGGACATCGTAACGTATCGATCACTAAATAATCCACACATGACGTAACTATCTTTATGTTGTAATCATTTTGTTCATTTTTTCAATAAGCAACTTTCTTTTGTGATGCAATTTATATTGGTCTTTGATCAAGAATTACTCTGGAATTTTCTGTCCGCAGAGAATGATTTCGTCGAAAAGGAAAATGCTTCTTGGTTGCAATCGTGTGTTTTCCTATGTTTAAATGAGATTGTTTTGATAATCACAAATTATTTCATTGAAACTTCCTTAATCTATATTAATTCTTTCATTATCTCTCATCAACGGATTATCATTTGCTTGATGAGTGAATTATGCCGATTGTATCTCTCTGTCTATACATCTTATGATCTTGGTTGTATTGTGTTCTCTGAGCTGAGTTGCTTAATCGTGTTTCACCGTCTTTCTGGACGACATCATCAGGACTAATTTCAGAACACAATACAACCAAGACCATCCACCTGAGCAACAAATATTCTCCATTATATATCTCATGATTTTATAGCCTGTAAGGAGTTGAAAAGAAAGCGATGAAATACAATGAATTCATCATATTCTGCAAAATGTATTGTCTGATCAACACAACCATTACTGACACGAAGTGTAGCTTACTTCACACGAGTTAGTTACCTTAACATTTTGTAAAATACCACAACAACCGGGCTTTTTGATGAAATCAGTATCACTTTTATTTATATTTCACAGATGTTACATATTTCTTCCAAACTGATTACAAATTTTCCTTGCCTATCGTAACTTTTTTCGAAATTTAGTCAGTCCTATGAAAACAATATCGCCTGCATTCTTCCGGGGACACTTGATCATCAAAACTGAATTTCAAAGCACTTCACCCAGAGTCCTCGTGATATGAAGAATTGTGGAGTTAGCACCGACCAAACGTGATCTGTACGAAGACTATTGGCTCGGGAACCAAAAAATCGTTGTTAGTCAGCTAGAAAGCAGTCTTCTTTATCTACAATCCAAACAAGAGCTATTATAATGCCATGTAGGACTATAAAATCTGTTAAAAGAATTTTTATGGAAGATTACACACATCTATCACTTCAATGAACAGTAACAAGCAGGTGGAGTTAAACAGTGCTTGGATTCCAATTGCAAAAACGCTGCTGCTCGGAACTTTGAAAAAATAGGGACACAACGATAGTACTACTTGTATTTTGTCAGTAGGCAAAAGTAAATTAAGAACAGTATTACCTGAGATCTCATGGAATTCACAAGGTGGATGGTCCTTCAGACCTCCTCTATTTAAAGAAACTTGATCCACAAAATCCCCACATTATAGATCAGTTGCCTCTCTAGTGAAAACGAGAGTCATCAAACTGTGAACGGCATGGAAACTTTGTGTAACATATCTATAAACCAAAGAATTTAGTGTTCCGCTTATAGAACGAGAGTTGCTAAAATGTTAGAGCACATGATACCAGATGTGGTCAATCCTATAGAGACAGCGGTTATTATACATAGTCACTGGATATACTTAGTTCAGAGGCATGGTCTCAAAACAGTACTGAAAAACTGCCTGCATTTTCATAATCGAACTGCTACGAAAGCCAGATGGAACTCAGATAGGCACACATCACTCTGGCTCTTGATTTATAACAAGAGATCTCATCAGTCACACCTCCAACATTTCTTACAACTACCCAAATATCAAAACTTTCAGACTAATTGAAACGGTTCGTCAATAAAAGTGACTGCAGGTTTATATCGATCTTGTAGGAGTACTTTAAATTTCGACCATACTTGTGGACATCGATCATTAACCAATAAAGTGAGATTTAAGTAACTTATACGTCGTAGAACAGTAGGAAAACACCAACTGGATTACTAATATCAAAGTCTCTCGAGTATCATATGTAAACTGCCATCACTCATCTCGTTCAGACCTGTCTATGAAACATTCATCACAGCAATGCTGAAGAGGTATTGCGGAACCTCATTCCACTTCTGGTTTAGAATAATGGAAAAAGATGGTTGTATTTTCTCCCTTTGTCTAGGGTGTCCTTTGTACGGTGACTTTAAGATGCTAATGAACTGTCCATGCAAACCTCTTCTAAACGAACAATTTAGGTTTACAGTCTTACTAAACGAGTCGAAAGCAAATATATTACCAAGAAGATTTAGAAGCATTATTACTATTGAAGATGTGTGACATTGTCTAGATATTTACTAGGGAATGTTGAAATGGTCGTCAACCTGAAACCTAGCCTGTTTATCATCGATCAGTTCTTCATACACTTTACATGGGAGATAAGATGTGGTCACAGGAAAGAAATATTTTTCTTTTCGACGAAGTCATTTACTAAGCTGTATGTTACAGTGGGCAGAACGTTCTAGAATTATCTCCGGTTAGAGGTCAAAATATATTGAATAACTAAAAGAAGTTAACTAATACACATTTGGGTTTAGAGTGGGAAAATAGACAAGGGATCATGAAAGTAAATGTAGTTATGGAATACGAGATGAACGTATGGCGAAGCAGAAAAATGAACGAAGGGTTATGGAAGTAAAATCGTAATTACGTAATGCGGGTTGAATCTATGACAGAGTAGGAGAATAAACAGGGGATTATGAAAATACATGTATGGTTACGTAATAGAAGCTGAATCTATGACAGTCAAGGCTTCATGATGGCCATGGCAAAGATAAAGGTTGGAAGTACCTTTTTTGGACGCATAACGCTGGTTTAAACTTCTGGATGGCTAGCGCTTTAGCTGTAAACAAATGCCTTGGTCTGACTCCCTTCGAGTGGTTTGATCGAACCCTGTGGAGAATTTTGAATGAGCTTTCAAAAGGAGCTAAGTGTTCTGTCATTGAACTGAAGATACATTTCCGTTCTCCCTTTACCAGCCAGGCTGGGTAGCCTTCGCAGGCATGTTTTACAAGCGGACGCATGGTACGGCCGATGTGCTCAGCTCTACAAGAGCAAGTAAACCGGTATACACACATTGATATGGCCCAATACGTCGGCTTATCTTTCACACATTGACCAGAAAGTTTCTTGTAGGAGAAAATAATCTGAAGGTTGACGCCTAAGTTTGTTCTGTTTACGGATTTTGACAGTCATTTCCTGAAGATCTCTGTAGCAATATCATTTTTGAATTCAAGATTTAACAAAAGAATATTTCTCGGAGCCAAACGTGTTCGTTCAGTTGGGTTCTTTGGCTTTACTTTCTTGTCTATGAATCTGAGCGGGAAACCGTTTTCCACTAGAGTTCGTAGAAGTATTTGCAGTTCTCCGTCAACAGTATCCTCAGTACATATTTTCCTGATCCTCGAGGATATTGAATGAATAAGATTTCTTTTCCTGCGTAGAGGGACTGGACTTTAAAAATTAACACTTTACATGGTCTGAAAAGTATGCTAGCAGCCAATGTTTTCGTTGCAACTCGTTATAGGTTGATAAAAATATAAGACAAGCAGTTTCTAAAGATTGGTACATTGGTCTGGTTATAGAATGATGACAGACTCTTAGTCTGCCATATCTTCCCCAAGAAAACAGTCATTTCAGTGGCATCAATTTTACCATTGAAAAGAGCCCAAAGTTAGTTGTTTAGTTCAGTGCCTTTCCAATACTCTGAGTCCCTTCGTTAGATGGGACAGTGTTAATCAACGATGCAGCACAATACAATGAGTTTGCTAGTTATGCCAGCCAGCTAAATGACATTTAGGAGTGCTGTACTCTGTATCCCGCTGGATCGGTCAGTATAGTGCCTGGCTCATAGAATGTTTTACTAACACCAGACCCCTTTCTGATAGCGCGTCGGATAATCTGGAACAGCTCCCAGTTATTGCCAGATATGACTGACACTTCTATCCTACTCATGCGTTGTAACCATCAAACTTCATGGCCCTTGAGTAGGCAATACATTACTTTTTCACTTAAGAGGTCAATGCAGATTATTTCCCATTGATATCGATCCGATTGACCGACGACATCAAGAAATTGAAGGGGTTTGGTAAAGATCCGGTGTTAATTCATGCGATGTTCTCCCAGATTACATGTGGTTGCATTGTATTATTTCCACAGCATTTTGTGATAGCATCCAATGCTCATTTACAAAGTGTTTTGAATGTAAAATGTCAAACTCTTGCAGGATCTCACAAATACTTTACCAATATAACCTAAATGGGAACTTAGGATAATTTATTTCATCTCAATTCGCCTGTTTTCAAGTCCCAGTTAAGCATTAAACAAAAAATATCACTAGACAAATTTTGACTGCAATATTATTTAGGCTTATTCTTCTGTAGCTGTTATACGACTTCAGTGCTTTCTTCAAAATTGTAACAATAAACGATTGAGGTAAACATGACTGAATTTGGCTAGGTTGATTAGAAGATGAGGGTTATCTGAAACACTAACATTATACATTTCGAACAATTTAATCACACGTTTACTTGTCTAGACAGTTTATATATTAAAAATGGAGACAGAAACAGGTCAAATAAAATAAAGATAACAAAAGGGAATGTAAGAATAGAAAAGGTAGCAGAGGGAGGAGGAAAAGTTTTGAAATCAACCAGGGTAATAAGATAAATATTACCATGGTAAGGACGAAGAGAACTTTAATTTGCGCGTGACTGGCACTTCAACGAATCTAAGTACACTTTCCTGACAACTTCTACACGTAAGAATGGATACCTCAAAAGATCCATCTACAGAAAAGCAACGTGGGATGGACAACTATTTTTTTTTATTTGGGTGCCTATCAACAGAAAAAGAAATCTTATTCACTCTCTCTGCTATCGAATAACAAATATCTGTAGTTACGATTGTATTGATGAAGAGGTGTTTTTTAAAAAGCATAATTGTCGAAAACGGTTACCCTGGTCGTTTTATTGATAAAAATATGCTAGAAAGAAATGCTAAACCGGTCATTCACTCGGTCTCAAAGAAAAGATTGTTCATGAGCCTAGAACTTAAAGGTGACCTAGCATCGGATGTGCTAAAGAAACGTCTATGCAGACCAATCAATAGAACTTTTACCAGCCATAACCTATTCTCTGTTTGTGTTAAAGGTAAACTTCCTCTATGTGCATCTACCAGTTCACCTGCTCTTGTGGAGCAAGGTACATCGACCACAGCCAAAGAATGCTTTCTACTCGCATACGAGAACATGTTCCTGCTTGGTTTTATAAAGGTGAAAGAAAGTCTGTCAGAAGTTCAATTCTAGAACATTTGATTGATTTCCACTACTCAACAAACCCAGATAATGACTTTAAAACTGTTTATCGAATTCGGCCAAACCTCTCACGTTTTCTTCGTTCCAACTTCTTAAAACAGTGGAGGGTTTAGCTATTCATGAACTAGAACCTGATCTGTGTGTACAAAAGAAGTAAGTGCAGTCACTGTTTTTATCACGGCCATAACATTTTCCCACCACATCAGCTACCCCCCTTTGATAATTTAACCTTTGAATCCTTCCTTTATCGTCATTATTACTGTTATTATAACTGCCTTCACTTCGATTAGTTCCCGGTGTTATTGCACTTAATTTTCTTGATCTTTTGAAAAAAAAAACATTGATCTCATCTTGACCAACTTGTCTAGTCCT
The DNA here is from genome assembly GCA_944470555.2 of Heterobilharzia americana. Taxonomy (NCBI): domain Eukaryota; kingdom Metazoa; phylum Platyhelminthes; class Trematoda; order Strigeidida; family Schistosomatidae; genus Heterobilharzia; species Heterobilharzia americana. Next base: position 64,899,468 of record OX104129.1, read on the forward strand.
ATTACATAATAGTTAGTTGATTTATAATGGAAAGCTCAGTGACGCCTTTGAAATGAAGATAGGAAGGAGTAAGACAGGGCTGCCGCCTACTATCACGCACGAGCTTGCTAGTTGTGGTTGACTGGATCATACAGCAAACCGTGAGGAGCAAGAAGATGAGCATACGCTGGCTGGACCGATGAAAAGACCCAGATGAAGATTTGGATTTCGCCAACGATGATTTATGTATAATGTCTTGTCGCAAAAACCCGAAGATCTGCAGGCGAAAGCTAACAAGTTGACAGAAGAGGTAGAGAAAATGGGACTTCCTTCAAGTGAATGTAGAGAAGACGGAGGTGATGAAGATACCTAACCAACAACAACAAGCACCAACGGGAGAAACCTAAGTGAAGTAGTCTCTTTCACCTACCCACCTGCCTAGGCAGCATCGTTTCAACTACAAGCGGTGGCACAGACGAGGATGTCAAAACCAGGGTCAGAAAGACAGCAAGACAGTCTTTCATTAATCTGAAGTCAGTGTGGAGATCTTCTGCACTCAACATATGGAACAAGATGCGGATTGTCAACACTAATGTCAGTCAAGTAAGTCAGTGCTTCTATGTGATGGTTGAGAGACTTGGTGGCGCGTTAAGTAAAACATTTCCAACAAACTACAGATATTCATCAACAACTGCCTACGCTGGCTCGTTACTGAAGATCAGATGGCCGAAATAATAAGAATAAGCAACAAGGAACTCACTGTGGCTGGCTGTTAACGAACCAACGAAGCAAGAACCTATCGCCCAACAAATATGCAGAAGAAAGTGTACATGGATTGGATTGGGGATACACTGAGAAAACCATTCGGGGACATCACTCGCCAGGTACTGAAGTAAAACCCAGATGGGAAATGGCAAGTTGGGCGTCCGAGGCGAGGGTGACATGAAGGAGATCATGTGAGGAAGAAACGGAAGCTTGTGGGCAGTTGTGGAGCCAGGTTCAAAAGACTGCAGAGAACAAAGTACAATGGAGGTGTGCTACTGAAGCCCTATGTTCCACTAAGAACCCAAGGGACAAATAAATAAATAAACTTGGGCGGTTATGCAGTAATGCCTGGTCCTATGTTAATTTTGATGATGATACCACTACTGGTTACCGTCAGTCTAGATGACAACTCTCCATAACTCTTCATACGACTGCGTGCCTTCGACTAGAGAACTTTGATTAGTCTTATATACCTGTTCGGCACTCCAGTCAGTCAGACACTGGCACAGCAACTTATGGTCAAATGTCGCCTTCAGGTCAAGAAATATGACAAGTATCAGGAGACGGGAAGTGTATATGTTCCAAAACCTGTCAAGGGTAGAGAGTGGATCGATACATTCCTGTCTAAAGGAGTTGTGGCTTAGTGGTTTGCGAAGTTGAATTTCAAACACTGGTTTGTAGGTTCAAATACCACTGCATTTACTGAGGTTTGGGCAACCAGATATTATCATTTGCATTCACACAATAGGTGTGGCTCATTTCCTACTGTACGAATATGCACAAAGTTACTGAGTGGATTTCGATTCGTCTAGATTTGAAACCTGCCTTTCTGAAGCTCCCGTTAGGAGTCGTGTAACTTTAGACCTTAGGACTTTGGATAAGATGTCAGGCAAACTGGTCCTCCTATGATTTTCACAAAAAGACCTCTCACTTTTTACAGACTGGAGTAATTAATGGTTTGAACCACTCTAACGGGACTACCTCTGAATCCCTCACACTACCTAAAACGTCCGGTACTCCACTCAGTAGTTTTCTACATCCATTCCCAAAACCATTTGTTGGCAAACCATCAGGTCCTACTGCTTCGCATATTTTCTGGTTTGAAAGTCTTATCAACTTCTAGAAGAGTTGGAGGATTGATATCAAAATCCCATTCCGTCTTGGGCTGGATAACTGAGACGTGTCTGCAGGCTAGTTGAACATTCTAGCTGACCATGGTTGTTATCCCTGACCCATCATTTTCGCCAATGGTCTGACCAACCATCGTCTTCTTGTTGTCAGTACTCTTAAATGGCTGCCGAGTACTACCTAATGCTGGTGCCTTCTCCATCTCGATTTCGCCACCCACCACTGCTCACTGTCATTACGAAAACTCCTAGTCCACTTACTTTGAAGTCGCTTTCGCTCCTCATTGTGGTCAGAGTCAGTTCGAATGAGTCCTCTCGCATCAATCACTTCGGATGATGTGAGAGAAATCCACTCCCTTTTGCTAAACTTTGAATGTAGGTTTTCAATCTTATTTACAGCTATTACCACAGTAGACTGAATATCATGCCACATTTCTTCAGGAAGAGAATTACTGTGATATTTGAATAAATGCTTGGCTATCTCTTTCGGAAATGGACACTTGATATTTTCATCTTCCACTCCATCATAAAGGTTTCAGTGCAGTCTGTTTCTTGTGAGCAGTAAGGGGCAAATATACACGAGCCCGTACTAACGCATGAGCGGCAGTCATCCCCGACCGATAGTTGCTACTTTGACGAGTTGGTTGTCTTGTATATCACAACGACCCATGCTGGTAGAACGACTGTTCCCTCGAGCTCCTACTATACCAGTGGTTAAACAAAAGGTGGTTACCATTATAGTGTAAATCGCTAGGCTGTGATAAGGGTCTGAAGGTGAAGTCGTACTACTGACTGGACAGGGGTGTGACAGCACTAAGGTGTTTCCCTTGGATGATCAGTAGTGCAACGCTGATGCTGTCTTCCCAATAGGGAAGGGGTTAGAAAAGGTCGACTCCCAAAATAAAACACTTCACCTTCTCATGACATACCGATGCTTGAAACAGGGATTCACAGTTGGATTCAAAAGCGGAAAACCAAAATCTCAAAACTGCCAAAAGAACATATATGACCGGCCTCAAGCAGATGTCCCGGGGGCTTCGCGGTCACACTTTCCCTTCTTCAGGCACCTCAAGAAGAACTAGTCTTATAGTGTGTGAGCAGCCGGGTTTGTCAACCGCCAGCACGCTTCCAGTAGTACACCTATCCTCCTCGACTCTGTCTCCTCCTTCACCTCCTGATAATAATATTGAGCCTCTAACGTCCTATCAACCTGTCACCCCGTGACCGTTGCGAAATCTCATTCCTGGTCTCCTAAGACCTCTAAATCGATTTTCAGGAGGAGCTTTCAACGTTCAGACTCTATACCAAATCGAACAGAAAGCATTGCTCGCCAGGACTCTGAAATTTTGAGACAAGGATATAGCCGTCTCTCAGATAAGTATACGGGATTTGAGTTTGGTTATTAAATTGAGCTCACCTGACCATGGAGGAGAATCTTCAAAACTCACCTTAGGAGTATCCTGTGACCTAGTGGCTAGCTCTCATGGACTCGTTAGTGTAGGTGTAGTATTTAGCTGTACAGCAGAAAGTGCGTTTATGTATCTGTCTCCGATGCCCGCAGAATCTCAGCGAGACACCTCTTCGTATGCTTAAATTTAATGCTGAACAGAAGCAGAAATTGCAAATCCATTAAAAAAAATAGCACAATGAAATCTAAATACATTTCAACATTTAAAAAACACCACTTGAAGACAAGCTATCAAGGTGAAAACCACCAGAAACAAAAAATATGGATTGGAAAGTCTGTATTATAAGTTAACATCAAGTGAAAAAAAGGTACAAGAAATGCAGGTACTGGTTCATCTGTTAAAAAGTACTAGAATAATATATCAATCCTCATCATCAGTTAATATTTCATGCTTGAAAGGCTGATGATATTCTCGCTGAGACACACTGGATTGCCTTTTATGCACCGAAGGGTATTCAGAAGTCCATGGATTGCTTTTAATAAGATCGTAATCTGAAAAGTGAGGACGAAATCCGAAACTAGTATTCCTATCCTGCATGAAACCAACACTTTGGTAGCGAGGAGATGATGCAGCCCAAGGAGAACCAGGCATATAGTGTTGAAATGCTGGTGGAACTTCAGTGATATGATTTTGTACAGAAGGTATCTTGGAGTTAAATTTCGACTTTTCAGAAGAGTAACTGACAGTACGTTGTAGTATGCTGGATACGATATTTACGCAAATAACTACAAAAAGTCGCACAAGTAGATCTGAATATTTCTTTAACACATCAGAAGCACCGGGAAAGGCTGTTTTATGATCAAGAAACTGCAAAATAGTAGAATCTGTAAAGTTGAGTACTGGAAGGTGCATGCTGTACACAAACAAAAGGCTTCCGACCACACGAAATAACACTGTAGTCAAAACTTTTGTTCGAGGATAATTTTCCACTAGTTTATCCGGTATTTGTAACCAGTATAATATTATTAAGGAAAAAAGTGACACAATTGAAACATATCCAAGTACTAATTCCCAGTTGGAAACAACTAGATGTGTGACAGTAGAACGGAAATAGTCCATGAACATGAATGTCAGACCAAGAGTACCACTAAAGAGAAAGACTATACTTTGCAGCATAGCTCCTGTTCGTCGCATTGGCATTAATCTGATCAAAATGATTAGAATCAGAAGTAGACTGGAACAAACAATAACACTAACTCCAGAAAAGTAATAGAATATTATTGAATTTGCCAAAGATTTCGCACAAATGACTATTAGGAGGCCTGTCAGAGACTGAATCAAGCGGTTCCTGTCAAATTCAAGAGTAGAGGAAATCCTCAGTAACCCTGAATATCTGTGGTTAGGCTGAAAGTCATATACAACGAAACAGGTTTCCGGGGTTGGTGTTAGAGTAAAGAAAGCCTTTGAATTGCTTGAAAATATAACGTCGTCACTTTGATAGTCATTCAATTCATAAGCACTTGAGTATAAATCCTGTATATTTGATAAGTCTACCCTGGCCTGTTTTGGCAATCTCCTGAAAACTTTGAATTTCGGTTCGAAAGAGCCCAAGGTACTAAGTGTCTCATATCCAATACTAATTAGAAAGTCGCCAAAAACCATATACGGCCAATCAATAGGTGTAAGCGTTGCCGGGCATATTACGAAAGATTCGTTAGGGATCACAGGAATCTTCAGATGCCCTTGTAACTCATAAACTGTGTATGGTACGTCAGCTGAACTTACAGGATGCGATACTGATACTAGAATAAACCAAACGACCACGAACATATGTCGAGATAGCCTTGAACATGTAGCGACAAACTTAATGATTCCAAGCGTTACTTAAATTTTCCAATACCAAATAAATTTCTTATACCTTTTTGTTATTAGCCAACATGTTTCCTTTAGTCTACACATACGTGCTAAAAAAAATTCCACTGACTATGACGCTTTCCTCCATAGCAGATTCGATCGTGGATGTTTCCACTAGATTTTGAACAACTTCACACACCCTCACCTGGCGTTCAGAACCATCATCTTCCGTCTTCCCTGTACAAGAACAAATTAGGCTTAGAACTCAGTCAAAGGCGTTCGACCAGGTTTTTTCGAGGACGTAAGTCTAAAACATGCGAAGAACGACTGGTTGCGCTGGATTTTATTCTCCAGAATACACAGGCTAAGAGGAGATTTGATAATAACTCACAACATCCTGAGTACCCCTGGACACCCACGCCGTCAGGCACTGTAACTTAGCTTTAGCAATAATCTTAGAGGACACGTACAGATACTGAGCCTGGAACGTGGAAGGTTAGACATCAGACACAACTTCTACTCCCTAAGAATTGTTAAACCCTGGAATGCTCTTCCTGCTAACGTGATCCAGGCCACTTCGTCTTAATCCTTTTGTCATTGGTGTGGTTTAACCTGAGACCAAAATATTAGTTTGTGCATGGAATGATAGAAGAACATTTCCGTCCCTAGCTGAGATAATTCTCTTTTTCAGCCTTTTCAAGATTACCACCTAGACGGAGAGAGGCTTTCATAACTTCCAGTTTTTTTCCAAGACTTGTAAGCATTTATACACCTCATTTTATGGTATGTACACCAATAATAGCGATCAAGCAACACAGATGCCAGCACCCCAAAGCAACGAGGTTTACCACTGACTTTTGTATCTTTCTGCCACACATTCCAGTATCTGAAGTCACTTTTCAAAATGCGTAATATGTGACTTAACCTCGCCAACGTCTTGTGCATGAAAAACTGATGTACATTTTCTGAATCCGTTTCCCGTAGGTTATGCCGCCCATTGTATGAATGAAATATGCATCCATACTATGAATTGTTTCCGGGTGGTCTAAGTTAAATAGGGATGGCCTTACCGCACATGCACCACATTGGATCTCAGATACAACGAGAGCGTTGCATGAGATGACGAACGCGTGGGAGCTAACTGCAATCAAAGTTGTAAATAAAAATGGGTTTTCTGAAGTCCCTGGCTTCGAGTCATGTGGTGTAAAATACGTTTTGCAGTTCACGGTTTATGCTGATCCCTGAGTCATCATGAGTGAGCACTGGCCGTTGGGAATCTATTTACCGATCTGTGCCGTAAGTAAACGTGGCTTCATGCTCACGTAATGTGATAAGTATCAGCCACTTTTCTGGCCGGGTCGACATTCCATTTATCTACCTGGAGTGTTGTACATCGTCATCTCCGTTATCTCCAGTCGGAAGTCTGTATTGTCGGAAACAAGGATCGTAGGAAATTTCATGATGTTTTCGTTTACCGGAGAATAGAAGGACCGAATTCTGTATTCTGGAGAATTCAGCTTCAAGTTCCAAGCGGAGCCCTTTAGCGTTGTTATGTAGCCTCTTTACCTCCAATGTAGATGGTGATACAGCCCTGCCAGTTTTACTCAATGCCACGCTGCCTGCGTTGGCTTGTGCTGTGTCATCTGGCTTACAACAGGAAGAAACGCCACGGTACCCTGTCAAAATCTCGATTTTTACCAGAAGGGAGGAGAGTGCATGTTTCAAAACCGGGAAGTAGCATCACTGTGACGAGAAGCTGTTCACATTGGTTCAAAATGAGTGATATGAGTTAGGGAATAGCGAGAAAAGCCCAAGTGAAGAGGTAACGTTGAAGTTGTACGCCACTTTTATTCGTGGTTCTTGATTATATTTGTTCATGTCTAGCTCACTAATACTTTATACTTATGGTAATACAACGATCCATTCTGTCTAGATAATTTGGGACCACATTGTGCCTCGCAGACGGCGTAATCCCATTCTTTTGAGATACATATTCAACCGTCAACTTTTGTTCTGAGTTCTAAATCTCACCTTGAATTTATTTTAAAAATAGGATAGTAAAAAGCTAAGAGCTCAAGGATAGATAGCCCTGGCGAAAAGGGTAATGGAGTTGATTACGCTACACTTCCGAGGTGTGACCAAGGCTCTTGCATAATATAATTCAGATCCCGCTGAACCTACATGCCTTACACCTTTCATTAGGGCCGAAAATAGCACCTCGACAATGAACAATAACATCAGGGGAACAGAAAAGAAATAGATGATGTTAAGTTCTTTGCGGACAGAATTAAGACAGAAGTTGAGGACTTTCAACCCTTGGCACATCTTTTCGTGAAACCCAATAACCCAGTTGCAGACTATGTCGAAAGAGCTGAAACTTAAAGAGGCTACTTGGCAACCGAGGTAATGAAGAGGATGACATCTTCTCAACAAGCCACTGTATATTATGTTCAAGACACTGTACTCTTTAATCTCGCCGGGCAAACAGTACCAAACTTATGTAGCATGATATACATGACCCGCGACTGTAAACGCACTCGCAAGGAAGCGGCACACTCGATCTGCCCTATCCTTTTGAAATTCACAACGCCATGCTAAGTTCCAGGCACAGCTTGCTAGTATGACGTGATCTGGAAGATGGTGCTATCAGGAGTTCTGGCTCACAGTTTGGCAGAAGATCACACTGTAGTTTGGTGGGAGGTACCGGTCAATCGACAGGTGATAAGATGACGTCTTGTCCTAGGAACTGCACCCCATGTCATGGCTCCTATAGTCTACCTGAATTTTCGAGGCCATTCACAGTGCCGGGTGGCGGGAAAATATTGGCGGTCAAAGGATCCGGTATCCGTTACACTTGGTTAGAGGGTAGTCTTATGCGCTTCGCAGTTCCGGACACAGATATAAATTTAAGGGCCCCAAAGTAAACCGCCACCCTTCACTGCATGTAACAGACGGCGAAGTCAAAGTAGCAGGATCCAAGTTATTTTCCACGCACCAAACGTTTTTCTGATGTCTTGATCTAGTACTAGGAATCACCTACAGGCTCGATTTCCGCCGTCAGTAAACATAGTAGACAAACAGGATATCCAAGATATTGGAAGTGAGTAATAGGGGAGAACGATCCAGGTCGTCGGCCGAAAAGGGAGTAGAGCCCAGTTGAATAGCCCGAGTCATATTTAAAACCACCGCGCGGGGTGGAAGCATGTCCAAATTCCATACCATTGCAGCTATCTCTCCGTTCTTAAAAATCATAGAGAAGCTAATAATATCCATGCTCGAATCCTCACCGAAGGCTTTCAGAGACTCGAGCCAATCTGCTTATAAAGGCGGAAGAAGCACTTTGCATATCACCACCACCTCAAATCACAATATCGCTTACAATCTTGATGAAAATGTCGAGTGCATCAGGTGGGCCATTTTAGACTACATCCCAGCGTTTGATTCCGTCCCCGAACCTCGTTTACCGTACGAGCCACAAGGGACTAATACTGAGTCCAGGATTATGGGCTGGCTGTCCCCTATTTCTCTGAGATGGGGGATATTCTTGCGTTTTATGTAATTAAACGCAGTCAGATTCAGATCTGTCGTTTGCGGATAGGAAGCTGGGAGCCCATATTGATCATTTTCCAGCAAATTTCTGTGCTCGTCCGATCCCCGCTTGAACGAGTCAACTGATGACACGTACATCACTTCCTCTGGGGGTCGGTTCCAGGCGTTGATTACTCGACGCGAGAACCAGTAATCTGTGGGAACTATGTTAGTTCTTTGCTTTTGTAGCCTCCTGCTTTGTCCTCCAGGGTGTTCTGACCCAGTGGGAAGGAGAAGAGAAGGTGGATCAGGTCCGAAGTCATTTCTTAGGATCCTGAACAGCCTCATTAGGTTTCCCCTATGTCTGCGATAGAACAAAGTGCAGAGATTCAGCTCCTCAAGTCCATCTTCATAACTCAGCCCAGCCGTCGCACGGATCATACCAGTGGCTGGCCTCCGGACTCTTTCTAGAAGGTCTGCGCCACCTTCCAGACAACGATTAGCCGACTGTGCACAGTTTTCCAATTTAGGCGTAACTAAGGATGCGTATAAGGTGGCGAACATGTCACCACGTAGTTTTGTAAACGTCTTACATAACGCCCAGAGGGTTCTAAAACTCCACGCTGCTACCAATCGATAGTGAGCCGTGGTCTTCGAGTCACAACTCGCTGTGACTCCTGGATCATTGTGGGTCAGTACTGACGATAGAGAAGTCCCATCAGTATCGTAGGTGTGTACGTGTGTGTATGTGCCCTAAGTGCAGGCTCACACATTCACCTGCATTCATAGGTATCAGCCACTTCTCGGACCAAGTAAACAAAGTGTTTAGGTTCGCATGAAGCGCACGTATATCCTCATCGTTCCTAATTCGTCACCAGACTTTTACATCATCAGTGTAGAGAACTATGAGGGATTTCATGGTGTTTGGCAGCTCGTTTACGTATGGGAGAAGCAGTAGGGGGCCCAGGATGTGCCTTGGGGTGCCCCACTCTCTACCGACTTCCAAGTGGGGAGTTGAGAACTGATCCTGATTCTTTGTCCTCTACCAACAAGCAAATCTCTTATCTATGCGAGCAGACTGCCAGTGATCCCAAAACTTTTCAGTTTTTTGAGCAACCAGAAATGAGGTACCTTGTCGAACGTCTTACCAAAGTCAATGAAAATGACACCTACAGATATTCTGTCATCTTTAGACTTAACCCATCTTTCTCTGGCTGTAAGAAGGTTCATCAAGCAAAGGAAATTCTATAAAAGCCGTGCCGTGAACGAGACGATAGAGTATTGGTCCCTGGGTGGTCTGTGATGGCGCTTCCGATTACTCTTTCCAGGATTTTTACTGCAGTGCTAGTCCAGCCCATCGATTTGTCAGTTGGCGGGAGCGGCCTAGAACTTGCCTTGTGGATAGGTGTTACTACAATACCCTTCTAGTCATAGGGGAGTGTGCCCTCACCAGGAAGCAGTCTGAATATTGTGGTCAATGGGCCGGCAACATAGGATGCAAGCTGTCTAAACGGCCTTGGGTGCAGCTCATCCGGTCCCGTTGATTTTTCCATGTCGAGATTACTTAATATCCGAAATACATCATTACGATCGACACCTTCGGAGTTTATTATGTTGGGTATCGATGCATTCACTGCTGGACAAGTGTCCACAGATTTCTGTGTGAAGACCTCAGCAAAATATCTAGCCATGGCTTCTGCTTTTTCCTCATCGTCCTCAATCAAGCGGTCATTTTCTGTCCCATTGATTAGGGCGGATACAACACGACACGTCTTACTTCCATGGTTCATGTAGGAAAACAACCACTTCGGATGTTGTAATGCGGCCTGGGCAAGACGTGTTTCAAAGCATATTCGAGACCAGCGGATAGCAGGTATACATTTACTGCGGGCTTCCTTGTAATGCTTCACCATTTCGGGTGTACCACGCAGGGTGGCAAGACTCCAACGCTTTTTCTTACGTCGTGGCAAGATTCGAATTTCGTGGTTTGCTCACGGAGGACGGTGTTTCCGTCCCCTCGGTATAGTCCGCGGAATGAACGTTTGGGTCACTCGTGCATATAACTGTTTGAACGGGCACCACGCATCTTCAACTGTGGCTTATAGGGTGAATGGCCAGTCATCCGAAGGGGCTGCCAGGTTAGTAGCTTCCATATTCGCTTTCCATATGTTGGGTCTAGCTGAAGCATCGGCGTGGTACAAGACATCTGCTGTGAGTCTGAAGATGATCACAGCGTGATCACTTTTGCCAAGGGGTGCTAGGTGCCGGACGAGGCATACATCATCTGTTCGTGAGAATACCAAGTCTAGAACTGATGGAGCATGCTGATTATCATATGTGGTTGGTGTCCTAACGTGCTGTATGAGGGCTAAGGAAATTGGTGTTTCCACTAACCGGTGGTCAAATAAATTACGTGGTGCCTTTGCTATTAGTCTGTCAGAGTCAACTGAGGGCGTGTTGAAGTCTCCTACAACTAGACATCGGCATTTGTCTGTCCAGAGGGTCAGCTTGCTCAGGAGGAAGTCTGTTGCTTCACGTTCAGGGCTTCGATAGATTACGATTACGTCAACATCTTGCTCCTTGCATTTTAGTCGGCAGAGCAGCATTTCAAATGTCCCACTGCCATGTGCAACTGCTTCTGCGGCTTTTGCAGTTGGGCTATTCCCAACGTAAAGGATGACACCACCACCTCTGCATGCTGGCCTGCCACTTTCAAAGGGAAGAGTCCTCGTAAGTGCGTTTCACAGTCACTGATCCAAGAAGAGAGTCAAGTTTCTGAGATAGCAGTGATGTCAGGGCTTTCGTAGCTTATCACATTATTAAGCTCAGTCCACTTGTTTGAAAGACTACGCGCATTTGTGAACAAAGCAACAAAACTACTTGAATGAGTTTCCGTCCTGTCCATAGAGCCTTAGGCATTATTTGCTGCCGAAACCTCACTACACGAAAACCCACTACTTTCATTTCTCGCTCTCCAGCCGATTATCTGAATCTTAATTCTGCTTCTGCCCCTCGTTTTTGATTCGATCAGCAAGAGTCAGATTTTTTCGCACGAACAATAGGTCCTTGAAGCCTGCGAGCATCCTTCAGGATCCGATTCCCCTCATCTGCTGACTTGAACAAGACTTTAAGTATCCGAAACCTGTTTTCGGTAATGTTTGTCTCCTGTTTTCATACTCTATCTATCTTGAGTAGGGTGACCCCCGGCAAGTTTTCTGGTAAAGGCTGACTTAACAAACTTTTCATCTTGCCAAGGTCATCTTTGAAAAGTTTAGGTGGGTCTGGGTCTCTACTTCCTTCCGTCCTATGGACTTGTCAAGGATCTCTACTTTGTCTTTGCTCTGCGTAGTGATGATAGCTAGCCCAGTCACCGTTACTGGCTTCTTAGCGCGCCGTCTAGGCTCTGTTACCCGCCATTTTTCAGGGCCAGGTATGCAAGGTTTGCTGAAGCCTAGTCCAATGACCTTGACATTGAGAGCCTCAGAACAGACTTGCATCCAATTCTGTGTGATTTTCGTCAATGATTGGGTCGCCGGACTGGGTATGACCTGCGGCCCGCATGGTTCTGTCATTGGAACTGAGAGTGCTTCACTCCTGTTTCTTTCGCCTGAAGTAGACCTAGTCTTATTGCCGGCGGTTTTCAGACTGGGTCTGCGAGCTCTGGGAATGCGAGACCCAGAGGATACTCGCTTCATCCTGCCTGGTGTAGTTTTTTCCGAGTAGCTATCAGAAAACCTAGTAGGTGGTCCACGCACCCGACTTACAGCTTGTCGTGGGACGTCCCAAAAATTTTGCACAGTAACCCATAAGTCAATGGATGCCTTGTCGTTATCACTGTCACAGTTATCGGCTTTGACTTTCGACGACAGTTTCTTAGTCATCGTATTTAGAAGTGTTTTTGCTTCTTCTACTAAAGTGAAAATATCCGAGCAACACAACGTCCAAAGCCAGACACTTCCCGCATTGCTATACCTTTTATATGCTAAGAGTGTGAGGCTTGTGCAGTTATTGTGGAACCAGCCCTTACATTCTCTACACCGCACACCAGAGGCTACTGTAAAGTGGCACCCGGCCCTGCCACAAGCATTTTTACGACACTTTTGGCTCACTATGAAGCAGAAACTACAGAAATTCACGCAGTAAAAGTTCCTGTGACGCTTTACTTGAATAGCACTCCGATTAGAGCAAAAATACAACAGCCTTTGATGTGTAAACATAAAAAATGACAAGAATCTAGCTGAGTGTGAAAAATCACTACCCTTTTCAAGCAGCGCTTGATATGCGCTGCGATTCTCAAGTCACAACTCGCTGTGACTCCTGGATCATTGTGGGTCAGTACTGACGATAGAGAAGTCCCATCAGTATCGTAGGTGTGTATGTGTGTGTATGTGCCCTAAGTGCAGGCTCACACATTCACCTGCATTCATAGGTATCAGCCACTTCTCGGACCAAGTAAACAAAGTGTTTAGGTTCGCATGAAGCGCACGTATATCCTCATCGTTCCTAATTCGTCACCAGACTTTTACATCATCAGTGTAGAGAACTATGAGGGATTTCATGGTGTTTGGCAGCTCATTTACGTGCGAAGGTGTTTCACTGCATCGCAGATACGAATATTGCTTAAAAGTGAACTACATGGTCAAAAGTTGGTGTGAAAACAACATTCATTAGTGCCAAAATCTTGATTGTCACTTCACAAGCGCTGAAAAATATTTAATTTGTTTATGTAATTTGTCTTAGTAACTTAGGGGCTTCAAAAGCGTCAGCGCTCCGCTTAATATGTTGTGGCAAGATAGGGAAGTTCGTTTCGACGTATCAAGGCGCGATTTGTTATTCAAACAGGGAGAAAAAGTTTTCAAGAGTTTAGAAAGCGTGGAAGATGTGAAGGGAAATAACGGAGACAGGGGTGTGGTTTTTAACAGTATTTAACTTTCTTGTTCCTAAGGGACATTGTACATCACTAACCTGAGATTGCTATGGATATCTAAAGGTTTAAAGTTAAACAGTCTATGTAAGATGAGCTCATTCGAATAACCCTCTCTGCTTATTTAAGCAATCGGCTTCAGCTGCTTCACAAGTACTTATTTAAAGAATGTCAACTCAGTAAGTGAGAAAAAGTAATTGGCCTATTTTTAAGAAGGCTATTGGAAAGACATCAGCAGTGGTCATTTTAACAAAATTTTCAGGAATCAGATATGAGTTCATTTTCGCTCAGGGTGAAATAGATAATTCTAAAATACTTAACTATGTTGCCACAATATATAGGTAGGTTGCATTCCATCAGCTGTTCCTAAGAGCAAGATCATACGATTCTACTAGGATTTACCGTGACTTGCGGCTACGTGGAGCAGTGATGAAAGGGAACAGTCTAATTTTGCTACCCGTTGAACAATTGTTTGATGAAATAGAGGGAGTGTGGAATTTATCTTCCGACCAAGTAATTTTATTAAAATGTAAATGAACTATTCAGGGTAACCTCGGAAAATTGTTCGTAACTAACATCCGGATTGTCTGGGTATCGATAATGAACGAAAATTTCAATATAAGTATTCCTTTCCTGCAGATAGTAATTACATTTGGTGTCAAAGAGCTTATTTTTAGCAAATAGTTGCAACGAGAAACTCCAAGTTTGGAGAAGCACTTGTGGTCCAAACTTCGAGACAGGTTAGTTACATTATAATTGACCTTTTTAAATGTATGCAAACATATGTATGTGCATGCTTGTATATATGCCTATGTGCTTAAATGTACATATATTTTTTATTTATTTACCAACGAGCTCACTAGGTGTTCATAGGTACATTTATCTATGACTGTTATATCCACACTCTCCAAAATGGCGGGGTCATTCACCTGCGACGGTTTACGCAACTGCTTGTTATTCACTCATTTCTTTTATCCCCACTAGTATGGATTTAGGGAAGTGTGTTCATGTTACTAATCAGTAGATAAGTGAACTAGCTTTTCTGCTCATCAGGGTAGAAAAGATATTATATACCTCGATTTCTAGAAGGCCTTTGGTTGGATTAGCCACAAATGTCCCATAAAATTGAAGCTAATGGGAAATTATTCAACATTAATCGATTAACCACTATCAAATTTGTGCAACCGTTTCTCTAAGCTCCAGATAGATTCTGGTATTTCCAAGAAAATAAAACTTCACACTGAAGTCCTCTCCACCAATCCATATGGGTGATTCTTCTGTGTAGGTGTCTCCTAAAATTTTTCTCTTTGTTGACGGTATAGTTTGTGGGGATATCGAAAGTACGGACGATAGACTCCTCTTACAAAGTGACCTAACCTGACTTCAACATTGGAGACAATAAACGAATTAACCTCCAATTATTAAAAATGTAAAATGACCTATTCACAGCAAGAAGACAGCCACACAATCAGATCCAATTTGAGTTCACTTTCAGTTTAAGGAACGAGGGTAGCTGGACGAAGCTCCATATCAATCCTTTCAGTTTTAGGTACCTTGGATGACTGATCTTACTCTGAAAGAATCAGCGAAGTGTCAAAACTACGTGTCCCACTAGGGAACTTTGATGGTCAACCATTTCTGTGATAAGCGTATTCCCACATACAGACCACTTGACTGAAGTTTCCGGACTTTATGTGCTGTCCTCTCAGGTAATTAGTTCCAGAGAGGAGGAAAAGACAACATAGACCAGTACTCAAACCATTGCTTAGAATAGGGAAAGCTAGTGTGTGGTCTCCTATCAGTCGATGGTGGCATGTTGGGAAGATTTTAAGTTGATCTAGTCACGGCCTACCAGAGGGCTTACAGAAGCCTTTTATTGTTTCAACACCCGTTGGTTGAGCTTTTTCTAGCATATCAAATCCATTTTCAAAAATTGACTTGCTATTCGGATTCCATATTTCAAATGAGGCCTGATGTGTCGGATTTAATACCCGGAACATATCCCCATACAAGCATTGGAAGGCTTTACGAAGGGACAGTAGGACTAATGAGCATAAGCAGCTGATGTTTTCCAGTTTGTTGTGATGATGACTTACAATGACTCCTCAATACTTTTGCCCAGAAAACTTAAACAGTAGGGTGCCGTTAACCCAGTAGTCATGCAAACCTTTCTGATCAGTATTCATAAACACACTTGTCAGCGTTGATTTTCAGCAGCATTCCACTAGTGTTTTGGCCTTGTAAAGATAGTGTACTGTTATTGCTACACATAGTTTAACATTACTGGGAAAACATAGACAAAATGACTTAACTTTTGGTTTTATTTCGTTAACAGAGTAAAACGGGAGACGACAGAATAATACCTTGAGATAAAACACTTCTTACAGATTGATAAGAATACAAGACCACCATCCATTCATCCAGATCAACCTAGGACCAGGCATTACTGCGTAACGGTCCGAGTTGCCACATCTCATATCACTACATCAAGTAGAAAGACAGTGAGGCACAAGATGAAGATAAGAGAATGCAGTCAGAAGAAATATAAAGTACGAAAAGAGAAACGAAGAATGAGAAAGTGGTGAAATTCGGTATAGCGTCGTTAAGATGAGGATAATGTCTGTGTCTACATCTGCCCCACTGACATCGGTTCTGAGCCATGTGATCACCTAGAGTCTCCAACCACTGGTTTCTCATGTCTCGCCGACCCCAAACACCTAGTCTGCATCGCCCCACATGGCTCAAATCAACAGTCAGAGACTTCATCCATTGGTGCCATGTTTTAGTCTGGCCACCTCGGGCCTTTTACCAGCCTGAACCTACTTCAGCCAATGTTGTGTGACGAGGTCATCGGTGGCTAGGTATACGCATCACATGCCCCAACACATCTCAGTCGATGAAAGTTCACAACCGTATCAACTGGTTTACCTCTACTCCCTTGAACTCTACACCTGACTTCTGGGTTACTCACGCGGTGACACAACGGAATACGGCCTATACTACGAAGGCAACGGTGGTCAAATACCTGAAGCCAACCTTCTCATGCCTTCCACCTTCAATGGTCATGTTTCACAGCCATACAGTAGGACAGAGTGGACTGCTGTGTAGTACACTCGACCCTTATTAGACAATGGGATATCATGGCAGCGCTACAGGTGGCGAAAGTCAATCGAGCCTTTTGTATTCGTGCAGAGATTTCATCGGCCACTGAGCCATCAGGGCTGATCCTACTTCCCAGGTTAGTGAAGTGGTCAACACACTCAACCACTTCACTCTCTATTGTTAGCCATGGCACCGTTGATCACGTTAACATTTATTATCTATTTCCTGTTTTTGAAGGAGTACTTAATCCTATTCATCCAGTTAACTTTCGATTTCAAAACTTCTCAATCTTGCCATCAGTTCTAAGCAGGGAACTTTATACGTTGCTTCACTGAGACCAAGAAATATAACATCAACAGGGACTTTTACGAGGGTGGACAACTTGAGGTTCTACTGAAGATATATCACGTGCCGACAGACATACGGTCTTCAGTTTTTTCTTCGCCGCAGTGTCGGAGAAATTGTGGACTATGACTTTAAATGTTGACATTATTCTTTTACTAACATCAGTGGT
Organism: Heterobilharzia americana; assembly: GCA_944470555.2. NCBI lineage: Eukaryota > Metazoa > Platyhelminthes > Trematoda > Strigeidida > Schistosomatidae > Heterobilharzia > Heterobilharzia americana. Next base: position 64,916,670 of record OX104129.1, read on the forward strand.
CTTTACTCAGATCTCAATAGACTATCAAAACTAGCTTAAGGGTTAGGCTGGCAAGGGTGCATCAAAGGCAATATGACGTTCGTTTTGGCGCAGATGGCTTGTAAGGACATAGACTTATTCTTATCCTGGTGGGGAATATTATGAAGTTCCACAATTAGGCCGCGCACCTTAGCTCCAGAGCTAGGTCGGGCACCAACTAATGAAAGTACTTCAACTATCCCCATGTATGCTCAGCACACATCCGACTGGACCATCGTTTCATTTACTTCATGTTCTGTAACTCTCACTTTCCCTCTTATTCATAGGGGAATAAGTAACTCAAGACTGTCATATAGTTCCAGAAGCGTTGATATCCCTTCCACTTTATCCAAGGCTAGTAACCCTTACATTCCTTTACCGCTTCTCAAAATATTAGCGCTGTCGATCCATACTTTCTATTACATTGACTCTCTAGAGATTACTTTTAACTTTGCTGGACAGATCGGGCTGCAAATGCATCTTATATGCTTATCATCCTAATCACACTGGCGCAATCATATCAAAAGTACCAGAGAAAATCGTCATTGATCTAGGTCTCAAACTTTCTCCTCATTGAGTAAACTCATTAGTTAGCGTCGATATGGTTTCCTAAAATCTCACTCAATGATCTTCTGTGTTTTGTATTTCTTCAAGCAAATAACTTTATCATGATTGTGAGTTAACTTTGTTAGCTCCTTTACCTTAACATCAATAAAGCTTTTGATAAAGCCCCTCTCGCTAGAACAGCCCTACTTTTTTGATATTCATGACTCATTACTAAGATGGTTTCAGGTATTCTGAGGAATCAATTTTACCTTGTTAAGTACAATTTCTTCACTTCCTTTCTTGAAAGCACCCATGATGGCTTTAATCAGGACATTGTTCGTGGGACACTACTATTTCTGACTTAAATCAATGACGTATCTGCTTGCTTCAGACATGGATCATTCTTATTCTCAGATGACCTTAAGGGGGCTTACCACCTTCATAATGGGCTTTCTGCACAACAGATACTTTAGCTAATAAATGACGCAATCGTTTAGAAATAGAGGGAGAACTCTGGAAATTATAGCTTAGGAATGATAAAGATGGTTGAATGTGCTTTGGTGAAAATTTTGACAATATCTCCATCGTGTTTGACGCAGTAAAAATTCTTGGAGTGCATTCCATACGTGGCTTTGTGTTAAATAATCTAGCACATACTCCGTCAAGTCTCTAATTTCGCATGTGAATTTCTTTGGGATTTTAGAGACTTCCTCTGTGATATTTGCTAGAGGGGTGAGATATATGCAGATCTCAAAGAATTGAAGTATTCATATTAAAACTCTCGTTTCTGGACTACTTAGATGGACAATATTTAGTAATCCGTTAACGAACTTGTTACTGTTCACAGCAAAAGTATGTTGCTGTATGGAAACAAGTAAGTTTATGGGTTCATATTGAGGTGTTCAAAAGTGGTATTTCGTTCCTAACGTGTTGTTATACATCTTGATAAGAGATTGACTGTATCCTTGAGCGTAGCAAACATGAAACATTCCGTTTGCTAATAAGAATTGCATAGCTTTGGAATTAGATAAACCTCATAGTTCATTTTGGTTTTCTCTACGTAGATCTGTGGATAAGGTTATCTGATCTGCTTAGTGGCAAATTCAGAAATGAAAACAGAATTTCATTCACACTTTAAAGTGAATTTTATGTATGTATTAGCAGCTTTGAATAGATTATTCAATTTAAATTCACCATCACATGATAAAAATACCGCCGACATACGTTTTTTGAAACTACCTCTGGCTAATTAACGGAGTAAGAAAACAGTTTCCAAGACCAACCATGAAACAATTTCAGACCGTATTCTTCCCGCCTCTCTTCGTTGTGAAAAGAGAAAGCATCCAGAGGTGCTACATTAAATCAGTTTAAAAACTTCGGTTGAAATAATACAGAGATCGCACGGTAGCATTTGCACTGTACCTCTTGGAATATGGATGACTGCAGTGGCTTGATAATGACGCAGATCTTAAATAACCCGGGTCATCAGCTTCATTCATCATTTATTCAAGCTAAGCTCTAATACTAATCCTAGAGGGAATACTCAGGAGTTAAAAATCGAAGATGGTACGATGGAGTTTTCAAGCGTTAAAATGCTACTTTTTTAGAGGTTATCCAGGCTGCATCATGAGATTTCTTCAAGTACAGAATCCATGTCTACTTAAGGTCTTAGCCATTATAAACTTATTGTGTTTTTTCGATATTTTTGTACACACAAGTACTCTTACGCATGAAGTATTTGAGCAAAATCTTCTGTTTACGTCACCAACTATATAATACAAGGACTAAAACACACTAACATTTGGTGTTCTTGTAGGGCTGTATACCAATCTCCAGTGCGCAGCTGCTCTGAAAACCAAAAATTGGAAAACGGCATATCACGTTTATGCACAAATTCATTGAGTGTTTATCAATGCAGGCCATATCTTTTAAAAGAAAGAGCTGCACTATCTGTCGGACAAGGCTACGAAATACAAATTTCCACTTTGTTTCAAACGACAGCCTAGTGAATAAAGAATATTCCTTTTAATAACTTCTTCCCCAGTCCCTACAGTTATATGTCCATATTGATTATCATTTTGACTGAGGTAGCCATGGTTTGGCAGACTAGTATTTATACTGGGTAAAACCCTTGGTGATTGGAGTGAAATAAAAATCTGGTCAGCAGTCACTCCCCTTAGCTCAATTGGTAGAGCACCGGGTCAGAAACTTAGTGGTCCCTGGCTCGAGTCCGGCCGCAGTCCAAATTTCCATTTCACCTTCAATCACCACCCAGTATAAATATATCCATATTGTTTAACTAAAGGATGAATGTATGCAGTAGACAATAGTAAAACTGTATTTGACAGCCAAACGTTAACACACAAAAATAACCAGTTATGTGTGTGATAATATGTTATATATTACTAGATGATAGAATAAATTATCTCACTTGGTTGTTGATTCCAAAGCTGATCGTTCCTATTTACTTCATACACATAACTCAATCGAATGGTTGTAGCTTCGGCTATTGGAGGTGTTCTGTATCTTATAGCTTTTGATAAATTAGTGAGGACACAGTAAATGATACAAAATTATTGATTCATATTAACTTCACGGTTTGTTTGAACTAACTGAGCTTATATCGAGCTATTTACATTTAAAGAATAAAGGCTAAGCAAGCTTGGAACTAGTATAGGATAAGCGTGTAATCTTAGGGTTGTTCAAGATTAAGTGAAATTTTTAAGTGCATCATCTGAATCTCATTTTTCTCGTCTTTCTTCTATCATTCGACGAAGCTAGACGATACGTGTGGTGTCTCTAGGTTTCTTGTTGTATTATTAGACCAACGTAATGTTGAAGTCAAAGGATATTGTGTATACTGAAAAATAAATATCGAATGCTGAAATGCTAGCTTTTGATATTTGCTTGTAACAGAAAAGCGAATAAGCATAGATAAAACCTATTCGGAATTCAGGGGGTCTGTAATCCTTAACTGGCGATATTTATCAAGGTAAGTGTTAATCTTGTCTACTATTTGAGGGAGAAATGAATTGACAAAAGTAAGAAATGTAGACCATTGGATGTTGATCCAGTGGATGAATGCTAAGGTGCTGGCATTGGAAACTGAAGGTTTCGGGTTCGATCCCATCCGGGTTCATAGGCGTGCCTTGCTGAGGACTCCCAAACTAGGACGAAACAGCTGCCCAGTGCTCCCAGGTTTCAAGTGGTTCTCCAACTGATGTCATTCCATGTTGGATGTCAGCCTGAGATAAGAAAATATTAGATGTGAGACTTAGATATCTGTATTATAGTGGACCTATATATATATATATATATATATATATATATATATATATATATATATATATATATATATATATATATATATATATAATTTCATAGCATTATATTTATACAGCTTGTGCGGTTATTTATATAACTAACAAGATGAAAAAACTTCAAAGAACCAACTAAGTCGTTCGGGATAGGGAGTTATTAGCTCATTTTTCCTTGGTGAAACACCACGATATGCAGTCCCCGAAAAGAAACATTATAATAATATTAATTCACTTTATTCCAAACATTTTGTGGTCCAATTTGGAATTCTCAGTATGACATATTGAAACAACAACACAATAGATGTGTATGTATATACTACTTTACAACATTTCGAATAGTGTTTTTATAAGAATTTAAGTAATGTAAAGGATATTAATGACAAAAACATTTGACATTGCTAATTAAACTATTGAAATGAGATTGTTAACTTTTACATAGTTGGTATGTGAATTTTGTTCTAACCCTTTTCTCCTCGCATAATATGCGTGCTAGGTAAGATATAGTAGAATTCTTATACTTACCTGTACGAGCGTACAGTCTTATGTAGTTTCTTCTTGTCCTCCCTGAGGAGATACATGGAGAGAGCTGTGAATGAAGTGGATGCTCAGTGTCATTAGAAATGACCGTAGCTAGTTGCTTGTTGGAATTTAAATGTCTACCAACCACACCGTTAATCAGTTGAGTCAGAGGCATACCACTCACCCTACCGACGGCTTTCTAGGCCTACGCAACATAACATAGTCTTTTTTTAGAAGACCAAGAACAACACAGAGGAATAGGTAGAACGCAGGAATTAATAAAGTGTAAAAGAAGAGGTTGAGTTATAACAGAGAGCCACAGTTTCTTTATGTAATAAGTTAGAGGAAAGATTATTTGACAAGCCAACAAGATATGACACGACCAACAAAGGTCAGAAGTAAAACTCAAGCCAATATAGTTAACACTCAACTTACTTTCTGCAGAGATACCATCAATGCTGTAACAGGCGTCATGAGATTCAAACAGTTCACACAAGTCTTGTTTATACCTGAGGTTAGAATTAACAGTCTGGCATTTAGAAGGGCTTAACTTGAGAGCATTGGTCAACTGCAGACAAGAATCCCATGGAATAAGTTTAGGTGGGTTATTTTTAACAATTCATGCATTGTTCACTAAAATACAGATATCCAAGTCTCACATCGAATGTTTTCGTATCTCAAGTTGATATTCATCATGGACTGACATCAGTTGGAGAACCATTTGAAACCTAGAAGCACTGGACAGCTGTTTCGACCTAGTATGGGACTTCTCAGCAGTGCTTACCCATGATCTTGCTCCGCCAGGGCTTGAACTCAGGACCTCTAGGTTCCATGACCAGCACGTTACTATTCATCCACTGGATCAACATCCAGTAGTCCACATTTCTCACTTCTGTCAATTCATATTTCCTACAAAGATCACAGACCCTTTGAATTTCGATTAGGTCTTACTGGTGCTTATTTGCGTTATCATACTATACGTATAACAGTATTTTTTAACTGAATACTGCATGTCTCAATTTTTAGGCTGGGTCATACCTTCTTGGATTTCGGATAGATCCACAGGAGCGTCTGATGAAGACACTAAAACAACTCAGCACTTTACATGACCTTTACATGAAAAACCCTGTACTTGGAGTCGAAGTCACTCTAGAAACAGAAGTAAGATAGCATTTTCTCATATATAAATGTTATCAACTAGCATGAGACTAGGGTTTCAAGCAGATTCTCACACAGGAAAACGAGTATGAAACGATACAGTTTGTTAATCTTTAATGACATGTTAAGTGTTCAATTTAAAACACTAAAGAAACGTTTTTTGACGCCGTCATGTGCACATTAGAAGCTCCTGATGTGGAACATAAGCGCCTCGAAACACCTCATGACGGAAAAGGATGGTTATTATTATTAAAAACTGTCTTCAGACTATAACCATCATAGGCCTAGAGACAAAAGGTTTGTAAAAATTTTAACTATCTATTATGATATTGAAAATTCCCATTTCGTTATTTACAAAAATTACTGATTAATCCAATGGATAAATTCCTATAGAATTAGGTCTCCGTTTCCGGCTCTACACCATAAACAATAATTATAGATTTGAAGTAAGTCATGAGGATGATAACTTTCTGAGAAATCAAGTTCCAGATAATCAACAGAATAGTTATAATGGATTAAAAATGGCAATCATAATAATGTAAAACAGGTTATTCTTTGACAAATGGCACATCAGTTGATAAAGTAAGTCATAAATAGTAAATTACGTAGGAATATTTATAAAACAAGAAGGGGTAAGAGGTGTAAAAGCAATACTAAAAGTTACATCTTATTGACGGCCACTGTAATGATGCAAGTTGGCTGAACAAATTTCCTTTGGAATATAAGGGTTACGTTTTGATAGATCAATTGCGACTGCCTCTGGTATATGAACTAGACGAATGTGTAATCCATGTGGTAAGTTAAATAGTAAACGATGACTATTTTTAAATGCTTTGCTAGCATCCACTTAATGTCCAGTGTCAACTAAGTGTGCCAATATGGAGTTCGTAATTGTTCCAATCTGCCCCTTATTCAGCTATGATGGGTGATACTTAGAAATTCGATGATGGATCTGCCTCATCGTACGCCCAATGTAACTGCTTCCACAGGAGCAGTCGAACTGATAAATGTACATGGAAGTGGCAGAATCAGGCAGTTTGTCTTTATTTCTTTCACCTAAAATCGAATGGTTGTAGAAGATGGGACATAATTCAGTAGCTGGAAATGATGAAGCAAGTCCATCGTCGAATTTCTGAGCATCATTCACCATGGTTGAATAAGGAGCAGATTGGAACAGTTAGGAGCTCCATACTGGCACACTTAGTTGGCACTGAACATCAAGTGGGTATTAGCAAAGCATTTAAAAATAGTCATCGTTTACTATTTAACTTACCACATGGATTACACATTCGTCTAGTTCATATACCAGAGGCAGTCGCAATTGATCTATCAAAACGTAACCTTTATATTCCAAGGGAAATTTGTTCAGCCAACTTGCATCATTACAGTGGCCGTCAATAAGATGTAACTTCTAGTACTACTTTCTACATCTCTTCTCCCTCTTAACTATCAATATTCATTTGCTTTCTGATTCTTACGCAATTATTTATTGCTCATGACTGGCCACTCAAGAGGAAACACTCCGCTTACTTTATCAGCTGCTGTGCCGTTTGTCGAAGAATAACCTGTTTCACATTATTATGATTACCATTTTTTATCCATTATAACTATTCTGTTGATTATTTGCATCTTGATTATCGTCTTCATGACTTACTTAAAATCTCTATGATTACTGTTCACCGATTGGTTGGTATTTCAACGGAATTTTAAACCTGTGTATTATTGTAGAGCTAAAGATCGAGACCTAATTCAAAAGAAACATATTTTTTTCGACCGGTGAGTTTTTTCCCCGACTTTTATGGTCAATTTGTATACCTTAATTAGTGGCAAGTCATATAATTATAACTGTCATTTCTTGAAAGTGTCATGTGTTTGAGAGCAGGGGATTGGGGCGGAAATCCAGCTTTATTTTATTTGCAGATATTACTAAAATCTGTGCATAACACGCATTTCACTAGGCAAAAATAGTAACTACCCGATGGCAGTCAACAGCTTTAAGGTGTAACCTTTTGTTGTTGTCCTTGTAATTCTCTGTTGTTTTGCTGGATCGAATTGTTCAACCTTTCTTGGCATATAGGCTCCTATGTAGATACCTCGACATTGCCTAAATATTTATTACGTTAATTTACCTGGTTGTGATTATCGTGCCTCAGTAGCCTAGTGGATAACACTTTGGCATTTGAAGCGATGGTACGAGCCTCGAGTCTCAGTGGGAAACAACACGACTCACTAGGGTGCAGGTACACCCAGCTGACGAGTCCCAAATAGGAAGAAACGCGCGTCTTGGATTCTTCTGTTAGTCAGAACCAAGTAAATTACCAGCTCTAAGGTGTATTGGCTTGCTAGTTTCCACTTTCCTAATATACGTTAGAATGTAAGTTTATAGAACTTAGTATTAACTGAACTCTTGATCAGACATCTATTGCTGTTCATTTCCCTGCTTTATTTTTTATATCCTATCTGTAATCCACTGCTTTTCAGATGCCATCGGTGTTTAACTGCTCTACTTCATTGCGACCAAAGTAGTGCCAATATCTGAGAAGAGAATGTCTCCTAATTATCTTTGGCATGACTAACATTAAATAAGGGATAATATACAGCTTGGACGCGATAAGCTCTTCATTGATGCACTAGAAGACAATAGACAAAGCTTATAATAGCATTGCATCCGTTCAAACTATTTAACTCCTGAACAGATGACGCAGCTAAGAATGAGTAAATATTGAAGTTAGTCAGACGAAGGATTTGTTGGAGAATACCTTCTGTAGAATTATAAGTTGTTCAGTACTTGAAGAAGAAAGAATTCACATGCATAATTCTCACGCTTCTCGAGATATCGCTGAACTTTTTCAACTATTTAATTCGAATGACCAAAATTTACTAGTTAGAATAAAAGCCACTGGTTGTGAAAGTAAGCTGGGGTATCATTTCTTGTGCAACATGAAAAGGTCCGCTCTGACCGCTTAAATGTGTCGAAATCCACTCAAGCAACCTTGTGAACATTCGTACAGCAGGTAGTGAAGGGTTAGTGATAACTCCTGACTGCCGAAACTTCAGTGGGTGGCGCGGGGTTCGGACTCGCGACCCATTAGTTGAAAGCCAACATCCTAAACCAATGAACCATGGGAATACTCAAGAAACATAAGAGTCGAAGTTATTAATTGGACTTAGCGATAGCTACTTAGAACATATTCCACAACCCTTACGTGTATAAATAATGGATCTTAAAGTGTAAATATCCAATAATCGTGATATTTATGTCTTATACGAAACTTATTAGATTTCTAGTAGAGTGTTAGACGTAGCTGGATAGACGCATAAGCAGTGAAATGTTCGATCCGCCGACTCATACATATTGAACTGAGTGAATGTGATTTTTTGTCAAAACAATGTTGGTCCAAGTGCTGAACAAGGGATGTCTTTCACACTCGTTACCAGTTGCTTCTTGGGGGACTAACCGCCTATTTAATGCATACTTGCTACCTTTTCTCCTGATATACTGGGATTATATTTCAGTTTCCCAAAGAATCAAAGTCAGTCGACTGGCTAGCATAATTCACTCCATGTAGTTTTTTGTTATTGATGATGAGGTACTCATATCATCGATAAGTGTAATTGCTACATTGTTACTCGAGGTTGTAAAACAGTTAATGCGAATGGTAAAATGTGATCTTCATTCTCACAACTGATACCCTTAAAACTTTGCATTAGGTGTCAGTTCCCTGAAAAGCTGATCAACAGCATGGTACTGATGTATAGACTTCATTTCACTTTTAAAATGAATAGACTGAAGACTTTTCATGAAAATCATCCATCTAAAAACAGTAATTACTTTCCACTTGAAATAATGATCAAAACCTGATTCCTTGTTTATGAGAGAGTTGTGCATCAACCAAAATTTTGTAAGCCATAACAGAAGGTTTAATCATCAACTTCTGGAATGCATATTGACTAGCTAAACTAGATCAATACACAATTCCTCCATTTTCTGAATCGCTTGTTTTGTATCGAATATACTTAGGTTCTGAAATGCAATTTTTTTGTCTGTCACATAATCATAGACCGGTTAAGTTAGGTTGCATTGTTGAAGGTAGACACTGTCGATGAAATGCTCGCAAAGTTTTGATGACCTTATAAATTGCATCGAGACATTCGACTAACTATCAAATGGAAAGTACACTGAGAAGCATTAAGTTATGAGAGATGTCATCTAAAAAGTACAGTCACAGGTATTCACACCCTTCACTTGTTGCTTACATACGGGTATATATTAGGATTTATGGTCTAGACAATGAAGAAAAATCAGTCGATCAAATTGCTAACCTAGACAAACTAAGGAGGACATGATCTACTTTATGCGTACCAAGTAATCATCGGCCCTGAATAGAAATACTAGCTGATGATCAGGTTTGGGCACCCTAGGAAAAAGTGAACCCAACTAGCGTCCTCCATACACTGAAAATCGGTTTGAGACTTCTAGTCAACTGGTTCAAAATCTATAGCAATAATTCGGACACATTTAGTGTTCCTATCAATGTCTTAGGCAACTCACTACTTTATGCATAGCATTACCTTTCACGTAAGTTACGTATCTTTCTTACCACACATTTACAGATCTACTATAGTAGTATGCCATCCTTAAATTATTGTGCTACTCTGGAGTTAAATAATGAGGTCCACCTCTTCGTATTACAAATGTATTAGTAACTGCCTAAGACATGAAGGCTTATTATTCTATTTATTCGCATAAAAAACTAAGTAAAACACGATTACCAAGACATGTGCCATACAAAATAATAAAATAGTACGAAGAAGATAAAAGAGGAAGGGGAAGAAAGAAAATTAGTTACTAGATAAGCAATTCCAAAGACACACCAACTACCATTGTTTAACTTCTCAGTAGTGAAAAAAGCAAGAAAGCTGAAGCATGATAGTAATTTCGATCCCGAGTCTTGTCATCTACCATTGTCTCAAGTCACTGATCTACATAACTTCCTGGGCTCCATCTAAAGAGTCGGGAGGTACCTACAGATGATAACCTTCATGCTTCGGTGTTAGATCATACACTGACCACTACTTTACCTCTTCTGATCAGTGCCAAAATAAGTGAACGGTATGCGAGCCACTGAGATGGTACTCGTAAAACATGTCTAAGGCACCAAAGTCACTGTTTAGGGAGTAATCTCACTCAATGAATGAAGCCAGTGATTAAACCAAACAAGCATATTAGAGACTAGCGACTAATTTTGTTAGTCATTTTCACTCAAATTCTTTAAGTGACACGAATACTAAAGTACATTTCCAATTAAAAAAACTGATTATTGTTCATTTATTTCTGTTTCTAAAAAATACATTTAAATTATTTGGCATTCGATGTAACTATCTGATATTCAATTTTTATGTTTCAGTTACAGGTAGAGAGCATAAGTGAACAAACAGATGAATTTAGAGATCAGATTGTAGAAGATAACTGTGATATCCTATCAGTAAGTACTAGACATACCCAACCGCCACATAAAATTTCTTTTGTTGACCGATAAAAAATAGCACGACTACGCTAGGGAAGATAACTGGTATCATTCCACGACCAAAATCATCAACACAGCTTTTTGTAAAGATAATGCTTCTTCAGTTTCAATAGAATCAATATCCTTATGATAAAGCCGAAAAGATGAGGAATATTTGGAAACATGTATTCCCGTTAATATCTCATCTCACTTTATTTTCAAATACAATATTTCACACTAAGGAACATAGTCGAGTGGTTGGTTACATGAACGCAAATATTGACAATCGCTTGTACAACTAACCAGTTTTTCAATTGGAATTCTGTAACAGTTTCACAAAATTTAAAATAACCAGTGGTAGAGGTATATGGATTATCAATTACTAAAAATTACAACAGCCATTGGGTAACTATGGGATATTAAGTCAAGCGAAACACCAACATAAAGTGTAATTAAAAAAGGAGATGAACATTAAATAAGATTAGTACAGAATGTGTACACGTTGGTTGAGTCATTTGTGAACCGGAACTGTGTGGATTCCATCTTTATGGTCTGAGCCACGTGAGGTGATGCAAACTGCCTGGTTGGGGTTCACGAGACGAAAGAAATCGGTGGTTAAGGAGTCTTGGTGATATGGTTGAAAATCGATTGCAGATGTATTCACTCCTTAGCATCTTCTAACCATTCTAAATATTCGCACTAACTGTTATCTTCAAATTGTTTATTATTTTACACTACTTCATCTACTATGATATTACTGTTTCTATCCTCCTGTTCTTTGTGTACTGCTGTGAAGTGTGGCACCTTTAGCCGAAGCACATTGATTTTGTCAGTCAGCGTCATCTTTACAGATGGTCACGAAAGGAGAGCAGAATGTTTGAGACGTTGTACACACAAATCTCAGGTTTCCTGATTTTTATTGCGATAGCTTCAGCAGTTTGAAGAGACTGAACTGTTACGTTTTGTGATATTTGATTCGGTATCTAATGGGTCATTGGAAAAGCTGACTTAATGTGTACATTATGACCAGTACCAAGTAGATGGGATTGAATAAAACTTGTAGTTCTGTTTACCTTCCCCTCCTGATAAGTAGAATGCCGGCAAAAGTTTCTTTTGCATTTTGTGAAAGAGTTATCATAGTGCTGACTCCACGTTTGCACATTAACATATGAGAAATCTTATTTTTCATATGTGGTGGTAAGATACGTGTGTTACTGAAGTTAATCTCAAAGTGGATGCAGGAAACATCTTCAATGAGCATTGTAGTCCACTTGCAACAATTTAGGTTAGATTATCGCTTTTAAACTGAAGATGACTAACTTGGTCGATCCTTTTCTTCTCAATGAAATTTTCGGGATATCATTTGTCCGTTTGTCAAAATCTGTAACACTCAGTCGTAGCATCAAAGAAAACTATCTTCATCTTTTCAAACAGACATTTAACCAAGTCGTTTTCCTACTATAATACAATAAAACTACAGAAGTGTGTATAATGTCCAATCTAAGATGGTTTGCGGTAAACATTTCTGGTGACTTCTCCTTCTGATGTAGTCGTGGTGATATCTAGGGGAAAGATTTTGCTCGAAGTTTCCAAACTTTGGGAGAATTTTACCCACAGATATGATCTGTTGAAACCTATTTGTAATTCATTTACCTTCGTCTTATTATCCAAAGCGACAAAAGTATTATCCGGTATGGCTAATTAGAAGGAGAAAGTAAACAGAATCCCAAGTTTTATTCAGTCCCACTTAATTGGCACTGGTGACAATTGATACGAAGCGACCTAAATCGAAATCAGCATTCTAAGTCCTCAGCTGCCAAGGTAGAAGTTTTGGACTACAGCCTTAGTTTCATGTTACTATGTGAGCGGAAAAGCCTTATTGAACAATTTTGCCCTTCGACTGACCAATGAAAATAGGTATCAAACTTCTGATCTAGTGGCTTTATTTTCTAAGGAAAAACTGTAAGTGATGTGTTTTTTGTCAAATAAAAGTTGTCTTGATTACAGTCACAGGCTAGTCTTTGTCTTTTGATTTTTGCGGCTCAGTGATGCGTCAGATCTGAGGAAGAACAGTTGCTATTTGTATTCAGTCCAAGTATTTCATTGCTTTATTTATCGTCTCGTGTATTGATTATTATCCACTCGGTCACTTCAACAATGTACACATTTAGCGACCCATAAGATTTCGGATCGAATGCCACAGGAAGTAAGTGTTCATCCGCTTCAAACTGCTGAAGCTATTTCAATAAAAATCATGAAACTTAAGATTTGTGTGTACAACATTGCTAATATTCTCTTGTCCTTCCGTTGTCATCCATAAAGATGAAATTCACATAATTTCGAAACAAAAATGACTCAACCAATTGGTACGCATTCTGTACTAAACTGATTTAATGTTGATCTTTCCCTTGCACATGTGGGTAGACTGAGTGAGGCAGAAAGGCACTTGGGTGGGACTTTCGGAATCCCGTCTGAACGTACAGATAACGGTGATCGCCTACTACAGCTGTGCTCGGATAACCGCTTATTTTTAGTTAGCACAAATTTCAGATACAAAGAAAGACATTGTCTGACGTGGAGTTCACCGAGCTCAACTCAGCGAAGGCCACAGACCACATTGCTATTAGTCATCGCTGGAGAGGATCGGTGGAAGACTGCCGTTCGTTCTGGAGTACGTGTTTGGATAGCTACCAGGCGTTGTTCCGAGCAAGTATATACCTGCATCTCAATGGACGTAAGAAACATTTGGCAACAAAACCATCACGAGTGCAGCTGGACAACGAAAGCACTAAATTTAAACAGCGTAATGAGAAGACGAAGATTATCTGAAACATGTGATGTATTAGCGCTATACATTTCGAACAATCTGATCACACATGGACTTGTCGAACTATTTATATGAAAATTTACGAAAAGGTCAATGAAGTTAATAGGAAACATAGGAATAGGAAGGGATAGAAAAGGAAAAGAAAAACATTCTTGGTATGAAAATTAAAATCAATACTACCAAGGTAGGTTCAACGTGAGTACAAATTGTTTTTGTATACATAAAGGGGGTTTAAATTTACGGATGGCAAGAGCTTCAATAAATTTAAGCACTCGGCTCTGACCACTTTTATGTAGTACTTTAAAGGCTGTTTTCATGTCTTCGTCTTCTCATTACGCTGTTTAAATTTATCAAAGGGACCAGTTGCTTTAAATTTTTAGAAAGCACTAAAGCCGTGTTCAGTGAGAAGTTGGGTAGGCAGTTATTAGAACAGAAGACTATCACTCATCCAGAAGACGCTTGGTGCCATCTCCAGTCTGTTGTAAAAGCAGCGCTGAAGGCCGTAGTCGACTCCGGAATAATGGCTAAAAGGAGCCAGTGTATGTCAGCAGACGACCGCGAACAGTGGTGGGTAATGAAGGCTAATGAGATGGAAAAGGCAGCGACGATTGGTAACAGTAGACAGTTATTTAGACTTATTGAGGAACTGGGGGAAAAAGGCCGACTGCGGTTAGTGAGACCATAGCGGAGAAGGAAGGATCTGTGATTCACCCGCAGGGGAGACGACTGGAACGATGGGCAGAACACTTCGGGGAGCAGTTTAACTGGCCTCCAGCCACCATTGCGCTGCCCCACTACCCAGTCGGATCCTGAATGGAACATTGAGATAGGCCTCCTAACACTTGCAGAAGTCGAGAAAGCAGTAGGTAACCTGAAACGAGGAAGGACCAGACGGATTAACTCCTGAGGTATACAAGGATGGTGGTAGAATGCTCTTAGTCAGGTTGACGGAAGTGTTAACCAGTATATGGGAATCAAATACGATCCCATCTGACTGGTCTGAATCACTGATTATTCTAGTCTTCAAGAAAGGTGAGAAGTCCTCTTGTGATAACCACAGAGAAATCAACCTGACGAACATAGCGTCTAAGATTCTAGGCTCTATAATTCTTCGACGCCTGAGTGGAGCTCGGGAACAGCAAGCCCGAGAAAACCAGGCAGGCTTTAGACCCGGCCATGGGTGTATCGACCAAATATTCACAGTGCCCCAGGTTTTGGAACATAGGCACGCTTATCGATGCCCGACACTAGTTGCATTTCTCGACCTGAAGGCGGCATTCAACTCCGTTGATCGAGAAGTATTATGGCAATGTCTCTCACTGAAAGGCGTGCCGAGTAATTACATCACCTTATTGAAGGCTCTCTACTCGAACACTTGTTGGCGTGTTAGAGCCTATGGTGAGATGTCCGGTAGAGTTATGCTCATCGAGTTGTGTCCGTCAAGACTGCCTACTGTCTCCATTCTTATTCAATTTTATCGTAGATACCCTCATGAAGGTCTCACTCTCGTCACCTGACTACACAGAGGTTGACCTAATCACAGGAGAATTTTCGTTAGACCTAAAATACGCAGATGGCATAGTCCTGTTAGGTGAAGACGTTGACAAGATGCAGAGTCTTCTGGACACTTTGAGTGTTAATTTGAGAATGTTTGGGATGCGTTTCTCACCATCCAAATGCAAATTGTTGCTCCAGGATTGGTCTTCAACGGTGCCTCGCCGCGGCTAACAATAGAGAGTGAAGTGGTTGAGTGTGTTGACCACTTCACTAACCTGGGAAGTAGGATCAGCCCTGATGGCTCAGTGGCCGATGAAATCTCTGCACGAATACAAAAGGCTCGATTGACTTTCGCCACCTGTAGCGCTGCCATGATATCCCATTGTCTAATAAGGGTCGAGTGTACTACACAGCAGTCCACTCTGTCCTACTGTATGGCTGTGAAACATGACCATTGAAGGTGGAAGGAATGAGAAGGTTGGCTTCAGGTGTTTGACCACCGTTGCCTTCGTAGTATAGGCCGTATTCCGTGGTGTCACCGCGTGAGTAACCCAGAAGTCAGGTGTAGAGTTCAAGGGAGTAGAGGTAAACCAGTTGATACGGTTGTGAACTTTCATCGACTGAGATGTGTTGGGGCATGTGATGCGTATACCTAGCCACCGATGACCTCGTCACACAACATTGGCTGAAGTAGGTTCAGGCTGGAAAAAGGCCCGAGGTGGCCAGACTAAAACATGGCACCAATGGATGAAGTCTCTGACTGTTGATTTGAGCCATGTGGGGCGATGCAGACTAGGTGTTTGGGGTCGGCGAGACATGAGAAACCAGTGGTTGGAGACTCTAGGTGATCACATGGCTCAGAACCGATGTCAGTGGGGCAGATGTAGACACAGACATTATCCTCATCTTAACGACGCTATACCGAATTTCACCACTTTCTCATTCTTCGTTTCTCTTTTAGTACTTTATATTTCTTCTGACTGCATTCTCTTATCTTCATCTTGTGCCTCACTGTCTTTCTACTTGATGTAGTGATATGAGATGTGGCAACTCGGACCGTTACGCAGCAATGCCTGGTCCTGTGTTGATATTGATGAATTGAAAAACTGGTTAGTTGTACAAGCGATTGTCAATATTCGCGTTTATGTAACTAACCGATCGATATGTGAAATATTGTATTTGAAGGTAAAGTCTGATGTGAGATATTAACGAAAATATACAGTTGTTCAAATTCTTATTGTTGCGAAAAAGATTTACTAGAGGATATTCATGATTACAATAAAGATGGTTGTGAAAAAGGTTAATTTTATTGAAATCGATAGGTAGACGAATAAGATATGAACGGAAGGGAGTTGAAGTGGGAGACAGCATTGTAAGAAGAAGATAATAACGAGGTAAAAACAAGTGTATGACATGAGACTGTATAATTCAATGAAGGCTAGTAAAACTTCTAAGACCTTAAAACATGCGAAAGTTTACACACCTGAGCTTTTATGACTGACGTCGAGTAATGTCTATCGCTTAGATTCGAAATTTAATCACTATTAAAAGATCTCACTTCTGAATTTACTGCACAATGACATACGCAACATACTGCTTCCACCTAACTTAAACATGTTCTTTAATCGCAACAATTTTAAAAGTTCCATGTCACTGAATTTAATTAACATACTGATCCTGAACATACTTGTGATAGCCGCTCAAATTAATGAAGAGTGGCTCTCACGCCCCAGTAAATAACACTGGCGTCTGGAGTGATGGGTACTGTGTTCGAGTCCGAGTACATAAACGTGCACCTGGTTGCTGAGGTTATCCACTTTTGTCCTCAAGTTCAAAACCAGAACTGAGTGAAACTCAATTACCAAATACAAGTTTACGTGCTTAGCTGTAAAAAAATCATTTTGATAATTACTTACAGTAGCACATCATCGTACCAAATGGGCGACTTCACACTCGTAACTCAACAGTTGTGGTCTGAATGACGGCTGTCATTCATGGCTGAATTTCCGAAAACAATATCCATCCCTCTTAGCCATTACAGCTTCACTCATAATGTGACTACAGTTTTTCATACCCTAGTTGAAAAAGCATTTACATGATACATTCCACATCAAAAATTATTATGGACCTCTCCTTTTTCCTTCCTTATGAAGACCTACCTGGCGGACGCAACCAAATTAACAGATAGGGAACCAGTATATAATGAAGATCTGGGTCTTGCTGTTGAACGCTTACCAGAAAACTATAGTATTTTTG
Organism: Heterobilharzia americana; assembly: GCA_944470555.2. Classification (NCBI taxonomy): domain Eukaryota; kingdom Metazoa; phylum Platyhelminthes; class Trematoda; order Strigeidida; family Schistosomatidae; genus Heterobilharzia; species Heterobilharzia americana. Next base: position 64,934,318 of record OX104129.1, read on the forward strand.
ACTTGTGGAAATTAACGCCGCAAAGAAAAAAAGAAAAATGATATCCACAAGGATGCATAATAAAATACTTGGGAGATTCTCCCATACAAATGATCTTCATGAAAATGTTATTAATATGTACAGAATATTTTACTGAGATTTTTAGCCCCCATGTAATGAAGATATAAAAATAATTTTGTCCCTCTCTTTCAAGATGTATTCATTTTCGCCCAATAAACTGTAATCCATATCATTGATGAGTATGAGGATTCCAGGTCGAACACTTTTTCCTTGTAAGAAAAGTTCCGGTCGTTCTTGCAAAAGATTTTTCTCCAGCCAAAGAAGCAGATCACCTAATCGTACTACTGTCGCCGGTAAATCGACTTGATGTTCTTTTTGTTTGTTGAAGAGAAGCTCCGCTCCGCCCGAAAACTCTAAATCAAGTTTCATTGGGTTGTTTCACTCTAATAGATAACGGTGAGAACAAGTATAAATTAAAGTACGCTATGAAATAAAAGTTGGTCCAAAAGAGCTTATGGATAAACCATTTACTAGTAGAGAATATATCTTTAATTAGCTGGGTAAATAACCAGTAAAGGTAGAATTTACACTCAGTTATTATCATCATAGGAATCGGAATTACTACGTAGCAATTGAAGCTGCAACACTTTATATCACCATATGACGGTATAATGCAACTCTATATGAAACACAACGAAATGGAAAAATACAGTCAAATGTCATAGAAAGTTATACAACAAAGACCAGGTTGGTCAATCAACTGCAGGTCACTTCCATACTCATTTTATGTACTATGCTACAAACGACACAAGTTAAAGCAAATAACGAAACATACTAATACAAGCGAGATAACAAATCCGTGAATCTGCACTACTGCTATTGGTTCTGAACCATACCATTTGATCTTTAACAATCAACTTCAGCTGACTCAAAAAACTCAACCTGGAAGCCCACATTTTTTTACACCGGTTAGATCAACAAGTAGACTTCATTAATGCATGTCATGTTTTGTTCTGATTACACAGCTTTTTTCAGTCTAACCCTAAGTCAGCTGATATTGAGGAATACCAGGCCAACGAACAGATAACGGCGATCGCTCACTAAAACCGGGCTCAGATAACCATTCATTTCTGGCTGGGACGAAATTCAGATACAAAGGGAGACAATTTCTGATATGGCGTTCACCAGCCTTAACTCAATGGTGGACAGACAGACCATACTATTAGTAGTTATCACAGGAGAGCCAGTGGAAGATTGCTCCCTCTGAAGCACATGTTCAGACATTGATCACATATCTAAGCGTTAAGATGAATGTAGGAAAACTACAGCAACAAGACAATTGCGAAAGTAGCTTGATGATGAGAATACTAAGGTTGTTTTCTGCAGGAAACTGGTTAGACAGTTATCGGAACAGAATGTCAGTCGTCCAGAAGAAGCTCGGTGCCATTTTCAGCCTGCGTTAAATACAGCATTAAAGATCGTAACTGGCTCTCAAGAAGCGACTAAAAGAGAACAATGGGTTTCAGTAGTTTCAGAAACAATGGATGCATATGAGCGCATTCCTACAGGTTCTGAACACAATGAGGAGCGAAAGCAACTGGAGTGTAGATTAACAAGAGGCTTACACAATGATCATGGGCGGTGAAGGTTAAGAAGATAGAAAAGGCAGCGACGATAGGTAACACTAGGTAGCTATTAAGAATTATCAAGGGAGCTCGAGAAAAAAGGCGGAATGGGTGGAGAGATTATACGGAAAGATGGGTCTGCGATTTACTCGCAGCTGAGATGACTGGAATGATGGATAGAACACTTTGAGAAACAGTTAAACCAGCCTCCAGCTACCATTGTTTCCCGCTGTCCAGTCGGATCCTGTAAATAACATTCAGACAGGGCCCCTAAAGCTTGCAAAGTCGGAGAAGCTGTAAGCAATATGAAATGAGGAAGGGAAGTAGGCCAGACGGACTAGTATTAGAGGAATTTAACGATGACAGTAAAGGATTATTCAACAAGTTAGCTGAAGTTTTAGCTAGCGTATGGGAGTCAGATATGATCCTTTCTGACTAATTGATCCGGTCTTCAATAAAGGGGGAGAAATCCACAGGAGACTTAACTTGAAAAACATAGTGTCTAAGATTCTAGGTTCTATAATTATTAGACGTTTGAGTGGAGCCCGGGAACAGTAAACGCGAGGAAACCAGGCAGGCTTCAGACTTATTCGTGGGTGTATCCGCTACATGTTCACACTTCACCAGGTTCTGGAACACAGGCACAAGAGTAAAGTCCCTCTAGGTACTTCCTTAGATCAACTACATTCCTACTCTATGTGGATGCGTTGCCCAAGAGGACTAGGTCTGCCATCCACATGTTTGGGGATGATGTTAAATTCTGAAATTATTCAAGCATAAGAACAGGCTGCTCCCACAGGATGCCCTAATAACTCTTGTAAATGAGTCCATGGAATGGTAGTACCTAGAAATCAAGAGCATACCAATGCGAACAGATCACAATGATCAACATAACTACTTAATTAACGACATACTGCTGTCCAGAGTAGTTAGACACAAAAACTTAGGTCTCATAGATATTCACGGGCTTGAAATGTCAGAAAACTGCATGGTAGCAACGAACAAAGGTTTTCAAATACTTTTATTTATGTCAAAGACCTTTCAGAGCTTTACAGACATGTTTTGATTCTTATACCTTATTCGGAATATAAGATTTGAACAACGAGCTCATTTAAAGTACAAAGCTGATATTTTAGGTTACATGCAGAATATGGGCACCAAGATGATTACATAGCTCTTCAAGCTCTCTTATGAAGAAAAACCGAAGTGATTACGTTTCTTCTTGATCTTATCGTAGGATGACGGGGTGATATTATTTTAGCCTACTGCGACTCGAATAATTAAGCCACTAACTAATGACTTAATTTTCTCTTTCCTCCCCTTTACTGTAAGCTTGGGAATGAATTAACTCCTAACGTTTCTTATTTATTCCTCCTCTCCGAAACTGTTCATTTAGAAAGAAATCATTAAAGTGTCCATTAACGTGGTCGAATAGTCTACACCTAAAAATACTTTTCTTATTTGGGTCAAATCTTTTCCACGTTGAATGTGACTCGGATTACTTCAGTCAACGGAAATGTTATTACTCCTATCAGTATCCCCGAAAATTTCCAAACAATGTGCCTAGTGCACGTCATAAGAACGGTACTCCTTCGGTTACTCAGCAACTATGGTCGTGACGACTTACATCCACGGTTACTATCTCTATTAGTTTACATTACTGCCAGATTGCTTGCTGAGCTATTCAATATGTCTCTGTGACAGACTCAGCTTCTGGATGACTGGAAAGATGCTATAATCAGCCGAGTTTTCAAGGTGGACAGTAGGGAACTGGGACTGAATTATCGTCCCGTTAGCTTAACTAGTATAGTTATTTAAATGTTCGAGAAGGGTCATCATCATCATCATTATCAACATAGGACCAGGCATTACTGCGTAACGGTCCGAGTTGCCACACCTCATATCAGCACATCAAGTAAAAAGGTAGTGAGGTGAAGGATGAAGATAAGTGAATGCAGTCAAAAGAAATATAAAGTATGAGAAGAAAGGAAAGAGGAGTGACAAAATAGTGAGATTCGGTATAGCGTTGTTAAGATGAGGATAATGTGTGTATACATCTGCGCCACTGACTTCGGTTCTGAGCCATATCACCTAGGGTCTCCAACCACTGGTTCCTCTTGTCCCGTGGACCCCAACCACCTAGTCTGCATCGTCCTACATGGCTTAAACCAACAGTCAGAGACTTCATACATTGGTGCCATGTTTTAGTCTGGCCACCTCGGGCCTTTTTCCAGCCTGAACCCACCTCAGCCAACATTGTGTGACGAGGCAATCGGTGACTAGGCATACGTAGTACGTGTCCCAACCATCTCAGTCGATGAAGGTTCACAACCTCGTCGACTGACTTACCTCTTCTCCCTAAAACTCTACACCTAACTTCTGCATTACTCACATGGTGACACCACGGAATACGTCCTATACTACGAAGGCAACGGTGGTCAAATACCTGTAACCTTCTCATGTCTTCCACTTTCAATGGCCATGTTTCACAGCCATACAGTAGAACAGAGCGGACTGCTGTGCAGTACACGCGACCCTTAATAGACAAACGAATATCACGGCGGCGCCATAGGTGGCGCAAATTGGCAAAAGCCAATCGAGCCTTTTGTATCCGTGCAGAAATCTCATCGGCAACTAACCCACCGGGTTGATCCTACTTCCCAGGTAAGTGAAGTGGTCAACACACTCAACCACTTCACTCTCTATTGTTAACCGCGGTACCGCTGAAGACCAGTCCTGGAGCAAAAATTTGCATTTGGGTGGTGAAAATCGCATCCCAAACATTCTCAAATTCCCACTCAAAGTGTTCAGAAGACTCTGCATCTTGTCAGCGTCTTCACCTAACAGGACTATGTCATCTGCATATTCTAGATCTAAGGAAAATTCACCTGTGATCCGGTCAACGTCTTTGTAATTAGGTGACGAGAGGGAAACCTCCATAAGAATATCTATGATAAAATTAAATAAGAATGGGGATAGTGGGCATCCTTGACGGACACCACTTGATGAGTATAGCTCCCTGGACAACTCACCATAGGCTCTAACATGCCCACAAGTGTTCGAGTAGAGAGCTTTCAATAAGGTGATGTACTTACTAGGCACGCCTTTCAGTGACAGACACTGCCATAAGACTTCTCGATCAACGGAGTCAAATGCCGCCTTCAGGTCGAGAAATACAGCTATTGTCGGGCGTCTGTAAGCATGCCTATGTTCCAGGACCTGGCGCAGTGTGAATATTTGGTCGATACATCCACGGCCAGGTCTAAAGCCTGCCTGGTTTTCTCGGGCTTGCTGTTCCCGAGCTCCACTCAGGCGTCGGAGAATTATAGAACTTAGGATCTTAGACACTATGTTTGTCAGGCTGATTCCTCTGTGGTTATCACAAGAGGACTTCTCGCCTTTCTTGAAGACTGGGATGATCAGTGACTTAGACCAGTCGGAGGGGATCGTATTTGATTCCCATATACTGGCTAACACTTCCGTTAGCCTGACTAAGAGAACTCTACCACCATTCTTGTATACCTCAGCAGGTAGTCCGTCTGGTCCTGCTGCCCTTCCCGTTTCAGGCTACCTACCGCTTTCTCAACTTCTTCTAGTGTTGGGGGACCTGTCTCTATGTCCCATTCAGGGTCCGACTGGATAGCGGGCAGCGCAATGGTGGCTGGAGGCCAGTTAAACTGTTCCTCAAAGTGTTCTGCCCATCGTCCCAGTCGCCTTCCCTGCGAGTGAATCGCGATCCGTCCTTCTCCGCTATAACCTCACTAACTGTTGTTGACCATTTCCCCCCAGTCTCCTTAATAAGTCTAAATAACTGTCTACTGTTACCGATCGCCGCTGCCTTTTCCATCTCTTTAGCCTTTGCTGCCCACCACTGTTCACGATCGTTGCGCAGACTTTTCGTCAGTTTATTTTTAAGTTGCGCTCGCTCTTCATTGTACTCAGAGCCTGCAGGGATGCATTCACGTGCATCCATTAGTTTGGAAGAAGCTGCTGATATCCACTGGCTCTTTTTAGCCATTATCTTGGAGTCGGCTACAGTCTCCAGTGCTGCTTTTACAGTAGACTGAAGATGGCACCAAGCTTCTTCTGGATGAGTGACAGTCTTTTGTTCCGATAACTGCCTAGCCAACTTCTCACTGAACACGGCTTTGGTGTTTTCGTTGTCCAGCAGAACTCGTAGTGGTTTTGTTGCCAAATTTTTTCTACGTCCATTGAGACGCAGGCATATACGTGCTCGGACCAACGCATGATCGCTGTCCAAACACGTACTCCAGAAGGAGCGGCAGTCTTCCACCGATCCTCTCCAGCGATGACTAATAGCAATGTGGTCTATCTGTGTCCATCGCTGAGTCGAGCTCGGTGGACGCCAGGTCAGACAGTGCCTTTCTTTATGTCTGAAATTTGTGCTGGCTAAAAATAGGCGGTTATCTGAGCATAGTTGTAATAGGCGATCACCGTTATCTGTACGTTCAGCTGGGATTCCGAAAGTGCCACCTAAGTGCCTTTCTGCCTCACTCAGTCTACCCACCTGTGCGTTGAGGTCACCTGCAACAACCACTACGTCCGAACGTTTGGCTTTCGAGAGGAGGTTAGACAGTTTATGGTAGAACTCGTCCTTCACTTCATCCGAACTACAGTCAGTGGGTGCGTAAGCAGAGATTACAAAGAGACAACGGCGAGTCTCACTATTCCTTTTAGTTCTCACTGTGCCGTTCAGCCTCATAGCGCAGAGGCGACTATCAACTGGGATCCAGTCTAGTAGTGAGTTTTCTGCCCTGGTGCTTAATGCTATACCTACACCTGCAAGACCACGAGAGCTAGCTATCGAATCTCCAGAAACTCGAAGGGTGAATTTTGCAGATTCACCAGATTGGTCAGGAGAGGTCAGGTGAATAACCACACTTGGGTCCTGTATGCGTGTCTCACAAACACAGCACACATCCATGCCCGAGTTGCTAGAGTCTTTGCCAACGAAGCCTGTTGGCCAATTTGACGGAGGGTGCGGACATTGAAGGCTCCAATATGTAATTTGGAGCGTGGTTTAAGGAGACCAGGGATGCTGTTCTGTGGACTCAGATCGTTGTCGAAGGCTGCAGAGGTAGGAGAAATTGAAGATGATGCAGCATCATTAATTAAGAGACGTGAAGGAAGATTAGAAGGTAATGATGGAGGAGGAGGATAGCAGTCAGAAGAAACTTGGGTGCTGACAGAGTTGTGAGGGCGGTTGACACTTCCCGGCTGCCCACACCGTGGAAGGCTATTTCTTCTTAAGGTACCTGAAAGAGATTTGTGTGACCGCAGAGCCCATCGGACATCTGCTTGAGGCCTGTCACACCCAGCCTTTTGAGTATGATTATTTTGAATTTTTGTATTTTTGGGGCCGGATGAGCGAAAGGAAACGACAAGTGAACCAACACCGCCGGCCCGGCAGACCGTGGGGCGTGGTGGAGTGTGTTATTTTTGGGGCCGACCTTTTCTAACCCCCCTTCCACTGAGAAGGCAGCATCAGCTTGGCACTGCTGGTCATCCAAGGGAAACACCTTACTGCTGTCACACCCCATCCAGCTAGCAGCAGTACGACTTCGCCCTCAGACCCCCATCATAGTATAGCAATTTACACTATGACGGTAACTGCTTTTCGTCTAACCACTACCCAACAGACCTTTCTGGTATGGTAGGACCTCGAGGGAACAAGCGTTCCACCAGCATAGCTCGTTGGGTCATTGTGATATGCAAGCCCGACCACCACGTCAAGGTAGCAGCTATCGGTCGGGGTACCAGAGATAGAATGTTTAACCATATCGAAAACCATTCCCACATAACTGCAACATGAGTTTCATGCTTGTCGACCTTGCTCAATTAACCTTTTCATAACAAGCGAGGATTTTATGACAGCTCGTGCCAACAAGATGTTCGTAGAGACTGTGTTCACTGACTTCAGTCATAATGTTTTGCACGTTGAACTAATGAAGAACCTATCAAGTTTCGGATTCGATACTAGAAGGCAGGGCTGGATTAGGGGATTTTTATATAGTAGGAGAAAAAGCAACCTCGCCTGGTTAACTAGTTCACTAGTTACTAGCCGGTCCTAAGCCCGGGTAAAGAGGGAAGGTTGGGCATAGGGCTACCAACCCTACCCCGTAAAATAAATCCAACCGCTAGAGAAACTTCAAAGCACAGACAAAATATAAAACATAAAAACAAACTTATTCCTCACTGGAATCGGAGAGACGAAATGACGCCGGTTGGTGAAAGCCTTCAGGAAGCCAATTGGCCGATGTGTCTTCTCTCGATGAAGTGAAAGTAAGCGTGGGGACATGGAATGTCCTCACCATGTTTGAACCTAGCAAGGCAGCCCAGATTGCAAAGGAGATGAGAAGGTATAGCATTGGAGTGCTAGGAATCTGCGAAAGCAGATGGAATGGAAGTGGACTCTCCAAATTGTTAATTGGAGAGTCAATAATCTACTCTGATATTGTCACACAGACGACAACCACGAGCACAGGGACGGAGTGGCTATCATGATGTCATCGAAGGCTCCCATACAGTGGGAACCAATCTCCTCCAGGATCATGACAGTAAGACAGATTCAAATCAAAAGGAAGGAAAGTCACAATCATACAGTGCTACGCTACGTTGTGCACCTACAAATAATGCAGAGCAAGAGAAGAAGGAATTCTATAGACAACTGCAACCAACACTGGACAAGACCTCAGTTGGAGACATCAAAATTCTAATGGGTGACATGAATGCCAAACTCAGAGCGGACAACACAAGAGAACTTAGTATGGGTCGAGAAGCGCTAGGTGAAATGAACCAGAATGGAGAATTGTTTGCAGAATTCTGTGCATTCAACGATTTGGTGATTGCAGTGAGGCAGTGTGTTCAAGCACAAGGATATCCACAAAGCGACATGGTTTTCATCAGATGGACACACTAAAAATCAGATCGACTTCATCTCAACCTCAAGAAAGTGGAGACGTAGCCTACTTAACACAAGGTCAAGAAGAGAAGATGTAGGTTTAGACCACCATCTAGTGCAAGGAACCTTCCAAATCAAGTTAAAAGCCTTCAAGGAAGTTGTTGGTAGACCACAGTTCAAGTAGGGGTCCACGGGACAAGAGGAACCGGTGGTTGGAGACCCTAGGTGATATGGCTCAGAACCGAAGTCAGTGGCGCAGATGTATACACACATTATCCTCATCTTAACAACGCTATATCGAATCTCACTATTTTGTCACTCCTCTTTCCTTTCTTCTCATACTTTATATTTCTTTTGACTGCATTCACTTATCTTCATCCTTCACCTCACTACCTTTTTACTTGATGTGCTGATATGAGGTGTGGCAACTCGGACCTTTACGCAGTAATGCCTGGTCCTATGTTGATAATGATGATGATGACAGTTCAAGTACAACACCCAGAAACTGAAGGATGAAACTACAAAAGAAATCTTCACGCCAGCCATCAAGAAAAAATGAGAGATATCAAGCAACATTCCTGAAGAAACATGTGTGGATGAGCACTGGAAGTCTTTGAAAGAGATGTGGAAAGAAACCTGCATAACTGTATTAGGAAGGAAGAAGAAAGAAGACAAGACAGAATGGATCTCGACGGACATATGGAAGATGATAGCTGAGGGAGAGGAGGATGGTGTAGCAGAAGATAAACCAGTGCAAGGATGAACAACGAGAAGAGGAACTGAGTACAATGTATAAAACACTGGACAAAGAAGTGAAGAAGAGTGCACGGAAAGACGAAAGGCACTTCTATGAAACACTGGCAAGTGAAGCAGAACAGGCTGCTGGTGGGAGAGACCTGACAACATTGTATCAAATAACCAGGTTACTATCTGGGAAGAGATCAAAACAGATGAAACCAATAAAAGATGGTAAAGGAAACCTAATTATCAAAGGAAACGATGGGGTGACCACTTCAAAAAGCTCTTGAATCGACCACCACCTACAACTCGTCCAGAAATACCACCGGCATCCCAGCCACAGAACTACAAGTGAACACAAGTCCTCCGACCAAAGTCGAAGTCCTGAACGTCATAAAGCTACTGAAATGTGGGAAAGCAGCAGGACCAGATGGAATCCCGCCAGAAGCACTGAGAACAGACAGAGACAACAGTGGACATGCTCACACCACTATTGCAGAAGGTCTGAAAGGAAGGGAAGGTACCTGTAGATTGGAAGAAGGGCTACCTTGTCAAACTCCCGAAGAAGGGAGACCTATGTCTTTGCAAGAACTGGTGCGGAATCATGCTCTTGTCCACCCCAAGCAAAATATTAAGCCGCATTATCCTGGAGAGACTAAAGGATGCGCTGGATTCAAAACTACGACCGGAACAGGCTGGCAGGCTGGATTCAGGAAGTAACAATCATGTGTGGACCAAATTGCAATGCTACGCTACGCATCATCACAGAGCAGAGCATAGAATGGCAGTTAACTCTCTACCTCAACTTCATCGACTTTGAAAAGGCCTTCGATCTAGGCGTCGACCGAGAAGTAATTTGCCAGGCAGTTGCTTCAACAATACGGTTTTAGTGCAACAAGCCTGTACCAACCTCATTCAACAACTATATGAAGACGCCAAATGCCAAGTAATTCACAATGGGAAGCTCAGTAATGCCTTTGAAGTGAAGACAGGAGTAAAACAAGGCTGTCTACTATCACCTATGATATTCCTGATTGTGGTCGACTGGATTATGCAACAAACTGTGAGGACCGAGAAGAGGGGCATACGCTCGACCGAAGAAAAGCTCCTAGAAGATTTGGATTTTGCGGATGACTTGTGTCTAATGTCACACAAACTTGAAGATCTACAGGGGAAAACTAACAAGTTGACAGAAGAGGCAGCGAAGGAAGACGGGACTTCAAGTGAACGTAGAGAAGACAAAGGTGATGAAGATACCCAACCAACGCCACCACCACCACCACCAACAAGCCCCAATCACCATCAAGGGGAGAAACTTAAAGGAAGTAGCTTCTTTCACCTATCTGGGCAGCACTGTTTCAACTACAGGCAGTGGTGACACAGACTAGGACATCAAAGCCTGAATCGGAAAGACAGTAAGACAGGCGTTCATTAACCTGCAACCAGTGTGGAGATCTGCTTTACTGCACTCAGCATAAAGCGTTAACAACATCCGGATTTTCAACACCAACGTCAAGTCAGTGCTTCTGTATGGCTCAGAGACTTGGCGCGTCACGAAAGGCCTTTCCAACGAACTACAGACATTCATCAACAACTGCTTAGGCTCGTTACTGAAGCTCAGATGGCCACAAAGAATTAGCAACAAGGAACTCACTCTGACTGGCTGTCAACGAGTCAACCAACAACCTATCTCCCAACAAATATGCAGAAGGAAGTGGAGATGGATTGGGCATGCACTGCGAAGGCCAACTGGGGACATCACGCGCCAGGCCCTCGAGTGGAGCCCAGATGGGAAACGCCGAGTTGGGCGTCCGAGGGTGACATGGAGGAGATCTTGTGAGGAAGAAATGAGAGCTTCTGGGCTATCGTGGAGCCAGGTTCAAAAGATTGCAGAGAACAGAGTGCAGTGCAGCCTTATGTTTCACTAGGAATCCAAGCGACAAAGTATAATATAAGAGAAAAAGCGGAAGTGAATGGAACACTATCTAAGTGGCAACCCGAAATGAGTGGGGTTCCTCAAGAAACAATCTTGATTTCTCCCCTTTTCTCGTCCTATGCCAATGAACTCACACATGTGATTAAGTCCCCAGTGTTATTATTTGTCGACGATATGAAAATTAACCTGTAACGATGACGATAGATGCACTACAAGTGGACCTAGATCACTGGTCAGTCGGTCCAAGGATCTATATCTAGAAGGCGATCCTCGCAAATGTGACGCTAAGCATATTGGTCATGGCAGCTGTTATCAGTATTTAATAGATGGACCACAAATACCTAATGTCCAAAAAATTAGACTTGGGAGAAGTCATCAGTCACTTGAGAACGTCTTCGAAATGCAGAGGCCGCAGCAACAGCGTCCTGAGTGTTGTAGACTCCGTAGAGTATTCAAATGCTTCAATGTAGACCAGTTTCGGATGGTTTACCCCTTGTTTTGAGACCTTATCTCGAATATATTGCATTCAGGCAGCCAGTCCTTGCTTCACAAAGGATGCTACAGCACTGGAGCGCGTTAAGAGACTTAGTACTAAGTTGATGGCTGGTCCGTCGAACGTATCTTTTGAAGACCATTTATAGAAACTGGATCTTTTTTCAGTTTTATTGCAGAAGAGGCGACCTAGTATTAATATTCCGTATTCTTAGTAATGACGGGATTGAGTTTTTATTTCTTTCCTCAAGGACCGATCGCCTTTGAGGCCGCCACAAGAAAACTCAAAAACAATGGTCGAACCAACTAAGCATGAGTTTACGCTTTCCACATAGAGTAGTCAATGACTGGAAATGCATAGCCGAATAAGTGGTATCAGCTCATTCAAGGAGAAACTAGATCTTCACACAGAAACATACTACAAAGAACAACTTAGGCCAGTTGGCCTAATATCCCAATTACCGAAAACTTATAGAATACTCCCTGGAAGAAACCTACATAAGCATTGATGGGACTCTCGGTCGAAGCACATAACATCTAGACTCTTGAAAGCGAGATTGTATCTCAACAGTAATGCCACTGGCATGCATTAGCAGAGGTCATTGTCTTCTGTCTTTCAAACGACTGGTTGATAAGTACGTGAGCGAAAACGGCAGCAAGTAAAGGTGTACTCAGCCACCACAGTGTTCCCCAACATTAGTGTGTGCAGTTAGACCCATCACTTCCATATTATCATTAGTAATACTTATTCTCCATAAGTAATTCTTGCTTCTTTTTTTTATTCTTTAGTTGCCCTATTTCTCGCTGTAGTTGTAAAATAACACCTAATACTTACTTACAGAAAAAGGAATTGCAAAAGGCCAGTTGATCTCATCAACAGCTCTACTGCTCCCCCAAACCTGCAATTTACAAAAGAAAACCTACAAACACACAGTCACTACCTCTAAAGCTACAAGCGACTAACTGCAAAGATTTGTGCGACCACCGAACGAGTACAACCCAAAAAACCGACCCTCAAGACCTACAAGCGAGCTCAGAAACTACAGGTCTCCTATACTCGCACTATTATTGCCGAATGTTTTAAACGTTTGTAAGCACGCTTGTACCCTGAGATTTTTTTCGCGTATTTTGCGTTCATCATTTTAAATGAACAAATAAGGAAGTTTATGAACACCTACTGATAAGACAAGGTCACATGGAAATATTGTAACCGCGGGGCCGCGGCCCCTCCAATATCCAATATCTGTTGAACGAGCTTGTGTAAACCAGTTAACTTCTTCGCGCTCGCTTCTTGGTCTTGCAAAGCCGTTCAACGTCTTTGGCAGATTCTGATGCAGTAGATCCAGCCACTCATCTGCTATAGCTCTGGTATACATAACAGGAGGTCGGGTGTTGGTTAGTTTGCCTGGGACTGTGGTGCAATTGGCTGCATCAGATATCGAGTTACCAGATAGCTGTTCGGACTGGTAGTTAGAGAGGGTTAGGAATAGTAAAGAGATAACCTAGAAAGACAAATGTGTGTGGGTAAAAGACAAAGAAAAGTGAGGTGATGGAGTAATCTACTTACACCCTAGTAAGACGAGAGAGGTGCAAAGACATGAAGAACTTAGGTAAGTGAGGCTAATGTTTTGGTGAGTGAAAGAGATGAAAAGGTCTCAAATGATTGCAGCAGAAAGAAAGCTGGTGTAGAGGTAACATAGTTGGAATGGGGTGACAGCAGCTGATTTCTACTGTCTGACTAGTATTCTAACTAGGTGTAAGTCGTGGATCTCTGCATAACTATCTAGCCTTTTCTTGAAACTTTCAACAGATGAAGCGGAGACTACCTCTGTTAACAATGCATTCCAGCGCATACAGGCTTGAAGGAAGGTGACGTGTGGGCACACACGAAAATTTGTTCCTGGTGGGCAATTCTCTTGGGGTTTCTGGGAGGATCACCACAGTGGCCACCCGGTAGTACTCGTCTGCTTGAATGACTTGGGTTATTCAGCATTTTGCAAGCCATTGTCAAATCACCTCGCAACCCCCAGTAACTAGATTAGTTTAAGTTTGGGTCTTTTAAGATACCCTCATATGTTTTTTGCTGCTTCTGCACCTTTTGTGGTTCTCCTCTGAACACTCTCGGCTTCTTTTATTCAATCTTCAATTCCCCCTGCACTGCAAGATCTGTCTTTCTGATCACAGAGTCATTTTTGAATCTAAAGCTGTTTAAATGTGCGTCTTGATATTTTTATCAAGCTCTGGCTCACGCGGTTTTTCCAAATGTTTCCCGTCTTTCAGATTATGCTCATCTTTAAGAGAATCATGGTCCTCTGTTGGTCAAATATCAACAAACAGTATTAGATTCATCCTATAAGTCCTCGAACGTCGCGCTGTAGGAACGGCGAACTATGTTTCCCTGAGCTTTCCAGCTGCGTAAATGGAAAGTGGTGCTTGTTGGAAATGGTCACAGTTCTTGTCTTGGTTGCCAGAAACCTGGGGTGACAGAGACAGTCAGTAACGAATAGTCAGTTCTCTTCTTGTATTGCTGGCGACGAAAGTCTACAGGTGGACAGGAAGCTTCTAGATTTCAACTGACCTGTACCACACAGCTCTGAATAGGCATGTAACCTTTTTGGGGACGTATCAAGAGAAGGGGCTGCAGAAACAGGTGGCTTCTCTTAATAGTTTCAAAACTTTGTCGACATAGTTCTGCTAAAAAATGTCCAATATCTAGTATCTTTTTACAAGCTAGTGTAAACCATCTGATTTCCTCTCGCTTGCTTCTAGGTCTCATATAACAACCTTAGGTCCTAGGTGGATTCCGGTGCAGTATGTCAGCCGGGTTGTCTGCTGTAACTCTGGTCAGCCCGACAGGTGGTTAGGTTTGGGTTACTTTGGTACTGATTGTGTGGCTTTTCCAAGGATGTGGTGCAGGTGAGTTCTTGGAGCGTCACGCCTCCAGACAGTGGTTCAGACTGGTCGTAAAAGGAGGATAGATGGGGAGAAAGTATGTCCGGAGAAATCAGAGGAGGAGATTTAGCCACCCTTATTGTCAATAATGTTGATATTAATTTCTGAGCGCACAGGAACACAACATTTTTACAGGTGTGAATAAATTTCCACGCAAATCATATGTTGCTTTAGAGCAAGTCATTTTAGTTGCTGGAATGCTCATGTTGCACGTAAACCTAATGTAGGATATCAGCAAAACAAGTGTGCACAAACTAACACCATGGGCAGTTGGAAGTGTTGTCTTCGCATTGACAAAAACTCGGGGTTTGCACCTAAGGATTACAAGGATTACCTTGAAAAAAGCAAAGATTGAAGCTAACACTTTCATGTTATGTTTGTCATGTATTTTGCTTCTTACTGGTGATGAAAAGCTTGTGCATGAATATATGTGTGTGGTTTGTCGTTTGCCGTTCCTTAGTGAGTGCAGGACCGTGGGTTCTATTCGTCCCTGTATCATTTTTCATCAGACATTGGTGGTCTCACTGAATATCACGACCGAAGGCCAAATACGTGCTTTTTCCTACTCCAGCTTAAAAGTGAAGTTGATTTATTTGCGTGCATCAGGTAGACATTCAGGAACTTTTGCCTGCCACTCTCCCCTGGCCATAACAACCTTGAGGTCGGTGAGTATGACATGTTCTCATTCACTTTCGTAATGGGTTCCAGGTCTTGACGATTATAAAGTTGTAGTTTGTTGAACATTATTCGTCTCTCCGCATTGTCCTTCGCTGTTGTAAATGGGATGACAATGTTCTGCTGGCAACGGATAGTTTTATCACGGGTTTATTCCTTTAAAAACTTAACTTCGCCGTGGCGACCTACGAGGCTTAGGGGTTCACTTATAAGTGGAGAGACAAGGTAGAGAAAAGAGGATCAAAATTCAACATGGAGGTAGTTTTCCATTTATATGCTTCTCAGTACCTGTACTTTCCTTGCTATCCCATTAAATGTTTGTGCTTCGTCTATTGAAAACAAGCAAGAATTTACTTCTCGTACTGCTTGCTAGTTTAAGACTTGATTATACGCTGAGTATTGTAGGAAGATGTGACTGCGTGTCTTTAAGTAGGGAGTGCTCGATTATGAGAAAGTGTCTTCGGGGTTAAGACTGAAATTTCAGAGCAGATCTGGGAGAATTCTCACTTTGACGTTAAGAAGGCCTAATATGCAGTGTTACACAGGATAATGATGGGGCACCCAGTAAATCTGATAATTCATTAGATGATAAGTATTAAGTCAGTAACCTACGAAACTCAGTTGATTTGGAGGCCTTCACTTCAACAAGCAGCCTATTCTGAATCTCAGGGCAAAAAATCCGCAAACAAGCGGGACTTAAGCGCTTTAATTTTGACGCTGTGAGCGTGGATGTGCAGATCATGATAACCGTTGTGTTCCAACTGAAACTCACCACTGGCTGTAAAAATGACTTTGTACCCTGGTAGTCTAGCTGTATATCCTGACATACCCCCTACTTTTAGTTTGTGTTTAATGCGGGTACCACTCAACATAAACTGACAGAATTCTAGAAGTAGCTGTATGCGTCGTATGGAGTAGTAACTTAGAGTCTTTGAAGTGTAAGTTACAGATTATGCATCCCATGAGATCTTGGAGTTGCGATTCTGTGATGCGACCTGTTGAGCAAGTGAGGGGTCACCTGAGTATCTTGACCCAGGTTCACAGACACTTTTGAGAACAGGTATTTTCGCAGACTGACGAAGTGGTTAGATGTCTGTTGAGGGAGCAACAAAACATATCCAGCTACAGCTGCGCATGTTCAACCGACGTTCTCAGGAAGTACACCGTGTGGGTATTTTACCGAACTTCCTTTGTACCACCGCTTGGAAGTGGAACAAACTGGCATGAGAGAGTGCGTATGCAACTTTTAGGCTGTTAGCAGACAAGAATGGTTTACCATGTTTGGAGCGGCTGCATATGTCGTTGATGCGCAAAGTAAGGAGAACAGGACCTGACAGGCTGTCTTGAACTACGCCAGAAGTGATTGGTGTGGGTTTTGAGGTATGTGGATCTACTCTCATGCACATACTCTTTCTTATTATTCTCGTGGTTTGTCGGTCATGCTACTGTGTTGGTTGTTGAGGGCACCGTGGTGTCTGGTGTCTCGTGAATGTGTCTGTGTAGGGGATCGGGGTCACTGTCTGACTGGTAGTATCACTGCAGGATTGGCAGGCTACAAGTAATTAGTTTGAGGATGACTAATTCGTTTATGTGCCATGGACTCAGGTGGTCATTCTGAACTAAGAGTTTCAGGTTAAGATCTCCGAAACATGACATATTGAGACTGTGGACTTTCGCTGTACTCGGAGGTCACCATCCTGGGTCAGAGGTTTAAGAATGGGAAGGGTTTGTCTGCGTTAGCTTATCTGGGAGATGCGCGTTTCATGGGTGCATTTGGAGGGATCAAATAATAATAACATTTATTCCTGAGTATGCAGGCAAACAATGTTTTTTAAGGGTGTGAGTAATTTGCTACACAAATTGCATATATCTCTATGACAGGTAGTCTTTATCCACACCTATTCTGTCACTGAAGGATACAAGTGCTGCATGTTCACATAGTGAAGCACCCCAGCATATCGCTTGTATCTCTACCATCGCCACCTAAACCAACGACGTCTTTGAATAAACCTGGACAAACGCAGGGGGTTTTGTCTTTCAGTGGTCACCTGTTACCTTGTCGGCGGCGGAACAGTGCTAACCGACTTATAGGTCAAAACGTGTTCTGTCAGCTTATGTTGCCTGGTGGGATGGGCTGGTTCCCAGACATCAATGTGCTACCGGCCGCCGTCATTTTGGGTGAAACTGCATGGAATTTCGATCCACGCACGTGTCTCTGACAGGGAGCAAGATCAGGAAGTGCCTTCAATTTTTCACGGAATATTGACTTGTCTTGTGTCTGTTTGAGGCACGGAAGTATCTCGCGTTACAGAGCCTGGTGAAATGTAATAACGTTGGGAGGGAGTATTTATTAGTCCCCTTTCTGAGATGCCGGCCCGCGCCTACTGGCCTAAGCAAACCACAGGCCTGGAGGAAGTCATTTTCAAGCGGTTTATTGCAAAACTGTCAGGCACATTAAGGACGATAGCATCATATGAGGAAATCGGTCGTATGCTGTCTTTGGTGGTCATGAAGTTCAAGATCTTCAGTCTTCCAGCTTCACGGATTGGTTTACTCCCGGCAATAAAGATGCCACTCATGCTGGGGGCACAAGCTACGGACCACAAACAGCAAAACAGAAGTGTTTTCTGGAAATAAGGTAGCAAGATTGCAAACTTAGTTGTGACACAAGCAAGTTAATAGCTGACTTTCGGGCCTCGCTTTGGTAGCAAACTGGGATGTGAAACGACGAAATGTCATAACTCTTGGCTGAGTATCTAAGTGCATTATCATTCGGCAGGTTGTTCCAGGATTCAGATGATGGCGTACGGTACAAAGATTTTCTAACGCTAGTTACAGTAAATGGATAATTTTGATTCAAAAACTGCAATGTACTGTAGCTGGCAACGATTCATGGGCATCGAGTGTCAGCCACCAACGTTCAACAAGTTCCTAGATTATTCCCGACCCGACTGGCCAATGGAGGAGACATGATGGGCGCGTAGTAACGTGTATTTGGGGGTGAAAGACTGAAGGCCAAACTGGCGGAAAATGAGGCTAATATATGGGTAGTTGGTTGTTTAAAATAATAATAGTGATCGACCGATCCACCGCCTGTCTGTCTAACTGCAGACGTGGTGAAGTACACTTTGACTGGTCCCCCTCCGGATCAGTAGCTTCTCTCTCGTTCCAAATAGGATGACATGCACAACTAGCTCATAATGTATGTGTGTACATTCCACACTTTGTAAGCAAAAATTGTGGCCAGACAGAAGTCAGCTTGCTTGATTCCATACCCAGAAGGAAAACGCAAGAGATATGGTGTGCACCTGGCAAATCGAGTCATACTCTTCAATAAAGGATGCCACATTTGAGCAGTTTGAAGATACATCCTGTCAAGCAGGAGTTACACAGTTGGTAGGAGCACCAAATGAGCAGGATATAAAATTCAACCCGATGCTCATTAGATGCCCTGTTTCCCTCAGTCATGTTTATAATAAGTTCGCTAACAGAGATTGCCGAGTTTCAAATAGTTTCATGTTCATCAACTAAAGACTGACGGTGTAGAAGTCAAGGGTAGTCCAAAAAAACCCCAGTTGTGGTAATGTGCTCAACTATCTATAATACATCGAAAACAGGGCCAGTTTATAGCAAAGAAGGTAGTGGGGCAAGAGGTACTCACTCTATATCATGGCCAAAAATGTGTACCTCGATACAGCTTCATCCTTCATCGAAGCCTGGCCCATTGGTTATGAAGAGGTGGATTCACTCCATAGCTCAAAGGGCAAACTAAGAATTGGGAAACAAGTTTTCTTAAGTAGGTAACTTTTTCCTACTAAGAACGAAATTGTATATAAATGGAAAGATTAGAAATGAATAAGTAAATACAAATCAGCTAAGGGCCGATGGCAGACTATCAATCTCCCTGGTTAACACGCCACTCGCAAAAAGAGCAAAAACCATCTAAAGTATACTGGCCGATGGCAGAAAATATCCAAAACATTCAGAGCATGTTTATCAATGAAGTTCATCCCAGCTCGGCGTTGTATGACGAAGCTTAAAAATTCTTAGGCAAAGCATGCTCTCACCCACTTATAGAAGGCGGTACAACAAGTCTGTTTGGCACGAACCCGCCTACTTCCCCTGGGCATAGACATCGCATTATGAAACTGTTGCCCTTATGAAACAGGAAGTGACTGCCAAACCCAGTTTTCTTCCTCATACTAATATATTTTTCCTGCATTGAAAAAACCCAACCGTTATGCTTTTAGTGAGCGTAATATTAAGAATAAAGCATCCTAGATGAGAAAACTTAGATAGCACGACAAGCGGGTTAAAAGTTTTTCCTCAAAATACCCGTATTTTTGGAACAAACATCACACCACTATTGGCAGCTGTGAAAGCCTACTGCCACATTGGCGTGGCTTACGGAGTATGCAGCACATTCAACTTGGTTCCCTCATGCTTTGACACTTTGGCTCCTGTGTCACACCAGGTCGCACTTACTCTTGGGAAGTGTTGTATCAGTTCGCCTGTAGTGATTATTCGTTGCTACCGGCAAAACTCCTGTATCACTTGTCCTGGCAAAGCTCAACGCTAGCCGTAATTATCTGACGTCTGAAGCAAGCTTCTCAGACCTTATGTGTGTAGACATTTCACGACGCTTGGTACCCTGAATGCTCAGAACGACGCAAGCTAACCCATGGCACTCAAGCCTTCTTCATGTTCATACCTACCATCATGGACAAGCCCAAAAATTAACCTTTGATTAACATCTTTGCCGCAGCCAACCTCGCCAAATTGTTGACAGGTACACTGATATGAAACGAATGTCTGTTCAAGTTTATCGACAGGCATATTACGGATGCACTGGTGAGCCTGGTTGTTTGGTACTTTGCCCTCAAGAAAAGGCTTATCCCACGTTGCCGTAAGGGGTGAATCAAGTGCCCTAATCTTGAAGGGAGGACCGAAGTCAGGTGTTAATACGCTGTACTATGCGGCCGGGTTTATCCTAGTGACGAAGACAAAACCTATGCCTCAACAAGAACCTAAGCAACACATGGATGGGTGCACCATACCCCGCCGTGTATATCATATTACATTTATGTATAGACATATATTCCTGACAAGTTCTCGACAAGTAACTGAGATTAACCGAACATGGGCTTAGGAGACTGCGGAAACAAATAACGAGTGATAGTTTGATAATTACAGGCGACAAGTGGCCTTATTCATCGGATGAAAAACACACGTTAAAAACTGGTCACAAATTGGCCTGAAGAAAGCCCTTGTTGTATTGCGTAGATATGGTCGTCGGGGTCACCGCTGTCTTAGGTTCAAACCCCCAATGTGTATTGATAATAATAATGGTAATTTGTTCCCGAATTTAGAGGTGCATATGGTTATAATATTTAGTGATGTAAAGCCTTCGGTCATGTTTTTTACAGTCTCTTCTTCATCCCAGGTGATGGGAATCCCCAGTCTGAAAGAAAGAAGGTTTTACATCATATACAAATAGTGCGCTTCGGGTTAAATGCTGAATTTTAGTCTTGCCTTCAGGTTATCTGGCAGAAACGAAAGTCATGGTTAATGAATATGTAAAAGCATCATTTGAAAGGAAGGGGAAGCAACTCAGCAAACTTTCTGTCGAAAAGAGTAGCGCTGACCAAATTACCCGGGTGCTTTGTTCTGAAGGATCATATATATTGAGGTAGGTACCACGGCAGATGCAAGGTATTTTTAAAGGGACATGCATCTCCAGGTTCATTGAAACGTCAAGCTACGCTGCATAAACAATAGTAAATGATGCTGATAATAATTTATCACCTCCCGGATGAAACGATCTATTTCTGTTTGCTCATGCTGAACTGAACATTGTTCACCATAGCCGCCATAATGCTTTGCATCGCGCCTGGTAGGTCTGTGAACAGTGGCCAAATTCCCATGAATTTCGAGGCCAAGTCAAAAATTCCGCCGCATAGATGAAGTCGTGATGTCAACAGGAAGATGGTTCAATATTTTCAGGCATATAATAGGGGAAAAGTTGACTGGGACGGATGTCCCAAAAGCTTTCGTCTCAACACTGCATGCTTGATCGCGTATACCGTGGCAACTTTCTGGTGTGAAGGGAATTTCCCAACTAGCTGCAAAGGACACTTTACGTAAAATCCTGGAGGAAAATATAAGGTTAGTCTTAAGACGTTTCATCCAAAGTGGTTGTAGATTCGGGGACGTATATCGAGATATATAATCCTGTACACATTCGTAACCAAGCAGCCTAGATACAAGGTACCCCTGGACACTCCCAATCTCAAGTTTATCGTCTATGCGTATGCTCTCTGAAATAAACGCACAGCGTTCTAACAGCGGTTGAGCGCATGTTTTGCATGACAATGATTTAGCCTCCAAGCTGTGAGAGTTACGAATTATACAGCACGGCAGTATTCTGGACCCGGTAGTTAGTGTTGCAACCTGTTAAGAGAGTGTGAGGTCGTTAGAGTGACTGATCCCTAAGTCAAGGATACCACGGAGGCTCGGTGGCATCACAGCTTACCGAGAGAACTGCAGACGAATAGAAGGCGCTCCAAAGCATATCGAACCACACTTACCTAAGTTGAACTGGAGGTTCCATGCGGCGGACCAAGTGGCTACTAGGTCAAGTTCTCTCTGTGCCAGCCTTCGGAAGGGGAAGGAGTCGTCACACGAGGATGTGTGTGCATTCAAAAGCCACCTGCACCTACACCGAACCTACCCTGGTATCATCGAGTTCAAGCCTTCATGCCACTGGTAGTGGTGATTTTGCGATTTCGTCTCGTTTTGGTTCTGCATGTATTGCTTTTCCCACTTGTACTTTGAGTAGTTTATTAAACCTTTCCTAGTTTCTGCATAAATTTCTTGACAAAATCATATGTGGCCAAACTTCTGGAAATGCATAAGGCCAGTACATCGCAAGCTTTAGATAGTCTGAGTCTTTCTGTTACTCACACAGTATACTGTTTATTTTGTCCGCATAAATGCTATTATGTATGCCGTAATTCAGTGTTGTTTGGCTGCCTACTAATGCTGGATTTCAAACCGTCTGAGGCACCAAAATCATGGGCTCCGTAGGGATTTTGTGCCCTATTTCAAACGTATTGGTCCCCCTTTGTTGCTACCTCAGACATTTCGGCGAGACATATTACGTCAAATACCACGAAATTTGTGGGCGAAGGTTCCACTTTGTTTGCGTCTTGGTAGAACAGGTATGACGGACCCTTTTGAACCCAGTGTGATGGCTTTTTGTGGCGTTGTCACATCAAAAGGACGCTGATTATCTTCTGAGTAATGTAATCATAGTGTCTGGTTGGGATAAAATTTCAGCCTAAAAGGCTTTAGAAACTCCCTGAAATGTGGGAGGGTGGAAATCGAGCGTTCCGTCAGCTGATGGAACATTTCAGATCACTCGGCTATCACCTCGATTCTCCAACTACTGGTTTCTATTTTCATGCGGACCCAAATCCGGAACTTGGCAGAATGTATCAGACCAACGGTGAAAGGTTTCATGACGTAAAATGTGGACTTCCGGTCGGGGTCCACCTGAGCCGTTGGAGACACTTCCCGGATGTCCAACTGCTCCTCCGCAACTGGCAAAAAATCCACGTGGACGCCGTCAGAAGTGTTATTCCTGCGTGCCGTCTTGTCTTTAACTTCTTACGTCGAATGGAGCCAAACTTACCTATCTGCTTTCGTCTCTATTTAGACAGCAATCATTAAACTGCCAGCACATCAAATAATGAGTTCATCAGTAAAACAATTCACATACCCGTTGTAACCGTGCATTACACTCCTGTCAAGTTCGTAAGGCTGAATATCTCACAGGTCGACTGCATTCTGATACGAAGCTTACCGATAATACGTCCAATTCGAAGTACATTCTGGTGTTATTTTCCGAGTGCTAAAGTCTTACTAGCACTTCTATGCAGCCCAGGAAAAAAGCCAGGGTCAAATTTAACGGTTGACCAAGTGTAGATTTCTGCATTCGCCCTTGGAGACAACTACAGCTGCCTGGCCTGAGACTGTTGAGGGGTAAATCTATGTGTGCGAATCCACTGTGTTGAGTTATTGTCCAGCATTCAGCCTGCCTCTGTCTGTACGAGAATGCTTGCGATACTTGCAGGCATGGTACCTGCTTTTGATGTTACCTGCGCAAAGTTAGCGTGCCTGCGTTGAGCGGGAAGTCTGAAATCTGTGCCCGTTTCCTGTGGCCTTTCATGTCATGGTCGTATTACCACTCTAGTTCGGCGTCCACCTGTTGTTTCCCCCTGGGCTCTTTGTGTGGAAGAAAGTTTTCGCAAATTGCAGTTGAAATATTCAGTGAAATAACCCATAATAGGTTTTCGCATCACAAACACTGCCTGTTGCTGAGTTATCATTATTTGTTGCAGGCTAAAGTTCCAAGCTTGTTGCTGTATTCCACCTACGGAAGATCATGAAAGCACGGGAAGTGCGGCATGCTCTTATTTACTACTATAAACATCCTCATTGTCCCTCAACCACTACACCAGGACCAAGGAACCAGGATGCCATTGTCTCAGTGACCATGGATATTACCTGAGTATTTAACAATGTGATGCACTCAGAAACACCGTAAAGGATTCTAAATAAGGCTGGCATAAGAGTAGCATTTAAGCCTGCAAACTCACTTAGAAGCAAGCTTCATGGATTAAAAGATCCTATTGATTCAATCAGACGGAATAACTTTGTCAAATCCCTTGCAGCAACTGCGAAGTCAGATAATAATTTTCATTCCTGAATTTACAGGTATATAGCATTTTTGCAGATACGGTCAGCGCATTAAGTGGTGAAAAGTCCTTTGCAATGCTGTTTGCTATCTATTTTAATCCCAGGTGATGGAAATCTTCAGGATGCAAGAAGGGAAATATCACATAACATGCAAATAATGAACTTTAAGTCACATGTCGAGTTTTTGTGATGTTTTGATGATGTTTTCTGGCAGAAATCAAAATTGCATCAAGTGAATATGTTTAAACTACGTACGAAGAGGGGGGCAATTTAGCAAGCTCATTCTCAAAGAAGCAGTGCTGGCTTATTCACTCAAGGGTTTTCGTGAAAAGATCATGAATATGAAGGGGAGTACCTCGGCGCATTTTGTGTATTGTTAAAAGTTTCGTCTCCAGGTTCATTGAAACCTCAGAATATACCGTGTGGACAATAACAGAAGGTTTACGCGAGTCACAGTAGTCGACTAGGTTTAGTTCGGCTATCTGAGCACAAAAAGTTGATTAATCCTGGTAAGGTAAGGAATTTAGAAAGAAGCCCAGGCATATCCCCACTGATTGTTATGACCGTGTCTGTAAAAATGACATGCACCTGCAAATTCCGGAATAAATTACTATTATTATTGTTATTACGCCCGGCCACACAATTGGATGGGAAAGGGTGAAAACATTTCCAGCTAAAAATGCAGGGTGGAGGGAGAGATTGATAACTGAAGCTTTGTTTATCGAATCAATACCCAACACATGCAACAGGAATGACTTAGCACCTTTCCCGGATATGTGAAAACTCCCACTACCCATGCTGCAAATAGTGCATTGAAATTAGGACCTCACGAAGGATTTCTCAAAGTTGTGAAGTTATCTTGACATGGCTGTGGACAATAAATTATGTCCGAAAGGTAATCTGGCAGAGAATAGCGCTACACCGTATGATAAATCTAGTGAATCAGTTAAAGTGGAAGTACATTCGACCGTAGCGCATGCGATTCACCTTTATTTCAGTGCACTCCTATCGGCCCTTGAGCTTGGTTCAGACTACTGAGGCGCCCAAAGAGTTGCGGAAAGCATGCGCCTCAGTGTATATGATACCCTTGTAGGGTACACGGATGCGTTGTATAGTCACGAAGTGTTAAATATACCCTATTGCTTCAGAGTTGTGACATTAGTTCATCGGTCTCAATCGTGCACGTGGACGTAAAGGGGAATGAAGAGGTATAGATTTTATGATTTTACCAGTAAAATAATTTGGGGTTTATTTTCTTAGTTTTGAGCGTACAGGTCGTAAATCTGGTTTTCGATTCCATTGCGACGGCGTACTTTTTAGTGTCGTTGCTTGTGTTATACCGTCCTTGGTTGGACCGAATTGACCAGTCTCCATTGGCAAACGGGCACCTGTGGGGATGCCTTGATATACCTGTGTAGTTCTGGTTCTAGTAAAGATGGGCGGTGGCTGGCAGTGGGATCCAGGATGCTCATTTCATCCCATTTGGGACTCGTCAGCCGGAATCCAGGTGTGAACAACACTGCTCACCAAGAGGCAGGTACATCCAGCTGATGAGTCCCCAAAAGGACAAAATGTGCATCCTGGATTCCACTGTTGGCCACTGTCCGTCTTAATTAGGTGAGTTGAGCACCTTGAACAACCACAGATGTTGCCTGGAATTCTCGGAATGTGTTCCCTTTTTCAGAGACCTGAGCAGAAACCGCTCAACAGAAGTAGAGGAGGTAAATGAGTAGGCAGAAGACGGATTTCAGAAAGTCGTCACTGGAGGTAATGTGCAAAACCTAAGACGCCTATTGACTCCGCGTGGGCTATAACTAACAATGCTATGTGTTGTTAGAATGCCATCAGTTAGGGTAAGCTTTGCGAGGCAAAGGTAGTACTGAGAGTTACATGAATACTTCAGGTATCGTTCTGGGCAAACAGACCTCACTTGTTTCGTCCTGAAGTCACCAGTGTCGCTGTAGCCCTGATATGATGAAGTTGCTGGTGCCAACGCCATTCACGGCGTGAACAGAGAGGGGGAAGTTTATTTCAAACAGACCAAAGTGTATCCCTCAGACGCTGGCTTTTCAGCTGTCCGCGGTAGATAATTTTGGTCAGGGTCGGTCGCATAGGCAAGACTGGAGAGAACAGACGTTGTGTGAATACTGAAGCATTCCGAGAGCACAAAGCAGGACACCTCCACTACGGAAGCGTCTGAAAGGGACTGTACTAATTATAAAGTGTCAGCTGCACAGATCAATCGCAGCACTACCATCAGTGTTCCGCGTGGGATTCTTGTGCGTGGAGCACTTAGCGGGAGGGTTAGAAGCAATGTCTTCCCACAGCACCGAATCATAGGCTCGGAAACGCATCTTGTAAGCTCGCCCTGATCGAGTTACCAAGGCAAGCCATGTAGGAAGGTAAGACTTTTCTGGCAATACTCCCTCAAATTTGATCATTGTTTTCGTTTAGTAAGCTTCATGGACCGTACTATCGGCGTGTACCTGGGACAAAACTGGTTACCAGAAAGAGAAATAAGGGTAGCATCATACTTGCGTCGGACACCCATTTTGGGCGACAACACCGATTAGTCCTTCATTCATACGGAGTCCTAGTAATTGCAGTTGTCAGTGTACACTATGTCATCACAACTTTATGTGGAGAGCACAAGATTCAAGATCAAAGTTGTGCCACCCAACCCACCTTCAGGAATATTCAGAAGTTGAGCCACTGACTGAATAAATCCCGATGTCGGACTGACCTTGTTTAATCTGCCGAATAACTTTGTTTGTGTTTAGCTACTTTATTCTTTGCAAAACATTGACGTTCTTTCTTCAAACGCTTCGCCCACGTGCCTTAAATAACGATGGCTAAGGCGCTGCTTCTAATGTACACAACAATGAGTTCATATTACCAAAATGACCACACCTGTAAACTGGTTAGTTTCCACATATATGTATAAATATACACATAACTTCGCATTCATGTGGCGCTGGACTCTTGAAAACAAAGTGTTGCTCTACTGTTATCGATATTTTGTTTGACTCAACTCAAGTTTGCGTTATGTAGTGACTGCGTATCCTCTGACTGTCGGTTGGAAACCTTCACTGACCGATCTGGTTCTTGTAAGCAGAATTTTCACCCTATTTTGTCAGAAAAATTCTGGTTGATTTTCGGGCATTTGATAGCTGTATTTAGTGAGTAATTTTTTCACACTGTTGTATGCACTCTATGACAGAGAAACTCCTGGATTTTGTATTCAGTTATTGGCGTTGTTGGGGTACCATTTTAATTTTGATATAACTTATCATAGTTTATTAATACCACAGGTTTCAGAGTGTCACATCATGTCTTGATTTTGTCAAAATGTAATCTTTGACTGCGCATGACTCCAGGAAGCTGGATAGACTACACATAAGGGCTCGGTAACTCGTCTGGTTGTGATGAATCGTTTTCCGAGTTGAAACCGAAGTACATGCGCACTTATATCTGCCTGAGTACCAGACCGAAGTGATCAAAAAGTTGGAAATGGGGCTACGTTCCTTACAGCATATGCATTGCTTCTGTGCAACACACCCACCTTGTTAGTGAATGCGCAGGTTGTAAGCCGCCTTTAACTCTGAAATACTAACAGAAACTGTAGTGCTTGAACAACGTGTAGTGAGGCGCCCCCCCCATGCAGCGGATGCAATGGGACTTATCGTTGATGTCAACCTTTTATTTAGATATATGAAAACAGCCATTCGCTTCACGTTTCACAATCAAACAGTGTTCGCCTTTTGTATCACCTTCTAAATCCAGTGATATGCCGTTTACACGTGCCGTTAATCTCGGGCTGATCGTTAAAATAGTTACTGCCTGACAGTAGACCATGGTCTTATTGGGGAAGTTGTGAACGGTTGCTTGAAGTTCCACTACTCTAAGTATACGTCAACAAAACAACGGTCAAGTACTCCCCTCATTGACATGGGATATGATAAACCTTTGTTTGCCTTCATAAGAATCTGCCTTCACCCAGTAGTCTTTATGCCAATAACAATCAAACACTAACGAAAGGCATCTGCATCTCATCACATGAGCATTCTTTCGCAAACTGCAATGGTGATCACACCGATCCTAGGGCAGTCATTGACTTCAGAGATCGGATAGGCATAGTCTGAACCACCAATAACATGATCAGCGACAGCCTGTATGAATTAGGCATGCTACGTACAGAAATACAGTGATTCCCTCTGGGACGTTATTTGAAAACTTGCTGTGACCATCCAATGGAGCACAGAAGGAAACTGCGGTTACAGGAAACTCCATGCCCACCAAAGAGATGGCTTAGCATTGTTGCAGATACACGACACCGCCCAAGAGGTTAGCTTTATGGTTGAAAAAGGATTTCAGCGGACGCGAAGACATTGTGCAACCAGGACTAGGCCATTCTGTGGGCATCAGAAAACTTGGGCTCGGCAAAGAGGCATGTGTGCTGACATTCACTCCAGTTCACGTAAGCAGTGCCCTCGAAACGGGGAGAACTCAGTGGTTTGGACTCAGCTTAACCTCTCAGCTGAAAAATATGTATACCTCTGGGGCTTTGCTTCAAACTACAGTCACAATTTCAAGTCTACCACTGCAATCACATACGAAGATTTTTCCGCGCATGCTTTAAAACTGCAATAGACCTCACATTCTTCTTACCTTTTGCCTGAAAGTCATCTCTTTCGCCGTCTTCGTATCAAATGCTATCAACATTGTGCTTCACCATTTCGACAACAGAATGAATGGTATATACCTTACCAAGAAAGAAACATAACACGACAATATGTCATTGAATATTGCTTTGGCACGTTCCCCTTCAACCGAATTAGCTCAGAACAACCATGTACCACCCGAACACAACTGCAGCTTGCGACGGGAGTCTGTGGTAATCCATAGGTCTCAGGTGGTTCTCTAGTGAGCTGATGGCATGAGAAGCCCTGTAGCTCGAGAAATGATCGATTTTTGAAATATGTGTAACGTGTGATCTGTTTCTGTTGCGATAAATAGGTTACCGTGAGGACTAAATGACATGGATTGGGGTCTGTTTGGAATCATTGGGTGTAATTTTACGGAACTGTTGAGTGTGATAATTAGGCAGCTAGTTGATGTTACTAACAATGGTTGTCAACGGTCAATTTCCAATAAGGATGAGGAAGCTATGATTCTGAAGCACCGTTTACTTTTCTTGTTGCTAAGATTTCATATTTTGACTCCCTTATGATTTTGTTCCTGATCGTGAAATAAGTCTTGGCTCGGCATTTATGTACTGTGCACTTCGGGGAAATCATGAAAATTCACCAGAGGTATTACCACGGGTGACAAATTCTGAATGCTGCCACCGTCAACACTTTAGTTCTATGTAAAATTGCAGTCATAATGTAGCGAGTTTCCCAAGAGCTGTTAGTGAACGGAAGTGCGAGATGGCAGAGCGACTGGCATTGGTGTGCTTGGTTTCTGTTCTAATGTTAAGTGGATAGGTTGCTGTCGATCTAGATACAACGAAAGGGTGGAGCGTTTATGCACCATAGGAGTAGCATCATGAAGTCAGGCTGCCAGCTTTCTGCAGGGCGAGTTGAGTTTGGACCCACCCTTAATGCTGAGCAATCTCGTTTTCATTTATAAATTATGTTAATTTTATGGAGATGAAGGTTTATTTGATTTGCATCGCCTTTTAAGCGTCAGCAGGTTGTATATGTGAAGTATGGCTAAACAGTGGTTGATCGAGTCTCTACCTCTCACAAGGCCCTCACTGCCAACTTACATTCAGAGGAAGCGCGAGAAATATTTAACTGGGACTTAAGAACGCTTAGGGGGAGATTTTCTCATGCGCAAAGGACGAATTTTGTGCATCGGAACCAGATGCCAGAGGCTTTCACGTGGTAAGCTGTTTCACCTGGTGGTGATAGACTTCATTCATCCTCGCGTCTATCGAATTTTATGCCCTGGACCCCATAGGTAACCTCGTAGCTCCGTAGTTAAGCAAGTAAACCTATTGATTGCAAATTATTGAAACTGCTAGTTGAACAGAATAGTTGGCGGGGTGTGTATGAAGCGGAGAATACGCTGGTTAGCGCTTCAACTCATAGGCCTAACTATCATGGTACAGTAACGTAAGTCTTCTGACTGCTGCTGCTGTTACCATGGACAGTTCTACTTTCCGCCCCAACAAACAGTGAAGGAAAACGTGACAGTATTTTCGTAATTTACTTAAGCGACGAAATTATATGCATATAGGGGGTAGGCAGGCCTCTAAGACTTTTTACGGCTACTGGAGCTCATTGCTATGGGCGGCGGTCGGGACACTTTAAACAGGTGCGAGGTTTTGGTCTTGAAACCACCCAGTAGAATGTGTAAATACATCTTCAAAGAGTTAATTTGGCGTGTAAGAAGACTCCCAGAGGTTACGGGATAAAAGTGTGTGCACATTAGGCTGGCGGTGGGAGGGCACTTACATAACCACGCTGGTATGGACTGAGTACTTATAATCGTGTTTGTTGACGATGTAGTGCATGAGACCTTGGAAAATTACTTGCGCCCCTGTAAAATTCACTAACTAGGTACCCTCACGCGTCGCCATTAGTTCGTACGCATAATGTGCTGCGTAATTCGCTGGACAACACAAGAAACCATAGACGTTTTCGTCCCTGTATGAATTTTAGACATCGTCATGACGCAATCATGTCAAACTGTATATAACAGCAAAAATTGCGGTTTATTTCGTTAGCTTTATGCCGTGTAATTCTGTACAAAGTTGATGAGAAAATCTTGAGCATAATTTTGACCGAAAATGTCAACTTGCTGGGTATACTTCCCCTTATGTGATGCCAGAAATTACCGAAAGAATTCATCAACTGATTTCACCCACTGATTTTCAACTTTTTGAAAAGGCCCGCAGCTAACTTACCCAGTTATCAAGACACTGGATGCTACTGTGCACGAAAACCCGACTAGAATAACCGGTCTAAGGCTTCTGGACGGTCACAGAGGCAGCGATAATCTGCACAAACATCTGAATCTAAGAAATAAACTCACCTGGTAACTCGGAGTTTGACATATTCACAAACAGACTTCTCCAGTACTTTATCCCATTTGATTCCATCTGATGGAAGACGATTAACCGCCAACATACCTCCTTGATAATGCCAAATGCGCCGATGCGAATTCGATGTGCAAAACTCCATCACCATTGGATAATAGTCCTTCAGACATTTATTTCCTATTACAGCTATAACTAATTCTGATGGCTTACATCTGTATTGCTGAGTGAAGTCACACTACGAGTGGGTAATGCCTGAACTTATGTATTCACTTGGATTAAATGGTCATGCTAGCACACACTGTTACCTGGCTCGATGAAGCGAGTTTTTGTTAGCCGATGATACCATCTATGTGTGAATCAGTGTTAAAATAAACGTTGATCTGAAAATACACGGAACTATACCGCCAGGTTAAGCACCTCAGTCATATGCAACGTGAGCATCGAATGTTGTGCGATTTTAGTGCTATTTTATTATGAAAAAGAATGGCGGGTGGAAAAGATCGAAACTCGTAAACAGCCTGCATGTGCCACGGGGTGACATTTTTCTGTTCTTTCCAAGGGCTGCAATCACTTTTGATATCATGATAAACCTCGATACCTTCTGTATCACTGATGACAGCTAAACCATTGGAGACCTCTCCGCCATTATCAATTTGATGTTGCTGTAGACCGGCTTCTCCCATGTTAAACTCCTAATCTGAGAAAAAATGTTTATTTGTTTATCCGCGGTCAGGCCACTCGTGACGATCAGTTGACACATTGGTGGCTGAAAAACAGAACCAGTGTTATATTTGAATAAACCCCACATTAAGGAAAATGCATCAGAATCCATACACAACTTTTGGAAACTCATTGCCTTGGATTACTATTTCTTAAGTTGCAAAGCTAAACTTCGCCGGAATTTCTATGTGCACAGCATACAATACGAACACTCTCTCGAATTCCCTCAACTAGTTAGTTCATACTACGGATCCCTGAACACTCCATGAAGGAAGCGTATCACATTAGTGGGGTACATCAGTTTTAAGTAGTTTAGATGGTCATCTTAGGTCAGTGGCTTCCAGGATTTTATCTCAGCCATATTCCTCAGCCAATATTTTTGTGTGGCAAAACGAGAAGCTACAGAAAGAAATTGCACTGAAAAACCGGGATAAAACCTGCGATTTTACAACACCGCCCCGAGTTCCGCCCTGGGGCTTTTGACCTCGAGTCTTTCCAGTTTGCCCTGCATTTATCTACATTTTGCCTCACATTTCTTTCAGTTCACTTTGTGCTCCGAGAACGGTCCCACGTTTCCAGATGATGCACTCCGTTCGATGAGTCACGGAATCCTACCCTACTTCTTTCCACTGAGTTTTCGAAACCCTTTGTACACAGAAGTGGGCTGTCTTTCGGCAACTTGTGGTGGTGTGTGGTGCTAGCAGGCTGAACAACTCCAAATTGCCCGAGACTAAGTTTAATCCAAAAGGTGGGTAGGTAATCTGGGAACTTTTATCTGTGATGTCAATGTGGCGCCTACTATTAAGGCACTTACTGGATTTTTGCCTCCGGCTGCTTAGTGAATTCCCCCATCGATCGACATTATAACAAAAAGCAAGATACTGGCACCTGTCTGCTGCATCAGCGTTGTTTGCGTCTATGTTTAAGCAGAAACCACCAATCTTGCGCAGACTGATGGCTTACGTTAGCATCAAATGACGAGTTCACTATTCAAAGCAATTCACCTACCGCATGGAAACCGTTGATGAACGCCTCACACTCCTGTGATGTTGATAAACTTTGATGCCTCGCACGTTGACCGAATCCTGATACCCGGTCTACTGATACAACGTTAAGCCAGAAGGAAATTCGGAAGCTACTTTCTTGGTGCCCAACGTGTCATATCAATGCGCTTGTGCTACGCAAGAACGAAAAACAGTGGTCAGCAAGATCAGAAAGTAGTACCTTTAGGTTCTTGAAGGTAGTATCGCGCTGATGGTAGAACCCAACTTTGGCGACGGGAAGCCTCGGGGAAAACCAACCAGGTTGGAGATGGTTTTGTCAGTTTACTGTGTCACTGACGCTGCTTAAACCTTTGATGAATTATGGTGGACATTACGTCGCAGGCAGTGTGAAATTTGGTGGAGTTGGTAATGTGGTTGAAATAGACGAAATTCTCTTTCGGAAACTTGAATATAACTCGAAAGATGACTTATACAGGGATGGGCAGGTTATAACTTATCCAGCATGCACTTTTCTTGGCGAACTTTAAACTTCATGTTGTGGAATTAGTGAAAGATAGTTCCTTGGATTTTGTATCTGTCTTATAAGAGTACGTTCTAGGTTTGGAATCTCCATAGTTGCCTTCCTGGTCCCAGAAAACCTGTCTGGATAGAAATATTCTATCATCAACCAACCTGGTCTCAAGGTGGTATTAATCCTAACGATCTGTGGATGAAGGAAAGCCCATCGGCACCACATGACTCTAGATGTGCATCTAATCTCCTTTCAAAGGTGTCGGGGGATAGGGCTGCAACAGCTGCCGAAGGAATAGAGTTCCACAATTAGCACAGATCTTTGTACGTGTCATCTAAAACTTCTTTATTAACCCATGACCCCCAAAGTGATGTATCTGATAAAAGCTATACAGGAATCTGATACGATGAGAGGGATTATGGGCAATGTAATGAAGCAGAATTACCGGTGAACACAAACCCTCCAACAAAACCAAAAGTGAAGTCCTGAATGCTACAAAGTTGCTGAAATCCGGGAAAGCAGCAGGACCAGATGGAATTTCACCAGAAGCACTAAAAACAGACGCACATACGACAGCAGGCATTAACACACCACTACTCCTGAAGGTTTGCAGGGAAGGAACGAAAGGTACCTGCCAATCGATTGGAAGAACGGCTACCTCGTCAAACTTCCAAAGAAGGGAGACCTAAGTCTTTGCAAGAACTGGCGAGGAATCATGCTCCACTCCAGTTCACCTCAAGCAAAATATTATGCCACATTATCCTGGAGAGACTAAGGGATGCGCTGGATTCAAAACTATGACCGTAACAGGCTGGCAGGCTGGATTCAGGAAGTAACAATCATGTGTGGACCAAATTGCAATGCCACACTACGCATCAGCACAGAGCGGAGCGTAGAATGGCAGTCAATTCAACTCTACCTCAACTTCATCGACTTTGAAAAGGACTTCGATCTAGGCGTCGACCGACAAGTAACTTGGGAACTGCTTCAACACTACGGTTTTAGTGACACAAACTTTTATCAACCTCATTCAACAGCTATATGACAATGCCACATGCCACGTGATTCACAATGGAAAGCTCAGTGACGCCTTCAAAGTGAGGATAGAGGTAAGATAAGGTTGCCGCCTACTATCGCCGATCACCTTCCTGATTGTAGTCGACTCGATCATGCAACGAACCGTGAGGAGCGAGCAAGAAGATGGGCATATGCTGGCTGGACCGATGAAAAGACCCCAGAAGAAGATTTGGATTTCGCCAACGATGATGATTTATGCCCAATGTCTTGTCGCACAAACTCGAAGGTATACAGGCAAAAATCAACAAGTTGACAGAAGAGGCAGCGAAGGAAGACGGGACTTCAAGTGAATGTAGAGAAGACGGAGGTGATGAAGGCATTCAACCAACAACAACGACAAGCACCAATCACTATCAATGGGAGAAACATGAAGGGAGTAGCCTCTTTCATCTACCTAGGCAGCATCGTTTCAGCTACAGGTGACGGCACAGATGACGACGTCAAAACTAGGATCGGAAAAGCAAGACGGGCCCTCGTTAACCTGAAACCAGTTTGGAGGTGGACCACACTTGGCATAAAGAACAAGATTCGGATTTTCAACACTAAAGTCAAGTCAGTGCTTCTATGCGATGGTCTAGTGACTTAGCGCGTTAAGTAAAGCATTTTCAAAGGACTACAGACATTCATCAACAGCTGCCTACAGTATATACTGTAGATCAGATAGGGAGAATAATAGGAACAAGCGACGAGGAACTCAAGGCTGGTAATGAACCAACCGAAAAAGTATCGCTCAACAAATATGCAGAAGAGAGTGGAGGTGGATGGTACATACACCGAGAAGACCGGTTGGGGACATCATCGAGTGGAACCCGAATGGGAAACGATGGGTGGGGCGTCTGAGTCGAGGGTGACATGGAAGAGATCATGTAAAGAATAAATGAAAGCTCTTGGGCAGTCGTGCAGCCAGGTTGAAAAGACTGCGGAGAACGGAGTGGCAATGAAGCCCAAGGGACAAATAATAAGGTGATAATATCCCCTCTAATTCTCGGTATTGTACCGGATGCAACCCAAGAGTAACTAACGGATCCAGGTGAGGTTTGCGCAGTAACCCAATGCCATCTTCGCAGCTCTTCTCTGAACTCATGTCTTTCTTCAAGTATAGGGACATCATCAGCGAATTGTTTTCTAGACGATAGCGAATATATAGTCCACACACTGTGATGAAGCGAGAAGCACCTAGACTCCATAAAGTCCACGAATGAAACCCCAAGACTCCATAGGTCTTATTGCCTGTGTCACTTAATGTAACTCCCATATCATGTTCCGTGTTAGAGTGACAAGTTGCGTGTTCCCAGTATAACTAGCAAAATAGGAGGAGTTGATATTTTTGGTGGATAAAAGAGAGATCAGAAAAATATGCTATTGCAGTTATGAGAAAGTGTGTATCACTGAGTAACACAGTATACACAGATGCTTGGAAGTCATATACGGCTCCATCTGAAACGGGTTGTTGTTTGCAAGAAGCACTTAGATCGGACAACTGGAATGTGCACAAAAAACTGTGAAAGCATATGGATTAGTCTTAGGAAGTTATTAGGTCCTTTAATGGGACCACAACGGTAAATTTCACCAATATCATTTAAACGATAATGTCTTCAAACTTCGTGTTGTAGAATTAGTGAACGGCGGTTCCTTGGGTTCTTCGTCCGTCTTACTGGAACACGTTCTGGTTCCGAAAAAGCTGAATGGATAGAGATAAAAGATTGTTAATTAGTCTGGTCTCAAGACAGTATTGCCGCACCCGACCTGCAGATAAAGGGAAGCTTTTCGATTACAGCCCACAGGTGCCCTAGGATTCAAGGTGTGCTTCTAAACTCCTTCAAAAGTATCAGGAGACAGGGCTGTAACAACTGCTGAAGGGAGCGAGTTCCACAGTTTACAGACTCTAACCCCAAATAAGTCGGCACGGGTCTCTGTACGTGCCCTCTTATGCCCTATTCTTGACGGGTGACCCCTCAGGTCACGTTTCCAAGTAAGGCTTAGAAAGGATCTGTTAGGATGGAGAGGGTTATGGGCGATGTGATACATCACTGTCACATCCTCTTTGGTCCTTCGGTATTTACTGGATGCAGCTTAAGATCAACTAAGCGGTCTGGGTACGATTTGTGCCGTAACCCAATCACTTTCTTTATGGCTCTTCTCTGTACCCGTTCTAGGACGGATATGTCCTTCTTCAGGTTTGGGGACATCACAAACGAATTTATTCTAGATGAGGGCTAGTGTACAGAGCATACACTGTGGTGAAAAGAGAAGGAGTTGGCCACCCCAAAGTTCGCGAGAGAAACCCTAAGATTCCATATACCTTGTTGGCTGCAAAGCGACAGTGGACTGAGGCTCCTAGTGTGTCGCTTAGTGTAACTCTCAGACCTTGTTCCATGTTAGAGTGACAGATATTTATTTCACCAAAGAGCAAGAACTGGACTGCTTTTGTGCTTGTCAACCATCATAATTCGACACTTCTTCGAGTCGAGAGGAAACAGATTTTCTGTAGCCCAACCAGAGATTTTCGTCAGGTCTTCCTAGGGGACAGGAGTATGCATTGACACCTATATTTCCCTCCAAATCTTCAGATCATCGGCATATATTAGTGAATGAGAATTAAGGGATCCTAGTAGGTCATTGATAAGAGCAAGAAACAGTAGTGGGTCCAGAATAGAACCTTGAGGTACACCACTCAGCATCGGGGACTACTTGGATGGAGAGGAGCCAACTGTAACTGACAACGACCCGGTGTAAAGATAATCTCTAGGCCCAGTTAGTAATTTTCCATGTATACCCATTAGCCGAAGTTTCTTACATAGTATATTATGATTCACCCCGTCAACGGCCGAAGAAAGTTCAAGTAAACTAATGTGAACAGCCTTTTTCTGATCAACTGAGAGAGTCCGGCCATTCCAAGCCATCAACAAATTGGTGTCACATGACCCTCCGGGTAAAAAGTCATGTTGACATTCGTTTAAGTTTGACTTCTTAGGTAAGTGATCACGAAATGAGTCATTCACGACTCTCTCCGTGACCTTCGCAGCTGAAGAGATCAGGGAGATTGGTCTGTAGTCGGAGGCAAGTAGTTTATTTCCACTTTTATATACTGGGACGACAGCCACCCGTTTCCAGCCAGAGGGTAACCTGCCCTCCAGAGACGAGCATCTGGAGAGGTTTGCTGGTGGGGCACACAACATCAGTACACTCCTTGGGCGCTCTTGAGTGAATCCCATCAATCCTTAAAGACTTATTCGGGTTCAAATTCTTCAATGTTACTATAATTATAGAGGGTTCAAACTCTATGTGGTTTAGCCCTTCTGTAATACCGGTGTCCAACAGATGGGTGGTTTTACCTTCCAAATGACAGAAGTTTTTTTGGAATTCATGAGCCAGTATGTTACCTCGGAGTTAGAATGGAGAATCTCTAGACTGTTGGGGTCCTGTAAACTAAGTGGACTGTCACCGTTCTGTTTCATCAGCGAGTACAGTATCCCATGATTCCCCTCCAAGGGTTCTACAATGTTGTGTCTGGTAGTTTATTCTATCATCTCTGATCATTATTGTACATCCGTTAAGAATGCCTTTATAATTTAGCCAGACAATAGGGCTAGTAGTGTGCCTCCATTGATTCCAAGATGACCGCTTATGCAGGGTAAGTTTGCCTACTTAACTTAAGCCAGGAGGAGTAGAGCTTGTTAGTTCATCTTGGAATCAGAGGAGTGTTATTTTTTATCATCTGGAGGATTGTGTCCTTCAGTAGATCCCATATGACATCAAGATCCAGTAGGTCATTGCAGTTTCAGCGAGCGGAACCTTCTAGGTCTCGCCGGACTTTCGCAAAACCAGTTCTTCTGTAATTCCTGACTGGTGGCTGATCGGGAGTGGGTGCCTTAGATATAGAAATATTGAAGGAAATAACTGCATGGTCACTCAACCCAAGAGAGCTGAGAAAATTCAAGTTGGTTACCCAAATGAACTGATTTGTGAAAATATAATCTAGTCGGGATGCTTAATATAAATTAGTAGCAATACAAACAATGATTTGTTTTCAAAGATGATAAACCTGCTTGAAATTTCGATATTTTTGTTTACCTAGAAGAAACAGGTTTATAAATTGTACATGAAGCACTATATTTTTCATAGTTGAATTGTCCTTCAAATTCTTGATTCCGACTGATCAGCACATACTTGAACGTGATTGGCGGTCACAAAGTTTTGGTTCTACCGTAGGTTATCTCACTCGCGCCTAACTACAGTTACGTTGCGTGACAGGCACTTGATAGTCAAACTGGCGCTCTAATTTATGTGGAATAAAGCTGCGATTTCTGTTTTGCGGTGCTGCGAAACTTTCCTTTTTGACTGTGATGGTTAGAATGATCATGTTATATGACGTTGTTTAAGGTGTCATTTGGAATTCCAACAGCTTACTTCCTTCATCTCAGGAACTCATCAAACACTTGCTTGAGTCTGAGAAAAATATCTTTTTGATTACCAACAACAGTAGGCGGTCAGTGGAACAGTATGTTTCAAAGTGCCGTGGTCTGGGACTTGCGGTTTCAGAAGTATGATGTGATTGCAACTAACTGTCAAAGAAAAATATTATATGCTCTGCCCATGTTGCCGCCGCTTTCCTTCAGCACGAAGTTGACGGTGAGGTATATGTGGTTGGTGAGTGTAGTATTAGCACTGAGCTAAAAAAGTTTGGGATTCGTCACTTCGGAATTGGGGTAAGTTTCTTTACTCTTTTATTTAGATTTAGCCTGACATACCAACTAACTTGGATGATCCTCTCGAAGGTGTGCAGTTGAGATCGAATGTAAGAATATCATAGTTCTGTCACGTTTCAGGTAAAAGCCGTGCTTGTGGGCTTCGATGCTCATTTTAATTACAGAAAATTGATGCAAGGTGCCACTTATATAGCTAATGGAGCCTCTTTTTACGCCACTAACGAAGATGCGCGTTTGCCAGCTGGAACTAATGTGCTACCAGGTTGGTTAGACTTTAGTGTTCACGTTTATTTTCCTACCATGTTGGGAAACCGGTGGTCATCCATGTTTTTCAGTCTTTTGTTTTAGTGGTTGTGGGTGTTACTGTAAACACTGTTTTGTCTTTTAATTTTTAAGTTTTCGGCTTAAACCGGAGAGCTAGCACTGCATGGTAGTTAAATTCAGTGAGTTTTCGCTATAGTTGTCGAGTACAGCTATATGTTGTGAAATTGCAATTTTTGGTCGTGAGATTGTGTACTACTTATGTCATGTTCAGATGTTGTTCATTAGTTCAAGCAGACCAGTAAGTCAGTTTAGAACCTCACATAGAAGTCTATTAGTTTCAGTTGCCACTCTAAGGAGAAGCATAAGAAGTATAAGTGAAACGGGAAAGAGTATCGAAGCAGATGATTGTGAGAGGTGAAAGAAGTGGACGTTTACGTAAACGTTCTACGTTCCGAAGAAAGTATCAAGTAAGTACATTTATGTGAACTGTTTTGCCGAG
Source organism: Heterobilharzia americana (assembly GCA_944470555.2). Classification (NCBI taxonomy): domain Eukaryota; kingdom Metazoa; phylum Platyhelminthes; class Trematoda; order Strigeidida; family Schistosomatidae; genus Heterobilharzia; species Heterobilharzia americana. The sequence continues at coordinate 64,974,250 of OX104129.1, forward strand.
GTTTTTCAGGTATTATATCTTAACATACGTGGATCATCACAGCCTACACGGTTCAGGACATCAGTCAAAAACTTCGTTAATTCGTGCTTCAGTCACCCTTGACTGTTTTTCAACTTGATCCTACTTTGGTAACCATCATGCGTCGACGTGGGAGGTAGCGCGGATTATGCAATACATATCAAGCCATATCGGTTGTCGGGATTTCAGGGCTTTATCCAATAAACCTCATAGCTCAGTAGTCTCCTTTTGCATTTACCAACGTGCGTCATCTTTAGCTGCGGTGATATCCGACTAACTGTGAAGTGAGAAGTGTGTTGCTTTAAATTCCATTCTGTCCTGTTGTATGGCTGTGGGACATGGCCCCGAAAAGGAGATATGAAAAGGCCACAGGTGTCTTCGTCGCATTGCTCGTGTATGGTGGAATCACTATGTGAGCTATGTCGAGGTTAGGGAAAGCGTACTAGGCAAGTCGTGCGTGTCGAGTCATTGCCTCTCTCGACATGCAGTGTTAGTAGAAGTTGTATTAAGTTAGAAGTATGTTCAGGGATCAGACCAAGACGTGGTACCAGTCCATAAAGTCTTACTTGGTCCTAGTCGGGTTGGGAGGTGTAGACTGTTTGGGGTCTAAGGGACCATAGGAACCAATGACTAGAGATCCTTGATAAAATGGCTAAAAATCGGTCACTATGGTGCAGATGTATTCACTCTTTTACTTTTCCAAAATAAGTATTTCCACTGACCATCTTCAAATTCCTTCTCCCATACTCCTCTGTATGGTTTATATCAGCCTTTTTCTATCCGCTTATTCTTTACAAACTACTGTGAAGCGTGGCAACCATGACATGCATTTGCGTGCTAGGTTCTACGTTGATTGCCTGTCTGATATGTTGTGCCACCCACTAAATATCCAGTGAATCGTTTTCAAATAATGGCGTACCAGGAACCTGGGAATCTATTGAAACAGTCCCAGTATCTAATTACATCTTTTGAAATTTCGACTGGTTGCGGTTACGTTTCCATTCTTAAAAGCAGGGGAGAAGCTAGCAATACTTGCTTGAATCATCATTAAAAGCTTTGGGTGATCATAATCAGTTTGCATACAAACATAAAAGAAGCACTTTGGATGCCGTCAGTGTTTTAGATCGCAATATTGTTTATAGTTTCGATAGAAACGCCGAATTTCTCAGGTGTGCCTTTTTGTATCATACTTCAGCTCTTATCCTTTCCCAAAGGCTCTCATTCAACAAGTTGGCTAGGACGCATGCTGAGTCATGAATTACACACGTTTGCAAATGCCGAACGATCCCTGTGTCAGAGCTTAGATTTCATAAGCGACCAGCCGATTCGAGCTGATACAACTCTCCAAGTAAGTGATTGAAGCATCCAACCGCTTTACTTCCTATCCTTAAACTAGGAGTAGTTTCAGTCCTGAAGGATCATCTTACACTTGAGAAGTGCGAAACACCGCAAACATACTCAGATTTCTGCTGAAGGTATTGAGAAGACCCTCCATTTTGTTGGGACGGTTACACGGCTCCAAACCCAATTTCTCTTCCGGCTACATCAAGAGTGTTCTTCCTCTTTATGAGTAGCCTAGAGGTGTCAACTATCCTCATAGCTGCCAGCTTTCAAGCTCTTTTAGGTCATTATCAAATTTCCTTATCCTACTATTTCTTCTCTTACGCCATACTTAATTTTTCCTAACTCTTGATAACGATTGGTGTTCACTAAACAGCATTCGTGATCCTCTAAATTCCTTCTTCAAACTACGTGTCACTTTCTATGTTTGCACCCCCTTTCAAATCGGGCAACTATCTTTGCTAGTCAAAACTCTACCAACTCGGGTCATGGATGTTTGGCAAATCCGCCAAATTTGATGACTATCTTGTGGTCTTGTAGGTATAAGCAACAAGTGCTAAGGTAAAAAGTGAACTTCTCGACTGGATCCCAGTTAACAGTTGCCTGGGTGCTGTGAAACCGAATGGCACAGTAAAGACTTAAAAGAAAAGTGGGACTCGCCGTTATTTTGTAATATCCTCATCCACTGACTACAGTTTGAATAAAGGGAAAGGTAGGTCTTACCGAAAACTGTCTAGTCGCCTAAAAATCAAATGTTTAGATTTGGTTTTCGTCGCAGGTGGTTCCAATGCACAGTTAGATAAGCTAAGTCAGACAGGAAGGCACTTAGATGGCACTTTTGGAATTCCAACCGAACTAACAGACATAAAATCAATGTTTAACCTCGCACATAGGTGCATCGGCTCAAGTTGCCAGACTTCACAGTAGTACACAAAGAACAAGTGGATAGAAAAAGTGATGTCAAAGTATACAGGATTGTGTGAGAGAGTAAAAAATCTGAAGATGGAGGTTGGTGCGAATATTCAGGCTTTAGATATCACTGAGTGAATACATCTCCCCCATTGTTACTGAACGAACAGATAAGGGCGGTCGCCTGTTACAACGGTGTTCAGATAACCATTTATTTCTGGACACCACAAACTTCAGAAATAAAGGGAGACATCGTCTGACGTGGCATCTACCAAGGTCAACTAAACGGTGGACACATTATATTGCTGACAGTTATCGCTGGAGACGGCCCTCGAAAGATTGTCCCTCCTTCTGGAGTACATGTTTTTATACAGCGACTACGCGATAGTTCGAGCATGTATGTTCACCCAAACATATGTATGAAAACTACAGCAGCAAGATCATTGTAAGTGCGGCTCAGTAATAAGAATAATAAGGCTGTTTTCAGCAAAATACTGGCTAGATATATCAAAACAAGGCAACGTCCACTCATCCGAAATAAGCTTGATGCCATATCCAATCTGCCGTAAAAGTAGTAATGAAGACCGTAACTGACCCTCAGGAAGTGATTAAAAAGCCAGTAGGTCTCAGCTGCTTCTGCACTGAATGATGCACACGAACGCATCTCTGCAGGCTGCGAATGCAATGAGGAGTGAACACAACTCAAACGTAGACTGACAAGAAGTCTACGGATTGACAGCAAACAGAAATGGGCAGCGAAGGTTAGAGATATGGGAAAGGCATCGACGATAGGTACCAGTAGACAGTATTTTATACTTTTCAGGGAAACTGCGCGTAAAGGTAAGTGGCTGGTTAAAACATGCTGGAGATGGGTGTATCTGTGATTCACTCTCATGGAAGACGATTTGAATGATAGGCCGAACACTTCGGGAACCAGTTCAACTGGCCTCCAGTTACTAGTTCGTTTCTCATTATCCAGTCAAAGCCTGAATGGAACATCGAGATAGAACTCCTGACAGTTGCAGAAGTTGTGAAAGTAGTAGTTAACCCAAAACGAAGAGCAGCAGGCCAAGACGAAGTATTACAGAAAGTATTTAAGGCTGGTGGTCAAGGATTTTTGGTCAAGTTGGCCGAAGTGTTAACTAGTGTGTCGGAGTCAGATATAATTCTCTCTGACTAGTCTCAATCATTGATTGTTCCAGACACCAAGAAAAGCTAGAATTCCCCTTGTAGTGACCACAAAGGAATCAGCAAATGCAAGAAAACCAGAGAGGCTTTATACCTGTTCGTGGGTGTATCGACTAGATATTCAGACCCTACCAGGTTCTGAAACATAGACACACCGACGCCTCACACTCGTATTTCTCGACCCATAGACGGCACTTGAATTCGTCGATCTGAGGGCCTCATGACAGTGTCTTTCACATAGGGGAGCCGAGTAAGTACATCGCTCCGTTGAAGGCTCTTCATCCGAGCAGCTGTGGGCGTGTTAGAACCTGTGATGAGTCACCACATGAGTGGTGTCCGTCAAAAAATATCCACTCTCCATTCTTATTCAATGTTATCATGGAGGTTCTCACAGAAGTCTCCCTCTCGTCACCTGGAATGACAGGATTACTCTGATCATAGGAGAATCCTTAGTAGATCTAGAATACGCAAACGACAGAGTCCTGTTAGGTGGAGGCGCTGGCAAGATAGAGTTTTCTGGATACCTTGAGTGGTAATCCGAAAATGTTTGGGACACGTTTCTGGCCACCCAAATGGTAATTTTCATTCCAGGACTGGACTTTTGTGATGCCCTGGGTAACAGTAGAAAGTGAATTTGTTGAGTGCTTTGACTACTTCACTTACCTGGGAAGTGAGATCAGCCCTAGTGCTTTGATCAGTGGTCTACGAAATCTTCGTACGCATACAGATTATTCGATCGACTTTTGCCATCTTATGCTATCTGTGGCGTCACTGCGGTATCTGACTGTCTATTAAAGGTCCAGCGTATTATGCTGGAGTTCAGTGTTCTACTGGATGGTTGTGAAACATGACTATTTCAGGTAAAGACCATGAGAAGGCTTCAGGTATTCGATCAGCATTGTATTCTTATCATAAACCATTTGTCGTAGTGTCACCACGTGAGTAACGCAGAAGTCAGGTGTAGAGTTTTACGGAAAAGAGGAAAGTCAGTTGATGCGGTTGTGAGCCTTCGTCGACCGAGATGACGGGGGGATGTGTTATGTGTTCCTAGTTACCACCTGCCCCGCCACGTAATGTTAGCTGAAGTAGATTCAAACTGGAAGGAAGCTCGGAGCGGTCAGACTAAAACATGGCATCATTACTTGAAGTCTTTGAATGTTAGTCTGAGCGATGTAGGGCGATACAGACTAGCCAATTGCGGTCCACGTGACAACAGAAACCAGTGACTGGGGACTAGATGATATGGGCCAGAATCGGTGTCAGCGGCTCAGTTGTATTCATACATTATCTTAATAGTCTTAGTCACCATACTGAATGCAGCATTTTCTCATTCCTCCTTCCATTCTTTTCCTGCTTTTGACCGACTTTTCTTTATTTCCCTATCCTCCATCTTATTGCTTTGTTACTGGATGTGCTGATATGAAGTGTGTCAGCTTGGACTGTTACACAGTAATGCCTGGTTCTATGTTGGTTTTGTCGATCTGTTTGCTTATAAGCAGAAGGTGGTCCTCAGACATTTCCAGGTATGCAGTATGACTAGTAATCAACTGAAGTTATACATAACGGCCGAAACTTCTTCCATTGGGTAACCGCTTGTAACTAATAAATTAGTATTTTGGTTAACGTGTTTCACTTCTGAAAAAGGTTGTTAATAGGAGTCTTTCAGACTAAACTAGCCATTGCCAAGCCACTTGCTTGATTATTTACTGTCCTGCATTGTAATTTAAACCATAGACGCACACGCACACACACACACACACACTATATATATATATATATATATATATATATATATATATATATATATATATTTAATCACTTAATTTCTCTTTGTTTTTCTTTAGGTACTGGTTCAATCGTGTCAGCTTTTAGAGTTGCTTCAGGAAAAGAGCCTATCGTATTTGGGAAACCGCATAAGCCAATGTTCGATCTGCTCTGTAAATATTGTGATTTGAACTTGTCAAAAACCATTATGGTTGGAGATAAGTACGTACCATTATTAGTTGTATGCATTAGGTTTGTTAACTGTATGTGATAAAATTCGCGGGAATTTCGCTAAGCACAATGGTCATTAATCTGTTTTTAGTCCATCGATTTTGTTTACGTAATCTGCTTGAGTATAATTCATATGTTCATGATGTTAAGTTTAAGAGGAGTTTCATTGCTAGTAGAGCAAAATTATCTCTATGTTAATCAACAAAACGGATATGCACATCTCACAGTTTCGGTACACAAACGAATTCTGGTCAAGTAGTTTTTTTAGTAGGACTGATTTTCGCATATCGTTTTCAAATTTGATTTAGGGCATATCTTGTATGTGTAGTGCCAGTGATTTCACTGAAAGTTGGTGTTTTCAGTATTTTTATTATTTCTCAGCATACAGTCACATTCAATTTCCAGGATGATGTCGTATTCTAGGTGTGTTTTAACTTCTCTGAGTAATCTGCCTGATGGTGAGTTTTTTTGGATATAGGAATAAAAAGTGGAAATCATGATAGACTGTAATTTCATATTATATCAAATGAACACACTTTGTAATGAGTCTCTATTTGAGTGCCGAAGTGTCCTTTAGAAAGGGCATATCATTGTCAGATATATAATTAAAATGTTTAAGATGTCCATTCAGTTTAAAATTCATCCTTAGCCGATAATCTCTAAGGTAGACTGTGATTGAGCTATGCAACTCGAACTGACTAGATGATCATGAATCGAACTAGTGACATTTGCATTCTCCTCTCCATAGGGACGCAGGGTAATTGTCGGATATACGTTTGGAAAGTGTCCGCTTTGTGCGGCCAGTATTACTGGCTCTACTGGATTAAGTAAGTAAGCAAGCAAGGCGCATTACGGTTTTGGGATACTCATAAATTATTTACCAATTAGAAAAGGTGGTCTATAATTTGGCTGTAAAAAATGCTCTTCTCAGCAATCCGGACAATCAGTTCTTCAGAATTTCAGCTGTAGCATCACCCCCTGAAATCGACATTTCTAAATATAGTCTTCTGGGATCTGTATGTTGCTTTAAAGTTGTCAATAAAGTTCAATGGGTATTCATTCTGCAAGCAAATTCAGTCAGGTCTAATTAATTCATCATCAACTGTCATTTACTGAGATCCTTCTGCTTATTGATGATGAGTTAATTAGATTTGTTTTTCTACTCAGCGGAATCTAGCTCTGACGACTTGTATAAGGCTAAGTTCACTTCAGCTTTCTGTTAGTTGATCTTTGAAGCGAACCACGTGGTCTTTTTTCAACAACACATGCAGAAGATGAAATCCCGAGTTAATCTTGCATTCTTGTGTGAAACTGGTCGATTGATTACAATCATTGGACAGTTCGACTCTAGCCTCAATATCTATATTTTCGTCACATATCTTAAATGTATCATCCATATGTCTTTTATAAAGGTGAAGAGTTAAATCTCGCCTAACGACAGATACTACTATTGAACAACTTGAGTAGTTAGAAACCATTGAGGCTGACCTGTAGTATTTCGCCAGCTAGGTCAGAGTGGGCTAAACACCGGGCAGCCGTTTCACTTGTTTGACGCCGAGCTCATCAGCTGTGTGCTCTTCCCATCTAAAAATACAAACAACTAGATTTGATCACTTCTGTGATAAGGTATTCATCTTTAATAGTAGTAGTCACCCATTAAACAACTATCAACTGCCAAATCCAACTAATGATGGTAATTAACTTACTGTTAACATAGTTCCCTCCGTTTACTTCTCTTACAATCTAAGAACACTAATATCTGGTGAACAAAGATGACCACTTTACTCTTGCTTTCTAAACCATACAAACAATAGCAATAAACTGTCATTCCTACAAATGTTTAAAGGTATACCGATTTCATTTTTTTCGTAGAGCCTCAAGTTTTTCACATCAGTTTATTTTACAAGGACTGGTACACAAAAGATGCAACGACAAACCTATTTCAGAAATAAGTATAAAAAACGTGGAAGAATCTGATTAGTTGGTAAATAGATTATAATTACTAGGAAAAGTAGAGCTTCGGTCGAACTTAATCATTATAAAAGTATCTTTTAATAGTGTCAGCATGTGCAGAAAACTAGAAGAGTATTTTTCTGAACACTGCAATAACAGAGGATGTCTGTGGTCAACCAGTGGCTAGGAATATTATAATAGGTTACACCATGTTAACATTGTAATATGAGTGACGTCTTCAGTTGACAGGTATGACTTTTAATGTGGATTAACGCTCGCATGTGCAGTTAGAACCCAGACGCATAAGCGGACAATTTTGTTTTCAATTAGACCCCATACTATATATATATATATATATATATATATATATATATATATATATATATATATATATATATATATATATATATATATATATATTCCATCTCAGCTAACCGATTGTACCCACGTTTTTGTCAGAATAGATGGCGTCCAGCGACCACTGCAACCAGCTTATGATGATCCGTACAAAGTTTCAATTCGAAGTGATAAAGTTGTTACAATCGAAAGGTTCAACAAGGCGGATTCTGTTAGCGTCGACCGAGTAAAGCTTGCCTTCACCAATGATCACACAGAAATAGCCAGCAACATCACATCCGACCGATAGCTGCTACCTTGACGTGGTGGTCGGCCTTGCATATCACAATAACCCAACGAGCTATGCTGGTGGAACACTTGTTCCCTCGAGGTCGTACCATACCAGAAAGATCTGTTGTATAGTGGTTAGACGAAAAGCAGTTACCGTTGTGGTGTAAACTACTACACTATGATGGGGGTTTGAGGGCGAAGTCCTACTGCTGCTAGCTGGATGGGGTGTAAGGTGTTTCCCCTGGATGACCAGCAGTGCCATGCTGATGGTGCTGCCTCCTCAGTGGAAGGGGGGGGGTTAGGAAAGGTCGACCCCTAAAATAACACACTCCACCATGCATGCCCCACGGTCTGCTAGGCCGGTGGTGTTGGTTCATTTATCGTTTCTTTTCGACCATCCGACCCCAAAACAACAAAAGATCGAAACAACCATACACAAAGGCTGGGTGTGACAGGCCTCAAGCAAATGTCCGATCGGCTGTGTGATGACACAAATCTCTTTCAGGTACCTCAGGAAAAAATAGTCTTCTGCGGTGTGGTCAGCCGGGAAGTGTCAACCGCCCTCACAACTCTGTCAGCACTCAAGTTTCCTCAGACTGCCATCCACCTTCTCTATCACTACCTTCTAATCTTCCTTCACATCTCTCAACTAGCGATACTACATCGTCTTTAATTTCTCCTAGCTCTACAGCCTTCCACAACGATCTGAATGCACAGAACAGCATCCTTGGTCTCCTTAAACCACGTTCCAAATTACATATTGTAGCCTTCAATGTCCTCACCCTCCGTCAAATTGGTCAACAGGCTTCATTGGCAAAGACTCTAGCAACTCGGGCTATGGATGTGTGCTGTGTTTGTGAGACTCGCATACAAGGCCTAAGTGTGGTTATTCACCGAACCTCTCCCGGTCAATCTGGTGAATCCACAAAATTCACCCTTCGAGTTTCTGGAGATTCGATAGATAGCTCTCATGGTCTTGCAGGTGTAGGCATAGCACTAAGCACTAGGGCACAAAGCTCACTACTAGACTTGATCCCAGTTGATAGTGGCCTCTGAGCTATCCGACTGAATGGCACAGTGAGAACTATAAGTAATAGTGAGACTCGCTGTTGTCTCTTTGTAATCTCTGCTTACGCACCCACTGACTGTAGTTCGGATGAAGTGAAGGACGAGTCCTACCGAGAACTGTCTAGCCTCCTTTCGAAAGCCAACCGCTCAGATGTGGTTGTTGTTGCAGGTGGTTTCAATGCACAGGTGGGTAGACTGAGTGAGACAGAAAGGCACTTGGGTGGGACTTTCGGAATCCCGTCTGAACGTACAGATAATGGTGATCGCCTACTACAGCTGTGCTCGGATAACCGCTTATTTTTAGCTAGCACAAATTTCAGATACAAAGAAAGACACTGTCTGACGTGGAGTTCACCGAGCTCAACTCAGCGAAGGCCACAGACCACATTGCTATTAGCCATCGGTGGAGAGGATCGGTGGAAGACTGCCGTTCGTTCTGGAGTACGTGTTTGGATAGCTACCAGGCGTTGTTCCGAGCCATATATGCCTGCATCTCAATGGACGTAGGAAACATTTGGCAACAAAACCATTACGAGTGCAGCTGGACAACGGAAGCACTAAAGCCATGTTCAGTGAGAAGTTGGGTAGGCAGTTATTAGAACAGAAGACTATCAGTCATCCAGAAGACGCTTGGTGCCATCTCCAGTCTGTTGTAAAAGCAGCGCTGAAGGCCGTAGTCGACTCCGGAATAATGGCTAAAAGGAGCCAGTGTATGTCAGCAGACGACCGCGAACAGTGGTGGGCAATGAAGGCTAATGAGATGGAAAAGGCAGCGACGATTGGTAACAGTAGACAGTTATTTAGACTTATTGAGGAGACTGGGGGAAAAAGGCCGACTGCGGTTAGTGAGACCATAGCGGAGAAGGAAGGATCTGTGATTCACCCGCAGGGGAGACGACTGGAACGATGGGCAGAACACTTCGGGGAGCAGTTTAACTGGCCTCCAGCCACCATTGCGCTGCCCCACTACCCAGTCGGATCCTGAATGGAACATTGAGATAGGCCTCCTAACACTTGCAGAAGTCGAGAAAGCAGTAGGTAACCTGAAACGAGGAAGGACGGCAGGACCAGATGGATTAACTCCTGAGGTATACAAGGATGGTGGTAGAATGCTCTTAGTCAGGTTGACGGAAGTGTTAACCAGTATATGGGAATCAAATACGATCCCATCTGACTGGTCTGAATCACTGATTATTCTAGTCTTCAAGAAAGGTGAGAAGTCCTCTTGTGATAACCACAGAGAAATCAACCTGACGAACATAGCGTCTAAGATTCTAGGCTCTATAATTCTTCGACGCCTGAGTGGAGCTCGGGAACAGCAAGCCCGAGAAAACCAGGCAGGCTTTAGACCCGGCCATGGGTGTATCGACCAAATATTCACAGTGCCCCAGGTTTTGGAACATAGGCACGCTTATCGATGCCCGACACTAGTTACATTTCTCGACCTGAAGGCGGCATTCAACTCCGTTGATCGAGAAGTATTATGGCAATGTCTCTCACTGAAAGGCGTGCCGAGTAATTACATCACCTTATTGAAGGCTCTCTACTCGAACACTTGTTGGCGTGTTAGAGCCTATGGTGAGATGTCCGGTAGAGTTATGCTCATCGAGTTGTGTCCGTCAAGACTGCCTACTGTCTGCATTCTTATTCAATTTTATCGTAGATACCCTCATGAAGGTCTCACTCTCGTCACCTGACTACACAGAGGTTGACCTAATCACAGGAGAATTTTCGTTAGACCTAAAATACGCAGATGGCATAGTCCTGTTAGGTGAAGACGTTGACAAGATGCAGAGTCTTCTGGACACTTTGAGTGTTAATTTGAGAATGTTTGGGATGCGTTTCTCACCATCCAAATGCAAATTGTTGCTCCAGGATTGGTCTTCAACGGTGCCTCGCCGCGGCTAACAATAGAGAGTGAAGTGGTTGAGTGTGTTGACCACTTCACTAACCTGGGAAGTAGGATCAGCCCTGATGGCTCAGTGGCCGATGAAATCTCTGCACGAATACAAAAGGCTCGATTGACTTTCGCCACCTGTAGCGCTGCCATGATATCCCATTGTCTAATAAGGGTCGAGTGTACTACACAGCAGTCCACTCTGTCCTACTGTATGGCTGTGAAACATGACCATTGAAGGTGGAAGGAATGAGAAGGTTGGCTTCAGGTGTTTGACCACCGTTGCCTTCGTAGTATAGGCCGTATTCCGTGTGTCACCGCGTGAGTAACCCAGAAGTCAGGTGTAGAGTTCAAGGGAGTAGAGGTAAACCAGTTGATACGGTTGTGAACTTTCATCGACTGAGATGTGTTGGGGCATGTGATGCGTATACCTAGCCACCGATGACCTCGTCACACAACATTGGCTGAAGTAGGTTCAGGCTGGTAAAAGGCCCGAGGTGGCCAGACTAAAACATGGCACCAATGGATGAAGTCTCTGACTGTTGATTTGAGCCATGTGGGGCGATGCAGACTAGGTGTTTGGGGTCGGCGAGACATGAGAAACCAGTGGTTGGAGACTCTAGGTGATCACATGGCTCAGAACCGATGTCAGTGGGGCAGATGTAGACACAGACATTATCCTCATCTTAACGACGCTATACCGAATTTCACCACTTTCTCATTCTTCGTTTCTCTTTTCGTACTTTATATTTCTTCTGACTGCATTCTCTTATCTTCATCTTGTGCCTCACTGCCTTTTTACTTGATGTGGTAATATGAGGTGTGGGAACTCGGGCCGTTACGCTGTAATGCCTGGTCCTATGTTGCTGTTGATGATGATGAGTTTATGTTGAAGTGGATAGAATCTATGGTAATTTAGAAATCGTTCATTGTGAACAACTTGGCAACTGTTTGCACATTAATGTACTAGTCACTTAATCAAAGGTATTGTGTGATAACTGTTATTATTACTTGACTATCCAAACGTGTTGTGGGTGTAGCTAGGAGTTCAAATCTTCCGCTCACAGATAGGAAATGGAGCGTCTAGACCAATGAGCTATAGGTTCACTGCTGTGAGCGGAGTTTAACCACTAACTTCTATCAGTAGTGTGTTGCTTTCGATTGGTATGCACGGTAATCATTTATTTACTTTTTTGTGAATTTCAGCTTATTTACAGATATTGCATTTGGTAATAAATTTGGTTTGCATACAGCCTGTGTACTAACTGGTGTCACTAATCAAGAATTAATTGATAAGGTAAACAATACACCAGGAGATGAATTATTTCGACCAGAATTTGTTTTTCAATCTGTTGCAGACATTTTAAACATTTTAAAGGAATAAATTCTCTGTCTATTTCTTTCTTCTACTGTTTTTTTCCACATAGCATGCTTAACTTTATATTTCTCGTCAACCTTATTAGTTCTTCAGCATCTATTTGGTCTGTTCATAGGATATCCTTTGTAAACTTATGATCTAGTTTATTTTAAGTATTCATGTATACCGATCATATATATATATATATATATATATGTATATATATGTATATATATATATATATATATATATATATATATATATATATATATATATATATATATATAGGTAACAGCATACAATAAATCTTTCTGTTATTGTGGAACAGGCTATTATTTCCTTCGTAAAATATGACTTGGCTTTTGTCGGTTGCTTGTTTTCTAACTGAAAACTTCTTAAGTTTATGAGTTATTTTTTGTGTGGATTGCATCTATGGGAACTGAAATGTGCATTTCGTAATGTCGACTTATCAGGCGAATTTACTTGACTTCTAGTATTTTTACTGATTTAAACTCTCAACATCATCCACTAGACTACTAACTCAACTATTCACTAACTGCAAAAATGCATTTAGCGCATTCTATAACTTGAGGATTCAATCCTATATAATTACTGTATAATTCAGAGAACATTGAAAAACTGTTCCTATCTAAGTTTGTCTTGACTGGGTATGAACCTGATAGCTAACTAGAAAACCAGATCACAAGAACTGTAATTCTCATGGCCGGTATCCCTTTGAGTTACAGTGTATGGTCAAATTCTTCACTTCATTCATGATACAGACCTTCTCGGATGACATGTGTGATTATCTTGTTGAACTTCTAGATACCTTAGCTTAAACAACATTAGTAATCTAGCTCAATCAGGTACAGGTGTTTGTGCACTAGATTCTAAGTCACTCTTATTGTCGAATGGTTTTCGATACTGTTTGCTCAGACTGAAGTAGGTGGAGCTGGATTTGAACGTACGGATTACTGCTTGAAAGTTGAATGGGTAAGCTGATGTGCCATATCTCCGCTTGTTCTCATAAAGTATTCGGGCATCTCGTGAAAATTATTCTCTCCAATGCTGAGTAATGGATACTCCTAATGGGTTCCAAATTAGTGGTAAGCTATTACACATCATTCTCAAGTAGTTTACGACGTGATTTCGTTATACTTTATAGAGGTTGTCTTTGCAAGTTGAATTTTCGACACTACACTTAAGTAACAATCGGTGTGTGAAAAACTTATTTCCCTTCACTTATTTCATAAATGAAAACTCTGGACTTTTGAACATCAGCTCAGCTCTCCATATTGCCTTAGAGTACAAAGAGAATCGATAAATGAAAAAATAACGAGTCTACCAGAGTTTGTTTAATACATGAGAATCAGAAGAGAATACTAAAGCTCATAAACAGTTAATTTCTGCTGTATTCAAATGAATAGTAAACAACTTAACCGATTGACCTTTCAGTACCATTCAACTCATCCCGTTGGAGGCTAATGCAGAGTGTTTTACTCTTAGCGTATGCATCACTGACTAGAGAGGCCAATAGTCCACCGCGTCTTATTATACGGCTGGGATACCTGGCTTCTGAAAGGAAGATGTGTAAAGAGATTACAAGTTTTTGACCAAAGGTGTTTTCGTAACAGTGCTTGGATGTGGTGGAATTACTGTGTGATAAGTTGCAAGATTAGGTGTACAGTATGAGACAAGCGAGTCGGTGAATTTGTGAACCTTCAGCCACTGGGGTGGGTTGGATGCATTGCGTCTGCTGAAACACCTCTATTCAAAGTGCAATGTTATCCAAAGTAGCCAATAGTAGGCTACTTCGTGATATGGCTGGAAATCAGTCACAGTGGCGCAAAGGTATCTACTGTTTCTCATCTTCAAAGACTTGAGCGTCTTGGTAAGCTTCATCCATTCATTCCTCTCGTACACGTTTGTCTTCCTTAATATCACTTTTCCTATCTACTTGTTTGCGTGCTGCTATGAAGTTGTAACTTAGACCGATGCATTTATGTGTCAGCTTCTATGTTCATTAGTCTGTTTCTCTCTACAGCATCATTTTATACCTGATTCCTTTCAGCCTCACTCGAATACCCTACAGATTTTGTTTTCACTTTGCACTTCTTTAATGCTTCTGTGACCTTAGTAACTAAGCCCCTTTAATGAAAGAGATGATTGAGTGAAGACACTTTTCTTTTCGATGACATCATTTCCCGAAGTTTTACAATCGTGTTTATATACATATCACAAACATACAAGTCTTTTATTGACCAATAGGGTACACTTGCGTCATTAAGTGAGTGTCAAGACTGAAATGAAGAGTGGGAAGCAGTTGCATAGTAATCTTGTGGGCGATACAAATAACGAGAAGGGCAAGGAGTTTAACATGGGGAAATATGATGTTTGAGTGCCTAATTGATGGATATAAAGAAAGGACATCCTCGTCTGTCCCGCCTGTAGTTGAAACAGTGCTGCCTAGATAGGTGAAGGAGATTACTTCCTTTAAGTTTCTTCCGTTGATGGTGACTGAAGTTTGTTGCTGTTGTTGGTGGTGCGGTATCTTCATAACCTCTGTCTTCTTTGTATTCACTTGAAGTCCCGTCTTCGCTGCCTCTTCTATCAACTTGTTAGTTTTTGCCTGTAGATCTTCAAGTTTATGTGACATCAGACGCAAGTCATCGGCGAAATCCAAGTCTTCTAGGTTCTTTTCTGCAGTCCAGTGTATCCCCCTCTTCTCGCTGCCCACTGTTTGCTGCATGATCCAGTCCACCACAATCAGGAATATCATGGGAGATAGTAGGCAACCTTGTTTCACTCCTGTCTTCACTTCAAAAGCATCACTGAGCTTCCCATTGTGAATTACTTGGCATGTGGCATCTTCATATAGTTGTTGAATGAGGCGGATAAAGGTTTGCGGTACTCCGTGGTAATGAAGCAGTTTCCAAATTACCTCTCGGTCGACGCTGTCAAAGGCCTTCTCAAAGTCGATAAAGTTGAAGTATAGAGCTGATTGCCATTCTATGCTCTGTTCTATGAAGATGCGTAGTAAAGCGTTGCAATTTGGTCCGCACATGATTTGTACTTCCTGAGGTCAGCCAGCCTGTTCCGGTCGCAGTTTTGAATCCAGTGCATCCTTCAGCCTCTCCAGGATGATGCGGCATAATATTTTGACACTAAATTCTCCTTTTTAATGATTCATGCTCCTAAGCATGTACTATAGTCTGTGTAAATTTGTCTTTTGCAAACCACTGAAGCTATCGTCAAAAGGATAATGATAATATAATAGAGCCGTGTTTGCAAAGTATTTGCACACACCATCGTTCTTTCACAGATCTCCACATATATGGTGATATGAGCTTCGTTTTTTTTTAGCATGCGCATTTTCCACAAGTGCTATTTAAATTCGACGTGTGAATAGTTTCTCCATTTTTATTGACTGCCATTCTATGCTCTGCTCTATGATGATGCGTAGCGTAGCATTGCAATTTGGTCCACACATGATTTTTACTTTCTGGATCCAGCCTGCCAGCCTGTTCCGGTCGTAGTTTTGAATCCAGCGCATCCTTTAGTCTCTCCAGGATAATGTGACGTAATATTTTGCTTGAGGTGGACTGGAGTGGAGCATGATTCCTCGCCAGTTCTTGCAAAGACTTAGGTCTCCCTTCTTTGGAAGTTTGACGAGGTAGCCGTTCTTCCAATCGATTGGCTGGTACCTTTCTTTCCTTCCTGCAAACCTTCAGGAGTAGTGGTGTGTTAATACCCGCTGTTGTCTCTGTGTCTGTTTTCAGTACTTCAGTACTCCGATCACCACATTGTTGAATGCACAGAAGCCTGCAAACAGTTCTCCATTCTCGTTCATCACTTCACCGAGCGCTTCTCTCCCCATGATTGGTCCCCTTTCTTTGTTGTCCGCTGCCACTTTGGCATTCATGTCACCCCACGCATTAGAATTTTAATGTCGCCATCTGGGATGTCTTGTCCATTACTGACTACAATTGTCTATAGGATTCCTCCTTCGCTTGACCTGCATTAGTTTTAGGTGCACAGCGTAGCATTGTATGTTTGTGAATTTCCTTCGTTTTGAGTTGAACCTTGCTGTCATGATCCTGGGGGAGATTGGTTCCCACTTCATGAGAGGAAGTCTTCGATGCTCTTGGGGACATCATGGTAGCCACTCCATAACTCAGTGTGCTAGTGGTTGTCGTCTGGCTGACAATATCAGAGTAGATTATTGACTCTCCAGGTAACAGTTTGGAGATTCCATTTCCGTTCAATCTGCTTATCCCTCGCAGATTCCTAGCACTTCTATGCCATACCTTCTTATCTCTTTTACAATCTGGGCAGCCTTGTCAGCCAACTCCAAACATTGTTCGGACATTTCATGCCCCCATGTTTACTTTCGCTTTCATCAAGAGAAGAGAAGACACATCGGCCAATTGGCTTCCCGAAGGCTTTCACCAATCGGCGCCATTCGTCTCTCTGATTCAAGCGAGGAACAAGTTTAATTTTATATTTTCTTTGTGCTTTGAGGTTTCTTTAGCGATTGGATTTGTTGTATGGGGTAGGGTTGGTAGCCCTATGCCCAACCTTCCCTCTTTATCCGTGCTTAGGACCGATTAGTTAACTAGTGAACTAGTTAACTATGCGAGTTTCTTCTGAAATCATAAACCAAGTTAAATTATTTTGAAAATAAAATTTGGATACATGATTCAGCAGCCAAAGATTCAAATATCATTTCATGGCTGATTTCCTTGATAAATGTGAAGTGAGCAACGAGGACTGGATTTTCAGGATGATTTGATGCTTTATATTAATGATGAATCTTGGCTAACAGCGGTAACCAGGATGGGATAATTCAGGTAACAACATGAAATGACATTGCTTAGACGCCAGTGGATAGTTAAGATGGATCTTTGAACACCGAGTCATATGATTAGTGAAAAATTAACTGATTAGAAAATGTTTCTATTGATGAATTTCAGTAAAAGTGAAACTCCAGTTTTGCTTCAAATTATATCTCAGTATTCAACAGTTACTCATATTTTTATCTTAGTAAGTACCCTTATGAAGAGAAGTAAATTGACTAGTCACTGGAGAGTAACCGATTACATGTTGTCTAGTCCTGAATGTTGGTCGAATTAAACCAATCATCTTCCACTGTGGTCTTCAAACTACGAGATTCGCTATGGTAGTGTACTATTGTTTGATATTGGTAAGTTGGTTGAGGGGAACCGGCAAGAAACTCTGGACCTAGATTTTATGCTTATTGGCACTCTTCAGCAAGGCGTATCTTCAACCTCGAGTAAAGTGATGTCCCTCCTCTCTGAGTGAGATTCAAACGCATATCTTTTAATACTGTAGTCAGGGTCGTTACCACTGAGTTGTTTGGGCTGCGACTAACCGCCTGTAATACTGGGTGATATACACTCATTGGTTACTGAAGTGTATCCAATTTCATGTTGTCTAGTCTTAAGTTTCTTCTCTGTAATGATATTTCATTTGTCAACTAGGGCTGTCCTTGAAAGACAATTAACTTTCAATCAATCAATTATCATCTCTGTCTGGTTCATTTCAATCGAATCTATTTTATAGAATTGGAAAATATTACGCGGTAGATGGCCTGAAAAAAAGTAGACAAACATGTGTTGATATACATATCAATGTTAAATGTGGTGCGCAGTTCACATTAAGTCATATAATTGGGCTACACGCTTCGTCGACACTTAAGCGGAGTGATCCACCGCTCACAGTTATTTGTCACTAATCCCCTACATCAGTTTTCTGAACACATAGAACTAATAGTTAGACCCTTCGAACTAGAATGGACACCACATTCCAGCATGAAGTCAGATGAATGATATGCAGCAAACCTGTGAATGACAAGCCACGCTATGTTGCTCAAAGCTTCTACAATGGCAGGAGAATAATGTCTACATAGCAGTATGTTTATTTTCTGTTGTAGCCATATCTTTTTACATGATTTGATACCGTTGACCTACTGTAATCGAATTGTGACTATCTCACTCTATTGAAATGAATGAATACAAAAAGACTGAACTAATGGCCAACTAACTGTATGTCTGTATATTCAAAACGTGTTATGTGCACAAGGTGTGAGTAGGATAATAGAACTGCGAATTATACAGCAAACAGTTAATCATGTATAAAAAAACTTCATTAGACGAAAATATATGAGTTGTGCCCTTGAGAAAATGGAAATTTGGGTACTTGTATTCATAAACGTTTCATCACGCCCAACCTTCGATACAATCTTTTTATAATAAGAATATAGTAACATTAAGTAGTTGAGTAAATCTGAGTTCAACATAATTGGCGGTTTGGTGATTGAGTATGTGCTAAATCTGATTATTTGACAGTTTGCTATCTTCTCGTGGGACTGTAGTATCATATAAATCAACAAAATTGCTACAATATATATTACGCAAAACGAAAGACCCACTCAACATAGAAGAAATAGCCGACCAGTATTATAACATCTTTGAAAACAGAAGCTAGGTGTTAAACGTCATGAGAAGAAGTCTGTTTGTTATTTCAAAATACTGTAATTACATGTTCGTCATGAACAACTTAGTAACATTTGAACGTGAAAAGTTAGACTGCCAAAGAATTTTTGAAGGTCCACTTTTCCAGAAACTTGACAATGAATTATAGCATTGACCTAGGTGCAATATATAAGCCTATTTCAAATGAGTCAATGACAGGAATCAAACAAGATAAATGTAAGAAACTTTTCGATGCACCCAAGGAAACTTGCATCTACTCCCATATTTAATCTATCGAAACAACCGTCATCATCTTAATCAAAGAAAAATTTCCACTCATAAAAACAATGCTACTTTTATCAATCTATTCGAACAAGTAAGGGCAGTTAATCATGATGAAGTGAATGCAACGTATTGCGTTCAAACAAACGAAGTTGATAAGTGAAATAGATGCACACTGCTGTGAGAAAATTGGATGCAAAATGTCAGTTAATCATATTTAACAAACATTCACCAAACGATAATCAAGTTAGAGACTGGCAAACTAAACACGTTCTAAATATTCACACACAGTTAATTTACTAGAGTGATGGTAGTGTTTAGTATGACGTGGGAACGTTCGCCGACTTAATCTTGGCTCAGAGAACAACTTATTCCGGAGACAGTTTATTCAAATGAAGTGACTGAGTGGAGAGAAATAAATACGCGAACGAAATTAACGCGATGAGACATGGACTGGATACGAATAGCGAACGTTCTCTCTCTGAAACTTATACTTCAATAAGCCGCGAAAATCAGAGTAAAAAGACCGTATTGTACTGTAAGGAAGATACTATTTGAAAAAAACATTTATATAAGGTTTTCATGAACATAAAAACAAACTAGATGAAAGTTAATTATTTTGATTGGTCGACTGTAGGATAAATTTTCCAACGAGGGTTTTCGTAATCCCAAGCTTCTACCATAACGACTGATGACTTAAAATGTTGATTCCTATTCAGGCCACTTCCTGTCATTACGTTTACAAGGAAGAGTTTTGTTAGCTTAGGGATAAACATATAGAAAGTCATTAAATTGATTTAAAAAAGAAAGTAACGATGGTGAGGGTTGAAGACGTAGTGACAAGTCATGAATATTGAATGAAAATGGAGAAACTATTCACACGTCGAATTTAAATAGCACTTGTGGAAAATGCGCTTGCTAAAAAAAAACGAAGCTCATATCACCATATATGTGGAGATCTGTGAAAGAACGATGGTGTGTGCAAATACTTTGCAAACACGGCTCTATTATATTATCATTATCCTTTTGACGATAGCTTCAGTGGTTTGCAAAAGACAAATTTACACAGACTATAGTACATGCTTAGGAGCATGAATCATTAAAAAGGAGAATTTAGTGTCAAAATATTATGCCGCATCATCCTGGAGAGGCTGAAGGATGCACTGGATTCAAAACTGCGACCGGAACAGGCTGGCAGGCTGGATCCAGAAAGTAAAAATCATGTGTGGACCAAATTGCAATGCTACGCTACGCATCATCATAGAGCAGAGCATAGAATGGCAGTCAATAAAAATGGAGAAACTATTCACACGTCGAATTTAATATAAAGCATCAAATCATCCTGAAAATCCAGTCCTCGTTGCTCACTTCACATTTATCAAGGAAATCAGCCATGAAATGATATTTGAATCTTTGGCTGCTGAATCATGTATCCAAATTTTATTTTCAAAATAATTTAACTTGGTTTATGATTTCAGAAGAAACTCGCATAGTTAACTAGTTCACTAGTTAACTAATCGGTCCTAAGCACGGATAAAGAGGGAAGGTTGGGCATAGGGCTACCAACCCTACCCCATACAACAAATCCAATCGCTAAGAAACCTCAAAGCACAAAGAAAATATAAAATTAAACTTGTTCCTCGCTTGAATCAGAGAGACGAATGGCGCCGATTGGTGAAAGCCTTCGGGAAGCCAATTGGCCGATGTGTCTTCTCTTCTCTTGATGAAAGCGAAAGTAAACATGGGGGCATGAAATGTCCGAACAATGTTTGGAGTTGGCTGACAAGGCTGCCCAGATTGTAAAAGAGATAAGAAGGTATGGCATAGAAGTGCTAGGAATCTGCGAGGGATAAGCAGATTGAACGGAAATGGAATCTCCAAACTGTTACCTGGAGAGTCAATAATCTACTCTGATATTGTCAGCCAGACGACAACCACTAGCACACTGAGTTATGGAGTGGCTACCATGATGTCCCCAAGAGCATCGAAGACTTCCTCTCATGAAGTGGGAACCAATCTCCCCCAGGATCATGACAGCAAGGTTCAACTCAAAACGAAGGAAATTCACAAACATACAATGCTACGCTGTGCACCTAAAACTAATGCAGGTCAAGCGAAGGAGGAATCCTATAGACAATTGTAGTCAGTAATGGACAAGACATCCCAGATGGCGACATTAAAATTCTAATGCGTGGGGTGACATGAATGCCAAAGTGGCAGCGGACAACAAAGAAAGGGGACCAATCATGGGGAGAGAAGCGCTCGGTGAAGTGATGAACGAGAATGGAGAACTGTTTGCAGGCTTCTGTGCATTCAACAATGTGGTGATCGGAGTACTGAAGTACTGAAAACAGACACAGAGACAACAGCGGGTATTAACACACCACTACTCCTGAAGGTTTGCAGGGAAGGAAAGAAAGGTACCAGCCAATCGATTGGAAGAACGGCTACCTCGTCAAACTTCCAAAGAAGGGAGACCTAAGTCTTTGCAAGAACTGGCGAGGAATCATGCTCCACTCCAGTCCACCTCAAGCAAAATATTACGTCACATTATCCTGGAGAGACTAAAGGATGCGCTGGATTCAAAACTACGACCGGAACAGGCTGGCAGGCTGGATCCAGAAAGTAAAAATCATGTGTGGACCAAATTGCAATGCTACGCTACGCATCATCATAGAGCAGAGCATAGAATGGCAGTCAATAAAAATGGAGAAACTATTCACACGTCGAATTTAAATAGCACTTGTGGAAAATGCGCATGCTAAAAAAAAACGAAGCTCATATCACCATATATGTGGAGATCTGTGAAAGAACGATGGTGTGTGCAAATACTTTGCAAACACGGCTCTATTATATTATCATTATCCTTTTGACGATAGCTTCAGTGGTTTGCAAAAGACAAATTCACACAGACTATAGTACATGCTTAGGAGCATGAATCATTAAAAAGGAGAATTTAGTGTCAATAACTTGATTAGTATCAATAAAATTTATCTGGGTGGAGCTAGTAATATCCTACGTCTTACTTTTCACTAGCCATAATGATAGATATTTTTCTAGCATTTTCGTGTATCAACGGTAAATTACCCATAAAAGCGCTTAAATTTATAGATGCACATTTGTATGGACATATGAGAAACACTATCTTTCATTCATTATTATTATTATTATTATTATTTGTCCCTTGGGTTCCTAATGGAACATAGGGCTTTAGTAGCACGTCTCCAGTGCACTCTGTTTTTTGAAATCTTTTGAACCTGGCTCCACAACAGCCCGCAAGCTCTCATTTCTTCCTTGCACGATCTCCTCCATGTCACCCTCGACTCAGACGCCCACCTTGCCATTTCCCATCTGGGTTCCACCTCAGCACCTGGTCTGGCGCGTTATGTCCCCAATCGGTCTTCTCAGTGTATGCCAAATTCAATCCACCTCCACTTCCCTCTGCGTATTTGTTGAGCGATAGGTTCTTGGATGGTTCGTTCCCAGAGTTTCTTGTTGCTTATTCTCTCTGGCCATCTTATCTTCAGTAACGAGCCAGCGTAGGCAGTTGTTGATGAATGTCTGTAGTTTGTTGGAAATGCCTTTCGTAACGCGCCAAGTCTCTGAACCATACAGAAGCACTGACTTTACGTTGGTGTTGAAAATCCGGATGTTGTTGACGCTTTATGCTGAGTGCAGTAAAGCAGATCTCCACACTAGTTGCAGGTTAATGAACGCCTGTCTTAGTTTCTTTCCGATCCTGACTTTGACGTCCTCGTCTGTGCCGCCTGTAGTGGTAAGTTATTTTTAGCTATGAAGGTTATGTTCAGGTTGACTCCTAGAGATTTCTTCAATGATTGCTGAAGTCTGTTTGCGAAGACTAAAGGCCTAGATAGTTTTTTTTCCACTGCAGATAGAGTCAACTAGATTCTTTGCTGCTTCACTTCTCAAAAGTAAAGGGAGCAGATTAAGTGATCTATAATGATCCTTTCAATATTTAGTGTTGTGGAGATCCATTCTTACTTTGGAGGTGTTCATAGAAAATTCATAAACAACATGATCCAGCAGATCCAGGTGGCCACTCGTTCGAGTCCGGCCGTAGTGCAAATTTTCACTTCACCTTCAATCATCATCCAGTATCAATATTATCCATAACACTGGTATTGCTATTTTGCGTCATAACGCATAAATTTTCATATTTGTGTATCATTTTACCTATTTCAGTTAAATATAGCTAAATTGGTACTTTGGTTTCCTTGACGTTTCTTTAGGTCCATTACAATTTCGATAGCACTTTTTTGTTATTGTTGATATAACCTTCCATTGGTTGTGTAGGTAGAATCGAAACCCACTCAACAACCTTCCCCATATTTATGCATTAGGCAGTGGGCTATACCTTTTTTTGGGAGGGCTAATACAACTATCTGGCTAACCAAACTTCGGTAGGTGGGGCGGTGTTTGTAGCCGAAATCCACTGATTAAAGCCAATAGGTCCCAATCCTAGGACTGCGCAGATATTAGTTGCTAAACTGAGCTCTTTTAGTTTGTTTTGAACAGACAATTGTGTCCGATGTATCTGTTTGCGCTATCATTGTCTAATCTTGTTTCAAGCGGATCTGCGCCTAATTTTATTGGTGTCTTGGTATGCACGGTGTTAACATCACAAGCAACCACCATCTCTTTCCAGTTAACCTTAGCATGTGTTAGTCGCTGTCCAATGGGTTCAACTGAGTTAGCTAATATTAAATGAAGTGTATTTATCAGCCACCGCACTATTTTGACAAGTAAACTTTAAAGCTTATGTCATTGCATTCCTGTCTAATTGGGCATCCGCCTTTATGCAATTCTATCACACCATATATATGTGCTACGTGTAATACCTGTCTCTGATAATATCCCAGACCAACCATTTATTCATTTCCTCTAGGAGTAGAATATTTAGTCGGAGAATATGTCGTGATGACCAACAAACGTAAAAGTAGGATTTTATTCAAAATGCTCTTAAGTAGTCATTACGCTGTACAGTGTATAAAAGATAATAGTACAAAGAATACTAAGAGAAGCAGACGGGGAATAATATTATAAAAAATGGTTGTGTTGCTACTTTGCAAGTAATTACAAAGGTGTTTATGCTACATTTAAACCAACGGATCCCATCAGAACTAATGTTAAAATAATTTGTAAACGTGGTTGGCAATTTTGGCGAATCGAAATGCTCTGAGTAATCATGCGCAGATTTGCGTAGTAGGCAGTGAGCCACACTTTTTATGTGGGCGCCAGTGATACTACGTCGCTCCCCGAACCTCGGTAGGTGGAACCTGCGATGGGGAATTTTGACGAGATCAATCAACCATATCAAATACTCTGTGCACACTGTCCTATAGACCATTCGGATTTAGACTGAATAAGGATCAAGTATTAGCCAGAGCTTAGTCCTACTATGCATCAACAGCTGCCTACGCTCGTTACTGAAGATTAGATGGCCAGAAAGAATAAGCAACAAGGAACTCTGGGAACGAACCAACCAACAACCTATCACCCAACAAATATGCAGAAGGAAGTGGAGATAGATTGGACATACACTGAGAAGACCATTCGGAGACTGCATACGCCAGGCAAGGCCTTCGAGTGGAATCCAAAAGGGAAATGATCAGCTTGGCGTCTGAGGCGAGGGTGACTTGGAGGAGCCAGGTTTTGAAGACTGCAGAGAAGGGAGTGCAATGGAGGCGTGCTATTGAAGCCCTGTGTTCCACTAGAAACCCAAGGGAGGAAAAACAATAATTTAATAATAGTCCTACTATGACATAAGAGTATGAACACCTAGAAAAAACTCCATTTCAAGCGTCGCGTTCATGGTAGGAAATTAAGATCATTCATTGAGACAACATCAGCATATTGAGCTTCAATTTGAACAGTCGCAAAAAAAACTATTCACTAAATCTAAATTCATACATATTACATTCAACAAAGGTGACGTAAAACCAATGTGAACGGTTTGGAACATAGTTCTGGATAAATGAACTAGCTAACAAAAGAATATTATACATGTATATTTCATAGTTGACGACTGGGGGTTTATTTTTATGTTGTAATCAGTAGTCTGGTCGATGAACACGATTGAAATCGAAAGTCCACTGTGTATAGTTAAATTATTTACAAGCATACTTATGCATCGTCAGCACTATATGCACTTCGAAGATCCCATTTACTAGTGAAATCTCATGTGCTACTTTAAACCAATGACAACCGAATTGTCACTCATTATATTTCAGAGGTATGACAATGCTTTTTTGAGTAAGCTAGAGGTAAAAAACCTTTCAAATGCCATACCAAATTGCAATAAACATCTTCCTTTTTCTAAAAGAAATACATATACAGCCTCTTGTCATAACTTGATTTCGGTAAATAATCCTTCCATCATTTTAAATGATTACAATACCTGGAAGGCAGAAGCAGCAGATCTTCTCAACTAAGAAAATAAACGCAGAATCATTTGATAGGATATGAATCACAGATTTTTTGTAAGGAATAATGATATGAACCGAGAGCAAAAATTTCGGTGAGTGAACTGAGCCTCAGAACAGTGACTAACGGCTTATTAATAGAGTTTTTAATTGAAAATTTCGAAATGCCGTACAATCAATGTCTTTTTTTAATAACCATACTTTTAAATACAACGTTTGGGTGTTTTCAAACCTCCAAGACATTTTTAATTTGACTCCATAAGAATGCACTGTGGATGTCTTATCCACGGGTTAAATCAGTATAACCATAAATGGAAAAGTGAAATAAACGTATTTAGTTTCTCATTTGTTTCACTTGTGTATGAACTGATAATGGCTGGGGTTGTGGGGATCAAAATAAATATCCAAAATCAGTTTGAACCTGATGTTGCATCATCTTTACCAGTAATTTGTACAGACAATTTGACGTCGTGGTTATGGGATCTCCATTGGGTCCAGCTCTTTTCCTCAACTTCATCGACTTTGAAAAGGCTTTTGATAACGTTGACCGGGAAGTAATTTGACAGGCAGCTGCGTAGATACTACGCTTTTAGAACCACAAACTTTTATCAACCTCATTCAACAGTTAGATACTATGCTATATGATGCTACATGCCAAGGAATTCACAATGGAAAGCTCAGTGACGCCTTCAAAGTGAGGATAGAGGTAAGATAAGGTTGCCGCCTACTATCGCCGATCACCTTCCTGATTGTAGTCGACTCGATCATGCAACGAACCGTGAGGAGCGAGCAAGAAGATGGGCATATGCTGGCTGGACCGATGAAAAGACCCCAGAAGAAGATTTGGATTTCGCCAACGATGATGATTTATGCCAATGTCTTGTCGCACAAACTCGAAGGTCTACAGGCAAAAATCAACAAGTTGACAGAAGAGGCAGCGAAGGAAGACGGGACTTCAAGTGAATGTAGAGAAGACGGAGGTGATGAAGGCATTCAACCAACAACAACGACAAGCACCAATCACTATCAATGGGAGAAACATGAAGGGAGTAGCCTCTTTCATCTACCTAGGCAGCATCGTTTCAGCTACAGGTGACGGCACAGATGACGACGTCAAAACTAGGATCGGAAAAGCAAGACGGGCCCTCGTTAACCTGAAACCAGTGTGAAGATCTACTGTACTCCACTCCACTAACCGTAAAGCGTGAACAACATCCGGACTTTCAACACTACTAGTATCAGTCAAATAAGTCAGTGCTTCTATGTGATGGTTGAGAGACTTGGCAGCGCGTTACGTAAAGTATTTCCAGCGACCTGCACACATACATCACATCAACAGCTGCCGCCTACACTCTCGTACTCTATACTGAAGATCAGATCAGATGGCCAGAATAATAAGAATAGGCAATGAGAAACTCTGGCATGGCGACGAACCGACCAACAACCCATCGTCCAAAAAATATGAATGAGAAGATAGTGGAGATGGATTGGGTTGGACTGGATATACAGTGTGAAGAGGGTTTGGGGACATCACGTGTCAGACTAGGCCATCAAGCCAAAGGAAAACGACGAGTTGGGTGTCCGATGCATCGGTGACATGTAGGAGATGGTGTGAGGAAGAAATGAAAGGTGGTGGGCAGTGATGTAGCCAGGTTAAGAGGACTGCAGAGAAGAGCGTGATATGGTGACGTGCTACTGAAGGCGTATGTTCGACTAGGAGTCCAAGGGACAAATAATGAATAAAATTCGGCCCATTATTTGTAAGCATATGTTTGGTTCCTTGAAGTGTCAAATGGGCAATGTGAAGTTGTACTGTCGATATATGAATGGTACTTTTTTAGTCCTGGATAAGTGCCTATGCATTAACTCTATTCTAACCCATTTCAACAGTGCTCCATCAGTTCATTTTTTATATAGAAATATCAGTGATTCGATACATTTTCTTGATGTGCTAATGACAAGATAAGATTGCTCTTTGCTGAGAATACATAGAAAACCGACGACTAAGATACAGTATATACACTTTCTTAGCTTTGAGTCGATGCAGTACAAACGATTTGTTCCAGGGAGTGTGTGGAAAAAGAAATACTGTTTATCCGTGATATTTTAAGTGAGGACGGATATCCGGATCATTTCGTCAAAGCTAACATCCATTGCATTGATAGAAAACGAAAACTGATGACAATGGTGCAGAAGCCTTTGTTTATGTGACTGTAATTGAAGGGAGACAGTTCAAGTGACATCATATCGTAACTCCTAGATACAGCAGCCAATAGAACGTCGTCTTATGCTGGTCGTCGTTGCATATTATTCAGTAATAGATCAATACTCAATCCGAGACTAAAGGATAACCTACCTAATCTTAATTCTTCATGCTGTATATATCAATTTAATCACATAGTGCATAATTAGGCAGGTGCGTCACCACATACAAGAACATTCACCGACTTGGTTCGGAAAAGTTCCATCCTAGAGGACCTATTAGACACAGAATACCACATAGATGTTAATAAAGCTTCCAATATCACACACCGTGTAGCTAGCCAACATAGTTAAGGCTGTTGCAATAGGACTGGACAAACCTGAACTGTGCATTCAGAAGGAACATATTCTAGCATTATTTCTCCTTTGCCTTTCAATAAACTGAAGGCCACTCCTATGTTCCTCATTAATTGTCTTTCCGTTCACTATTACGCCACTCAGCTGCATATGTACCATCCCAATATTGATAAATTTAGAAAAGAAAAATCGTTTTACTTTATTCCTCAAATCTCACTCTATTTTGAAAATGTAATTACTCCTAACTTCGCTTGATTTTATGGTGTACAAATGGATTTTATGATTTTAGATCCTTATGAGAATATTTTTGTTGAGAAGAATATTCTTCGTTCAGATTGTTGCATTTTCACAATAAACATCAACATCTTTCACTAGTTTAACCAAGTAAAAATTGACAAATTGATGACTTGCGTGGAGAAATTCGCATAAACCATAATCTATCTTCAATCGTTCACTGTACACTCATCCTCTTCATCATCAAATAAAAAGATAAATGAGCTTTGTATCAGTTTGGCTTGCTCCTAACTTAGCCATGAAGGATGATGCTAGGCGATTTGACGACGGACTAGCCTAACTGTACTTCCAATGTAACTAGCTCCACAGGAGCAGTTGGTACATTCTTCATTGTGAATAATGAGAACGATGCAAGGATTATACTGGATAAATTTAATAGCTTCCACCCAGCGATAACCTTCACCATTGAGAGAGAAAGTGACGATAGCATCACCTTCTTAGATGTCCGATTGACAAGGAAGGCGGATGAAACTGTAAAAAGGAGTGTATATCAGAAACCAACCTCAACAGGTCAATACATCCACATCTTGAGTCTCGTCCTTTGAAATATAAGCGAAATTTAATCAAGAGTTTGATTCATATGTTCTGTACTTTTG
Organism: Heterobilharzia americana; assembly: GCA_944470555.2. NCBI lineage: Eukaryota > Metazoa > Platyhelminthes > Trematoda > Strigeidida > Schistosomatidae > Heterobilharzia > Heterobilharzia americana. Next base: position 65,003,271 of record OX104129.1, read on the forward strand.
ATCAAGAACTTCAAATTATCCATGATCTACGCAGTAGTAATGGATGTCCAGAAACGTTCCTGGCTAAAAATGTGGACACGTCTAATATGGAAACCAAAGTATCGACGGTTTCCAAGCAACCGTTGTTCCTAAGACTACAATTTCGAGATGACATCGGCGGAATTGTGACACAGTGCCTAAGAAATGCCACAAGAAGATCATTTAATGCCGCAAAGTTATGCTGTCTATTCTACAGTCGGCCGATGATGACCACTAGAACCAAAGACAGACTACCTGACTTCTTTCCTATGTGCATTTACCAGTTCAACTGCTTCTGTTGGGTTAGTTACATTGGGTGTACAGTTAGGCAAGTTCATTGTTGAATTGCCAAGTATCATCCTTCATGACTAAATAAGGGGCAAACCAGATCGAAACGAAGCTCAATACTCTCGCATCTGATTGATACAGGCCATCAAGTTAATATTCATAATGCCTTTAAAGTTATTTATCACATTCCTTCTAAATAAATATAACTCACTGAAATATTTTCCAGTGTGCAAAATGTTTAATCTCATATCAAACATTCTCTGGAAGCCAAAAACAAAATCCTATAGACAGAAATAATTATGTTTCATTATTGTTGTTCGCATAGGATACTGAAAGAATATATACCACTTTTATCCTACAGCAACCGTTTAGACAGGAAAATTCTCAGATATTAATTACATCAATCAAAAGTAGCACAATTCATAGTCGAAGTTTGAACAAGTAAATATACAGAGAAAGAAAGAGAAATTCACCAAGAGACACGAATTATAACTAATAAAAACAGCAATGAGACAAATATTCCAAAAAAAAATTAAAGTAAGCAGATTAACATGAAAGTAAATCCGGATGAAGTCAACAAAGTGGTATTCACATAAAAACGAATAGATCACCAGAAATGAAAGTTATATAAAGGAGGAAAACAAGAAAAAGAAATTAAATAATATTACAGATTTAAATATTTCATGTACATAATTTGATCAGACATTTTGAAATACAACTTAAAATACCCGCCTCATTTTGATTGGTTAGCGAGTGTTTACATCAGTTCAATAAAACAATGGCAACTAGGCGGTGAATTCAAAATGATAAACAAATATGACACATAAATAGCCAATATGATGAGAAATTAATTGTTATCCTCACTGATCCATTCGTTGAAAAAGAGATAATAAATCTTTGGCAGCTCTAGCAATATGATGAGCATGACGAATTAAGATTGTAATTTCTGGTGGAATTGGTAGATTATTGTTACTGGATTTTGATGTTTGTATTGGAGTCATTATTTCAAATCTATCAGAACTATCAAATGTAGAGACAATTTTTTCACAATGTTGTCGTAAGTTATATGATTCTGTGGCCAAATCATTTAAAGCATTTTCTACTTCAGTTGGTCTAGATTCTTGTTTAGGAAATAAATTTAATAATTCTTGAACAGCTGATTGAATTAAACGTGAACACTGGGCACTATTACCCCGACGATCACCGTTAGCAAGCTAAATGACAAGAAAAATGACGTATGATGCAGTTGAATAAATACAATCGACGTAACGAAAGGTAAACATTGAATCTGTATGCATTTTAAGCAACCTACTGTAAAGTTTTCTACATTCCGCTGAACTGATCTATAAGAATGTACCACATAATATCTGTTCCACAAGAGGTGCTTATCAAAAAGGATGAAGTATAGTTGATTTTAGGTTGGAATTCATCATGAACTGACATCAGTTTCAGGAACATTAGAAAGCTAATGGTATTCGAAAGCTGTTTCGTCCCACTAGTATGAGACTCTTCAGCAGTGAGCACCCGTAACCCCACACTGATAGGGGTCGAACCCAAGACCTTCAGGTTCCGTGACCAGGATATTACCATTGAACCAAACAGTCCATATTTCCAACTTCCGTCAGTTCACGATATAGCACGACTCACGTCTAATGTCTCCTTTTAGTAACTGGTTGACTCTACCGGTCACATCTCATTGGGACTTCGGGAATCACCTCTCGAAGCTAGTCGCCAATGAGTGCTAGATTAATTCTATCCGGAGGTTTGTAGAGATTTAGTAATTGATTTTAAGTTGGATTTAGACCCAGTGGATCAATGGTAACGTGCCGGTCACGAGCCCGAAGGTCTTGGGTTCGATCTCCGGCGGGACCATGGGTGCGCAATGCTGAGGAGTCCTACACTAGGAAGAAACAGCTGCATAGTGCTCCTTGGCTTCCAATGGTTCAGTCCATGATGAATTCCGGCACAAAATCAATTTCATTACTAATTTGTAGCAGAAAAGCTATAAGATTTATGCGAACAGATACAACCTATTTTAAAATAAATACACTGTAGACCTTCATTCCGTGACAACTTGCTTACACCTTCAGTGACCGAAAATTTTCCACCGAATAAATTACATCATAACACTATCCTCTGAACTTGTTCTTATCATTCAAATGTGCCTTCACAAGGTATTATGTACTATTGTGTAATTCTTAAACGTTTTTAACCTGCTGTTTTTCCAGTTATCAATAAAGTCTAGAAAAAACTTCATAGTGGATGTTAATGGGACCCTATGTGCACAAAAATACATAACTATTCTTAAAGTAGTAACGTCGACCTGCAGACTTTCATGTTAGTCAAATGAATCACCAAACTTATGCAAGCTATTCTTAGTTGTCTTGTGTTCTCTGAGCTGGGTTGTTTAATCGCGAAGTTTTCATCGTCTTTCTCGACGACATCAAACAACCAACTACTATTCCTGGATGTTTTTGTCAGTAGGACAAATGCCGGAAGCTGGGAACGCAAATATCCAGGAGGCCAACAAACACTGATCAAACCCTCAATTACAGTAGCAACAACACAACAACGAACAAAATCAGTTGCGTGCAAACTTCATTCAAAAGAGCGAAAACACACTGCAGTACAACAACTAAACGCAGAAACGAAGAAAATTACTTGATGTCCATCCTAAAGAAGAACAGCTACCCACGAAACTTTATAACAAGATGCCTATCCTGTACATCACCAACTACAAAGTCGTCGACAGAAATCAACAAATGAATCATACTACTGTACGTAAAGAATATATCAGAAATCCCGACAAGATTACCGAGACCACTTGGAATTGGTGCGACTCATAAACCAACAAATTCCCTGCGAAAACACTATTATGCAGACAAAAGGATGCAACAACCAAAGAAGATAAACCGAATATCATTTACAAAATCAACTACAATAATTGTAGTCAACACTACATTGAACAAAGTGGTCACCCTCTTCACCTTCGTCAATTACATGAACACCAATCGACTATTAAACATCATATACGACATTTCATCACTCATTTCAATGCACATGGATAACAACTATGGACATGAATTGAATTTCGACAATGTAGAAATGTTGGAGGGAGAGAGGAAACACAAAGAAGAATATCAGAGAATTCCTAGGAGCTTGGCATTCAGGTCAGTCAGCCAGCCAGCCAGTCAGTCAGTTAGTCAACAATCAATAGATGTGTAGACATGGAACGAATCTATCAAGCAATGAGAGGAATGATAAACGATGGAAAGGTCAGAGGTGAAGTAGAGGAACAGCCAACAAGAATATCTATATGGTAAATGATACAACAATCAAAGGGAACAGTCAATCACAATGCAATTGGTCGTGGCAAGCTAGTGAATCATTCAAGGAGAGATATTGACGGCTCACTTCATAGTGAAGTTAGTGCTGATGATGTCGTCTAGCAAGACGATGAAAGTTTCACGATTAAACAACCCAGCTTGAGAGAACACAATACAACGAAGACCATCTACCTGAGCTACAAATATTCTCAATTATTTGCATGCTATTCTGTTCGTTCTCCCCTGAAGCACATGTACTCACAGATTAGATGATAACCTAACAACAACCGATCGTTACATCTTATTGCTTGTAATACTATTGTTATTGTTATCATTATTAACATGCTATGTATCAGACACATTGTCTGGAATAAAGTTAGAAAAAAAAGTAGAAATATACTCAGAAATCATGTGTATATTCGTGTAGTAGAAAATGATCCATACCTATTTTGCACTGGTAAATGATATTACCTTGTTGTCCAAATCTAGGTAGGTGGAGAGATTCGAATCTATGACCCATTATTTGAAAGCCAACTTCTTTAACCAATGGGGTCACAGCTACACTATATTGTATTATCCTCAGATAAAGTTGTGATTTGCATTCTGGAAATACAGCTGATTGTTGTCGTTATTCAAACTTTAGCTATTAGATTACAAGCCCAAATTTCTCTCCACTTATTACTATTACATTGTTAACCTCTACAGATAATAGACAACTCATGGAACAGTAAACTAAGCTACACTTTGGTTACTTATCTGTATTGCTCACAGTTTATGTTTGTACTGATCGATTAGAAGATAAACACCTTTCTCTACGGAATTAAATTTGATTAACGGTTTGACTTTTCTCTCCTTCATACAGTAATGATAGCTGATTTCAAGTATCATTAAGATCATTTATTAAAGTTACCCAAGTGATCTAATTATCTAGAAATTTCGTCTACAATTTTAAATCCAATCTGTTATGAAGTTCTACTGAAAATAAACAAACGTCTAAATTAATATCTGAAGCTTTATCAGGATGAAGTTTTGAGCGGGAAAGACAATAAAACAAGCAGAAAATTGTCACAACTTAAATTTTCACTAGATCTTAAAATGTTTCAAGTCTCCTTAAATATTAAACTGAAATAAATGAACCATATCTTCTCTTTCCTGCATAATCCAGAGATGATTGGACAATGAGATGATATACACGATTTTTGATCTGTTACATATATTTGTGATACTGTTTATTTGATTATTTCTCTGATGAATCTCGGACCACACTTCTATGAGAAACATTGGAATTTCGTATTTCAAACATCCTGAAATTTTTCAAATATAACTTGTATGTAATATTAAATTTTCACTGGGTGCCCAATATTTGTGAAACTATCCGGTTAAATCTTGACCAGGATTCATAATTTCAAATGATTTCAATTTAGATCATTTTTTAACTGGTTAGTTCTTCTTTTCCTTGAAAAGTTCCTAGCGTATACATTCTTAATTGGTTGAAATGGAAGTCGAAATGGTGAAGAATATTTGTAGCTCAGGTAGATGGTCTTCGTTGTATTGTGTTCTCTCAAGCTGGGTTGTTTAATCGTGAAACTTTCATCGTCTTGCTAGACGACATCATCAGCACTAACTTCACTATGAAGTGAGCCGTCAATATCTCTCCTTGAATGATTCACTAGCTTGCCCCGACCAATTGCATTGTGATTGACTGTTCCCTTTGATTGTTGTATCATTTACCATATAGATATTCTTGTTGGCTGTTCCTCTACTTCACCTCTGACCTTTCCATCGTTTATCATTCCTCTCATTGCTTGATAGATTCGTTCCATGTCTACACATCTATTGATTGTTGACTAACTGACTGACTGGCTGGCTGGCTGACTGACCTGAATGCCAAGCTCCTAGGAATTCTCTGATATTCTTCTTTGTGTTTCCTCTCTCCCTCCAACATTTCTACATTGTCGAAATTCAATTCATGTCCATAGTTGTTATCCATGTGCATTGAAATGAGTGATGAAATGTCGTATATGATGTTTAATAGTCGATTGGTGTTCATGTAATTGACGAAGGTGAAGAGGGTGACCACTTTGTTCAATGTAGTGTTGACTACAATTATTGTAGTTGATTTTGTAAATGATATTCGGTTTATCTTCTTTGGTTGTTGCATCCTTTTGTCTGCATAACAGTGTTTGGAGAGAATTTGTCTAGGAAGAGGATGAAAGCTCCACGACTGAACAACTCAGCTCAGAGAGTACAGTGCAACCAAGAAAGGGAAGTTATTTGTCATTTTCTCTACCTGTTAGTAATTGATGGTATTCAGTGTAAATATCAAAATTGCTTCTAAGGATTAAGCTCAGTTGTAAGCTGTTACACAGTAAGGCTTAACTTGTATTCACTAAATAATTAATTTCTTTCGGTGCCTACATTCATAGTACTACTTATGAGAAATCCGCATAGAGGAAAAAGTTAAAATTGAATAGTGGAACATCTGTAAGTTGACCACGGCAAAAAGTTAATTGAACAGTATGAATACATGAAGTCAAAACTTCTCACCTCTACTAGATTACGAATACGCATAATGATTGTTTCAACACATCGAACAACACGTTCAGAGCTTGGAGCTTTCCATATCCGATCAATACCAGCAACTGCACCAGTATATTTTCTAGTTGAAGACTTTCCAATATGATGTTGAAAGGATGGTTCACATAGTGAATTTGTTTTTACTGATGCTGATGAAGAAGATGAACGTGAGGCATTGTCATAATCTGGAGATGACTTACTAATTGATACTAAGACTTCAGTGTGATGTAAATTTTTCTTATCTTCAATTAGGTTAGGTTTATTTGAAAGTGAGCTCGGTGGTATAAATGTTGATTTCCCAAGGTGATGATGATGGTGTTGACTACCAGGAATATTCATATTTGCACAAGATGTTGCAATACGATGACTATTAGGTGTATTTATTACGCCTTGACTAACTGGTAATGGTGCAGGAGAAGGGGAACCAGTGGTATTCGGTGCAGTATAATCATCTGGTATATCGGTGCTTGAAGCTAAAAAATTCAATATGAGCATGTGTGTATTTGGGGATGGAATGGAAAAATTAGTGTGTTAGTATTACAAATTAAACAGGTATCAGTATAAATAAAAATCAAATAGTTATTTTTGGAGATGATGGAGAATATTTGTAGCTCACGAGGATGAGTTTGGTAGCGTTATGTTTCCTGAAAAAAAAGTTTTCTTTCTGAAATTTGTACTAATAATTTTGTTTAGAATGACAATGAAACTTTTACGATTAAACCGCGCAACTTAGAGAATAGAACACTACTAAAAACAGTTATTTTTAAAATATTTTAATTGTAAACACAGTATAGACACATCTTGCCTCAAACCCCGTCCATACAGTCCTATCCCTTTCGATACAACTACTATTCATCTCACGGTAACACATCGAGCACTGATCGTCAATCGGCTTCTTCCATCTGATCTGTGGGTGAGCAAATAGTCAACGGTATATACGTTACTGGAATGACATTTGTACCTCACTACATCTTCACTCAAAAATGACTATCTCCACTATACTGGAATGGGCGTTAAATGATCTCAGAATAACTCACATGATGTAGGTATCCTATGCGAAAGATCTTTCAGACAACAGCGATCAACCTTACAGAGTTATCGAGCACACTCAGGTAAGATAGGTCTGTTTTAACATTTAAAAGTTGGCACACTCAAACGATTGATTCAGATAATTAGAGGAGGCGGATGTTCGGCTTCAATACGTCAAAAAGCATTTTTAGCATTAGCTTCACAGACATGTGAAACTGTTGCATTCTCAAGGGGAGTTTTGGATGTTTATTATCCTTGCTTGAAGGCAATCAACGTGAAATGTTGAAGCAAACACAATGTAAGGAATGGTCAGTCAGTCAATATCAACAAGAAACCTGAACATTACTTACTTAGAAACGCTTTAAGTAGTCATACCTCATATCAACACATCAAAATATATGGCAAGATAAAAGATGTAAAAACAGGAACAAAAATATAGTCAAAGTTGTAAAAATGCATAAGAAGAGAAGACTAAGAGAGACAAGACGTAAAACAACTGATCGTGTAGAGTCACCAACCACCGACCTCCGTTCTCAAGCGGACCTAATGAGAAAGTCTACATTTCCCCCAGACGGGTCAGAACGACAGTCAAATATATGAACTGGGGCCATTTTCTGTTCCAAACACCCTTAATCTTTAACCAGGCGAAAACAAATTCAGCTAATATTGCGAGACGAGACATATGTTAATTAGGTATATGCAACAAATTTCCCAGCTGCTTCAGATAATGGTTAATAACCTTATCAACTGACTTACCACTTTTACCTAAACTCCTACACCTAACGTTTGCGTTACTGAAGAGTTGGTTCCACAAAACATGAACTGTGCTACGAAAAACAAAATGGTCGAATACCTGAAAGTTTCCCACTAACTTTCCACTACATTAAACGACTATGATTCAAATTCCTATATTAGGAAAGAGCAAACAGATGCGCAGGAAACTAGGTTCCTAATAGACAATCAGACTTCTCGCCGATGCTACTGATGGAGTTGGCAAAAGCCAAACCAGTGCCTTTAGAATATGGTACATATATCAAACACCAGATGTTCAAACTAATTTAAGCATTGATCGGACTATGTACTTGAAAATGCAAACAAACGTAAGAATATCTTCTCTATTTAGGTAATTTTCATCATGGATATATATATCAGTTCAAGAACCAATGAAAAGTGTGGTTAAAGCCCCTTTGAAAACCATCAAATTGAGTAACCCGACGTTGATTATTGATATGTTTCGGGACAGATTTCTTGAAACTCTAGTTAGAAGCCCTGAAGTGTGAAGTCAACCAAGTCGGTTGTTTACAGTACTACTTGTCGATGGCATTTATTTTAATGATATTATTATTTGCCCCTTGGGTTTCTAGTGGAACATAGTGATTCAGTAGCACACCTCCATTCCACTTTGTTCTCTGTAGTCTTTTCAACTTGGCTCCAAGACAGCCCAGAAGCTCTCATTTCTTCCTCACACGATCTCCTCCATGTCACCCTCGACTCAGACGCCCAACTTGCCATTTCCCATATGGGTTTTAATTGAGTTCCTGGCGAGTGATGTCCCCGAATGGTCTTCTCAGTGTGTCCCCCATCCAATCCATGTTCACTTTCTTCTGCATATTTGTTGGGTGATAGGTTCTTGCTTCGTTGGTTCGTTAACAGCCAGCCACAGTGAGTTCCTTGTTGCTTATTCTTATTATTTCGGCCATCTGATCTTCAGTAACGAGCCAGCGTAGGCAGTTGTTGATGAATATCTGTAGTTTGTTGGAAATGCTTTTCGTAACGCACCACCAAGTCTCTCAACCATCACATAGAAGCACTGAATTACTTGACTGACATTAGTGTTGACAATCCGCATCTTGTTCCATATGCTGAGTGCAGAAGATATCCACACTGGTTGCAGGTTAATGAACGCCTGTCTTACTGTCTTTCCGATCCTGACTTTGACGTCCTCGTCTGTGCCACCACTGCGTGTAGTTGAAACAGTGCTGCCTAGATAGGTGAAAGAGGATACTTCCTTCAAGTTTCTCCTGTTGATGGTGATTGGAGCTTGTTGTTGTTGGTGGTGGCGTTGGTTGGGTGTCTTCATCACCTCTGTATTCTTTCTCTTCATTTGAATTCCCATAATCGCCGTCTCTTCTGTCAACCTGTTAGTTTATGCCTGTAGATCTTTCAGTTTGTGCAACGTTAGACACAAGGCATCGGCGGAATCCAAACCTTCTAGGATCTTTTCCCGGTCCAGCGTATTCCCCTCTTCTCGCTCCTCACTGTTTGTTGCATGATCCAGTCGACCACAATCAGGAATAACATAGGTGATAGTAGACAGCCTTGTTTTACTCCTATCTTCACTTCAAAGGCGTTACTGAGCTTCCCATTGTGAATTACTTGGCATATGGCGTCTTCATATAGTTATTGAATGAGGTTGATAAAAGTTCGTGTCACTAAAACCGTAGTGTTGAAGCAGTTCCCAAATTACTTGTCGGTCGACGCCTAGATCGAAGTCCTTTTCAAAGTCGATGAAGTTGAGGTAGAGTTGAGTTGACTGCCATTCTATGCTCTGCTCTATGATGATGCGTAGCGTAGCATTGCAATTTGGTCCACACATGATTTTTACTTCCTGAATCCAGCCTGCCAGCCTGTTCCGGTCGTAGTTTTGAATCCAGCGCATCCTTTAGTCTCTCCAGGATAATGTGACGTAATATTTTGCTTGAGGTGGACTGGAGTGGAGCATGATTCCTCGCCAGTTCTTGCAAAGACTTAGGTCTCCCTTCTTTGGAAGTTTGACGAGGTAGCCGTTCTTCCAATCGATTGGCTGGTACCTTTCCTTCCTTCCCTGCAAACCTTCAGGAGTAGTGGTGTGTTAATGCCCGCTGTTGTCTCTGTGTCTGTTTTCAGTGCTTCTGGTGGAATTCCATCTAGTCCTGCTGCTTTCCCGCATTTCAGCAATTTTATGGCATTCAGGACTTCTGCCGTTGCTGGTGGTATTTATAGACGAGTTGCAGGTGGTGGTCAATTCAAGAGTCTACTAAAGTGGTCAGTCTATTGTTTCCTTTGTTTATCTTCTTTGATAATTATGTTTCCTCCATCATCTTTCATTTGTTTCATCTGTGTTGATCTCTTCCCAGATAGTAACTTGGTTATTTGATATAATGTTGTCAGGTCTCTTCTACCAGCAGGCTGTTCAACTTCACTTGCCAGTGTGTCGCAGAAGTGTCTTTTGTTTTTGCGTAAACTCTTCTTCACTTCTTTGTCCAGTGTTGTGTTATACATTGTACTCAGTTCCTCTTCTCGTTGTTCATCCTTGCACTGGTTTATCTTCTGCTTCATCATCACCATCTTCCTCTCCCTGCTCTATCAGCTTCCATGTGTCCATCGACATCCATTCCTTATCTTCTTTCTTCTTCCTTCCCAATACGGTTATTTAGGTTTCTTTTCACATAGCTTTCAAAGAGTTCCAGTGTTCTTTCACGCCCGATCCTTCAGGGATGTTGCTTGATATCTCTCATTTTGTCCTAATGGCTGACGTGAAGATTTCTTTTCTAGTTTCATCCTTCAGTTTCTGGGTGTCGAACTTGAACCATGGTCTATCACCAACTTCCTTGAAGGTTTCCAACTTGATTTGTTAGGTTACTTGCACTAGACGGTGGTCTAAACCTACAACTGCTCCCCTTCTTGATCTGATCTTGTGTCTAGTAAGCTGCGTCTACACTTTCTTCACATTCAGATGAAGTCGATTTGATTTTTAGTGTGTCCATCTGGTGAAACCAAATCTGTGTCGCTTCATGGATATCCTAGAGCTCGAACACAGTGCCTCCAACCACCAAATCGTTGAATGCGCAGAAGTCTCAAAACAGTTCTCCATTCTCATTCCTCATTTCACCGAGTGCTTCTCAACCCATGATTGGTTCTCTTCCTGCGTTTTCTGCTCCCAGTTCCGTATTTATGTCACTCCACGCATTAGAATTTCGATGCCGCCATCTCGGGTGTTGTCTTGTCCATTACTGATTGCAGTTGTCTGTAGAATTCCTCCTTCTCCTCTTCATCTGCATTATTTGTAGGTGCACAGCATAGCATTGCATGATTGTGAATTTCCTTCCTTTTGAGTTGAACTTTGCTGTCGTGATCCTGCAGGAGGAGATTGGTACCCACTGTTTGAGAGCCTTCGATGCTCTTGGGAGGGGACATCATGATAACCACTCGAAAACTCAGTGTGCTAGTGGTTGTCGTATGGTTGACAATATCAGAGTAGATTATTGACTCTCCAGTTAACAGTTTGGAGAGTCCACTCCCATTCCATCTACTTTCGCAGATTCCTAGCACTTATATGCCATACCTTCTCATCTCTTTTACAACCTGGGCAGCCTTGCCAGCCAACTCCGAACATTGTGCGGACATTCCATGTCCCCATGTTTACTTTCGCTTTCATCGAGAGAAGAGAAGACACATCGGCCAATTGGCTTCCTGAAGGCTTTCACCGACCGGCGTCATTTCGTCTCTCCGATTCCAGTGAGGAATAAGTTTATTTTTATGTTTTATTTTTGTCTGTGTTTTGAAGTTTCTTTAGCGGTTAGATTTGTTTTACGGGGTAGGGTTGGTAGCCCTATGCCCAACCTTCCCTCTTTACCCGGGTTTAGGGCCGGCTAGTAACTAGTGAACTAGTTAACCAGGCGAGGTTTTAGTGATAATTATAATAATTGCTTTATTCTGAAAGCTATTTCTGGAATACTCTACAGAATTTTCAGCACTTCATACAGCATCAATTGGATAGAGACAGTCTATATGTATACATAGCAAAATGAAAATAAGTAGAAATTACATGAAGAAAAAGTAAATATATTCACTCTATCTACAACTTTCTTCAAAATGCACAGTCAGTTTAGGTACACAATCACATTGGCAATTAAGTTCATAGTAAGTAAAAAGTAACACGCTCATCTTTAATTAGTTTGCGTTCAAAGACAGAAGTTGATTGGTGTTAGTTCATTTGTAATACTTTCTTCATCACACAGCAGACGAGTTAAATACGGTATCGTAGAGCTTTTATATTTTGTAGTACCTACATAAAGTTTTATGTACTTACTGCTTGTCTTTCCAGGTGATCGACACGGAGAGAGCTTTGAGTGGAGAGGATACTGGTCATCTGGTAAAATAACTCCTGCCAGATGTTTACATGAGTTAGGATGTTTGTCCACAACTGTTTTAATAAGAAGGTTTATGGGTACACTACTAGTTCTGCTGACAATCTTCAAAATTCTATGTAATAAAGCATAGTCTTTTTTCAGCAATCCGGGGAAAATTAAGGGAGAACACCAGAGGAGAAGAACCTCGCCTGGTTAACTAGTTTACTAGTTACTAGCCGGTCCTAAGCCCGGGTAAAGAGGGAAGGTTGGGCATAGGGCTAGCAACCCTACCCCGTAAAACAAATCTAACCGCTAAAGAAACTTCAAAGCACAAACAAAATATAAAAAATGAAAACAAACTTATTCCCCGCTGGAATCGGAGAGGCGAAATGACGCCAGTTGGTGAAAGCCTTCGGGAAGCCAATTGGCCGATGTGTCTTCTCTCGATGAAAGCGAAAGTAAACGTGGGGACATGGAATGTCCGCACGATGTTTGAACCCAGTAAGGCAGCCCAGATTGCAAAGGAGATGAGAAGGTATAACATCGAAGTGCTTGGGATTTGCGAAAGCAGATGGAATGGGAGTGGACTCTCCAAACTGTCAACGGGAGAATCAATAATCTACTCCGGTCACCCAGACGCCAACCACGAGCACACTGAGGGAGTGGCTATCATGATGTCCTCAAGAGCATCGAAGGCTCTCATGCAGTGGGAACCAATCTCCTCCAGGATCATGTCAGCAAGATTCAACTCAAAAGGAAGAAAGGTCACAATCATACAATGTTATGCACCTACAAATAATGCAGAGCAAGAGAAAAAGGAGGAATTCTACAGACAACTTCAGTCAACACTGGACAAGACGTCAGTTGGCGATATCAAAATTCTAATGGGCGACATGAATGCCAAACTGGGAGGGGACAACACGGGAAGAGAACTAACCATGGGTCGAGAGGCGCTAGGTGAAATGAATGAGAATGGAGAATTGTTTGCAGAATTCTGTGCATTCAACGATTTGGTGATTGGAGGCAGTGTGTTCAGGCACAAGGATATCCACAAAGCGACATGGATTTCACCAGATGGACACACTAAAAACCAAATCGACTTTATCTCAATCTCAAGAAAATGGAGACGCAGTCTACTTAACACAAGGTCAAGAAGAGGAGCAGATGTAGGTTCAGACCACTATCTAGTGCAAGGAACCTTCGAAATCAAGTTAAAAGCCTTCAAGGAAGCTGGTGATAGACCTCAATTCAAGTACAACACTCGGAAACTGAAGGATGAAACTACAAAGGAGATCTTCAAAGCAGCCATCAAGACAAAATGGGAGACGTCGAGGGACATCCCTGAAGAAACCTGTGTAGAAGAACACTGGAAGTCTTTGAAAGCTATGTGGAAAGAAACCTGCACAACAGTATTAGGAAGGAAGAAGAAAGAAGACAAGGAATGGATCTCGACGGATACCTGGAAGCTGATAGAGGAGAGGAGGATGGTGAAGCAGAAGATAAACCAGTGCAAGGATGCTCAACGACAAGAGGAACTGAGCACAATGTATAAAACACTGGATAAAGAAGTGAAGAAGAGTGCACGCAAAGACAAACGACACTTCTACGACACACTGGCAAGTGAAGCAGAACAGGCTGCAGGTAAGAGAGACCTGACGACATTGTATCAAATAACCAGGTTGCTATCAGGGAAGAGACCAACACAGATGAAACCAATAAAAGATGAAGAAGGAAATTTAATTACAAAAGAAGAGAAACAGAGGAAACGATGGGCCGACCACTTCAAGAAGCTCTTGAATCGACCACCACCTGCACTTCGTCCAGAAATACCACCTGCAGCCGCTGAATTACAAGTGAACATAAATCCCCCAACGAAAATGGAAGTCCTGAACGCCATAAAGCTACTGAAATGCGGGAAAGCAGCAGGACCAGATGGAATACCGCCAGAAGCACTGAGAACAGATGCAGAGACAACAGCGGACATGCTCACACCACTATTGCAGAAGGTGTGGAGGGAAGAGAAGGTACCTGACGATTGGAAGAAGGGTTACCTTGTCAAACTGCCGAAGAAGGGAGACCTCAGTGCTTGCAAGAACTGGCGAGGAATCACTCTCCTATCCACCCCAAGTAAAATATTAAGCCGCATCATCCTGGAGAGGCTTAAAGACGCACTGGATTCAAAACTGCGACCGGAACAGGCAGGCTTCAGGAAGTACAAATCATGTGCTGACCAAATTGCAACGCTTCGTATCATCATAGAACAGAGCGTAGAATGGCAATCAGCTCTATACCTCAACTTCATCGACTTTGAGAAGGCCTTTGACAGCGTCGACCGAGAAGTAATTTGGAAACTGCTTCAATACTACGGAGTACCGCAAACCTTTATCCGCCTCATTCAACAACTATATGAAGATGCCACATGCCAAGTAATCCACAATGGGAAGCTCAGTGATGCCTTTGAAGTGAAGACAGGAGTGAAACAAGGTTGCCTACTATCCCCCATGATATTCCTATTGTGGTGGACTGGATCATGCAGCAAACAGTAGGCAGCGAGAAGAGGGGGATACACTGGACGACGGAAAAGAACCTAGAAGACTTGGATTTCGCCGATGACTTATGCCTAATGTCACATAAACTTGAAGATCTGCAGGCAAAAACTAACAAGTTGACAGAGGAGGCAGCTAAGACGGGACTTCAGGTGAATATAGAGAAGACAGAAGTGATGAAGATACCGCACCACCACCATCAACAACAACAACAAACTCCAATCACCGTCAACGGTAGAAACTTGAAGGAAGTAACCTCCTTCACTTATCTAGGAAGCACTGTTTCAACTACAGGCGGGACGGACGAGGACGTCAAAGTCAGAATCGGAAAAGCAAGACAGGCATTCATTAGCCTGAAACCAGTGTGGAGATCTTCTGCACTCAGCATGCGGAACAAGATACGGATTTTCAACACCAACGTCAAGTCAGTGCTCTTGTATGGCTCAGAGACTTGGCGCGTCACGAAAGGCATTTCCAATAAACTACAGACATTCATCAACAACTGCTTACGCTCGCTGCTGAAGATCAGATGGCCAGAAAAAATAAGCAACAAGGAACTCTGGGAACGAACCAACCAAGAACCTATCACGCAACAAATATGCAGGAAGAAGTGGAGATGGATTGGGCATACACTGAGAAGGCCGACTGAGGACATCACGCGTCAGGCCCTCGAGTGGAATCCCCATGGGAAGCGACGAGTTGGACGTCCGAGGGTGACATGGAGGAGGTCGTGCGAGGAGGAAATGAGAGCTTCTGGGCTGTCGTGGAACCAGGTTCAAAAGATCTCAGAGAACAGAGGTCACTGGAGGCGTGCTACTGAAGCCCTATGTTCCACTAGGAACCCAAGGGACTAATAATAAATAAATAATAAACCAGAGGAGAAGAGACAAGATGCAGGAGTTTACAAAACACAAGAGGAGAGGCTGAGTTACACTAGATACTCTCAGCTTCCTAACATAGAAAGTTAGGTGGGAAATCCTTTTGGAAATTAATAAGATATGAAAGGATCAGAAGAGGTCCGAAGAAAAACACACCGAGATAAATCATACTTCTAACATTTTCTAATGCACAACAACCAATAGAACAGAAATCGTGAGAACTAAGCAGTTTACACAGGTTATGTTCACATCTAAAACTAAAGTTTATGGTCTGACATTTTGAAGAATTAAGCATAAGACCATTTTCGAAGGACCATCGTCTAACAGTAGATAGGAAATCATTCGGTTGGGAGCAATCTGCTGATGAGGAGATAGGTATGGAAACTGTTAGGTCATCAGCATATTTAATGAAATTGATACCAGCTGAAGAAGGTAGGTCATGCAGAAAGAATGGGAAAATATTTGAGGGAAGGATGGCTCCTTGGGGAACTCCAGTCACAGTAAGCGATGAGGTGGAGCGTTTCCCTCTGTGAATAGTATGTCGTTTCCTATCAGAGAAATGGGAATGCAGCCAGCTGATTATCCGGGACTCAGTATTTGTCCTGGTTAGCTTGTGCAGTAAAAGGAAGTCTCAGGACATAATCAAATGCCGAAGTATAGTCTAAAAAGGCATACCTGAGATACTTGGCATTTTTATCAAGACTATAAGTAATATCGTGATATAAGAGAGTGGTGGCATCTAAAGTGCTTCTTCTGCTTTTATATGCAAATTGATTAGGGTTTCCGAAAGCCTTCAGTGAAGGCTCAAGCACAGGTATTATAAGCTTCTCCATTATTTTTAAGAACGGAGAGGTAACTGCAATCGGACGGTATTTTGTACATGCACCTGGAGTCCTAGGACTTAGGTATGGGGACTATATTGCTCGCACTATTAACAGAAGTTGAAAAAAATAGGATATTGGATAATAATCCAGTGGCGGAGTGAAAACATATTCACTGCAAGACTTGGTGATCGTGGGTATGCACTGTTCAAGTGTCTTAAACTAGAACGATACAGCTGTTTAGCGCTCCCAGGTTATTCATCGTCTTTTGGCTGATGATGAACCATAATTAAGACATCTCAGAAATATCTGCGTGATTATTTGAGACAACAAACTCGACTAAAAAATTGTAATTTTCAAGTAACCATGGGCTGACTACCACTAAACTCTATCACATTTGTTCTGGGTGGTTGATAATGAACATTTAACGACAGCAATTTTCTGCATTATGACACCAATGTTAAGATAGGTTACAATAGACAGTAAACTGTACCTATGAGAATATATTTAATAAAATTTCAATGTTACTGAGCAAGTTAATACTAACCTTCAGCAAGAGTGATCGCTGCATTTGACACTACAGCTGCTCTTGACTTGGGCAAAGGATGTTGAACAAGATTTGGTGCATTGATATAAGTTGGAATATTTTGTGAGGTAGATGAGACAATATTTTGATTGGCTGAAGTAACTACAGAAGATTGTCTTTGTCCACCTTCATGATTACCAGTCAATTTACTTTGTACAGAACTATGAAATGATGGAGTTACAGTTGGTTGAGACAAAGAAGTATTTGGATGACCAAATCCTGAATGATGCTTCACACCGCCGCCGCCACCGCTAAGTGATGCTGGTGATTCCCCTCGACTTCCGCGAAGAATAATTCCTTGTCTAAGTAGTACACCTGAATCAAGACAGTGTGAACCAACTGCATAATTGCTTTCATTAATCGACTTATCACCGCCTACTCTTTCCATATCATACTCAGAATCATCATCTTTATACTGTTCAACGTCAGCTTCATCACCATGTTCTCCTCTGCCCATGACTTCCTCCATATCTCCTATACTATCTTCTTCCCCCTCCTCCTCTTTTTCATAATCCCACTGGTGAGAAATGGGATTTACCTTACCACATACATTCGAGTCAATACTTTTGGCATCTTTCAATTGAGGGGAATTTATTGTTGCTATCATTGTCTCTGTTGTTGTTGTTGTCGTCGTCATCGTACTGATTGACTGGTTTTTCGGATGACAACTCTTCAAAGGATTGTGAACCATAACCATACCAGCTGAGAAAGCAGCCAGTAAAGCAGACTTAAATGAAAGCGAATAGCAAGAAAATAACGAAGTTGAACATAAAAAGCCAATCGAAGTAAGATAAAATAAAGGTTAACAGCCCTACTTGATAGGTTTATTGTCAATCAATCGGCTAACCACCAACTGTCTGCAGCATTATAGTGAATCAAATTAGTCACAATCTATGATGGAATGGTTAAAGGTTGATACTCAAAGCTCATAGTCTATATTTTTGAGCTTTCATATTCTCCAGTTTCTCATCCTGGAAGCTGACTACTGACTAGACAGTTAATCAAACGTATTTCAATAATTGGTCAGTTTTGTTTGTTTGATTTCAGGACCCTAAATATCTGTACATTGATCAGTCGGTTCCACTCAGATTAGTAAGATCAACTTCTTTAACATCGATAACTCAGCGCAATTGTATCTTGGATAAACTGATTCCATTTTCGTCGCAAATGTATTTATAAACTGAATACTTCTAATGTAAAATATCCACATACAGTATACAGAAGTGCTTCTCGTGCCCTAGCGGATAACGCTACGGGGTACTGGATTTCGGTATCAATGGGAACAACATCGCTCACTGAGGTACAGGTACATTCAGCTGACGAGTCCCAAATAGGATGTAAAGCGCGTACTGGATCCCGCTGCTAGTCATTAAGCAGATTACAACACACTGATGTATTGTTGATTGAGTCAGCCTCGTTAAACAGACTGTCCAATACACTTTTGATCATTATTATTTGTCCCTTGGATTCCTAGTCGAACATAGGGCTTCAGTAACAGGTCGCCATTTCACTCTCTTCTCTCCAGTCCTCTGAACCTGGCTACACCACTGCCCACCACCTTTCATTTCTTCCTCACACCATCTCCTACATGTCACCATCGACTCAGACAACCAACTCGTCCCTTCCCATGCGGGTTCCACTCGACGGCCTGGCCTAGCCTGACACGTGACATCCCAAAACCCTCTTCTCAGTGTATATCCAGTCCAGTCCAGTCCAACCCAACCCATCTCCACCTTCTTCTCATGCACATTTGTTGGGCGATAGGTTGTTGGTTGGTTCGTTGCCAGCCAGCCAGAGTTCCTCGTTGCTTATTCTTATTATTATTCTGATCACCTGATCTGATCTTCAGTGTCAGTATTGAGTGAGCGAACGTAGGTGGCAGCTGTTGGTGTGATGTATGTGTGCAGGTTGTTGGAAATGCTTTTCGTAACGCACCACCAAGTCTCTCAACCATCACATAGAAGCACTGACTCACTTGACTGACATTAGTAGTGTTGAGAATCCGGATGTTGTTCACGCTTTATGCTGAGTGCAGTGGAGTAGAGTGGATTGCGATGGAGTGCAGTAGATCTCCACACTGACTTCAGATTGATGAATGAAGGCGTGTTTTGCTGTCTTTCCGATGGTGGTTTTGACATCCTCATGTGTGCCGCGACCGCGACCGCCACCTGTAGTTGAGATGATGCTGCCTAGGTAGGTGAGTGGGTGAAAGAGACAACTTGGTCTAGATTTCTCCCATTGATGGTGATTGGTGTTTGTGTTGTTGTTGGTTGGGTATCTTCATCACCTGTGTTTTCTCTACGTTCAGCTGAAGGAAGTGTCGTCTTCCTTCGCTGCCTCGCCTCGCCTCTTCTGCCAACTTGTTAGCTTTTGCCTTTGGATCTTCGAGTTTGTGCGACAAGACATTAGACATAAATCATCATCGTTGGCAGAATCCAAATTTTCTAATGATTCACTCCAATCACGCTAAATATGAAGAACTATATATTATGAACACATTTATAAACCAGATTTCTGTCCTGGATTTCCAATAGTGTGGTGTAACATTGGATGAAAGAGCAATCTTATCGCTGACTACTAAACTCCATATCACCCGTGACTGACTATTCGTTATCTGAAGGTCAGATGAGAAGTACCTTACTTTTCTCATACTTTCATCTACAAGTACTTGTCGAAATTCATCAATGCACTTGCTTCGATAACCTTTGTTTCTAAATCTCGATATCGTTAGAAATATAACGCAATCAACAGGTTTACCGTTTTCTCTTTTGATTTTATTCAGTTTTGACTGTGAATAGTCACTGATCGGTCATAGTGAGTTAATCGTACTAAAAGGTAGCGATTTGAAGTGACTGTTTTGTCGATCATTTTCAGTGCTACAATTAAAAAAGTGGTAAGTCCAGTAAAAATCACCCCTGATCAAACATTGACAATATGGTTACAGTATGGAGACACAAAATTAGAAAAATTCAAACTTCATCTTGATGACATTGAAAAAATGCATATGAACTTCTACAAAAAAGTGAATTCACTTTGTTAATTCCACTGATTGATCACACGAGTAACGAATCTGATATTAAATTTTGAGGGAGTTGTGGAGATTTGGAAATATTTCAAGTTGTGCTGGTCACTAGCTTCGAGAAGTATTCCCGAAGTTCCAATGAGAAGTCGTGACCGGTGGAGTCAAAGCCTGATGGCCGTGAGGACAGATATTCAACGATGACATTGAGTGGCGGTTGCGCTATATCGTGAGCTAACAGAAGTTGGAAATATGGAGCATTGGATTCTGACCCAGTGGCTCAATGGTAACGCGCTGGCCGCGGAACCTGAAGGTCGCGGGTTCGGTCCCTGGCGGGGTCGTGGGCGCGCACTGCCGAGAAGTCCCACACTAGGACGAAACAGCTATCCAGTGCTCCCAGGTTTCCTTTGTTCCTCCAACTGATATCAGTCTACGATGAATAACAACTTGGAATTTGGTATTATCTAATCCTAAAGATATTCCATCGATCATTAGGCAATGCGGCTAACCAATCTAAGAGACTCATCATTGCAATACACTTCAATTAGTGTTAGATGATTAGAGGCAGTTAGTAGGAAACCCTCAACCTAGTTTTTGAGTTTTTTGGCAGTCGTCAACAAGGCGTATCTACAACCTCCAGGGAAGTGATTTTACCTTAGAGATTCGAAGCTGCGCTTTCCACAAATCCATCAAAATCACATCTACACATTAAATAACCGTCACTATAAATGAAAAGATTCGTGAAACCAAATTTTACGTTGAAACGAAACATTGAAACAAAGTAAGTAACCTTCAACCTGAAAGTGAATTTGCTTCATCACTGTGTTAACTTTACACAATAAAAACACCTACCTTTGAAAGAGAAATGTTTTCAATTTAGAAAATATACAAAAAGTATAGATGGAAACTGGAAAAGTTTAGATCAATGTGAATTTGAATTGTATGCCGAAAAAACTAGACGTAAATCTAAACTCATATCTGAAGTGATGACACTATGACACACGGTTTATGATAGGAAGGCAACGCTAGTCGAACACCTGAAGCCTTCTCATGTCTTCTAACTTTAATAAACATGTTTCACAACCATCTAGTAGAACAGAGTGAACTCCAGCACAGTACACGCGACTCTTAATAGACAATCGGATATCATAGCAGCTCCACAGACAGCGTGAGATGACAAAAATCAATCGAACAATCTGTATGCGCACAGAGATTTCATCGACCAGTCAACAACGCATTCAAGAACTTCACTCCCTACTGTTACCCAGGGCATCACAAAAGTCCAGTCCTGGAATGAAAATTACCATTTGGGTGGCGAGAAAAGTGTCCCAAACATTTTTAGATTACCACTCAAGGTATCCAGAAAACTCTATCTTGCCAGCGTCTCCACCTAACACGACTCTGTCGTTTGCGTATTCTAGATCTACTAAGGATTCTCCTATGATCAGAGTAATCCTGTCATTCCAGATGACGAGAGGGAGACTTCTGTGAGAACCTCCATGATAACATTGAATAAGGATGGAGAGTGGATATTTTTTGACGGACACCACTCATGTGGTGACTCATCACAGGTTCTAACACGCCCACAGCTGCTCGGATGAAGAGCCTTTAACGGAGCGATGTACTTACTCGGCCCCCCTATCAGTGAAAGACACTGTCATGAGGCCCTCAGATCGACGAATTCAAGTGCCGTCTATGGGTCGAGAAATACGAGTGTGAGGCGTCGGTGTGTCTATGTTTCAGAACCTGGTGGGGTCTGAATATCTAGTCGATACACCCACGAACAGGTATAAAGCCTCTCTGGTTTTCTTGCATTTGCTGATTCCTTTGTGGTCACTACAAGAGGAATTCTCGCCTTTCTTGGTTGAGACTAGTCAGAGAGAATTATATTTGACTCCAACAGACTAGTTAACATTTAAACAAAACTCTACACCGGACTTCTGTTCCGTATATGGTGGTTCCAGGACACTGGAATGTTAATTGGTTAGCAGCCAAAAGCGTACAAAATGGAAAACTTCAAGTACTTTCTAGGATTCAGGTTATTTAGAAAGAATGTTATTTTAATATTTCGGTAAAGTTTCTAGAAGTTAATTGTTGAAAGAGAGAGAGTCTTCACGTTACACAGAACATAAAAAAGCAAACATGACGGATAAACATAGTTCTGTAAGCACCAATCATCATACAATGCTCAAATGATACAGTTTTTTAGGATGATGATGAGGAATGAGTTATTCGAGATGAATGTAAAGAAAAGAAATACACCCATAGTTAAAAGCAAAACCACTTACTAATACACTAATGGATATATTCATCGAGGATAATAATAGTTTCAATGATATATTAGACAATTTATTCCACGGTGGTTTCTACACAAACATATATATATATATATATATACACACACACAGGTATAAAAAACCATATGTATCCATAAATGTTAGAAAACGTCTGAAAACAAATAAACAGAACTAACTTTATAAAGATGATGAAGAAACATTGAAAACAAAAGAAATCAGAGTAAATTAACTAGACTATCATCTGATCATTAATCACTTAGCATGATATCCTGCTGTGTTTTAAATAAAAGACAATTGACCGTTGCCAGTATCTAGCATGTTGCCATGACTGACATCAGTGGTCACTATTTCATTTAAATAGTCTATGAAATGAGTAATTTTTGAGCATAATTTTAGTAAATCTCGTCATTTATTGTAATATTTCTAATTTACAGGGCCACATTAAGCTTACATTTATAACATATTGGATATCAGTAGTGCAAGTGATTGTACAATTATTATGACAAATTAGCTGTTTCTTGACAAATCTACTTATATTATACTGTTCAAAATGCCAATAGATAAGAAGTGTTATTCATATTGACATTTGATGACAACAATTCATTGGTTGAAGAGAAATTTAAACCGATTTATCAGTTTCTTTTCATGCTTAAAACATTTAACATTGTATAGTTTAACCTTTCAATTATACTTATGATTTTTGAAGCATAATCTTATATCAATTGGTTACAGAATTGAAATTAACTCCTTACCAATCTTTATATCATCTAATGTGTATCATTAGGTTCGAACCTACCTGTTGAATGGTAACATACTAGTTGTAACATCTAGTGGTTTTAGGTGTCATTCCTTACAGGGACGTGAATACACTGTTGAAAGATTGCAAATCACGAACAAACAACTGTGCAGCACTCACAGGTTTCGGAGATGGCAGGGATCCATGATGAAACTTAACCATCAAATCAATGAATTTTTTATCTGCAAAACAGATGATAACTATTTTACCGTGATCGAATCTTTATACGTAAGCGGTTATTTCATTTCAATATTGTATTTCACACCACTATTGCAGAAGGTTGGGAAGGAAGGAAGGGGAGGTACCCGACGAACAATTGAAAGAAGGGCTACCTCGTCAAACTCCCAAGTCTTTGCAAGAACTGGCGAGAAATCAAGCTGCTGTCCACCCCAAGCAAGATATAAAGCCGCATCATCCTGCAGAGAGAGAGACTAAAAGTGGGCTAGACTTAAAATTACGACCAGACCAGGCTGGCTGGCTCCAGGAAGTATAAATCATGTGCGGACCACAGTGCAACGCTACGCTACGCATCATCATAGAACAGAGCGTAGGATGGCAGTCACTCTCCACCTCCACTTCATCGACATTGAAAAGGCCTTTAACAGAGTCGACCAAGAAGTAATTTGAAGGGCAGCCGCTTCAAAACTACGCTTTCTGTGCCATAAACTTTTATCAACATCATTCAATAGCTATGCGATACTACTTGTCAAGTGGTTCACAGTGGAAAGCTAAGTGACGCCTTTGAAGCGAAGTGAAGACAGGAGTAAGAAAAGGTTGCCGCTTACCATCACCGATCATCTTCCTGATTGTGGTCGACTGCACTAGACTGAACTGGATCATAGAACAGAGAACTGTGAGGAGCGAGAAGACGGGCATACGCTGGCTCGAACGACGAAAAGACCCCAGAAGATCTGGATTTCGCCAACGATGATGATTTATGTCTAATGTCTTGTCGCACAAACTCGAAGATCCAAAGGCAAAAGCTAACAAGTTGGCAGAAGAGGCGAGGCGAGGCAGCGAAGGAAGACGACACTTCCTTCAGCTGAACGTAGAGAAAACACAGGTGATGAAGATACCCAACCAACAACAACACAAACACCAATCACCATCAATGGGAGAAATCTAGACCAAGTTGTCTCTTTCACCCACTCACCTACCTAGGCAGCATCATCTCAACTACAGGTGGCGGTCGCGGTCGCGGCACACATGAGGATGTCAAAACCACCATCGGAAAGACAGCAAAACACGCCTTCATTCATCAATCTGAAGTCAGTGTGGAGATCTACTGCACTCCATCGCAATCCACTCTACTCCACTGCACTCAGCATAAAGCGTGAACAACATCCGGATTCTCAACACTACTAATGTCAGTCAAGTGAGTCAGTGCTTCTATGTGATGGTTGAGAGACTTGGTGGTGCGTTACGAAAAGCATTTCCAACAACCTGCACACATACATCACACCAACAGCTGCCACCTACGTTCGCTCACTCAATACTGACACTGAAGATCAGATCAGATGGTCAGAATAATAAGAATGGGCAATGAGAAACTCTGGCTGGCTGGCAACGAACCAACCAACAACCTATCGCCCAACAAATCTGCATGAGAAGAAGGTGGGGATGGACTGTGTTGGGTTGGGGTTATCCCAATGTTCCATTCAGGATCCGTATGGATAGTAGGCAACACAATGGTGGCTGGAGGCCAGTTAAACTGCTCCCCGAAGTGTTCTGCCCATCGTTCCAGTCGTCTCCCCTGCGGGTGAATCACAGATCCTTCCTTCTCCGCTATGGTCTCACTAACCGCAGTCGGCCTTTTTCCCCCAGTCTCTTCAATAAGTCTAAATAACTGTCTACTGTTACCAATCGTCGCTGCCTTTTCCATATCATTAGCCTTCATTGCCCACCACTGTTCGCGGTCGTCTGCTGACATACACTGGCTCCTTTTAGCCATTATTCGGAGTCGACTACGGCCTTCAGCGCTGCTTTTACAACAGACTGGAGATGGCACCAAGCGTCTTCTGGATGACTGATAGTCTTCTGTTCTAATAACTGCCTACCCAACTTCTCACTGAACATGGCTTTAGTGCTTCCGTTGTCCAGCTGCACTCGTAATGGTTTTGTTGCCAAATGTTTCCTACGTCCATTGAGATGTAGGTATATACGTGCTCGGACCAACGCCTGGTAGCTATCCAAACACGTACTCCAGAACGAACGGCAGTCTTCCACCGACCCTCTCCACCGATGACTAATAGCAATGTGGTCTGTGGCCTTCGCTGAGTTGAGCTCAGTGAACTCCATGTCAGACAGTGTCTTTCTTTGTATCTGAAATTTGTGCTAGCTAAAAATAAGCGGTTATCCGAGCACAGCTGTAGTAGGCGATCACCATTATCTGTACGTTCAGACGGGATTCCGAAAGTCCCACCCAAGTGCCTTTCTGTCTCACTCAGTCTACCCACCTGTGCATTGAAACCACCTGCAACAACAACCACATCTGAGCGGTTGGCTTTCGAAAGGAGGCTAGACAGTTCTCGGTAGAACTCGTCCTTCACTTCATCCGAACTACAGTCAGTGGGTGCGTAAGCAGAGATTACAAAGAGACAACAGCGAGTCTCACTATTACTTATAGTTCTCACTGTGCCATTCAGTCGGATAGCGCAGAGGCCACTATCAACTGGGATCAAGTCTAGTAGTGAGCTTTGTGCCCTAGTGCTAAATGCTATGTCTACACCTGCAAGACCATGAGAGCTATCTATCGAATCTCCAGAAACTCGAAGGGTGAATTTTGTGGATTCACCAGATTGACCGGGAGAGGTTAGGTGAATAACCACACTTAGGCCTTGTATGCGAGTCTCACAAACACAGCACACATCCATAGCCCGAGTTTCTAGAGTCTTTGCCAATGAAGCCTGTTGACCAATTTGACGGGTGAAGACATTGAAGGCTCCAATATGTAATTTGGAACGTGGTTTAAGGAGACCAAGGATGCTGTTCTGTGCATTCAGATCGTTGTGGAAGGCTGTAGAGCTAGGAGAAATTAAAGACGATGTAGTATCGCTAGTTGAGAGATGTGAAGGAAGATTAGAAGGTAGTGATAGAGAAGGTGGATGGCAGTCTGAGGAAACTTGAGTGCTGACAGAGTTGTGAGGGCGGTTGACACTTCCCGGCTGACCACACCGCAGAAGACTATTTTTTCCTGAGGTACCTGAAAGAGATTTGTGTCATCACACAGCCGATCGGACATTTGCTTGAGGCCTGTCACACCCAGCCTTTGTGTATGGTTGTTTCGATCTTTTGTTGTTTTGGGGTCGGATGGTCGAAAAGAAACGATAAATGAACCAACACCACCGGCCTAGCAGACCGTGGGGCATGCATGGTGGAGTGTGTTATTTTAGGGGTCGACTTTTCCTAACCCCCCCCCCTTCCACTGAGGAGGCAGCACCATCAGCATGGCACTGCTGGTCATCCAGGGGAAACACCTTACATTCCATCCAGCTAGCAGCAGTACGACTTCACCCTCAGATCCCCATCATAGTGTAGTAGTTTACACCACAACGGTAACTGCTTTTCGTCTAACCACTATACAACAGACCTTTCTGGTATGGTACGACCTCGAGGGAACAAGTGTTCCACCAGCATAGCTCGTTGGGTTATTGTGATATGCAAGGCCGACCACCACGTCAAGGTAGCAGCTATCTGTCGGGTCTCCACCTAGCAGGACTATTTAGTTTGTCAACTTTAGGTCAAACAGGTACTCCTTGGATGGTTATTCGAGCCCTGAGAAGTAAACAGTACGTAGCGTTGTATTCACCGTGATGTCTATAACAAAGTTAAATAAGTACGTTATCAGTGAAAATCCTTCGTGGACAATACCGCTTACCGTTGCCTGCAAAGGTAACCCTTAGTATGCCCTCACACGGTTCAATAAGTGATAGTGGAGATGGTCGCTTCGAACTAAGTACACTAAGAAGATATGAAATATAGTATAGAATGAAGGAAAGAAAGGCAGAAGAAGACGTTTTAAAGATATATTCAAAGAAGGGTATACTACTCTCATTTTGATTTTCTACAACAAAAGAAACAAGTAGGCTACAGCACGGTTACTACGAATTTTAACTCTGAATTAGAACCCATTTAGGGAGTCGTGAGGTAACAACAAATACTAACGCAAAACAACAATCCTTCACCCCATGGTGACACAAGTACTAATCACGTCTCTGCTTTTTTCATCCAGTCAGCGGTATAAAAGCCACTACGATGACATCGTGATACATAGCCAAACGAGAAAAAACGATGACTTTACTCAATAAATGACAGTTTACATCACACCCAAAAAGGCGCTACTTGACCTTGGTACAATTCACATGGTTCAGTCTGATGGGAATAACCCTTCGTAGATAACAGTGATCTTACACATAGAGTCATCAGGCATGTCTAGATTAGACAGGATATGTTTCAAATGCATGCAACAGAACTACTCAAGCTATACACCAACCTTTTACATTCAAGCTTATGTCAAAAAGGGAGCAGAAGTCAACCACTAGGATATACCGCTCCGATTTTCACTATAAGAGAGGAGATTTCCTCAAGAATGAGTGCAGTTACAGGTTCTTCCCAATCTTCTGTAAGAAATTTGAACTTCGATGGTGCAAGGCCTACGTTATACTTACGGACAATGATAGTCAGCTGACAGCAAAATTTTCTGCATCCAATATGATCCCATAGCAACTGACCAATCAAATTTGGTTCAGTAATACTTAATCACCTCAACTCGATGCAAAAAAGGTAGACATTAATGGCTAAACAACAGAGGTGTTTGGTACTTCAAGGTGGAGCAATCCGAACCGGTATAGCAACGGGGAAATACAAATATCAAACAACAAGTGATACCCGTTTCACATGAGGTGGCTTCCGTTCCCCAGTGGCCTAGTGGACAACGAACGCTTTAGCATCTGAAGCGATGAGTACTGGTTTCGAATCTTAGAGGGAACAACACCAGTCACTGAGGTGCAAGTACAATCGGTTGATGAGTCTCAAATAGGATGGAACACGCGTCCCGAATTCCGCTGTAAGTCACTATTAGTACAACTTAATAAAAGTGTTGTTTTTTTCCAATTTTATAGGAAAAAGCCTAGTAGTCTAAAAAAGAATCGATTACAGTGAAATAGTCTAAAACGATTCCTTTATACGTGTGAATTTTATCAACTTTAGAAAGTTTGCCATAAAAATTTATCTTAACAAGTATTAGTTTGAAAAAAGATGTCTAGTTCTGTGTATAGATTATGAAAAACATAGAAACATACATGTTGAGAGAAAATCCTATTTTTTCCCCTAAATAATTCATCAGGGTATGAGTGAATTGCTATTCTTGTACAATTTTATAAAACATTTTGACAGACAGATTTATGGATCAAATTTACCTTATCATCGTAATATACTTTTCTTTACAGTGAATAAGCTTTAAAGTCATACATGTAGTAATTCGAGGAGAAAACTGCTACATTGATATGATAATTACATCCGCTTATCACTATTGAGCTATAAAGGATGTTTGACAGAATACTAGTTCAGTAAAGTTGATTGGCGGCTAGTGAGAGTACAAGAGATCACTGTGATGCAATAAAAAATCCACTCCTTAACTAGAATCTGAGAGTATAGACAATGTTAGCTGGATAGAGAAATAACTGGAGTAAGATGTTTCTCTCGGTTGACTAGTACTCCCAGCTACACTGCAGACCAACCTGAAGAAGTAGAGTTAGGAAAGGTCAGTCATATTAGTCATATATTTCTTCTTGCTCAATGCAATGGCTATTCGTTGCTGATAGTAAGAAACTTTAAAGAACGAAGGACACTTCAAAAATACTACTCTTCTAAAAACATTGTGCAACCAACTTCAGGTAGATTCCATTTGGACTCTATCTAGAACAATACAACACTAATGAATCCTCTTTCCAGTCACTTTACGATGGTATCAAGCTCTGCTTTCATACAACAGCTACGTCGGAGTCTTAACTGCTAAATTATTAGGCCATGACTGAACTGTGTAAGACTGGAGTATTTACACGAATTGGTTACTAAAGGGTAACCGTAATAGTTTTCCAGTCCTTAGGGCTTAGCTGATAAATTCTCTTTAACCCGAACGGGCTGGTTGTTGACGAAGTCTCAGCTTAGATACAAAAGGCCCGTTTAACGTTTGCCAACTTGTGTCACTCATGGTGCCGACTGGCGAGATACCCGACTACCTATCTGGGGATGAGTATACTGCGCCGCAGTATGTTATCTCCTGGTATACGGTTATGAGACATGGTCGTTGAAAATAGAATAAAAAAAAGCGGTCACAGGGTTTTGAATACAGGTATCTTCTTGGAATTGCTTGCGTTTGGTGGAATCACAGTGTGAGCAATATCGAGGTCAGGTAGCTTGATTGATGAGGCTGTGAACGTTCATCGACTGAAGTTGCACATGTCAATCCAACGCTTACCATGACGTGTCATACTAGGAGAAGCTGAATTAGGTTGGGAAAAGGTTCAGGGTGGTCAGACCAAGATGTGGCACCAGTCTGTCTGTTTCTGATAAACTCTCTGGAACGATAATTAAATGGTGCACTGGTTAACTCTCTGCTAAACCTTGAAATACTGTATCAATATACCCCAATGAACCACTTCCTATCTTTGCTCACAGATGACATTCTTAACATTTTAGGTCGAGAGGTTTGATGATACTGTCTAGCTGTGAAACTGGTATCCATCGAGAACGTCATGCTACCAAAGATTATCGAGTTGAATTCACACAAACGTTAAAAGACTCGTGTAGAGTTGTAATATACGGTAGTAACAATCACTAATGTCTGACAGGGATTTAACACTGAGACTATCTCTATGCAGCTTTGTCATTAGTAGTCTGATGATGGGGAATCTTTTTGTTGCCAGTCTAGAGGTAGAAAAGTCTATAAGCAGTATATAGATAACATAGTTCTATCTGGCAAATATTTTGGAACGGCAAAGGATCTTTCTAGTGAATTCCCATAACTGTACAGCTAGCGTTACTAGTACTAGTGCTGGATACCGAAACTCCCGGTATCCTAGTAGGTAGGCTCAGTTGACATACACTTGTGTTTGATTCGTTGAAAGAAAAAAAAAAGAAATCCACTTAATAACCTTGCGCACACTCGTCCATTAGGCAATGAGACAAATATATTGTGCAATGACTACTAATACCAACCGACTGCTGAAACCTCGGTAGGTGGAGTGGGGTTTGAACTTCTGACCTACTGGTTGGAAATTGAGTGTCTAGGCCAATGTGCCACAGCTCCACAATTAGTCAGGAGAGATATTGTTTGTCACAATTCGACAACACACTATCACAGATAAGAAAGATCAAATAATCTTGTTGATATTATAAAGGCACGAAACACCTGGGATATATATATATATATATATATATATATATATATATATATATATATATATATATCATATGTTCACTTAACAATGATCGATGTAACAAATCACAATGCGTTGAGTAGATAACGTTTGCTGGTTTACAGATGATAACAGGCACAAAGGATAAAGGTATAACAGTGGTTAATGTGACAACTACTAAGGATACGTAATCCAGAGCAAAATAAGATCTGAATATATGGATAAACAAAAGTGTCTACAAATGTAGCAGTAGAAGCATTCTATTTTCCTGGGGTATAAGATGAGATACATTTCCTAAAGGAAATAAACTGACTGATTGTCATAAATCGAAATCTACATTGAATAAAAACTACATTTTAGGTTAAAGTATAACATCCAGTGGAGTGAATGCATGAATGAAATGAACGAAATACAACTCAGCAATTACGTACAGATGTATACACTAGAATATTAGTCACACACAGAGCTACGAGATATGGCTGTTGAAAGTGGATGATATAAGTAATTGAGGAATTTTCGAAAATAGGTATTTGTCTTTTAGTGGAGCCACCATTTGAGTAGTGTTGATGTAGTGTGTTAAAGTATAAGATAATAGGGGTTGGGAACTTACACTGAGATGCAATATATATATATATATATATATATATATATATATATATATATATATATATATGTCACATATGCTGGTTTACCATCAACCGCAACAAGTTGAAGTAATGACAGACTTGTAAGTGACTGAAGGCGGCTACAATACAATAAAGCAATAACCCATGAAGTTCCTAACAACCGATATGACCTGCTTTCGGATGTGCGGGTTGCTTGTTTGGGATCCTCAAGATGAGAGAAATCAACGGTTAGAGACTGAATGTGAAATGACTAAAGATTGGAGACAACTGTACAAATGTATGCACTCGTTGTAATCGCGAAAACCTCAAAAGCCTCTCACTGTTTCATTTATTTACTCCCTCTCCTCTCAGGTCTGCTTTGATATGATTTTTATTTTTTAACGTCTTCCTTACAAACTGTTAAGTAGCTTGAAAACTTGAACTCATGCCATTCTGTGTAATGTTTTAAGTTGACTTGCCTGTTTACAAAGTAAACTAAAGTTGGGACTAACACATATCTGTCCATCCATCCAAAACAACAAAGGACAAGTCATTACTACGTAACTGTCCAAGTTGCCACACCTCATATCACCACATCAAGTAAAAAGACAGTCAAGTACAAGATGAACAAAAGAAAATTCAGTCAAAAGAAATACAAAGTATGAAAAGAGAGAAAGGAAGAATGAGAAAATGGTGAGATTCGATATAGCGTCGTTAAGATGAGGATAGATAATGTGTGTATTCATTCGCCCCACTGACATCGGTTCTCAACCTTGTGATCACCTAGAGTCAGTCTCCAACCACTGGTTACTCTTATACAAAAGACCCCAACCACCTAGTCTGCATACCCCCCTCCCCCACATGACTCAAACTAACAGTCAAACACTTCATACATTGGTGCAATGTTTTAGTCTGGCCGCCTCCATCACCTTTTTACAGCCTGAACCTACTTCCACCAACATTGTGTGACGAGGCAGACGGCAACCAGGCATACGTAACACATGTCCCAGCCAACTATCTCAGTCGATGAAGGTTCACAACCTCATCAACTGACTTACCTCTTCTCCCTAAAACTCTACACCTGACTTCTGTGTTACTACTCACGTGGTGACACCACAGAATACGGTCTATACTACGAATGCGATGGTGGTCAAACACCTGAAGCCAGTCTTCTCATGTCTTCCATCTTCAATGGTCAGACTAAGACATAGAGTCGCTGAAATTCGGTATGATGAGTTGTCATGGGTTATAGACTTTCTGAATTACATACGTGAGATGAATCAAGCAGGTCGACGAAGATCGGAACGCACTCCTCCACCTCGTGCACATTTACGCAGCGGGCAACGAGTCACACCTGTTGTGTGAAGGCTAGTGATACTACGTGGCTGCCCCAAACCTCGATAGGTGGGGCGGGGTTCGAACCCATAACCCACTGTTGTTAGTTATCTTCGTAAATCACTGAGCCACATCTCTAACCAAACAGGTCGTATTGAAGGTTTTTTCATTCAAGTCACAAGTCCATTCAAATCAAGAAAATATAACTACTTTTCTTCGCCTTACAGCACTACATCTCTTGATATTACTACAATTATTACCATTTTCGACGTTATACACAACTGGAAAATGAAAGCTAATACTCACCTTTTCTTCTTTTAATGATTGAACAACGGAATCTAATTGAATCATACGTCCCTCCAAATCCTCCAAACGTTGTTCTACAATATCTTTACTACTTTGTAGATCAAACAATTGAGTTTTTAACTCAGCATTCTCTTTGCGTAGACGTTCTACTTCATTACGTGCAGCTATACAACATGGTTCTGGATGATGTTGATGATATGTATGCGAATGAGGTGAATAGTTTCGTACAACACTGTTGTTATTATCTGTATTACATGGATTAATTAGTGAATGTAGTGTAGTAGTAGTAGTAGAAGTAGTCTCTGTCGGTTCTGATGACTTCATGATATTCATCGTCGAAACTGTAAGAGAAACAGGATTACTGTCAATATCATTGTTATCCACAGTGGTAGTAATAGTGACACCACCACTAGCTGTAGGCACACTAGCTCTGTGCTGAACTAAACGACCAGTATGTGACAAGTGCAAACGACGTGATCCGGGAACGGGACCTGGACAACTTATTATATGAGGTATTGAACCAATTGAATCAGATCCATCCTTCTCGACATTATCCTCAACTTTTTGTAATCGATGATGACTAGATTCGTTTCCTTCTGGAATAGATGGTGATAGTGGAGATGACAATGAACTATTACTATTATTGTGTGTTAATACAGTTTCAGTTATATTCTGTCTACTTCTTGATCTGTTATCTTCATTAATCATATCTAGTGTTTGTACATTCACAGAAAGTGTAGTTTGATCTGTGACGGAGAGAACAGGAGGGGGAGTAGACGAAGACGATACAATAGTGTGTGAGTTACGCAAACCATCTTCATTGAGCTCTACTTCACCAGCAACCTGAATATGTAAAAAAGACATGATATAAAGAAAACTTGTGTAAATCTACTATCAGAGAGTTTAGAACTATAGAAAAGCAGGTTCATACAAAACATCCGCTCCATCCTAAGCCTAAATAGACTAATGGTAAAGTCTAATTTGGGGGTTTGTGGGGATTTTTTTATTCATTTCAGATTAGTATTCATCAGAGGATGAAATCAGTTGAAGAGACATTGGAGACTTGGGAGCAATGAGCAGCCATGACCGAACCAGGGATCGAATCTAGGACATTCAGGTTTCGTGGCCAGCATGTTAGCATTGGGTCACTGGGACGGAAACCGATCGTCCACATTTTCTATTTTTGTCAGTTCAAGATTTAAAAAAATGGCCTCCATCCAATGTCGTCGTTGAGTAACTTATCTAACGTCCAGTGCTCCAACTGATATCAGTCCACGAGGAACACCAACCTTAAATCAATAAATCCATAATAGCCTCCAAATTGAATTAATCTAGTTCTCATTGGTAACTTGCTTCGAGATGAGGTTCCCGAAGTTCTAATGAGAAATGATGACTGGTAGGGCCAACTAAGAAGGAAGTGAGAAAAGTTACTCGACGGCGGCATCTGATAGCGGTTGCGATATATCGTCAACTGACAGAAGTAGGAAGTGTGAACCATTGGAGTTCAACCCGGTAACTCAATGGTAACGCGACAGCCGGGGAATCTGAAGGTCCTAGGTTCAACTCTCGAGAGGTCACAGATGCGTATTGCTGAGGAGTCCCATGCTAGAACGAAACAGCTGCCCAGTACTCCCACGTTTCCAATGTTCCTTCAACTGATTCCATTCCATGATCAATACCAATCTGAAATTAATGGTAAAGTCCCTAACTTCAGCCTTAGGTAGTGCGACTTCAAATCACCAAGGGAATACCAGTTTTCTCATACCTTCTTGAACAGCGCTAACTAGCACGAAACCTAGATCGAGTGCTTCTTGCAGATTGATTCCTAACAGCTAACAATAAAATTTCACGTTTAAAGATTTAAAAATATTTGACTAATTTTAAGGTGATTTCCATCATAATTTTATGCTGAAAGTCTATTTACAAAAAATAGTAAAAGGAGTTTAAGATACCTTTAACTGGTTTAAAAAAGATGATAATTAAAGAGAACTCAGTCCGGTACTAGGCTATAAGCTTCACTAGTTGTGTGATGACTGATGATACAACCCGGTTATCGAAACCGAACAAATTATAGATGGGAGGGAGTTCGAACGAGAAGCACATGGCTTGGGAATCGAGCCACTACTACACCTAATGAACTACCACTCTATTAGAATATATTGTTTGGAAATCGTACCCTCCTGAGACTGAAGAGATGAACACCACACTTAAGGTATAAATACTTCAGTTCTCCAACTAAACGAGCCAATTCTGGTGAATAATATTCTTTCTTTTTCAAGTTATTCAATTACCTCGTGACAGTGAAGTATATCATTTAGTGTTTGAATCAACCAAAAGACTGAAGATTTTAGGTTTCTTTCAAAACTGAGAGCTTTACAAATGAAAGAAATTGTTACCAAACAACTATGAATACCTCAGAGTATAACGAAAAAGCATCTGATCCATTGGATACCGCACCTAAAGTACTATGATCCATAGAAGATGGCGGAACTGAGACTGTGAAGTTTATGGCATTGAGAAAATAGTCGACAATTAGCAACAAAACAACTACTGATGGTATATTTCTTTTTGATGACTAAAAATAGCCATCAGAAAAACTATCTACTTTCAGATTGGTAGGAAGTTAACCAATTGGAATAACAATCACAGTAATAAATCAATTGACCGGGAGTGAGGACGAGTTAGTAGACTACAGTTCATGCAGGAAAATTAGTTTAAAGTTTGTTTGTGCGTGTCTGTGTGTGTCCTCATTCATTTTGGCAGGAGTATGCTGGACCTCAAAAAGTATGATTCAGTGGAATCTGATGTCAGTCCACAATGAATACCAACTTGAAAAATCTCTGAATCTCCACAAAACCCAAAATTCAATTCAACTAGTGCTCACTGGTGACTAGCTTCGAGAGGTTCCCGAAGTTCCAGTGAGAAGTCGTGACAAGTGGGGGAAAC
Organism: Heterobilharzia americana; assembly: GCA_944470555.2. NCBI lineage: Eukaryota > Metazoa > Platyhelminthes > Trematoda > Strigeidida > Schistosomatidae > Heterobilharzia > Heterobilharzia americana. The sequence continues at coordinate 65,039,173 of OX104129.1, forward strand.
CTGGTGGCCATAAGGACAAATACTCAACGATGACATTGGGTGGCGGTCGCACTGTATTATGAACTGATAGAAGTTGGAAATATGGACCATTGGATTCCGATCCAGTGGCTGGCAGCAGAACCTGAAGGTGGCGGATTCGATGCCTGGCGGGGTCGTGAGTGTGCACTGCTGAGGAGTACCACACTAGCACGAAACAGCTATCCACTGCTACCAAGTCTCCAATGTTCTTCCAACTGATGTCATTTCATGACGAATACCAACTTGAAAAATCTCTAAATCCCCATAAACCCTCAAATTTAATTGTCATTAATTATTTTTGAGATTATTTGAAACATCTTTGGCTCATCAGAGTGGTGTTGTGAACACATGGTGATAATAATCATAAAATGCTAACTTTCATCTCTGGTACATTCGATCTAATAATCTTCGGATCACTGATCCGGTAATCGATCAACTGATCACCAACTCGAATCAATCATGCTCGTTTGAAAAGCCACGGCTAACTTACATGATCTCGTCAGTAATCCTCACAACACTTTCCCCGTCTAACTCAGTTCGATCTGTATAGGGACGAGAAGATCTGATTAGGCAGCTCATATGATTAGGATCAGACGATAATTACGTATCATGCACTCGTATAGGTTACGTAGTTTACGTGATAGAGTACTGAGGCTACTGGTTTGAATTGTTCTGCGACCTACGTTTTCATTTCACCTTCAATCACCCACTCGAGACCAATTGTAATCAAGTCAACCATCAAAATGCACTAAAATTTATCTCTGAAGTTGATAACATTTAAATAACCAATGAAAGATGATTCTTTTGTACCACACTGAGTTCAATCAGAATAATGCGTTCATGGTTCTTTAGTATTCTGAACCAACAGCAGAATTTATAAACTTCACGATGAACAAATTACATTCAGCTTAGTAAAAATTTTAGTTATTTTCTAAATAACACATCAAGTTTCCTATTTAGATGTTTTGATGATGAAAATTTTCACAATTACACTCGACAAGAATCACGTGAATGATGAAAATATGCTAGAGATGGATTCCTCTTTCATCTACATAATGTCATACTGATTGAAATATGATTGCGAACACAATAAAAAATAAGTTATTAAGCAATTCTAATGTTAGAGTAACACAAACGCATGATACATAACAATTACAAAGTTTCACCGTGGTTTCTTTTGGAAATCGCAATGTTCAGACCATAATATGTTAGTGTCATAAGTTAAGTCAAGATTATGAGCATGAAAGGTGAATGATATGTACTGCTGAGTTGTATGAATAGTCGTAAACCACTTCAGCCAACAGAAGGACAAAAATCTATACACTGAATGACTGTTTAACAAGCTTGGTGTCAAAATCAATATACATCCAGCAACCTTGAGCAGTAGGTAATGAGCAACACCTAATGTATGAGGGGTAATGATACCACCTACCTTCCCAAACCTCGATAGGTGGAGCTGGTTTCGAACACATGGCTCATTGGTTGAAAGTCAACCCATAGTCACCACTCCTCAAGGTGCCGAGAATGATCAGTGATATGTCTAGGTTGATTGTGATAAGAGGGTCAAGTTGTTATAACCACTCAAATTCCGACCATGTGCTTGAGTGGATTGATCATATAGAGGATAAAATCAGATGACAGCAGACTACACAGTTCAAGATGAGAATGACACAAATAGTTGAGACGTGATTGCGAACGTTTGCAAGCCTATGAAACGTTTAACTTAATTACGTTAATTATACAAATCAACAACCATTTGAGTCATATTCGTTGAGTGACGGTTTACGGTACTTTGCGATAGACCATTCTGAAGTAAATGTACTTCGGTTCGAAAGAGTAACTCAGTGTTTGACAAGTGTAAGGTTAAGCCGATGACCAATAGTTTGGCACAAAACAAGTTTAAGAAAGTTTTGACAATCGGTTATCGAGTAACAGATTTCTGTGAAGGATAAAGTATCCAGTTAAATTATTTAACACTAGTGTTTTCATACAGATTGAACTTTCTCCATGTCTATCTTGATTCACTTGTTGTGAAATATTTTTCCAGTATCAGGCTTGGATAACTGCTTCAATGAATTAAACACACGACTTTTAAGCCACTATGGTCTCGGTATCAAATCTTGCTACACTCACTTTAACCTGGGTAATGAGATAGTATTGTAAACCATCACACAAAAAGTATGGCTGAACCACTAAGATGTCAGGTTAACCTTTTTTCGACTTGAATCACCTAGCCAACCGTAACACATTTGAAATCTTACTCATTCACCTAGTTCCAATTTCTAGATTGATTCATTATCTAGTTGCGCATTATTAGACGCTTGTCATTAAATGTGTATTATTTGTGTTTACTGAGTCACTCACTGGTTTATGTTTTTCTCTTGCCGATTCTTATGTAGGTTAAGTGGATTACCGTCGTTAATTTTATGCATGCTTCTCTTCGAGCCACTTGCAACAAGGTGACTGCAGGCTACATAAAGTAACCTCCCAACAGCTAGTGGTTACACAGTAGTAAGGTCTCATAATTCAATGAATATAACGCGTGATTAATATTTGATCGTTTCAATCGTTGTATAATGACCCAATCCAATCTAAATCAATCCAAGTCAACAAACAATCAGGAATTACTGCGTAACCGTCCAAATTGCCACACCTCATATCACCACGTCAAGTAAAAAGACAGTCAAGTACAAGATGAACAAAAGAAAATTCAGTCAAAAGAAATACAAAGTATGAAAAGAGAGAAAGGAAGAATGAGAAAATGGTGAGATTCGATATAGCGTCGTTAAGATGAGGATAGATAATGTGTGTATTCATTCGCCCCACTGACATCGGTTCTCAACCTTGTGATCACCTAGAGTCAGTCTCCAACCACTGGTTACTCTTATACAAAAGACCCCAACCACCTAGTCTGCATACCCCCCTCCCCCACATGACTCAAACCAACAGTCAAACACTTCATACATTGGTGCAATGTTTTAGTCTGGTCGCCTCCATCACCTTTTTACAGCCTGAACCTACTTCCACCAACATTGTGTGACGAGGCAGACGGCAACCAGGCATACGTAACACATGTCCCAGCCAACTATCTCAGTCGATGAAGGTTCACAACCTCATCAACTGACTTACCTCTTCTCCCTAAAACTCTACACCTGACTTCTGTGTTACTACTCACGTGGTGACACCACAGAATACGGTCTATACTACGAATGCGATGGTGGTCAAACACCTGAAGCCAGTCTTCTCATGTCTCCCACCTTCAATGACCATGTTTCACAGCCATAGATTGGAAGAGAGTGAACTGCTGTGGAGTACACGCTACCCTTAATAGACAATCGGATATCTTGGCGGAGTCATGGGTGGCGTAAGTTGGCGAGAGCCAGCCGAGGCTTTTGTACTCATGCAGAGATTTCATCGACCACTGATCAGCGCATCAAGGCTGATTCTACTTCCCAGGTAAGTGAAGTGTGTAATGACCTCGGTTAACCATCCACTTCAGCTAGCATCTGTGCCTACATGAAAATGTCTGACAAGTACGACTTAATAAATAATTGGTAGTTTCTTTACTAGATGCCCAATTCAAATAAGTGACTATCTTTTCAGTGAAGCATCAACGATAACAGGTAACTCAACAGTGTCATGAAATGAATTTTGTGAATGATGAACAAAACGACTGTTTGGTGCTTAGATTATTCGGATCTAGTTAGTCAGAGCTACTACTCATTCTGTTTGATAGTGGTATAATCCGTTTAATCTCCTTCTTATCACCTACACGGTCTTCATGGTAAAAATACATACAGTAGACATCAATAAACACGCAGACATGTTGAAAGCATGTGATACAGAGACAGATAAATGAAGAAAAAGTAAACTGGAAAACCTATTATTGTAAGTAATTAAATTGGTACAACTACATTCATTCTATATCTAATAATTAAATGACGTTAGACATGTCTGGCTAAATTAAAATTCAACAATTTAGTCACATACAAACAATAAGATAATTGTGTGAAAATTCCGGTAAAGAATTTTGTAGCAGAGTATTTACGATAAGTTGAGCAGTACACTACACTATGTATATACTCAGTCAAGCTAAACAAACAAAGAGGATAGGTGAATAAAGACTTATTTGGTCCTCACTACACCGAAATCAATATAGAATAAGTAATCAGCAAAAATACAACCACTTAAACATTAAACATTGAAATATGACTAATACTTTTAAAAAGGTGACTATATGTATGTCAAGGTCATTTCTGTGGCGAAAAGGTATGCATATACAGGAAGTATTTGAAGCAGTAGAAGTCAGTAGGTCAAAATGACTTTCCACTAATGGTATTTCCTAAACAATCAGGCTAATATCGATGTAAAGGTAAATTACAATCCCATTAATGTAAAGAGATGCAAAATTGTGGTTTGAAGTTGGAAGAGAAAGGTAATTCAGTAATTATCTACATGTTCATTCAACAGATAAACGAAAAAAGTGGATGTGTGGCACTAGGTAGTGAGCTATACATACTATGCGAAGACTGTTTATACTATCTGGCTTCCCAAACCATGGTAGATATAGAAAGGTTCGAAGCCCTGACCCAGTAATTTGATGTCAACTGTCTACATCAATGAGGTCGAGCTAGATGTATGGAAACATGAACATTTACATTCCCCCATCACGTAGTACACACCTAATCATTGTACAACTTGTTATGTAGGCTGTCAAACATACATTAATATGAAACTTGAACGAAGTGAGATTTGAATTCGCCATTTTGATGATTCACAAATGAAAGCATAAACAAGTCAGCTTAGGGGACTACCAAAGCAAAAGAGTGCCGATGTGAAGGACACCGACATAAGTAGACATCATACGAAATTCTCACTCGAAGCATTTTTTTTTATGCAAGGAGATTAACTGCAGACTTGGAGAGAAAAGCCTGGTACGTATAATCATAGACTGATAGTTGACCGTTTTGTTGTTGACATTCGGTTGTCTGTTAAGGGTAGCGTGTACTCCACAGCAGTTCACTCTCTTCCAATCTATGGCTGTGGAACATGGCTATTGAAGGTGGAGACATGAGAAGGCTGGCTTCAGGTGTTTGACCACCATCGCATTCGTAGTATAGACCGTATTCTGTGGTGTCACCACGTGAGTAGTAACACAGAAGTCAGGTGTAGAGTTTTAGGGAGAAGAGGTAAGTCAGTTGATGAGGTTGTGAACCTTCATCGACTGAGATAGTTGGCTGGGACATGTGTTACGTATGCCTGGTTGCCATCTGCCTCGTCACACAATGTTGGTGGGAGTAGGTTCAGGCTGTAAAAAGGTGATGGAGGCGGCCAGACTAAAACATTGCACCAATGTATGAAGTGTTTGACTGTTGGTTTGAGTCATGTGGGGGAGGGGGGATGCAGACTAGGTGGTTGGGGTCTTTTGTATAGGGGTAACCAGTGGTTGGAGACTGACTCTAGGTGATCACAAGGTTGAGAACCGATGTCAGTGGGGCGAATGAATACACACATTATCTATCCTCATCTTGACGACGCTACACCGAATCTCACCATTTTCTCATTCTTCCTTTCTCTCTTTTCATACTTTGTATTTCTTTTGACTGAATTTTCTTTTGTTCATCTTGTACTTGACTGTCTTTTTACTTGACGTGGTGATATGAGGTGTGGCAATTTGGACGGTTACGCAGTAATGCCTGGTCCTATGTTGATTTAGATGAATGTTGTTGACTTTGGCTACCAAACTAGCTGATTTAGTAGTTAGTTGGAAACTTTGAAAAAGACGTTAATTTTTTTTATAAAGCCACAATTACGTTTATTCTAGATAGTTCTTATACACCATTATTTGCATGTTTTGAAAAATAGTTGTTGAAAAACAATGAAAAAATAATTACGGTGAGAGTGAATGGAATTGAATGTTTTAAAACACATCACGTCATCAACGCCCACATATGAACAATTAAAGCCATAGTTAGTATTTGGTAACTCATAGCATATACTTGTATATTTCTATAGGCTTATTTACATACTACATACAAGCAATATAGCTCATGTGCAAAATACTACTTAATAATAACAATAAGGTGACTCAGTAACTATGCGCAGTTTGGTATACTGAAGACCAAGCCACATCTTCCATGTGATACGATATCACTTGGTTGGCGAAACTTCGATAGGTCAAGTGAGACTCGAATCCGTAAATCACCCATCAGCTGAAAGTTGACCGATAAGTACAGTGTACCATGGATTGAGAACAGGAAAATAAATTTGTTTCAACTAACGTTTCGCTATTTAGTGTTAATAGCTTTATCAAGGTTATAGCAAACCAGAATTTACAACATCCCCCAAGCTTATGTATGATAACTTGACAAGTGTTCAGGTATTTGAATTCCAACTAGTAGGTTCCCAGTTTAAACCCCACTCGACCTACTGAGGTTTAGACAGTCAGATAGTTCAAATAGCCCACAGACACAGCAGATACAGCTCATTGCTTACTGCACAAATGCGAATATGGTAACTGAGTGCTGTTTTTGTTCCTGTTATTCATGTACTGTGAGGAACTATTTTACTACCAAAGGTGGAGCGGAGGACAGTCAATTTAGGTACATGACTTTCAAGTCTAATCGAACTAATAATGTTCACAAGACATATAAATATTCTAAGCCTTTATACGACAGGTGTGTTTCATAGTTGAATCAACACACCTGCACATAGTTATTAACATGAAGCAAATATACATAAAGATTCAGTTTTTGCCTTAAAAAATGCGTGCTGCTAGACATAAATAGAGTCACGAGAGAGATATATGAACAGATATATAGAAAATCTAATATACAACTTAGAATAACGATATGTTCATACGTAAATTATGAATAATTAAACAAATATTTGACACCAGACATCAATCTAATACGAAGAAAATATGATACAATAAATAAAAATGTATCCATTAAATTCATCTTGATGACTAGTAGTGGGATCCAAGATGCGCGTTTCGTTCTATTTAGGACTCGTCAGCTGGATGTATCTGAAACCCAGTGAACGATGTTCCCACTGAGACTCAAACCTAAACTACCCATGGCTTAAAAAGCCAGAGCATTATTCACTAGGCCACTGGAAGGTGAAAACCACCTCTTGTGCAGCGGGTATCAGTTTTTGTTTCGATAATTGCAATTTCTCATTGCTATATAGGACTAAATAGTTCGACCGCCATTAATTGTACTAAACATAGAATATGATACAGTACAGTAACAGTATGACAAAGTTTACACGTATTTAGACGGGTGTATATAGTTTACATATCACATTAGTTAGTTTTTAAATATACATTCATGCTTACTTCGGGGCCCCAAGAATCAAACCCATAGTTTCTTTTACATGACTAGACAGATAACAATGATGATATTTTAGGAAAGACTAGTAAAAGGTCTCTGGAAACTATAATCCTCATATTTCTCCTAAAATTATGTATATCTCCCCAGAATACGCCTTAGATTTCGTGTACATTTCAGCTGCCGTTAAACTATGCATCTTCAAACAAGATCTCCCTAATCTTTACAGAAATGATTAGCTTGAGTGATTTAAACTGATAGTCAATGACATTATAAAATGTGACTTTTTCAATATAAACAAAACCTTGTAACGATTACTTCAAATGTATTGATACTATGCAGATGATACGATTGAACTGGATAAAGTAGATAAAAACTAGTAACTTAAAAGATTGAAAAAAGGTCATTGTTAAATCAGTGAACCACCCTACATATACATCACCCTATTTCCTTCAAAGTTCTGTAAATGAATATCGAGAATAAGCGAGTATATACATTGTATACTCAAATGACATAAGACGGTCAGTTGACACCTAAAGGATTTCTTTTTATCTCCTAAAGTGAAAAATTTAAACATTTTTTGGAATAATTCTTCCAGTTTTCACTTAAAGTAGAGGTCGTCCATTTCCGTCTCCCTTAACTGCAGTGATTTGACATAACAACTGCACTTCTTAGTATCCATGAGCAGGCTTATTTATTACGTCTAAAATAACGCAAACTGTTTCAGCAACCATGTGTAGGTTCATGCACTGAACTGTGAATTACACCTACTGAGTAATGGCTAATGATACTACCTGACTTTCTAGACTTCAGTAGGTGGAATGCGGAGCGAAATTGTGACCAGATGGTTGGCAGTCGAGTGTCTAAGGTATTGAACCAAAGCTCTACATGTCTTCGATTATGAATCACAGATGTTACATAAAGGTTAACAGGTTACACCTACAGAAAATATTCAAATAAATGAGTGGAACGAAACTGAATAATCAAATAAATACACGATTCCCTAACGAAAAACTACCTAGAAATTAGTAAATTCTTCAAAAACCAACCAAGTGAATAAGAATTTCGTGCTGATCAGTACCTCACTTCAACACGAACTTCTCAAGGTCTCAAAGGATTCAGTGAACTTTCAAGTCAAACAAGTCTAGCTTGAGGAAAAATATTTGCCGATTAAATGATATTCGACCTATTTTACGAAATAAGAGAAGTAAAACAATATAGACCAATGGCTGGATAGAAGAGTACTGACCCCGAGGTTCGACACTTTTAGGATGTTCTTTACTCTGTTTTTGGTTCACACTGAAGCGAGTCTCAAGGAAGGACGAAAACACCGCCCAGTGCTTCCCGATATTTAAGAATTCCCCAACTGACTTCAATCGGTAATACAAACTATCTAGCAATACACGAATACCTTTAGATGTAACTAACGGTTAAGCAGGGAAAGATAATGCATGTTACGCTCGTATGATTTTGAAATGGTGGAGAATATTTCTAGCTCAGGTGGATGATTTTCGTTGTACTGTGTTTGTGTTGGGTAGTGAAGCTTTCATCGCCTTTCCACACGACATCATTGCTAACTTCAGTATGAAGTGAGCTGTCATTATCTCTCCGTGAGTGATTCAGTAGCTTGACCTGACCCACTTGCTTTTTGTGTGATTGGTCGTTTCCTTTGATTGTTGTGTCGAACCCCAACTGGCTAAGGAAACTATGTCCCTCCAGCTCAATAAAGACATAAACCTTTCAGAACGCACAAAACTCAAATGTTCAAGTTTCATGGAACTCCTCGACCTTTGCCTGACAACATACCTCAAATTCAGTGGCAAGATATACAAAAAGAATAAGAGGAACTCCAACGGGATCACCGATATTCGGACTAATTGCAGAAGCAGTGATGCAGAGACTGGAAGCCATCATTCTACCTGTGATCAAACCAACAATTTGGATTCGCTATTTGGACGACACTTTTGTCATCATTAAAAAAAGATGATATAAGAAACCCTCACAGTTCAATCAACGACGTTTTCAATGACATCAAATTCACAATGGAGGAGTCGAACAACTAGCTACTATTCCTGGATGTTTTTGTCAGTAGGACAAATGCCGGAAGCTGGGAACGCAAATATCCAGGAGGCCAACAAACGCTGATCAAATCCTCAATTACAGTAGCAACAACACAACAACGAACAAAATCAGTTGCGTGCAAACTTCATTCAAAAGAGCGAAAACACACTGCAGTACAACAACTAAACGCAGAAACGAAGAAAATTACTTGATGTCCATCCTAAAGAAGAACAGCTACCCACGAAACTTTATAACAAGATGCCTATCCTGTACATCACCAACTACAAAGTCGTCGACAGAAATCAACAAATGCATCATACTACTGTATGTAAAGAATATATCAGAAATCCCGACAAGATTACCGAGACCACTTGGAATTGGTGTGACTCATAAACCAACAAATTCCCTGCGAAAACACTATTATGCAGACAAAAGGATGCAACAACCAAAGAAGATAAACCGAATATCATTTACAAAATCAACTACAATAATTGTAGTCAACACTACATTGAACAAAGTAGTCACCCTCTTCACCTTCGTCAATTACATGAACACCAATGGACTATTAAACATCATATACGACATTTCATCACTCATTTCAATGCACATGGATAACAACTATGGACATGAATTGAATTTCGACAATGTAGAAATGTTGGAGGGAGAGAGGAAACACAAAGAAGAATATCAGAGAATTCCTAGGAGCTTGGCATTCAGGTCAGTCAGCCAGCCAGTCAGTCAGTCAGGTCAGTCAGTCAGTTAGTCAACAATCAATAGATGTGTAGACATGGAACGAATCTACCAAGCAATGAGAGGAATGATAAACGATGGAAAGGTCAGAGGTGAAGTAGAGGAACAACCAACAAGAATATCTATATGGTAAATGATACAACAATCAAAGGGAACGGTCAATCACAATGCAATTGGTCGTGGCAAGCTAGTGAATCATTCAAGGAGAGATATTGACAGCTCACTTCATAGTGAAGTTAGTGCTGATGTCGTCTAGCAAGACGATGAAAGTTTTACGATTAAACAACCCAGCTTGAGAGAACACAATAAAACCAAGAAAGATAATGCGATTATCATGATCGGTCTTCACGTAAAGACATTGTATTTGATGTCCATCAGAGATATACCTGCCTGTCATGTGTTACGTATCCAGTAAAACTAGATAATTCCGTTACATTTTATATTGGCTATTAGCGCGATCCCAGGTGCATGTTTTTTTCTGGTGGTATTCGTCAGTAGAATATATCTGTATCCCAGTGCATCATCAGTATTACCACAGAGACCCTAACCTAGCGCCCGCAGATTTGAGCAAGAATCTCGGATTTTATTGAAATATAATCAAGACTAGACCACAGACAGTATCGAGGCATGTTTACAAGGAGCGTATATGCAGACGGAGATTGATCACTTCCTCAGTGCTGTCCTAAAAAAGCTGTGTATTTAGTTTCATTTTCATATCAAACAGACATTAAACACCAAAACTCGGCATCAATTTACACCTCCAAAGTTTATGTACTTGAAACCATGTTGCACGCGTATGGATATTTAAAGTGACTGACAGATTTGAAAATGTAAAGTGTTTTCAATTTATGCGAATACAGATTTACGCACTGTATGCTGCAGTTGTATCAACCAATAATAACTATTGTTTTCCCTATACAATTGATTATAATCCCATACGTTAATCATATGAAATAATTTGTTCAGACAGACAGAAACAAAACAACTTAGAACTTAGGTCAAATATGAAAAGGTTCATATTCACACTCTCACTCACTTCTGCTACATTATTTTAGTGAAGTATGCAAACTAAGGAGTTAGTTTTCTCATTTTGAAGGTTTGTAAGGATTTATTGACAGATTTAAGTTTATACTGGTTGATGATTGAAGGTGGGATGAAAATCTGGACCGTGGTCGGATACGAACCAGCGACCACTGGGCTCGGCGATGTAGACTGTCTGACTGGGGTCCTCGAGATGATAGAAATCAGTGGCTGAGGACTGTTGGTGACATGGCTGAAAATCGATTAGAATGGTACAGATACATTCAGTTTGAAGTCTTCAGAAACCTGAATATTTTCACTTACCTTCATTTTCAAATTCCTTCTCATTCCGTAAACCTTTATCTACTCTGATACCAGTTTTTCCATTGACTTTTTCTTTGTATACTACTGTGAAGTGATTTAAGTTTGGCGTTCATCACGGACTGATATCGGTTGGAGAACCGTTGGAAACTTGTGAGCACTGGACAGTGGCTAAATGCGAAAGTGATTACCACGAGATCTGAAGGTTCATGCCTGACAGGGTCATGGGTGAGCACTGATGAGGAGTCTCATACACGGGTGGAACGGCTGCCCAGTGCTCCCAGGTTTCAATTGGTCCATGAGGAATGTAAACATAAAATCAAAAAATAAATCCTCACAAATCTTCAAAATTGAGTTACTCCAGTACTCATTAGTGACTTCCTTCGAGATGAGACACCCGAAGCTCTAATAAGAAGTCGTGATTAGTGGGGCCAAGTCTGGTATGAAGACAGTTACTCAACGACTGCATTCGATGAAGATCGCGCTATATCGTTAACTGACAGAAAAAGGAAATGTGGACAAACTCAGTGACCCAATGGTAACGTGTTGGTCACGAATCCCGGGGTTTCAGAGTTCGACTCTCAGCCTGGTCGAGTGCGCACTGCTGAGGAGTCCGATACTAGGATGAGACAGCTGTCCGTCGCTTTCAGGTTTCAAATTATTATCATTTTATCACCTCGTGTGATATGTTTCTGCATCAGAACACTATCTGATGGACCAATACTATCTAGTTAGTCGAATCTTCAAGAATATCTAACAACGAAATATGGGATATGCGCATAACGTTATTCCGAAGCCATTAGTAAATATGCCCACATTTCAGCATGCTAGTATTTCCAGTAATGTTCGCAACAAGCATTGATAGCTTCAGACATGAAAGCATTATATTCTGGGCTGCCAGGTTGAGACAATCACTGTGTATGCAATTGATAATGTTCGATGGGCGATACTTTTCGCAAAATGATTTACTGGGTGGGAAGTGTTGAGATACACCGAATATTTAAATATCTCTTTCATTGTTGATGTTTAACAGACTGTTTGACAGTGAGGTTTGAGGTGTATGATTACTTGATGCTGTGAGTGCAGAAAGCATCCATATTCGTCGAAACGAAAATATGCTGAAATGATAAGTGCATAACAGCATCAAATATGATTCCTAGATGCTAATGAGAAAGTAATATCGGTGTCCACGGGACTGACAGTAAGACTGTAATGCCCAATAAGAGATGACCAATCAGAATAAAGAAAACAGTAAAGCAATTTTCTACAGTCAGTAACTATTTTTTTAACTTGAACAGCGGTGAATAAAGATGATGCACAACTGAATAACAAATTTAAAGATGAACAATGAGGAATCAAATTAAAATTCATCTTAGGTTTACAACTTTCTCAATTTTGACTAGTATCACGTTCCGAGCGTTAAGAACACATAGAAAAACATGGATAAACATATCCCTTTGCACATCGTTTATCTTATTTCGAAATATGTGCTGATATACAGTAATTATAATCTTCCGTGGTTGAATAGACAGAAAGGTTTCACCAATCCAGTATAATAATATTTCAAAATTATAGACACACAGAAAGACAAAATCAAAGTAAGACCTCCCACACAACTGCATCAACTCAAGATGCTACACTTCACAGTAAAATACCAAGAACAAGTCGATGGAAAAGGACTGATATCAAAGTAGATAAAGGTTTACGGAAGGAGAAGTAATTTGAAAATGAAGTTAAATGAAAATATTTAGTTTTCAGCCATGTCACCAACAGTTTTCAACCACTGATTCCTATCGTTTCGAGGACCCCAGCCAGACAGTCTACATCCAACCAACACAGTTTAGACCAATAGTCAGAGACTTCATCGATTGGTCCGATGTCTTGGTCTGGCCACTCTGAACCCTCTTCCAACCTAATCCAACTCCTTCTAACATGGCACATCAAGTTAGACAATGGATCGGCATGCGCAGTACATATCCAAGCCATTTCAGTTGAATAAGGTTTACAATCTTATCAATCGACTTGCCTGTTTTGCCTAGTACCCTTCGTCTGACGTCAACATTGGTCACATGGCGATTCCACGAAACGCGAAAAATGCTACGACGACATCTATAGCCACAAACCAGTAGTCTCATCATAACTTCTGCTTCTAACGGCCATGCTATTTGCGTAATACAGAATAAGCAATGCGAAATAAGGTGAAATCGCATCTTATACTGGTATTTGCCTTACATGATTATACAGACATATAAAATAAAACAAAAAAGTCAAAAAAGGAAACAATCCTATTCACAATTTACCATTTCTATTATTTTGTGGAAACATGGTGCTTATACTGTTATGATTGGTCAATGCATTGAGAAATAACGTGAACTTTATTTGGAAAACCGGAATGACTCATCCATGTGTCTATTCTAGGGTTTGCCTGTATGATAAACAAAAGAAACTCTGCATTTCCTTCTTCCACTGGTGTCTATTTTGCTTTACACAAAACTATAAAGAAAGAGAACATCAATTTCATCATTAGGCGAACTGAATTACGATCGGAACAGGCTGGCTTCATCAAAAACAAATCATGTGTGCATCAAATTGAAACCATGCACCACGCATCATCATAGAAAACAGTATACAATGGATGTCGACTCTCCACCTCAACTTCATCCACTCTGAAAACACATTCGATCGAGGCATCGACCAAGAAGAGTAATTTGACAGGCAGCTACTTCAAAACTATGCTTTCAGTAACACAAACCTTTATCAACATCATTCAACAGCTAGATGCTATGCTATATCATGCTACATGTCAAATGATTTCACAATGGAAAGCTAAGTGATCCCTTTGAAGAGAAGTGAAGACAGGAAGGAGTAAGACCAGCTTCCCACCTACTATCACCGATCATCTTCCAGATTGTGGTCGACTGCACTGGACTGAGCTAGATCATGGAACAGACAACTATGAGGAGCAACAAGATGAGCATACGCTGGCTCCACCGATGAAAACACCCCAGTAGAAGATTTCAATCTCGCCCATGATGCATTATCTCCAATGTCATGTCGCACAAACTCGAACATTCACTGGCGAAAAATAACCAGTTATCAGAACAGGAAGCGAAAGAGCATAGAACTTCAATATAACGTAAAGAAGACACAGGTGATGAAGATAACCAACAGGACAACCAACAACAACAACAACAACACAAACACCAATCAACATCAATAAGAGAAATCGAAACCAAGTTGTCTCTATCAACTACAGGTAGAGGTATCAGTGGCGGCACACATGACGATGTCAAAACCACCATCGGAAAGACTGCGAAACACACCTTTATTCATCAATCTGAAATCAGTGTGGACATCTACTCCACCGCACTCCAATCCACTAACCATAAAGCGTGAACAACATCCGATTTCTCAACACTACTAATGTCAGTCAAGTGAGTCAGTACTTCTATGTGATGGTTGAGAGACTTGGCGGCGCGTTACAAAAAGCATTTCCAACAACCTACACACACACACACACACACACACACATCACATCAACAGTTGCCACCTACACTCGCTCACTCAATACTGACACTGAAGATCAGATCAGATCAGGTGGCCAGAATAATAAGAATCAGCAACGAGTAACTCTGGCTGGATGGCTGGTTGGCGACGAAGCAACCAACAACCTATCGCCCAACAAATGTGCGTGAGAAGAAAGTGGAGATGGATTGGGTTGGGTTGGGTTGTGTTGTGTTGGACTGGACATACAGTGTGAAGAGGGTTTGGAGACATGGTGTGTCAGGCCAGGCCAGGCCAGGGCAGGACAGGCGAGGCGAGGCCGTCGAGTGGAAGCCAAGTGGGAAACGACGGGTTGTGCGTCGTAGGCGAGGGTGACGTGTAGGAGATGATGTGAGGAGGAAATCAAAGGTGGTGGGCAGTCGTGGAGCTAGGTTGAGAGGACTGTAGAGAACAGAGTGAAATGGCGACGTACTACTGAAGCTTTATGTTTCACTAGGAGCCCAACGGATAAATGATAAAATAATAGTAATTGAAACTTGAAGTAATTTCCTCATGTTCTATACTTTCAATGAAGTGGTTGCAGGTTTTCGATTACCGGTGTCTTCATACAACTGCTTGCGTTTCATGGAATCACCATGTGACCAATGTTGACGTCAGACGAAGGGTACTAGGCAAAACAGGCAAGTCGATTGATAAGATTGTAAACCTTATTCAACTGAAATGGCTTGGATATGTACTGCGCATGCCGATCCATTGTCTAACTTGATGTGCCATGTTAGAAGGAGTTGGATTAGGTTGGAAGAGGGTTCAGAGTGGCCAGACCAAGACATCGGACCAATCGATGAAGTCTCTGACTATTGGTCTAAACTGTGTTGGTTGGATGTAGACTGTCTGGCTGGGGTCCTCGAAACGATAGGAATCAGTGGTTGAAAACTGTTGGTGACATGGCTGAAAACTAAATATTTTCATTTAACTTCATTTTCAAATTACTTCTCCTTCCGTAAACCTTTATCTACTTTGATATCAGTCCTTTTCCATCGACTTGTTCTTGGTATTTTACTGTGAAGTGTAGCATCTTGAGTTGATGCAGTTGTGTGGGAGGTCCTACGTTGACTTGGTCTGTCTGTCTGAGTTTCAATGATAACTCATAGCTGCTATAACAAGACAAAGAGAACTGCAGAGCAGTATACTCGTCCTTTAATGTACAATCGGATGTCACCAGTTACCGCCACAAATGATGGAAATGGGCGATTCTCAAACACACTTTTTTATCCTAGCTGAGCTTCTAACCACAACCAGCCCATTCAGGTTGGTGCATCTCCCCAAGTAAACGAATTGCTGAATGCATTCTACTACCTCACCTGGTATTCTTAGGTTGAAAGTTGATAGAAACGACTTTCGAAGCATCATCTTACGTTGACTGGTATGAAACGCATGCTAAACATACAGTTCTCTTCGAGGGATGCAGAACAGTCTACATTTTACCAGTTTTCTCAATTAACAGGAATATGTCATCAACGTACCCTAGGTTAACCAAGTCCACGTCTAGGAGTAAGTCAATCACTGAAAAGTTGTATTTCCATACGCAATTGATTCAGGACCACTAACTAACTGGTCACATATTTGTTTGAGATTGTGAGATACATTTGTCGATTAACGACGTAACATAATACGCTATCCTAATATCCACAGTAACCATGTACTGGTTCGCCTAGTAAATTATAATTGAAACCTAATTCCATGGAAGTCAATGACGATACCTGACCCCCAAAAACGTTGGTGTACAGAGCTTCATTCGTACCTTATGTTAACCAGTCGAAATGCAGAACGCCTAATTCAATAAACAACAGCTTCACTTCTTAATAAGTAAGAACTAACTATCGAGGCGATCGAGAGAAATTCAATGAAGTAAGAGCTGATATCGAATCATAGTTACTAAAGTGTACAGTAATTCAATCATTATAACGCAACAAATATAAAGAAAAGGAAGGAAACTACACTCACTTGATCATAAACTGGATCATCACGAGAACGACCTAAACCATTCGATTTCTTCGTCAGTGTTTTCTTAGCTTTTCCCAACACAGGTGATGATGTCGTCAGCTGTGAATGTTCTTTATCGGACAAATCTTCTAAAGAAATATTCATATGGTGATTCGATTGTTCATCCACTTCTTCAACACACAAACTATCATTACTACTATTACTAGTACTATGTATACGTTCACTACCGATCAGATTAGGAATTGGTGCATCTGACGTTGGTAATGACGGTAAAGGACCCTTTCGATGAGAGACCACGAAATCATTCAATTGTTGTTTTTGATGATGCTGTTGAAGTCGATTATGATGTTCAGTAGCATTAAAGTAATCTGTATATGAATGTTGTGATTTTCTTACTTCAGCAGAGGATATTTCCACAGTATTTACATGTGTTAATGGTAGAAATAAAGGAAGCAGGCGTACAGATGCTTCTGTTAAGACATCAAGTGTTAATGTATGAAATTCAATGGTAGACAAACGGCCTAATTTTTGACGTGCTTGATTACGTATCGATGAATAGGTTGTATTTGGAGGTAGAAAAAATAAAGTTAGATTGGTAGCAGGTGAAGTAGTAGTAGATGTTTGACTTAATGTTACTTTATGCGGAGGCGGTGTTGGCACACATGTAAATTCCTTAGACGTTACACCAGTTTGTAATACTCCATCTTCATTATGACAACCATTGAATACTGTATAGTTGTTTAAATGCTTTAAATCTTTAAAAGTGTCAGGATTTTCGAGGAATGAATTGGTTAAACGACGATCCGCTTCATCATATACATCAATGCAAAGATCCTGAAAAAAAAGGGCCGAAGTAGTCTTTTTCATCAACAAGAAAATACAATCTAATAATTATCAAAATCCAGGAGTATTAAAATTAAAAATTGTGAAAAATAATTGCATACTGCGAAATAAGTTGCCTTTCATGGTGGATTTCATAGAAAACTACAACTTTTTAACTTCTAAACTAAGCAATATGATGATACGAACAATTTTAAGAGTAAATCCAGTGACCGTATCTTTCACGAGTCTTCCATAGAGGTAAGGCAACAACGACAATTCTAGCTTGAAACGGCATACCGGATACAAGGTCGAAACCAGGGCTTCAAAGTCTAACAATGAAGATATAACCATTCGAATAGTGAGTTGGTATATCCAATAGTACACACGTTCAAACGGTATCCAATCTGTTATGTAATATAACTACCGTTTACTGTTCATAATCAGTAATTCTTTTTTCCACTGCAAAACTGGTTGGCACACCTTGCCTTATGACTTCCCATTGTAATTACGAACGAGACATCCTTTGTGTAATCATGTCACTTATGAATTTTTTCAAAAACAAAATTGGTAGACCATAAGCACCCAAAAAATGTGCAACAAAATTCATATAGCAACTCAGTAACCAACCTCAATGAACATACTGAGCTATAGTGAAATTGGACATTTTGACGTCAATCATCTTGAAGAGGCCTGAAAATATCTACAGTCACTGGTAAAAGACTAATCATGAGGTAATTTTTCCCATTGAGGGTTGTACCTGAAAAGTACATCACCTTACTGAAGGTCCTATATTCATATGCGCATGATTGTGTTGGAGTCCACAGTGAGCTAAAAGGTAATTTGTTTACGTTTAGCACTGTCTGTAAAGGTCTCTCATTCGACTTAACTTCCACATGTACGTGCTCATTGACGTCTACACCCTCTTCTGACCAACATGGGTCAACAACTATTCAGGAGATTTCTTAGAAGACCTAGAGAATGATATAGTCCCGTGTCATAAGGACGCCAATAAAATGCGGTCTTTTGAACAAGGTGAATAAGAATTTGAAGGTGTCTGAAATGCTTTCCTGACCTCGCAAATATAACCTGTTGCTTGAGAACTCGTTTGAGTTAATACCCAGTTTGACAACAGGGGATGATGTGGTTGACCACGTTGATAAAATCACTTTTGAGAAGTCAGGTCAAACATGGTGGGTTGAGGGATGACTCAATCTAGCATGGATATAAAGGTTTGATTGCCTTTTGGGAACTTAGCCCACTTATTGAAGCGGTGAGACATCCAAATATGTACTAAGGATTGAGTATATTGCGAAACAGGTCACTTCATCTTAATTTACGGCTGTGAAAATGTCGATGTAGAACGATATGAGAAGGCTCTAAGTAATCAATCACTGTCGCCTTCATAGCATTGGCCATTTGGTTGAGGGGTTATTACAAGCGTAACACAGTTACTAGATATGCAGTTTTAGCTAAAAGAGATGAGTTTACGAGGGAACACCTAAAAGTGGCCAAACGGGAAAAGTCTCTCCACGACATCTGACCCTGGTGGGGTGGTCATGAGTGCGCACTGCTGAAGAGTCCCAGATTGGGATGAAACAGCTATCTAGTGCTTCCATGGTCTTACTGGTTTTCTAACCGCTGTCAGTCAGTGTGTGATGAATACCATCCGAAGTCAATAAATCCCTACAAAATGATTTCAGTTTATGAGGTTGCACAACTTTATCGACTCAGATGCCTAGGACATGCGTTGAGCACACCTAGCTACTTACTGTTTTTCATTGTCATGATAGCTGAAGTATGATTAGGCTGAGAAGAGTACATAGAGAGATAGATAGACTAAAATGTGGCATCAGTAGATGACATGATGCATCCTAACTTTATTCTCAACTTAGCCGTAATTTTACAATTCACTGTTTGCTTTATTCCCTCTCTTATTCCTCATGGCCTCGGAAAACTTTCGATTTCATCACTTCTGTTTCTCTGGCTTGGAACATTAGACAGAAATGTCAAATCTCATGTTGATAACACATGGCTAAACGCCTTAATATCTCAGGTCGAGGTGTGAATCTAGGAGTCGTTGCTTAAAAGTTGATCACTGAAACAAATATTTCACGGTTACGATCATGCATGGATATTATTAATATTTGTCCTTTAGGTTCCTAGTGAAACATATGGCTTCGGTAACACTTCGCCATTTCACTCTGTTCTCTACAATCCTATTGACCTAGCTCCACGACTGCCCACCACTTTTCATTTCTTCCTCACATCATCTCCTACACGTCACCCTCGCCTACGACGCACAACCCGTCGTTTCCCATTTGGCTTCCACTCGACGGCCTCGCCTGTCCTGCCCTGACACACCATGTCTCAATACCATCTTCACACTGTTTGTCCAGTCCAACACAACACAACCCAACCCAACCCAATCCATCTCCACTTTCTTCTCACGCACATTTGTTGGGCGATAGGTTGTTGGTTGCTTCGTCGCCAACCAGCCATCCAGCCAGAGTTACTCGTTGCTGATTCTTATTATTCTGGCCACCTGATCTGATCTGATCTGATCTTCAGTGTCAGTATTGAGTGAGCGAGTGTAGGTGGCAACTGTTGATGTGATGTGTGTGTGTGTGTGTGTGTGTGTGTAGGTTGTTGGAAATGCTTTTTGTAACGCGCCGCCAAGTCTCTCAACCATCACATACAAGTACTGACTCACTTGACTGACATTAGTAGTGTTGAGAAATCGGATGTTGTTCACGCTTTATGGTTAGTGGATTGGAGTGCGGTGGAGTAGATGTCCACACTGATTTCAGATTGATGAATAAAGGTGTGTTTCGCAGTCTTTCCGATGGTGGTTTTGACATCGTCATGTGTGCCGCCACTGATACCTCTACCTGTAGTTGATAGAGACAACTTGGTTTCGATTTCTCTTATTGATGTTGATTGTTGTTTGTGTTGTTATTGTTGGTTGGTTATCTTCATCACCTGTGTCTTTTCTACGTTCATTTGAAGGAAGTCCCGTCTTCCTTCGCTGCCTCGCGTCTTTTGTCAACGTTTTGCTTTCGGCATGAATATAGAAATGGTCAATTAAATGACATTAGAAAAGACTGATTATGTGTGTGTGTGTGTATGTGTATGTGCAGTGTATTCTTCATCAACATGAAATTTATCAAACCGATGGATTGACTACTTCATGAAATATCACTCATGAATAGTAGGGTTATTAATTTCACGATTTTATTATTATTTCTTCATCTTCAATACCTTACTTCAAACATTTCGTACAAGGCGTTATTTTATTCAACAAATATTGTATTATTGTTTGTTTTATTTTACACTTTCAACATTCAATGTCAGGGTGACTTTTCAAATGGATAGTATAAAGATGATTTGTTTGAATCCACTTTTCCAGTGTTCAGCAGATGAAAACTTATTTTTCGCATGCTATTTACTCAAACAAAAGACAAGTTTTAAAGGAAAAGAAATGTCGGCAACAATAACAAGCACACTTTAGTTTCTTTCCCCTTTTTCTACTCTGAATTAGTCAACACTTATTTTTATCAATTACCATTGTTGTGAAATGTATGCGTTAGTTACGCAAAATTTGTATCAATGAAATGAACATTCTTGCTAAGTGAAAAGAAAAAACTTGAGGGAAGAGTGATGATAATGACTAGTAATAATACATTTTTCTAATTTCTCCCTCCTCTTCCCTCTAATCAGCTAGGTGAATCATGCCATTATTACTACTGCAACTGGATAAAAGAGCAAACATTATATAACAGACTACTTAGTGCCTAGCAGTGGACTTCAGTATGCACATTTCGTCCAATTTTGGGAACCTGTAATTAGATATACCTGTACCTCAGTGAGTGATATTATTCTTACTGAGATTTGAACCTAGTACCTATTGCTTCAGATACAAAAGCGCTAACCACAAGACCAGTAAGGCACGGGAGCTATATCTTGTGTAACGGGAATCATTTGTTGTTTGTTGATACTTGTAATTTTTCGTCTTTATATTGGGTCAAATTGGTCTACCTCCATCGGTATATGGACTCTAATGAGGATGCCTCGATACTGCCCGGATATTCATCATATTGTAGTCTTCTTGAAGGCTAGCAAAAGAATCCAGGACCCAGGTTTCGTTCTATTTAGGAATCGTCAACTGCACACACCTACCTCCCAGTGAGTGTTGTTCTTGGTAAGACCAAAAACCAGGAAAAATCACTTCAAACACCACAGTGTTATCCGCTAGGACTATTGGGTCACGATAGCCATTTATTGTGCAACGAGTAAAGCATACAAAAAAAGGTAATCAAGCGACTGTGGACATTGAGGTGTGAGCTCTTAAAATTACGGGATCATAATACTGCCATTTGATAATCAAAAAAAGGTTTGATTAAATATCCAAAATAATGAAATAAATTAAAATCTTCCCAATCCGCAATCAATGTTTTAGCTGACGGAAACTTGAAAAAATTGAAAACCCGATTTTAAAATTGTGGGAAAGATTTGTAGTTAGAGATGATGGTTTTGTGTTTTATAAACTTTAATTTTTGTCATCAGCATTTAACTGTATTGGGTTTGTTTATTTCTAGTCTTTTCTCTGAGTTTATTATTATTATTATCTTTTACTGAATGATTTCCTGCTGCCACTTGGCTGATGATAATATTATAATGTGCAGCTCGTGTCTTAGTAATCACAACGATAAAACGTAGGAAAAGCTTAGCATTTTTAATCAAAACAGTACCATAGGGGAAAATGTTTGAAATGTTCAAGCACATTAAACAGTTAGGTATGGTTCTAAATGTTCCGAGAACCTAACATTTCGACCTGAACGTGTTTTTCATTGTGTGGAAGGTAATCATGTATCTATCTTGCTAGGTGGATTGTTGAGAAATCCAGTAATCGTAATCGTACACTGGATGCCACAAGTGGACACCTGTGGTTGCAATATGATGCATAAGATTGCTGGTTATGCACGGCAGAGTATGCATCGGTTTTCTCAACTGCGGATACTTGTCTACCAATATGTGATAGAACGAGTCGACTGAATGATCCATTCTAACTATAGTTAAACTCGAACCTATGTAGGCGGTTTCGACAATATGTAATTTCGTGTTGTTATCTATCAGTCGTTGGCGACGGGTATCTACAAGTAGGTTATAATGGTTCAGCGAATCCATACTAATTATGGGCAACATCAACTAGAAGAAATATCCAGTGGATAGGTTTACAAACTTAGTGCCAAGGATACCACCAAGCATGGTGATGAAAAGTCCACGAGAAAATATCAGAGCCAAGAAAACATCAAACTACAACCAAAACTCCATTTGAAATTTTCAAGTATTAATTAATACAAGGGAATACATCTTGTGAGAAAACAAGATATAGTCAAATACATCATTTGGCATGAATATTGACTAACTACCTTCCATTTGAAACCGTAGAAAAGTTATAGTCAGTTACTGAGTCAGTCTAAAATGAATGTGATAAATCTGGTCTTAAACACTGAAAAGGTTCGAAAGAAGAACTGACACTACTGCAGTGCATACTATCCAGGAGACTCGAAAGAGAACAATTTTGATTGACTTGTTATGACAAGAATCATGACAGATATTCATTTCTCAAAGTGAATTAAAATTTGAACGAATAGTCTAATAATTTAACATTTAATTCGATCCCACTATTATTGAAACCTTTCCTAATCCTCTAGTGACAATAATGCAAAAATGCTCCTAATAGACTTGAACACACTGAAGGGTAAAATCACATCCTATTAACAAGTTTCAAATAAGACCGAATCCATGTCATGATTCTATTACTCCCCAGTCATTAAGAGAATTACACCAAAACTAAAATCAAGGCAACTGTTAGCAATAGACTAATGAAATTAACACGAGGGAATTATAAGAGTAGGGGCAACTAATATCTGAGTTTACAACGTGGATGCCAACTGACAAGAATAAGTGAGTTAACCAAATATTCGAACAGATCGTTGATCTATATTTCGAGCATACGCTGGCTCGACCGATGAAAAGACCCCGGCAGAAGATTTGAATCTCGCCCATGATGCATTATTTCGTTCACTTACACTTGACCACCAAAGTATAACAGACTCTGGCAACCACTAGAACTTATCCAGAAAGAAATGAATAGTGTACTTTAATCACCCTGCTGAGTTGAATTCTCCTTGATAAAATGAATACCACTTTCGACTGCTGTCGCCTTTATTTCTTTGTCTTTGATTTTAGTGCATTCTGAATTGATGGGTTGATATGATGTGTGATAACTTGGAGCATTACACATTAATGTCATGTCCATACTGTCTTTCTGTTTAACTGGTTAGACCAACATTGAGAGACTTTATGCACTGCGGTCATGTCTTTATCTGACCAGCAGAGGGTATCATCACTCCAACCTAATCCTATTTCAATTCATATAGAATGTCAACAACACAGACAAATTTGTCTAAAGCTCCATAAACTCTTCAAAAGTTATTGCTGCGAAATTTTCAGACTCAATGTGCACTACTAGGCGAGACTAGATTAGGTTGTGAGATGTGTCAGGTTGGCCAGACCAAGACATGGTACCAGTCTATGAAGTCCCTGACTGTTGGTATGAGCCGTCTAAGCAGATGTAGACTATCTGACTAGGGTCCCCAAAAAGATAAGAGTCAGTGGTTGGAAAATCTTGGTGACACGACTAAAAATCCGTTATAATGGCTTGGATGTATTCATTTTTTGAAGTCTTCTAAAGCTGAAGTATTTGCACTAACCGTTACTTTCCAATTGTTTAGTTTCTCACATAACTTTCCCTGCTTTGATATTGATCTTTTTTTTTATCAATCTGTTCTTTTTATATTACCTAAGCTGTCGCCAGGAAAAACAAATCATGTATGCATCAAATTGAAACCATGCACCACGCATCATCATAGAAAACAGTATACAATGGATGTCGACTCTCCACCTCAACTTCATCCACTCTGAAAACACATTCGATCGAGGCATCGACCAAGAAGAGTAATTTGACAGGCAGCTACTTCAAAACTACGCTTTCAGTACCACAAACCTTTACCAACATCATTCAACAGCTAGATGCTATGCTATATCATGCTACATGTCAAATGATTTCACAATGGAAAGCTAAGTGATCCCTTTGAAGAGAAGTGAAGACAGGAAGGAGTAAGACCAGCTTCCCACCTACTATCACCGATCATCTTCCAGATTGTGGTCGACTGCACTGGACTGAACTAGATCATGGAACAGACAACTATGAGGAGCAACAAGATGAGCATACGCTGGCTCCACCGATGAAAACACCCCGGTAGAAGATTTCAATCTCGCCCATGATGCATTATCTCCAATGTCATGTCGCACAAACTCGAACATTCACTGGCGAAAAATAACCAGTTATCAGAACAGGAAGCGAAAGAGCATAGAACTTCAATATAACGTAAAGAAGACACAGGTGATGAAGATAACCAACAGGACAACCAACAACAACAACAACAACACAAACACCAATCAACATCAATAAGAGAAATCGAAACCAAGTTGTCTCTATCAACTACAGGTAGAGGTATCAGTGGCGGCACACATGACAATGTCAAAACCACCATCGGAAAGACTGCGAAACACACCTTTATTCATCAATCTGAAATCAGTGTGGACATCTACTCCACCGCACTCCAATCCACTAACCATAAAGCGTGAACAACATCCGATTTCTCAACACTACTAATGTCAGTCAAGTGAGTCAGTACTTGTATGTGATGGTTGAGAGACTTGGCGGCGCGTTACAAAAAGCATTTCCAACAACCTACACACACACACACACACACATCACATCAACAGTTGCCACCTACACTCGCTCACTCAATACTGACACTGAAGATCAGATCAGATCAGGTGGCCAGAATAATAAGAATCAGCAACGAGTAACTCTGGCTGGATGGCTGGTTGGCGACGAAGCAACCAACAACCTATCGCCCAACAAATGTGCGTGAGAAGAAAGTGGAGATGGATTGTGTTGGGTTGGACTGGACATACAGTGTGAGGAGGGTTTTGAGACATGGTGTGTCAGGCCAGGCCAGGCCAGGGCAGGGCAGGCGAGGCCGTCGAGTGGAAGCCAAATGGGAAACGACGGGTTGTGCGTCGTAGGCGAGGATGACATGTAGGAGATGATGTGAGGAGGAAATGAAAAGTGGTGGGCAGTCGTGGAGCTAGGTCAATAGGATTGTAGAGAACAGAGTGAAATGGCGAAGTGTTACCGAAGCCATATGTTGCACTAGGAACCTAAAGAACAAATAATAATAATAAAATATTATTGTGAAGTGTGGTAACTTGAGTCGATGGTCTTGTGTGTGAGGTTTTGCGCTGATGTTGTCTGTCTGCCAGACTCTACAACGAAGATGCCAGTCACACATACACAGTCTATTTCTAATTATGTTATATCAAAATCTACCGTCGAGATATTTCAAAAGTTCATCATCGTCAAGGAGTGATGAAAATACATATGTAATTCAGACGAACTTCAAACAAAAGTCAGATGATTTTTATAGTGGAAAATCACTAATCTGGTGGTCATGGACTGCTGAAGAGTGGCATACTAGGACGTAACAGCTGTCTAGTGCTCTTAGGTTTCCAATGTTTCTCCAATCGATGTGAGACTACGATGAATATCAACTTGAAATCAAAATATACTGTCTCTTCGATAAATTCCTCGTCACATTCTACAGTATTATTTCCATATTGCTGAATCCTAGAATAAATGTATATGAAGAGCAATGTGATTTATTTTACAGTACTCAACTGTGAATAAAAGAGAACAGTTCAGGGATTTTCCTCAAAAAACACATGTGAATGACAATGTCAATGAACACTATAAATTTTTTACCCAAAGAGTTTATAAAACTTTATTGTAATAAAGTAGACAACGAACATAGTCAACCCTAGAGAGTTTACTTTGATAGTATGTCCTGCTTTATAGCCTGTAGAGTATTTGTGATAATGCATAAAAAGGATTAGCGCTTAAAAACGACCTCAGTGATAATGCATAGTTTAAAGCTATTTAAAATCGAAGTCACATTCGTGCTGTAGTCTAATGATACTACCTAGTTGCTCAAACCTCGATAGGCTGAACGGGATTCGAACCCATGATCAACTGGTTAAAAGTAATTTTCCTAAACTAATGAGCCACAGCTCCATGTTTTACAAAGAAACTCTTGGAAAAAGATGTCCCAAAACTTATTTGCCAGACATTGCGATAACCAGACAACATGGTTACTGAAAGCTCTCTGTCTATTTATTTCACTCTTATGTGCCACTGACAATGATACGTAGTTTAGCGCTGAAGCATTCGATAGAGGGAATATAGTGGGGAAAAAGTTAGAAATGATCAAATCAAGACATAGTGTCAATTTATACAGCCTTCCGTTATTAGTTGAAGTTATATAGGGAAATGAAAACTTTTCAGCTGAGGAGTGATCCACTTCTTTTTTGTGTACCATTGTAAAATATGGCTAATTGGATTGATGAACTTCTTTTTGTAAAGAGTTCTACATCGATTTGCATAGCTTTCTGAACTGGACAGCTACATTACTAACTAAGAGTATTGATGATATTCATCGAGTGGTGTCCGTCAAGGATGCCCACTATCTCCATTCTTATTTGATTTTATCATAGATATACTTATGGAGGTTTCCCTCTCGTCACCTAATTACACAGACATTGACCTAATCACAGGTGAATTTTCGTTAGACCTAGAATATGCAGATGACATAGTCCTGTTAGGTGAAGACGCTGACAAGATGCAGAGTCTTCTGAACATTTTGAATGGGAATTTGAGAGTGTTTGGGATGCGGTTTTCACCACCCAAATCCAAGTGTTTGCTCCAGGACTGGTCTTCATTTCTCCTTTAAACATTACCTTATATCAATTAATAGTATATAAAAACAACGATGATAAGAAGAAACATATTACAATAACTTACACTAAAAGCTAAATTCGACAATTTACTCAATCTTTCTCTCGCTTCAATAATCCAATCTTCTTGATCACTTTTCTGTTTGACATAAAAGCTGGTAGGAGTAGCAAGCCCAGATGTTAAATTCGTTGATTTTGGAGCCACTGGTATACCATTCGATTCATGTATTAATGAAGTTGAAATTAAAAAATGACCATTTGTAATGCCACCATTAACAGTATTATCATGATTACAACTACTTGATATAAATGAGTCTGGAGACTTTACAGATTCGACTGTATTGGATAAATTAGCATTTGCCGATGTATTTCTACTCATGTCATTATTATGTAAGCCAAAGAAAGCAGCCTTATGATCTGGTATATGACGTGTTAAAAAGTAAGCTAAACTATCTGTTAAATCATAGTAGGCTGAGACAAGAACATCAACCATCGACGACCAGGCTAGTTGTAATTTTTCTTCACGTCGCATCAATTTCATAACATCTTTTGGATTCATTGATTCATTCAATGCTAATGCTTTGTCCAACGCTAACTGAGAAAAATAAAATAAAAAAATAACTAGTGAAAATAAAAAATTATTTGATTGTACGTATATATATATATATATATATATATATATATCCTTAAAGAAAAGATTTTAAACTCTACTCAAATGAACAGGCAAGAAGTTCTGGGCAACAGTTAACCTTGCCCCGAGACCTAAAAGTCCTCAGTTCGACCCCTGCCAAGGTAGTGGGTGTGTACCTCTGATGATTCCCATACTAAGACGAAACAGTTATTTAGCGTTTTCAGGTTTCCAATGTTTGTCCAAATGATATCAGTCTCTGATGAATACTACCTTGAAATAAGTAAATCCCTACAAACCTTAGACTGAAATACAAACATATCAACAGAATATTTCAACTATGTAACTGTATTGTAAAAGTGACTTCATGCTTTGTAGATAAGTATATCATAGTCAGATCCACTCAATGTTATCTCTCCATAATCTTTGACATTGTCTGTTTCATAGTTGTTTCATATGTTCTGAGTTTAATTGGAATATTTCACCGAGGAAGTGTTAGGGCTGATAATTTCACCAAGTCGGTTGAAGAAACACCAGCGATTATCACCATTATAAGAACTTCTACAACCTGATGAGACTATCTAGTTGATTAAATGATATTCTGAACACTAAAACCACCATCATCCAACAAATCTTTTCCATCACATGTACCTAAACATGGTTACACTTGTACTAGATTCAATTAAAAAGTAAAATATATCGAGAATATCACCATTGAACAAACACTCGATAAACAATAACATGATTAATTTGTAAATGTTTCCTTGTTTGGTGCTATCCAGTACTAAGTACACAAACTAAGTTCCCTTACATCGTTATCTGAACACAAGTGTGCATGTGTGTGCGCGGGAGCATGTGTAACTAACTGATCGATGAAAGGGTGAAAAAAAAATGAAAAACAGAATTATTTCTGGATGGACAAAATAAGGATAATGATGGTGATAAAGAGGGAAATGAGTGTAGGTAAATCTGGTATATTGTGTGTACCTTCACTTATACGCGTGTATACATGGGTGTGTATATCCAAGATATAATTAGCTGAGAAAAAGAAGTCTGTTAAGTCAATACAATACAATACAAGCAGAAAAAAAACTTAATTACTTTTGAAGGTAGTATTCATCACAGACTGACATCAATTAGGGAAACACTGAAAACGTGGTAGCACAGGACAACTGTGTCGTCGCATTATATCGTGAATTGACAGAAGTTGGAAACTGTAAACCACTGAGAACCGACCCCGATGGCTGAGTAAGTAACAGGGTTCGCCGTGAAACCTGAAGGTCCCGGGTCCGATCCCTACCCCGCGTCGCGGGTGTGTACTGCTGAGGAGTCCTATATCAAGGCGAAACAGCTGTCCAGTGTTCCCAGGTTTTCAATGGTTCCCCAAGTGATGTCAATCCGTGATGAATAATACCTCTAAAAATTAAAATCCCCATTCATCTTAAAAATAAAATACTTCTGTTCACTTCACAATAGGAATAATAAAATATAATCTAATGACCTAGAAGAATGGAGGAAAAAAGCAACAAATGAAAAACTATACATTAGAACGTGTATATTTCTAAAGTTGATAAGTTGATGTGAGAGATAAACTAGGAAATCAATGCAGAATCCGAAAAAGAAGTGTATCAACCTAAGTTGTCACACTTTACGGAGGCATTTAAAGAACAAATGGATAAAAAGTGATACTAAGCACGAGAAAAGTTTTTAAAAGTTAAGATTATCTATAAATGAACTTTAAGGAAAATATTTAAAGACGACGAAGAGTGTACATATTTTTAGTATTGTGAACAATTTTGAACCATGTCACTTCAACTACTATCATTTCGATGACCCTAGTCAGGAAGTCTACACCTCTCTGTGTAAGAGTGATATAATAAGATGAAACAAAATTGCTTAGTTGCAATTAATTACCATATTTCGTCAATCAAAGTGTTGATCATCATAATACTATAATTATTTGTCCTTTGGGTTCCCAGTGCAACATAGGAATTCAACTGCCTGTCGCCATCTCACTCTCTTCTCTTCAGTCCTCTTAACCTGGCTACATGACTACCCACCTCCTTTAATTTCTTCCTCACCTCATTTCCTACAAGTCACCCTCACCTACGACGCACAACTCGTCGTTTCCCATTTGGCTTCCACTCGACGGCCTCGCCTGCCCTGGCCTGGCCTGACACACGTTGTCTCCAAACCCTCTTCACACTTTATCTCCAGTCCAACCCAACACAATCCATCTCCACTTTCTTCTCATGCACATTTGTTGGGCGATAGGTTGTTGGTTGCTTCGTCGCCAACCAGCCATCCAGCCAGAGTTACTCGTCGCTGATTCTTATTATTCTGGCCACCTGATCTGATCTGATCTGATCTTCAGTGTCAGTATTGAGTGAGCGAGTGTAGGTGGCAACTGTTGATGTGATGTGTGTGTGTGTGTGTGTGTGTGTAGGTTGTTGGAAATGCTTTTTGTAACGCGTCGCCAAGTCTCTCAACCATCACATACAAGTACTGACTCACTTGACTGACATTAGTAGTGTTGAGAAATCGGATGTTGTTCACGCTTTATGGTTAGTGGAGGGGAGTGAAGTAGATGTCCACACTGATTTCAGATTGATGAATAAAGGTGTGTTTAGCAGTCTTTCCGATGGTGGTTTTGACATCCTCATTTGTTTCGCTGCCTGTAGTTGAAGTGATGCTGCCTAGGAAGGTGGGTAGGTGAGAAAGATAACTTGGTTCAGATTTCTCTTATTGATATTGATTGGTGTTTGTGCTGTTGGTTGTGTATCTTCATCATCATCAAAGTGCTACAGCTTACAGATTTATGTTCTTTGTGAGAGCTATACAATGTTCAATTTATATTAATGTACTAAATGAATCGCAGCAAAACACTTGTGGCATAAACTAGCACATCATAAGAACAGAGATTTGATGTAAACAACACATGATCGGACTCATACTGTTACAAAGGTGATCGTCCACAATGTACACAAATAAGATTAGTGAAGATACCAAAAGTCATTTGAACTATCACAAATTGCTTCCAAGATTAACAAATATTGATATATCTGACTTTATAGCAATGTGTAATCGGAATATTTCACGCAACATAGTAGAAGGACAGCTGAAAAACTGGAAGACGTTTTTAGATTGGAATTCATCATGAACTGACATCAGTTTCAGGGATATTAGAGACCTGGTAGTACTGGACAGTGTTTTCGTCCCACTAGTATGGGACTCTTCAGCAGTGCGCACCCTTGACCCCATCGGGGACCGGACCCGGCACCTTTGGGGTTCCGTGACCAGCACGTCACCAGTGAGCCACTGGGTTGGAATGCAATGATCCATATTTTCTATTGCTGTCAGTTGACGATATAGCGCAACCTACATCCATGTCGCCGTTGAGTGACTGTCTTCATGTTTGACTTGGTCGACTCTACTAGTCACGAACTTTTATTCAAAATACGCTGTACAGTGTTGTATTATGTTAAAAGTAGATTAAAATAATTATTGACATACTTGGAATGCTAAATTGTTTTATTGGATCGAATTTTTCTACCTTTATTGGCATATGGGCTCCTATGCGGATGCCTCGATACTGTCTAAATGTTAATTAGGGCAATTTGTTTGGTTGTGGCTAGTAGAAGTATGTCAATAAATAGCAGTAACTACTACCTGTTGTACAGGAAGTGGCCATCGTTCCTCCGTGGCATAGTGGATAACGCCTTCGCGTTTGAAGCGATAGGTACGAGGTTCGAGTCTCAGTGGGAACAACATCACTCACTGAGGTGCAGCTACATCCAGCTGAGTCCCAAGTAGGATGAAAAGCGCGTCCTGAATCCTCCTGCTAACCACAACCAAACAAATCAGATTAAAATATCTGTATGCTTATAAATTTAGTGTTTAGATTTCAGGTAAACTGAAATTCTAACATTACTTCTGACAGTACAGCTTCAACGTTTGATATGTTCAGGAATTTGATGGGTCAGTCAGTCGAAAATGACAAATAAAAATAAATATTATCGACAATCGTATTTACATCCACATTAGCTACTGGTTCATTATCAATGATATTTTTTACCATTCTAATGATTAAACTCACCTATTTATCATTTTGCTTAGATACTTTAATCCGCATGATTACGTAGTTGCTTCTAATTATATCTAATCTTGTTTGATGCATTGAAAAAACATTTGTTGCCTTGGCCTATATACTATGTTTATGGTTTGAATTTTGTTATCTTAGATTCTGTTGGACTGTGAATTCTAATATTTTCCCTAATCTTCGAAACATTAATTAGTAACTTAAGATTCTTCATATAATGTATGTTAAGATTTCAACGAGTTTCTCATCATGGATTAAAACCATCTTGAAAACCAGCGAAAATCTGTAAGTATTTGATGTATGTTTTGTCCCAGTTTAGAAATCTTCCGAGGTGCACACTGATGATCTCTTAGGGTTTCAAACCCAAGACCATCAGGTATCACGGTGAGCACGATAGTGCTTAGCCACTGAAAATTAAATCTATCGATTCTTGACATATCATGATTATCGTCCAACGTAAGTGGCGAATATTTTACCGTATACCTGACTTGACTGACTCAAATGTCAGGATTTCTCATTTGAACTTTAGAAAGTCTGTCTCAAAGCAATTCACTAGCGAGCATCCAACTGTTATTCAAACAGGAGGTGTGTGGCGAACTAACTCATTGGACGAATGACACTTTACTCGACCGCGAAACCAGAAGGTTTGGGATTCAGTTTTTTACAGGATTATAAATATACACTGTTGAGAAGTCCCTAATTAGTATGAAGTAACTACTTTGAGCATCCAAGTTTTTGATGGTTCTACAATCAACTTCGATTCATGAGAAAAACAGTGTTAAAACCGAAAAATTCCCAGTTAAACCTTCTCATTAAGTAGGTTGGAATCTACCACACTGGTTATTTACTTACTTAATCACGTTTTATGAAGCTGAAAACCGGGAAAGCAGCAAGACCAGATGGAATTCCGCCAAAAGCACTGTAAACAGACGCAAAAACAACAACAGACACGCTCACACCACTACTCCAGAAGGTTTGAAAAGAAGTAAAGGGACCTGCCAATCGACTGGAAGAAGGGCTACCTTGTCAAACTTCCAAAGAAGGAAGACCTAACTCTTCGCAAGATCAAGAAATGGCGTGGAACCATGCTGCTGTCCATCCCAAGCAAAATATCCGGCCGCATCATCCTGGAGATACTAAACAATGCGCTGGATTCGAAATTACGACTGGAACCGGCTGGTTGGCTTCAGGAGGTAAAACTCATGTGTAGACCAAATTGCAACGCTACGCTACGAAACATTATACAACAGAGCGCAGAATGGCTGCCGACTCTCCACCTCAACTTCATCCACTCTGAAAACACATTCGATCGAGGCATCGACCAAGAGAGTAATTTGACAGGCAGCTACTTCAAAACTATGCTTTCAGTAACACAAACCTTTATCAACATCATTCAACAGCTAGATGCTATGCTATATCATGCTACATGTCAAATGATTTCAAATGGAAAGCTAAGTGATCCCTTTGAAGAGAAGTGAAGACAGGAAGGAGTAAGACCAGCTTCCCGCCTACTATCACCGATCATCTTCCAGATTGTGGTCAACTGGATCATGCAATAGACAACTGTGAGGAGCTGTGAGAAGATGGGCATACGCTGGCTCGACCAATGAAAGACCCAGGAAGAAGATTTGGATTTCGCCAACGATGATGATTTATGTCTAATGTCTTTTCACACAAACTCGAAGATCTATAGGTGAAAACTAACAGGTTGGCAGAAGAGACGAGGCGAAGCAGTGAAGGAAGACGACACTTCCTCCAGCTGAACGTAGAGAAGAAAGTGGTGATGACGATACCCAAACAACAACAACACAAACAACAATCAACATCAATAAGAGAAATCGAAACCAAGTTGTCTCTATCAACTACAGGTAGAGGTATCAGTGGCGGCACACATGACGATGTCAAAACCACCATCGGAAAGACTGCGAAACACACCTTTATTCATCAATCTGAAATCAGTGTGGACATCTACTCCACCGCACTCCCCTCCACTAACCATAAAGCGTGAACAACATCCGATTTCTCAGCACTACTAATGTCAGTCAAGTGAGTCAGTACTTCTATGTGATGGTTGAGAGACTTGGCGACGCGTTACAAAAAGCATTTCCAACAACCTACACACACACACACACACATCACATCAACAGTTGCCACCTACACTCGCTCACTCAATACTGACACTGAAGATCAGATCAGATCAGATCAAGTGGCCAGAATAATAAGAATCAGCGACGAGTAACTCTGGCTGGATGGCTGGTTGGCGACGAAGCAACCAACAACCTATCGCCCAACAAATGTGCATGAGAAGAAAGTGGAGATGGATTGTGTTGGGTTGGACTGGAGATAAAGTGTGAAGAGGGTTTGGAGACAACGTGTGTCAGGCCAGGCCAGGGCAGGCGAGGCCGTCGAGTGGAAGCCAAATGGGAAACGACGAGTTGTGCGTCGTAGGCGAGGGTGGCGTGTAGGAGATGATGTGAGGAAGAAATTAAAGGAGGTGGGCAGTCATGTATCCAGGTTAAGAGGACTGGAGAGAAGAGAGTGAAATGGCGACAGGCAGTTGAATTCCTATGTTGCACTGGGAACCCAAAGGATAAATAATAATATAATGTAGCTGGTTAAATTCATATAAAATAAAATTATGTCATATTTACATATGCTGTTTTATTAACTTGTTCTGGTTAATCAAAGGGAATAAATGTATGAAATGTCTAATAATTTCAGGCAAATATTTATATCCCAAGGTGAAAAAATTCACTATAAATGATTTGGTGATTTGAAAGGTCACTCTGGCAATGGTCAAAATAACCAATTAGATTTCGAGATTTCGGCTGAAAAGGCTGATTTGCATGAAATACAGTAGTCTGATTGGTTATTTCAGTTGTTGTTAGGGTGAACTTTAAAATCACCCTAAAGATTATATTGGCGTACAACTCTTCAGGGTAGCTTAGAAGTACCTTAACACAACATTAAAGGTGCACTCAAGAAGAAAGCCACTTTAACAGTCAGTAATACTGTGATGAATTCACAACCTCTAAATGCAGCATATGTTAGAGTGAAACTCATAAGCGCGCTTAGAACGATCAGACTTATGAAACACATCATATATACAAATATCCAAATTAACCTTAATGCAACGCAGCATTGGATAGTGCAAGTTCACAATTATACCTATACTAATCAGGTTACAGTCCCTTTATTTATTTGTATATACACCACAATGCTCTTTACTACCTCCCAGCATTACATATTGCCTAACTCAGCAGTTACTCCTAACACTATTTATAATAATTCAAAAAGAACAATGGAGTAAGACTAAAAATTTGCAATGAAAAATGGCCAGAAAGAATAAGCAACAAGGAACTCTGGGAACGAACCAACCAAGAACCTATCACGCAACAAATATGCAGAAAGAAGTGGAGATGGATTGGCCATGCACTGAGAAGGCCGACTGAGGACATCACGCGTCAGGCCAGTTGCTCGAGTGGAATCCCCATGGGAAGCGACGAGTTGGTCGTCCAAGGGTGACATGGAGGAGGTCGTGTGAGGAGGAAATGAGAGCTTGTGGGCTGTCGTGGGACCAGGTTCAAAAGATCTCAGAGAACAGAGGTCACTGGAGGCGTGCTACTGAAGCCCTATGTTCCACTAGGAACCCAAGGGACTAATAATAATAAAATAATAATTCAGAAGAAATGTAATCAAAACCTCTACTGACTAAAATCTACAAAACTGATAAACATGAATATAGAAATCCTCTTCTAGTTACCCGTGGCAGAAAAAAAGGCAACAAAAGTGCATCAACTCAAGTTGTCACACTTTATAGCAGCATGCAGACAGGGAAAGGGATCGAAAACAAGACTGCATTAAAGAACAAAAAGTGTATGTAGGAAGAAGGGATTTGAAAGTCAAGGTTCGTGAGGACGTCAAAAAATAAATACATCTGCGCCATTATAACCGATTCCAAGCTATTTCACCACTGATTCTTATCTCCTCAAGGAAACCAACAAGGCGGCCTACATCTCTCTACGCAGTTCACACAAACAGTCAGAGACTTCATCAAATTGTGCCTCGTTCTCATCTGGTCACCACAAACTTTCTTTAAACCCAATCCTACTTCAGTTAACATCACCCGTCGAGGTAGGTGGTGGCTAAACATGCACAACATTTATCCAAGTCACCGTAATCAGTGAAGGTTCACAACTTCATTGACTGACTTTCCACCTTGCTTAGTACTATATGCCTAACCATTGAAATCGCTCACACAGTGATTTCACCGTATACGAGTAATGCTACAAAGCCAACTATGTTTGGAAATCTGTATCGTCTAATTATCTTCCACAGTATATTCATCTATGAATGAGTGATGGGATATTTTATCGGAGTTAGTGATGGTGTAGATTGGTAAAATTGCTTATCCCATCTTTTGTATGCCAGCTGAGATTTCCTTAATAACCAACCTTTATGAGTTGATGCAACTATGAAAATGAGTGAAGTGGTCAATGTAATAAACCCTATGAAGCCTAACAATACTGAAGAATTTACAAAAGTCCTTAACTGGATTCTTCTAGTAAACATAAGTAAATATGTACAAATATTCAACCACATGTCACATGATTATTTAGCATTTTTACTGCAACACTTTGTACAGAAAGTAAGAAAAATAAGAAAAACTGTTTATTCTGTGTGATATATGTAAATATATACGTGTAAACTTCTTTCCATAAAAGCAAACTTAGTTGATGCATTTTTCTATAGTAAGTAATAAAGGAATGATTATAAGGTAGGAGTATACCAAGCAAGTGAAAAAGAAGGGATCTTCAACACGAAGAAAATGACAAAAAGAAATATAACCAATCTCTTTTATCAAATCTAAACGGATAATATAAAAAAACACAGGCAACTCATTGTTGTTTAAGTTTGTAGAGTAGACTATGTGATATGCTTAATCTGGTTATCAGATTCCCCTAACCTTAACCAAGTGGATGATTAAAGAATACAAAGCTCTTCCACATATCTACTAAGTGAACGGTATGTCTGCCTGTTTTATTGTTCTCTAACTATATCAATTCTTAAAATGAATGAATCTTAATTGATTAGGCGCTTAATACAATCACAATTGATGATTAAATTATGCAGCGGATGCTGAGTTGAAAATAGTCGATGAAAAACACTTACCATTCCATCTTTCGGAGGAGTAAGTACACTGTCTCACCTTCTTAAATGTCTTACAAATTCCTTGTTTATTTAAATACTATCAAATCATCAAAAGTTGTTTTGTTTTTTCCACCTACTAATCAATGCCGATTCAAGATCCGAGTTAGTTATATCTACTGGCTTGAAATTATATATCAAACAACTACGTAATCAGCAGGAATTTTTAAAATTAACACTAACATCCTTATATGCCACTTTTGTTCCAGTTTCGTCTGTAAGGATATGTCATTAAGATTCAACATTTAACACTCCGATTATGTGATATAACTACTATTACTATCTATTGATCTACTTGTTATTCTCTGTTGTTTTATTGGATCGAATTGTTCGACCTCTGTTGACATATGGGCTCCTATGCGAATGCCTCGTTATTGTCTGAATGGTAATTATGATAAGTTACTTAATTGTGGCTAGCAGAAGAATCCAGGACGCGCGTTTCGTCCCATTTGGAACTCGTCAGAGGTCGAATAATTCAATGCAATAAAACAACAGAGAATAACGAGTATATCAATAAATAGTAACAATTAATACCCGTTGTACAAGAAATGGCCATCGTGCCCCAGTGGCATAGCGGATAACGCCTTGGCATTTGAAGCGATGGGTACGAGGTGTGTTTCAGTGGGAACAACATCACTCACTGAGGTGCAGGTACATCCAGCTGACGAGTTCCAAGTAGGACGAAATGCGCGTCCTGGATTCTCCTGTTAGCCACAACAAAACAAATTATCACAGCTACTATTATTTCTCGACTCACCTCGAACCAGTAAGATCGTAGGTGAGATAGACAGACAGACCAATCAACGCAACACTTAGCACAGAAGTCCATCAACTCAGGTTGGCATACTTCACAGCCGCATACATAGAAGAAGTGGATAGAAAAGACTAATATCACAGTACATCAAAAGCACATCAGAGGATAGAGAATTTTAAAAAATAAGTTTTTGAAGGTTTTATATAGAAATGGTTAGTGGAAGTGTTCAAACGTTAGAAGGCATT
This sequence comes from Heterobilharzia americana, assembly GCA_944470555.2. Taxonomy (NCBI): domain Eukaryota; kingdom Metazoa; phylum Platyhelminthes; class Trematoda; order Strigeidida; family Schistosomatidae; genus Heterobilharzia; species Heterobilharzia americana. Next base: position 65,077,862 of record OX104129.1, read on the forward strand.
AAAGAGTAAAAACATCCACTCCATTGTAATCAACTTTCATGCATATCACTTAGGTTCTCTAACTACTGATTCCTATCGTCTACAAGATGCTAAACCAGGCTTTCTCTTAACTCAATCCTACTTCGGCTAATATCGCAAGTAGAGGTCGTTGGTGACTCGGGATGAGGTTCACAACCTCATCGATTGACTTGCCTGCCTTGCTTAGTACTCCTTTGCTAACCTCAATATTGCCAACATGGTAATTCCACCATACGTGAGCAATGCTACGAAGATATCTATGGTGAAAGACCTAGAGCTTCTTCATATTATCTAATTTTAATAAACGAGTTTCATACCAATACAGTTGGTCAAAGCAAACTGAAGTACATTATGCTCGTTCTTTGATAGTTTGTCAGATATCTTGACAACCGTAGAGATGACATAAATTGTCAAGTGTCGAAAGAGGCTTCTGAATCCGAGTTGAGATTTCTTCAACAACTAATCCATTCGCCTTGGTGCAACTCCTTAACTATGTGAAGTATTCAATGCATTCTATCGCTTTATCGCCCTATATTTAAACTAAGAGTAACTGCAAATCAGCCCTGAGACATTATCTTACATTTGGTTATGGGTGATTCGGATTCTGATCCACACACTGCTGGGTATATATATATATATATATATATATATATATATATATATATATATATATATATATATATATATATATATATATATATCATTAGTTTGTCGGAAAAACATATCAACAGTGGGTTAACATAAATGCATACCACTATCATCATTAGAAAAAAAGTTAAAAGACAAGTATTCGCTATCGACAAAAGAAAAAGTCACGCACGCACGCACGCATACAAACAAACAAACAACCACGTAAACAAACAAATGAGGTGAATTGTTAACCTCGAAGGCATGACACTTCAGATTAAATCTAAATACAGATGCATACGTAGAGCAGAGCATAAACCGACTATACACAACAAAAATGATCAACTAAGTAAAATCCATCCTATAAGTTGTATTTTTACCTGTGCAATCCTGGTGTAGTATATTAGAACAAATTTGTTGATTTTGTTATTTATTCTAATATACTACGCCGGGATTACATAAGTAAAAATACACTTTATACGATGAATCATACTAACTCGGTGCCCAAGTTTTTTCAAACCATCCTAGTCCATTGTTGATCAGGATACCTTCAAACATAAGTAAGTAAAATATTAGAATTCACAAGACCCTAATTCATTACTATTATTATTATCGGATTTACTATTACTCTGTGTATGATTTCATAAACATATAGTCTATCAGAAACAATGAAATATTTACAATGCTAGATGATAAAAAAAAAGCAAACAATTCTTTATATGTTATTTTACAACTGTAACAAATAGTGGTGTAGACGTTTGCCATCACGAAAGTAAACTTCAATCTCATGACTTCAGATGACTTGACTAAAACAAATAACTTCTAATCGATTAAACTGTCTGTAGGATAGCCTTGTTTTCAAATTAGTTTTCACCCGTAGACTGATATGAGTTAGAGGACTACTGAAAACATGGGAGTACTGGGTAGCTTTTTCACCTTGGTTTGAGACTTCCTTAGCAGTGTGGATCAATAACTCCATGAAGAATGGAGTCTAGGATTGTCAGATCTTGCGATTAGTACTCTCGCATTTAACCACTGGTTTAAAATTATGATCTAATGGTTCACATTTCTTTACAGTTTTCAATTCAAAGTAAAAAGTGATTATTATTACTCAGTGCTATCGGTGAATATTTGCTTTCACACTTGACTTGTATGACCCCATAAGCCATGGTAGGAGGGGGGGGGGGACCAATGAAAACCAAGTTGCATTGAACAGCTATTTTATTCCAGTGATGAAAATTAATTTGCAGTCATCGTTGATTGGACGGAAATTGATCGGACACAAATAACATATGGGGTCCGGTGCGGATGCTTCGATACTCCAGACAGTTTTTATCTATCTGTAACTATTATTAAAATGAAATTACTGAAAATATCGAAACATGCACACGGGAGTTCATATGACAATAGTAGCCGATCAATTTGATCCTAACAACGACGGAAAATTACAAGGTATAAACATCAAAGATATACTAGTTGCACAAGACGTAGCTCTCATAATTTATTGGCCTACTGGATAACGCTTTGGCGTTTGAAGTGATGGGTTCCAGCCTCAGCGGGTACAACACCATTTACTAAGAGACATTTATATCCGGCTGACGAGTCTCAAGGAGGACGAAACGTGCGTTCTGGATTCCACTGCTAGCCACCATACATCATTACTACTTTGAAACTAGTTAGTCTCTAAAAACCACCAATTGACAAAACTTTGTGTTAGAAAACTGATATAGATGTAAGTGAATAATGACTGAACTGAAAGCAAAGCTCAAATCATGACAGAGGCTTTGAAAGTACTTTTTCATCTTTAATCAACTTGATAAAGATCGAAAACTGAAATATTTTGTCCATAAACGAATTCAACAGCAGCAACGAACGGATAGAACCTAACATAAAGGTGCACTGGTTGAAGTCGCAACACTCCTTGTAACAGCTTAAAAAAACATGAAAGTCAGCAGAAATCCAAAGATGCTAATCCCAACAACCTAGAGATTCATGAATGAAAGGGAGTAATAATTACGGAGTAATAGGATATTTAAAGTTATAAGGATAATAAAGAGTGAGTAAATTTGCATAACTGTGATCTATTTTGAGCCGTATCTGTTATAGAGTGAATTTACCCCCCCCCCTAGATTACTCAAACAAGCCAGAACTCCCTGAAAGCCCTCACAACCAATCACAGTATGCTGAACACTCCCCAAAACCACGTGAGCACATGTGTGAGATTCGAGTTGGCTAAATATTTAGAAAGGTGTAGGAAAGCATATATATATATATATACCGTTATTTTATGTACATTTTTCGACTTTACAATAAACCTTTATCTTTTTGCTGCTTCCTTTCTGTTTCCAAGGGGCCGGGGGATACTTACAGACGAAGACTAAGGTTATATTTATCCTACTGACTAGCAGAGAAATCGAGGACAAGCGCTTTGTCCTATTTGGAACTCGCCAGTTGGATGTATCTGGATCCCAGTGAATGACGTTCCCATCAGGGCACGAACCTAGTACCCTTCGCTTCCAATACCAGAGCGTTATCCAATAAGCCAGTGGGGTACGACACAACAACTAGCACCTATTGCACAAGAGGTGGGTATCGTGCCCCACTGGTTTAGAGGATAACGCTCTGGCATTGGAAACGAAGGGTACTGGGTTAGAGTCTTAGTGGGAACAACACCACCCACTGGGGTGCAGGTTCAACCAGCCAACAAGTCCCAAACAGGACGAAGCGTGCGTCATCGATTCCTCTACAAGTCACCAAGATCAATACAACATCATGAATATCCGGCAGTATCCAGGCATCTGCATAGGAGCCTATCTGCCAGGATAGATCGAGCGATCCAACCCTCTATAGGAACGGGAGATTACGAGCGTCGTTACAAGAAGACTAAGGTTATTGTTCGATAGTTTACGCTTATATATATAACCAGAATATATCAATATCAACAGGATTTTCGAACCATCAATTCCTATTCACAAACTTTCAAAGCAGTTTCTCTTGAAAATCATAACATTTTGAACACAATATATAACTTATCTGATATCATAAGATAAGGTCAAGATTCAGAGTATGAAAGACACACGCTATGTGGTAGTGAATAACATGAGTATCTGCACACCACTTACGCTAATCATCAACATTCACTAGTTAGAATCGAAGTGATTTCGATATTGAACAACTAATTCGCTAATTTGGGACTGAGCTTATCTGAAATGTATCCAGATTGATCTAGTTGTTTGAAATACAGTTAAAAGGTTCGATAATAAAGACAATCAATCACATTCCCGTTAATTAAAACAAATAGATACACCACTTTTGAAGCTACTTAACTTCTCTTTCTATTTTCCACCAATAAGGTGGTATAGAACAGTCATATACTAACTAGACAATGAAATCTTCCAGCATAAATAAAATAATACAAAACAATATCATGAAAATGAGCACTTTTAATTTTTAATACAAAAAACCTACATCTATCACAGTTTTACCAGATGAATCACGAATACAAACATCTGCTCCGTAGGCCAACAATAATTCCACTTGACCAATTTGACCATATTGACATGCCACATGAATAGGCGCTGTACCTTTAGTTGGATGAATAAAATTTGGATTGGCACCCTGAACAGCATCGCGAAGAAGAAAAAGAAGAAGATGGTATGCCATCCGATAGATTTGTTAACGATGAAAAACAAATAAATTTTAAGCCTTTGTATGTGTGTATGGGGCGGGGGGAGACTGAGCATCATAACAAAATGATTATTGATTTCAGTGCCTAAAAATGTTTACATTAATCTGCATTTCTTGGACAGATATTAAAAGTAAATTAAACGTAACTTAACCCAGAACATGTTTATGTACCAAGTGATAAATCTCACTTGTGTGAAGGTTTCTGATACTAATCAAACGAAGCAGGTAGAGGAGGAATCAAACCTAGAGCCTATTGGTTGGGATGAGTTCATAAGTTAATGGAGCTACATCTCAGTGTAGCCAAAATTATCGATACTATAGTCATCATAATAGAAAAGAATTATACCTGAAAATAAGCAAAATTGGTTTATGATGCCCTTTGAGCTTTTAGTTGTGAAGAATTTCAATCATAAATTGTTATTGGACGCATACAGTTTATGATTTTTCGGTATAAAATAACTTAAAACATCGAGTAAAAATTCTTGAATATAATCCATATTCGTTGAGATTAGCCAGTAACTACTGAACTATGATCTGAATTCGCATCCACTATTTCAAACTTCGAAGGCTTTAGAATGAGGCTATTCAAGCTTAGAATTATCTTTTGCAAAAGTTGATGAATAAAAGATAATATGAAGTGATCCTTGATAGTTTTGGTTAAGATTCAAGCTAGCAGTCGCGGGTTCGAGTCCCGCTCCACCTATCAAGATTTGGACATCCAGGTAGTATCACTAGCCGCATCACAATAGGTGTGGCTTATTGCAAACTGCATGGATGTGCACAAGGTAGATAAGTACGTTCCGATTCCCCTTCGACTACAATACTTTGAGATTCCTTTTTCGAATGAAAGTTGACAGCCAGTGATTGCGTTTTGCCTAAAACTAGTTTTATAATGCACAGCTGGATGCTTCGATAATTCAACCTATTTGATTGGTTAGGAAGTCGTAAAGAATACTTGTACCTCAGAATGTGGATGTTCATACAGAAACTTGTAATTATTATTAGTATCGACGACTATTTGGCATTGTTTGGAGCAGATTTGTAGTAACCTCAGTAGGGTCATCGCTAACAAAATACTTATGAAATTGATGAAATACTTATTTATTCTCCCCCTATCCCCAATGTCTCACTGTACACCACGTCAGCTTGCTCTGATTTTGGTAAACAAATATGCAAAATGTTAGAAAGTAGAAAGAATATACGAACATAAAAACACTTGCAACAGATCCTGTGGGTAAAATATGTAGATGACAGATACCATCTTCGATACGCAACCTAAACCAGCTGGCGACTGGTGTAGGTTTAAATTGAGAGATATGGTTTAAATGTGAGTTATAAGTGGTGTTCAAAGAAATGCCCACGAAATACGTGAAGGATTAGGACATCTAAAAGTGAACATAACAAGACATAGTGCACAGCTGTGTAGTTATTGACTGCTGATAGGAGTTATTTGTGAGAATTATTTGAGGTCTTTTTACAGATTAAGTCAAAAGCCAGGCAACCCGAGTGACATGACAAAAAAGATTTTATCATACTTTAAACACATTAATTCGATGGACTTTAAATTGTTTCATCTTGTATCTCGATAACATTCGATACCTGTCATTTGAATTTCTCTCTGTCATGTTTATGGTTGTTTTCAATTTGTTTTGGGGCCGAATGGTCGAAAAGAAACGATAAATGAACCAATACCGCCGGTCTAGCAGACCGGGAGGCATGGTGGAGTATGTCATTTTCGGGGTTGACTTTTTCTAACTCCCCCCCTTCCACTGAGGAGGCAGCACCATCAGCATGGCACTGCTGGTAATCCAAGGGAAACACTTTACTGCTGTCACACCCCATCCAGCTAGCAACAGTACGACTTCGCCCTCAAACCCCCATCATAGTGTAGTAGTTTACACCACAACGGTAACTGCTTTTCGTCTAACCACTATACAACAGACCTTTCTGGTATGGTACGACCTCGAAGGAACAAGTGTTCCACCAGCATAGCTCGTTGGGTCATTGTGATATGCAAGGCCGACCACCACGTCAAGGTAGCAGCTATTGGTCGGGTGCGGTCAGGTGTTTGGGTGCGCTAAACTAAACTGATGCACTTTTACACCAGATTCTCGTCAGTTTTGATTCACACTAATAGAAAATAAGTACATGTGTGTGTACTGGGATATGAATCATGTAAAGTGTGAGGGCTTGTGATAGTTACTAAAGCGTGTTGAAGTGAGTAGGGTAGAGTCTGAATCTGGGGCTCACAAACTGAAAGTGAATTGTACAAGTCAATAAATCACATCAGTGGGAGAAGACTTCATAAGTTGATGCCGTGTTTTGACCAGCTCAGTATACTTAACCCAATCCTAAAGGAAGTCAGCGGCTGCTCGTAAAGCCTGGTGGTAACGTCTCTGACTAGAACACTGGGTGGTTCCGTTTCGAATCTCAGGTGGTAAATCAATTCTGTTGCGGTCGCAGATAAGCCTTGCTGACGAGTGCCAAAAAGCACGAAACTTAGGTCCAGGCTTTCTGTCGATTACTTCCAAACAACGAATTTCTATCTTAGTTCAGTTTTTCTACCACTCTATTTTTGATTTAACGAACATCCTAATTCACGGTAGACAGGGACGTAGTATATGTGTTTTTAGTCACTACTCGTCATTTTCTGATATTCGGTGACAATTCAAATGAATCAATTGATCAAAGATGCACGCAAACACACATGCACGCTTAAATAAACAAAAGGTCAACAGTTATTGAAAAAAGGGAGCCACTTACCAGTGCAAGCAAGTATAAACTAGTTTCTAAAACGCCAGTTCTTACGCTAGCATGGAGTTGTTGATTTAAATCATCCTGGTTAATATTGCGTGGTTTCTTAAAAAATCCCAGAAACAAATACTTCTCTCGTATAAAATCCGCTTTTGTTGGGTGTACTGGATCTGTGGGTAGCGGCTTTTTGTGTGGTTGAAATGATTTACTAGACCGATGATGATCTACGTTTGAAGCACTGAGCATGGGTTCAAATAATATGTGTTCCCAATATCCATTGGCTCCTGCAGATGCAAGATAACGTACCATAGAAAGTTGTGACGGCCTCCAACGTGATTTCTTAAGATGCTTGATCTATATTTTTCAATTAATTTAAAGTGACAACAAAAATGAACAAACCTGGCTTATATGTCGTCCTAACTGTCGGTGGATCGAGCTACACTCGTCACATAACAATACACCCCTATTGATAGATGCCCACTGTGGATACGGTGCATTACAATCAGCACACAGGTCCACCTGTGGATGCATACTGACCTTGAATGAAAATCACCAAAACTGATCGTCGGAAAGGCCTAGGGAAGTAAAATAAGTAGTATAAGCTTCATCCAATCATATCAGATTGAACATAGATGTATTATTACCAGATGCAATCAGTGTTAGTAAAATTCAATAACGATCTATGGGATAATACAAAATATCTATCTATCGGTTAGGATTAGATGTGGATTTATTGGTCTAGGTGGTTAACTTGCAACCAATAGCAAACTGACTCAAACGGCACCCCGTATAACGAGGTCTGGGCAGTCAGTTAGTAACGCAATAGATATGGCTCACCATCCGTTTTATGAATGTGCACAAGATCGCTGAGAGCATTTCGATTCGATTCGATTCGATGCTTCAGTAAGGTAGCCAAGTACCCTCTTGAGAGTAAGTAAATCAGTGTTGAATATAAGCTACCTACAGCTTTGTTCACTAGAAAATCTACAAGAAGGTTAAACAAAAGCGGCGACAGCCGGCACCCCCTGGGGATACCACTGGCTGCAAACACTACACGATAATTCATAATCTCATACATGGCTACGTGATTTCGAGTTGGAACTCTTGATTAATATCACATACTTTTTGTTACATCTTCTACTCATTCACTGCCGCAATACCTCTCGGTCAACAAACTTGAATGCCGCCTTTAGCTCAAGACATCAAAAATGTCGGTCACCGATAAGTACCCCTGTATTCCAGAACCCGTCGGGGAGCGGATACACGGTCAGCACGTCGACGACCAGGTCTAAGACCTGCCTGATTTTCTAGAGCTTCTCACTCCCGAGCTGTGGTTGAACGTCGAATAACCTTGGACCCTAGGATCTTGGGCGAAATGTCAGTCAAACTGACCACCTTATGGCTGTGACAATAAAACTTCTTTGGTCTATAGTGGAATGATCAGCGATCTAGACTAGTCTGACAGGTGAACCTCTGATTATGACATGGTCAAACAAACGAAACGCGTTCAGTACCAGGCAATGAGTCACACTTGTGTGGGGAATAATGGTGCTACCTGGCTACCCAAACCTCGGTAGATAGGGCGGTGTTTGAACCGGTGACACTGGTTGAAAGTCAACCACCTAAAGCAATCTGCCGCAGCTGCACAACTATTGAAACGATGTCGCTTATTACAGGTAAGCTTACGCACAGTTTTTAGGATAATAACTTGGAATCGGAGGAATTCATTTCTCTCACTATTCACTAATTCTGATGGGTTTTTTATGTCCCTGCATTTTATATCAAAGACAAAATTATACCTAAAGTTACCGCAGGCATATGCATTAGAATCAGGTTAAATACCCTAAAACCCAATGAAATCCTTTATTTTAACTCTCTAAACATCACCATTTATTCCAAGTAGGTGTATAGTACCCATTAAGCTATAAACCAGCAAAATAACAGCGAGTAGTTCTCACTTGCTGTTTGCTTGTTGGGTAATTAGTTATTTTTAATTTATATGCACTGAAATCTATTGATCTTTACCTAGCACTCAGTGGCATAAACCCCCTATCTATACTAAATTCCCAAACTTTAATTTTGCGGGGTTCATACAAACAATTTAGAGATGATAGGGGACCACCTGAAAGCTTATTTACGCTCGTATCACAGTTCAGATGCCTTAATGCTTTGTAGTCACACATATGAATATTATTCTGATATATACTTTAACCTCAAGCCAAGAAAAGTCGAAAACCCAGAAAAGTTCAAAAACATCGCAAAGAAACCGTATATACCGTAATGTCCTTTCATTTCTGCATTAAAATCTAGGAAAAGGCAGCTGTTTTCTTACTGAAGCGTTTACGGCATTTGATAGTCGCCCAATGATGCTAAAATCCTACAGTTTTAACTCTAGTAGTCAACAGAAACATTTTTTGAATGATATTACAGCTAACAAGGACCATCTTGAGAGACGTTTTGTCGAAATGGCACAGATATAAGCAACATGGGACATGTTATAAGTATGTGTCGGTCCAATTCACTACACTTCTCCTTTACATGTTGAGTAAAAATTCGTCATGAGGAAAGATAACATGATGAAAATAGCAATAATATTACGCATACCCCATAATATCGAGTGATTTTCAGAAATGTATCAATTCAGTTTGCCACACTTTACAACAGTACAGAGAGGAAGTGGATAGAACAATGATGACAAAAGTATATTGATGCAGGATGACTAAGTGAAGAAAGGTTATTCAAAATTTTCACGGTGAAGGAGAAACATCTGTGCTATAATGACTGGCTTGGAGCGATTTTATGTAAATTATCTAACCGTTATTTCATGAAACTGTGGCTCACTGGTCTAGATAGCTGACTTTAAGTCAGTGAGTCAATGGTTCGAATCCCGCCCCAAATATCGAAGTGCAGGCAACCAGATAGTATTTCTAGTTCTCAAACAATATACCTGGCTCATTGCCTAGTGTGCAGGTCTGCACACGGCTGTTGTAATCCTTTTTTTAACTACTACTGAGAACTGAAATGTCGAGAATTCTAGTTAGGCAGTCTGCATTTCTCTATAGGGCTCAAAAAAATGGTCATAAACTTCCAGTCCAAGGTTTTCCCGAGTGCTCTCAACTTTCTACCGAAATCATCCTGCTCCGGTCAACAGTTCACATACACGTTGACGGTGACTCGTTATATGCACAACATACCTCATTCACCTCAATTAATGCAAGCTCATAAACTGATCGACTAACTCGTTGTCTGATACTTTGTCCCTAGTCCCCAAAATGCTTATTACAGTCTCATAACAAACAAACAGTGCTGTAAACACACATGATTAAAAACTTGACTATTTTTCAAACCCCATAGAAGCACCACCTGTGAAATTTGAACATTCGTTCATTTCTCTCACCCAATGAGTTTTGTGTTGTGGTTTTATCGTGCTACTAAAAGTATCCCTGCGATTGGCGGTCTAAACTACGAAGAGAGAGTTCAGGAACTGAACTTCGTCTTTTCACCGCATGGCAGACAGCTAGGAGACTTATCCATGCTATAAAATATTTTAAGATACGACTTTGGACTTGACCTATCATCGATTTCCCTTCTTAGAAGGTTGGAACACCTCAGAATCAACTCTTGAAAGCAACTTTTAGAAGTGATGTCCACGTTACAAAACTTGGGTTGCGAGACGTCAAAGACACCATCAATCTAATAATGAATTAGCCGAAGTTTCTGCCTCCAGAACCAGAGCAATGATACCACGGTACATTCTGTTCACGTAGTTCATCTACGAAAATAGTCTTCTCATGAGGTCTTCCTGAACTTGAGCATACCTAGGGTTGGTGGATAGCAGCGATATATTCGATCCCGGTTACTCCGTAATGCCTCTTCATCTAGCGAGTACTAAGGTTACTGACAAGACCCCAACACTTTCTTTGTCGTAGTAGGCTACGAATTTTGAGATTTCTTCGGAGGATAGTGGGTACATTCCTGTGAGCCTGTGGGGCGAATGAGTCAATGTAACGTACAAATATTTTAAAGAACACCCGAATCCCCAACTCAGGGTTTTAAATTTACTACACAGACCAGCGTAGAGACTGTCGAGTTAATATCTAGCATATTCTCAGCCAATAAACATTTTAGCTTTCTGGGGTACTTTCCGAAAAATGTCTTGAGTATACCCTAACTTTTGAGCACCCTCCTAAACTTCGTTTCGTCCTTCAACTTTCAATCTATAAAAACTATTATACCGTTGCAGATCAATTAAATCACTAATTTGTACCGGTGAACCGAAATAGGTCACACCTAGACTGATATTTCGGAATTTATACATTATTTGTAAACATAGGGTGCACTGCACACTTAATTTCGGGATTTTTGAAGATTTAGTGGGCGTTTGGAAACACTTCACAAACCTTGGAACCTTAAAGATAGCTCTTTTCCTTTTGGAATGTAGGTTCTTGTACCTAATTGCAGAATATCCTACAATGGGATTATTGTGTGATATATCACACAGCTGAAGTATTCGCCGGGTGAGTTTCACTCACATTAGGTAAAGCTGTTCTATCAACTCCGTACAGCACAGCTGTCTTCTGTCTGAAGATAATTACGGCACTATCCTATATCAACAAGGGTTGTATGGAGCTTACAACAGCATGAGAGAACGAATAGCAACATACTTTGCTAGCATACATCCAAAAATTTACATCCACTAAAGATTTCAATTTTAAAGCAGATGTAATTCTTACGTCACAGCGAGAAATGCATAACGAAAATAACCTAAAATACGTCGCCAGTCATCAAACAGGCAAATGACCTAGACCAGTTATAAAACGCGCAAGACCTAGTAGCAGACGCAAAGAGATTAATTCAAACATCAAACTTCGTGTTATAGAAACTTTGGACAATGGGTTCATGGGTTCTAAACCTGTTTTGATGGAACAAATACTATGTTTTCAGTGTTTCATTGTTCCCCCCGTTCGTAAAAACCTGAAAAAACAGAGATAATCAATTAATTAACTGATCAGCCTGTTATGGGTACTGCTACTACTCATGGTCCATAAAACGAGTGGTTTCCTGAGTGCAGCCCATTTATGTCATAGGGTTGTGAGTATGCACCTGACCAACTGAAAGGATAGGGGGAAGGGGCTGTGGCAACTTGTGCATTAAGGGAGCTCCCCAATTTACATAGTCTAATTGTAAGGGAGTTATTGAGGATCGTTGTACGTGTTGTCTCATGCAGTACTGTCGGAGAATGTTCCCTACAGTGATGTTTCCGGCTAGGGTTATAGATCACTCGGTGTAAATGAAGAGGAATGTGGACGATATTGTACACCATGATCACATCTCGTACGAAAACAAGTGGTGACATGTTCATCTTATGCACATCCTTGGTAAGATCTAAATTAGAAAACTGTACACAGGTGGGTAGTCCTTGTCTGAAAGGTGGTGCAGACCTTCTAGAAAGAGTTTAGAAGGCAACCACTCGTAGGACCCCTGCGATGGCTGGCCTCACTTATGAAGATCGACTTAAGAGGCTGAACCTCTTTGCCTTGTCCTATAGCAGACAGAAGGGAAACCTAATCATGTTGCACAGGTTTCTAAGAAATGACTTCGGACCTGAGCCATATTCTCTTTTCCTTCCCACTAGGTCGGAACACCTCAAAGGACATAGTAGGAGACTACAAAAGCAAAGAACGAACATAGCCTCCGCAGAGTACAGGTCCTCGCGTCGAGTAATCAACGCCTGGGATAGACTCTTAAAAAAGTGGTGTCCGCATCATCGGTAGGCTTGTTTAAGAGGGAATCGGACAGGCACAGAAGTCTACTGGAATAGGATTAATATAGGCTCGCAGCCTCCTATGCCCAAAAAACAAATCTGAATCTGAACTAGGCAGTCCATATAAGGTCTGCTTCATAGTTCAATCACTTTCCTCGTAGCTCTTCTCCAAACCTGTTCTAGGGCGCTAGTGTCCTTCTTCTAGTTTAGAGACGTAATTGGCTAGCTTTTCTGCAGATGGGGATGAACATATAATTTCTGATATTATGATGAAAAGAGTCAGAGTTAGAATCCGTAAAGTTCAAGAAAGAAGCCCTAGGACTCAATATGCGTTGTTGGCTGAAAGACAGCGTTGGATAGAAGCACCAAGTGTGTGAGTTTGAGTAACCCTTAGACTTTCTTCAGTGGTTGTGTGAAGGATACTTGTTTCCCCAAGGAGTGGGAAATATAATTATGTTTATATTTGTTTACAACCATTAACCTATACTTCTCCGAGCTGAGAACCGGCAAGTTTTCACATGTTCTATTTAAGATTTTAGACAGGTCTTCACGCAGAACCGAGATATCCTGGCCTCTGTACCTACCCCTAACCTATGAGGTCATCGGCATGCGAAAGTGAAGGAGAACTCGGGCTTAGTGGTAGTTCATTTACAAAGGCAAAAACAATAGTTGACCAAGAACGCGACTTTGATACACCGGAAACCCCATGGATGAGGACAATGCCACCCCAACTGACGGTTACTGACTGTTAAGATACTCCCCAAGCCGACTTAGTGATCCTTCGTGCGCCCCCGAATTTCTAAGTCTCTTGCATCATCATCGTCATCAATGTCGACATGGGGCTAGGCATTACTGAGTAATGGTCCGAGTTGCCACAGCCCGTATCAGCACATCAGGTAGAAAGGTAGTGAGGTAAAAGATGGAGATACGAAAATTCAGACACAACACGAAGTAGGGTAAGAAAGAAAGGGAGAATGACAAAATAGTGAGAATCGGCATATTGTTAAGATGAGGACAATGCACGTATACATCTTCGCCACTGACATCGGTTCTGGGTCATATCCCCTAGAGTATCCGACCACTGGTTCCTCTTGTCCCGTGGACCCCAACCACCCAGTCTGCATCGCCCCGCATGGCTAAAACTGACCGTCAGAGACCTCGTGCATAGACGCCATGCTTTAGCCCGGCCACCTCGGGCCTTTTTACAGCCTGGACATACTTCGGTCAGCATTGTGTGACAAGGCGATCGGTGAGTAGGTATGAACGGTTTCGTCAAAAGGGTTATAAAAGTCCTTCAGTCCGGTATGAGTGGGCTTTTTACGTTCAACGGAGAGAGTCTGACTATTTCATGTTATCAACGGGTTGTGATCCCACGACCTTCCAGGTAGCAATCTGTGTTAACATTCAGTTGTGGGTGAGATCCCAGGTAAATGGTCACGAAACAAGTCATTAACTACCCGTCCCATAACCTTTGTAGCTGAAGAGACCAAAGAAATACCTGTATCATTCGAGGCAAATCGGAATGATAGCTACTCGTCTCCAGTCAAAAGGCATTCTGGATTCTACAAAGGTATGCCTGGAAAGGTTTGCTGGTAGAACTGACAGAACGTGCGAACACTGTTGGAGTGTTCTAGGGCGAACGTCATGAGTTCCTGAGGGCTTATGGGAACTTAAACCCTCTAAGGTCTCCCTGATCTCAAGAAGAGCCCAGAGTCGGTATAAATCAACCCCTCTGCATTACGAGATTCCGCCTGGTGTGTGGTTGTCACCTCCATTTAACAGAAATTATTTCGGAATTCTTCAACTGGAGAGTTAGCTACCTCATATTCAGCGCGGTAAATCGCCGGCCTATCATCGGCTTTTGCAGGCCCTTAGAAAGCTATTGGATATCTTAAGCAACAAAAATGAGATAGCTGAAAGCGAATAGCCTTTCTTACTAGAACCAATATCCGTCTTGAAGGCAGGTATGAATCATTAGACTGCTTTGTGCCCGCATCGGTCTCTTGAGGAATTTCAATACAGCAGATGCGCCTACTACCCTGTTGTAGACGTGGTGGACTCAATAGGTTTTTCGGTGTTAGCAAAATACTTAGGGTGGTGTTTGGTTCGTTCTGAGACCGCGTCGCAGATGGCCTCCTCCAACTTCATGTGACCAGGAAGTCGTTTGGATTAGTCACGAAAGGCGAATTAAAAGGCAGATAAGAATAACAGGGAGAGGGGACAGGCTGAAGAAAGGAAAACCCTGTGAATTTCGAAGGCTGCGAAATGCATTTTTATTGGGGAAAGTGACCAGCGTAGTGAGAGAAGAGAGTGAATAAGAGAGAAAGTTACGACGGAGATTAAAGTAATGGCATCATTAATGGTACTGTGGCTGGAAGGGTAAAACTTTTAATAAGGGGTCATAAGACTGAGTCGGGTTCATGATGATAGTGGGAGTAGAAAACAGATGGTTTGTGTTTAACTCGGAGTGATGAGAAATCTGTTAGTTATTTCCGCCCACACCATATCCAATCAGGATGAACGAGACCCATATGGGTCTGTGTGGCTCACCTCCGGACTTCACCAGATTTTCGAATCCCCCTTCAGTTGTGTTGGTGCGATGGCGTCTTCAGCCTGTTAATGAGGTCGTATACAGCCCCGTGGAACTTTCAAGGGAGTTCTGGGGTGAAGATATCTAGTTATTTGCACCAGAAGTTTAGCACCGCTCGGGCTCTGGAGGTGTCTCTGAAGAAGTTTGAGACAGTGCTTACTTTGCCGGTTACTATCAGTCTCAGGTATTTCTTCGTGGTCACCTGAGGGGGGTGCCCACAACAGGGTGACTGGAATATTTCTTGTCAATCGGTGGTACGAAAAACAGTCTGGCATTTGTCCGGGCTAAATTATGGTCCCTTGATTTTCACCCTCTTTCTGAGCCTTCTGAGGTTGTTTTCCAGCAAGCCCTATTCTCTTTCACATGCGGAGGACCTCCATGGCTTGGCGTGGTCACCATTAAGGAGGGTCGGAGGGCTGGAAGTCGATTAAAAGTCATTTAAAAAGTATGATTAACAACGGCTAAGAAACGTTCCCCTCAATGCTCCGGACAGTGATGCTCTCCAAACTGAGCGGATGTTATGTTGTAATTTGCTTTGCACTGGCTGACGATAGAATCGCATTTAGGACTCGTCAGCTGGATGTGAGTGATATTTTCCCCGTTGAGACTCGAACCCCACGCCCATCGTTTCAAACGCCAAGGTGTTGTCCAATAGGCCACTGAGTTACGAAAGCTACTTCGCGTGCAGCGGACATCAGTTATTGGCACCTATTGACACCTGTCATTCCCGGTTGTTATTCCGGAGTAAACAGATAAAACATGGTCTGCTGTGCGGGCGCCTCAGCGTCACCTATTTTTTTATTGTTGAGGAGAATGCCTTGGCTTTTGAAGCGATGTGTACTCAATCGGAAACTCCGTGAGAACAACCTCCCTTAATGGGTTGTGGGCAGATTCAGACAGTGAGCTCCAGACTCGACGAAACGCGCGTCACACAAGCCACCAACAGGCAGCTTAAAGCACGATGAATAGTTGTGCAACACCGGGACATCCTTACGGCAGCGAATACGACAACGGTGGCAGGTCCATTTGATCCAGAATAACGAGGAGGAATTCCAGTTACCAGCAAATCGGGCAATCCCTGCAGACTTGCGCCGAATCCCCTACTGTCTGAGTATTCCTTCAGTCACGATGGTGTTTGATCGCTGGTGTCAAAACTTACTATTCTGCCCACCTAGTTCATGTGTGCGATCTGAGCAGATCCCGGAAAATAGAACAAGGCGAGGCCTAGAGCCCCCAAAATGCTGTCCATTTGTCACAGGGTGCCAGAGCGTTGTATATTCGTCCAAGTATTGCCATATCTAGTCGTCCATCAGGTTCTCATTAATTTTGGAAGGGCTGGTAAAAATGCTATAGGTCAGTGGCACTTCGCTTTCCACCCGTCTTCTCCTTTTGATCCGGGGGGGGAGAGAGAAGAGGAAGTTCTCGCTTCCATGGGAGTTTGTATCTTTCAAAGGGGTGTTTTAAAGGTTTTACAGCGGGCCACATAGAGTGTCCACACGTAGTTTTATCATAGATGGACGAACACCTTCGCATCCTTAGGATTTTCCCCTGTCGTGGACCATAGAAGGATTTACCTGCGGTTTAACCAACATCTCTACGTTTGTTAATGTTGAGGGTTATCCTGGCAGTCAGTGGGTCTGACTGAGTGATGGAACGTTAGTTTGTGCGTCACATATGACTCTAGGAGTTTCGTCAACCCGCAGTCTGGATGGGTTCACTCCACTTGAGCCTTTCACGATATAAATTTATCTCCGCCATAAATCGATGTACTTTCTCGGGACTCACCTTAAGCTTCTGGGCAGGGTTTGTCTGGAAGAGGCTCCCATCCCCCACATTGATAAATAAATAAATATCCTTATTCTCAAGTTGTGAATTAACACGAGAGAAGCCAGTTTACAGGCCTCATCAAATTGACGCCCGCAGAGAAACATAAGAGGTTTTAGAGGTATCGAATGATACGGAGGGAGCACATCAGACTCTATCATGATATTAAGTGTCTAAATGTTATGAAAATGTTTTATCTACCCCTTGGAGTCACATCTTCACCATCACCTGACCCCTCCCTCCAGTGCCTCCCTTTGTACCAGGCTTGCCCTTGTTTTTCAGGGGAGGTTCAGTGTTTCGTTTTAGCCTAGATGTTCACGTCCCAGGTGCCGCTCCCAGCAGAGAGACGCTTTTAGAGATAGTCCTGCCTGTGATATGCCTCTCTAGTTCCCTGTTGTGGTCGATCGATGAGGAACTCCGCTCCGGAGGCAGTGAGGCTGTCGACAGATACCGGTTCATCGCCAGGTGATTTACCTTGTTATGGCAAGAGAGAGATTCCTCCAATTATAGTTTTTCTCGGGCTACCAGATCAAACGCTACCATGATGTGATCGCTGCCATTGAGAGGGGCTTTAACCTGAAAATGTTTTGGTGGCAGAGAGTCGACAGTTGGGAGATGGTTCAGTTTTATGGATTTCCTCCTGACTCCCAGAGGGCGTCATCACCAATATTCTAATATTTTCCAGCCTTTCGGTTCGCCCTCGGCAGGCGCAAACCAGGTAGCGCTTTCAGGCCTTAAGTTGAGGGTTGAGGAGCCAAAGTCCCCTGGTAGACAGCCTAATCATGGCTCATTTTGTCACCGGGAGTATTCTTGGAAGCGGTCATGAGTTCAGTTCCATGCCGCCAGCGGGTGGGCCGCAGGCCTCTATCACCAAATACGCGGTGTTTTTGACTGAAAAGTGGCACCAAACAGAGTCTGAGAGCCTAATAAATAGCTTGTCCACTTTTGAACAGCCGGCCTGCAAACACTGCAACTCTTCCCATCTCATGTTTCCCGTCTCTCCTGAGCGGAAACATACCACCTTTATTCTCTTCAATGTCACCAACATTCGAGGACGGCCAAGTTCCATTCAGAATTACAGTTTTCGGAGCGAGATCGTAGCTCCACCGCCTTTCATCTATGTCCCCTTACACTGTCATGGAGAGACTCTTGGGTGTGTTGGGGGTGACCGACAGTAGTGAAAGTTGTTAAGTATTGAGCAGTTCCAATGGATTTCCCCCGTCTACTTCTACGGCCATAATTGAGTTAGGGTCATGGCTCGAGATTTCTGCACGCCTGTGCACAGTAATGGCAGCCCTTCTAAGGAAAGGGGCAGTCGTTTGCCGTTGTCCCGGTGATTCAGGTCTATTTTCACCATAGCGCCAGACGCCACGTCCGTAGTACTCCGGTCGGACGCCTGAGGCGTCCGATTTCAACAGACATCAGTCCAGGCGCAGTAAGTAAATAAATAATGAACAGATAAATATTTTATTCTTAAATTAGCAGTTCAACATGCCAGAAGCCAGTTTACAAGCATCATCAAATGGATAATGGCAAAGAAATCTCCGGTAGTTGAGCTGTCCTGAATGATATAGAAGGTATCGCACCTCGGTTTATGATGGCAATAAAAGTGACTACAGGTTATGAATAGAACAAAAAATGTCACTTCACAGTACGCACAGATTGTTCGCGATTTTCGGCTGGTTCCACTCACTGTTCTTTTTACACAATAAAGTGATACCAAAGTCGTACAATATTCGACGTTTGTGTTACATGTGACCTAGGCGGTTAACCTGACGGTATAGCTCCGCGTTTTGTCAGATAAGCGTTTATTTTGACATCAGTTAGCATGTTTATAGCATCGTTGGCCAACGAAAACTTACTTCATCGATTTCAGGTAACAGTAAGTGTTACCGTAACCATATAACTCACGTGAGTATACAAGTCTTCACACTTCCCACTCGTAGTGCCACCATGCCCAGCAATAAAGATGTAATCCATCGGACTGAGTTGTTGTTGATGTTCGAAGAAATAAACTTTTGAAGGACTATTATTCGATGGTGGTGGAGTTTTGCAAAACAGAATTCACACTGAAGCATACAGCGTTATCATGGAGGTATGTTGACTGCTAATTGTCTTCTATAAAACGCAGTCAGATGAGGTGAAGTACTGGAGAAGTTTGTTTGTAAACATGTCTCATTTTGAGTCACAAGGTGAGTCTATTTCTTAGATTTAGTTGTTTGTCCAGATTTTTGCTGCCATTGTGACCGCCCAAAAGCCTTAAATCATTTATTGTAGTTCGGTTTTCATACGTGGTTGCATCTAGGCTGTTGGTAACTAGACAAGTTTGCTGTGGAACCTTTCAGAAAGTTGAAAATCAGTAGGGGAGGACCAGATGAAGGATTTTTCCAATAATTTCTAGTATCAAGTATGAAGTAGTATATTCGGTAGGTTGACAGTTTCGGTCAAAATTATGCTCAAGGTTTTCTCTTCAAACTTAAGCTCAGAAGAGAAGGAGAAAAGGAAGGCACTGGCAGAAACCGGAGAATGATAAATCACACAAGAAGAAACTGGGAAGAGAGAAGTTCATATCTCTGAGACGCTAGCGCTATATGTACGCTTTAATTTATGCATATAAAAACGACTCTTATAATTTTCCTACGCTTTTGGATATAACATGTTTATTTGCGGGCGTAAGGGTAAAACTGACTCTAGATCAAGGTGATATATGCTTTACTGATTACATAACCTGAGCCAGCGGAATGGCAGTCAACCGCCCCGTGCAATAATGTTAGGGCCCACTAGGAAAAAAATACGTGGGATTGATGATAGCCTTACTCTACACTTTTAGGGGTCCTTGTATGTTTTAATTAGCCCAGAAAACATACATAGTGACCAAACGAGTGATAGACTTGTCATCTGTGAGTAGCTTACTAAGCGAGAAACGAAAGACAGATAAGGAACTTGCAGTACGTATTTCCTCGGGAAATCTATTCCAGATGTGAGAGAACTTATCGAGGAAGAAATTACCCCGCACACTGGTCTTACAACACTCAGTTTTAGCCAGTTGTTCATGATTATGGCATGAGTGCATTTGCTTACAAAGTAGTTTGTAATAAAGTATAAGGTTCATTCCAAGTCTTCTCTTCCATAGAGGTTCTACTCCTAGCACGTTGCATCTGGAGATGTAGTCAAGGTTTCAGTCGGCTCCTAGCCTTTTTAGTGTAAAGTGGCCTTGTATCCCTCCGATTTTTAGTTTGTCGTCTAGTCGAAAGCCGCTTATGACAAATGATAAGTATTCTAGAATTGGACGGATGCATACATTGTAGAGTGCGACCTCTGGTTCAGTACTATAACAGTCACGAATGATGAATCCCAGCAGTCTGCGTGACTTAGTTTCGCTCTATGCTGCCTGCTCAGAGAAATTCAAGTCACTGGAATATCTGAGCCCTAGGTCCGAGGGAGAGCTAAGTTTTGATAACTGTTGTCCCGATACTTTAAATATCAAGTCAAGGTTACTGTTACCAATGCAGACCCATCCGCATTTGTTGACGTTAGACTGTAGAAGGGTATCAGCACACCAAGAAGAAAGCTTTTCCAGTTCATGTCGAATTGCAGTCACAGTGTCACCTAGCTCATGGCTATGGGAGGAGTAAAAGACTTTTAGGTCGTTGGCATATGGAAAGTAGTCACCTGTGGCAAAGCAGTTGCAAACACTGCGAATGTAGATAATAAACAAAAGGGGCCCGAGAACGCCGCCTTATACAACTCCATTTGTGATGTATCTTGGGCAGACAGAGCTGAATTGATTTTTGTTATTCGGGTGCGGTCACTGAGAAATGATTTTAGCCAGCACGGAAGAGGGTTCAATCTTTTGCCCCTGCATTGAAACATGTCCTTCCTGCCCTGCTTTCTTACTTTCGGTGTTGCTTAAACCCGTAGGAGCACATGTAGCAGCTTCCCAATTTTGACAAAACTATATTTCAATACATTGAATGTACCCATTCAGACATTTGGAAAAAGACTGACCGACTGATCGTATAATCCAGGTTCTTCGACTGCAACCTGTCGTGCCTGAGGTTTTGTTTTACCTTCGCCGCTGCTTTACTATGTTCAAGGCGGCATAGGAAGCCCTTATTGTTTTGGTTTTCATTTGGTTTTCCGCTTCATGCATTCCTGGCATTTGATCTGACTCTTGCAAACAGGTTCTTCCGGACCCTTTTGTTTGGAGTAGCTTCAGATTGCTGTAGGTGTGCAATATTCGTTACTCGCTGATCCCTCTTATCAATTAGGCTGATATTTCCAACCAAAGAATTTATTATTGACTGTATGGGGACAGAGTGATAAT
Source organism: Heterobilharzia americana (assembly GCA_944470555.2). NCBI lineage: Eukaryota > Metazoa > Platyhelminthes > Trematoda > Strigeidida > Schistosomatidae > Heterobilharzia > Heterobilharzia americana. The sequence continues at coordinate 65,099,453 of OX104129.1, forward strand.
TTATTTGTTCCTTTTTGCCTTTTTTCGTTTTATATTGTATGATGATTAAACAGCACAGTGGATTTCACGTTGATCCCGACTCTGAGATGCTGTGAAATATATAGGAAGGATGTTTTTCCTATAGTGCATTAAATCGGGAAAATGTCATCGAAGAAACTTGTTCATACTAAGCCAAGCATGAACCGATGAGAAATCGTCTGCAGTGTAAGTATTAACGGTAGTGCATAATTTCAGAATAAGTCGTTTACTTGTTCATTGATGCATTTATACCTTTCCCCAAAAGTGCACTCCATGCTGATTATTTTGTGAAGTATTCATAGTCCCCTAGGTTATTCTCACTTCATGTTACGACTATGGGCAACAATTAGAAATCCTGAGTGCAGCAGCTGTTGTGTCTCATCGAATGATTTAGCCGCTAAGATTTCTAAGTTAAATAAATGGCCGTCATCTGTCATAGCCGTTGGAATTCACCCCGTTTCTGATCACCGCAGCATGCCAAAAGCAGTTCCTTTTTGCTGTGTATGAGAGATTAATCCGAGTGGCTAACGAGCGCTGTTTTCTGCGGTCTACAGTCACATTTTGCTTCGCGATAAGCGGAGGATGGAGCAGCCGAAATCCAATAATCTTGGCCCGAACGCGGGAAATAACTAGGTGGCGCCGACCAACGCGAATCTGGCTAGTTCCTGAGTTCTACTGTATAGCGAGTGACGCAGTCAAAAATCGGATCAAAATATCAAAACATGGATCGTAGTAGATCAGTGGCAGATCCGTTACAAAATCTGTGGTACCATCAAAGCAACAAGAAGTTATATCAAATTACAAAAATGCCTCAACAGTGCCGTTGGGTAACTATACAGTCCAAACGTCCTTGGGTGCAAATGCGTACTATACGGTAAAAACTGGTTGAACAAGTACATTTGTTAGGTACCTGGCAGTCAATAAGAATATTCCCGACAGAATGGACCGAAACCCTGTCTACTAGAATCAAATCAACAAATAAACGTCTCCAGTAGACAGTCGAAAGACAAACAGTCAAATCACAGTACAACCGTAAGTTGAACCAAAACAAAATATCGGGCGCAGTAGAACAATATCACCTTGTCAACAGTCCAGCGTCATACAATAGGAGGGTGAAACATTCATGATAAGTCTCAATCATACAAAGACAAATACTAAGCAAAAAGTCAAAGGAGACAGTCAAACAGCCAAATGACATTACACCGGCTGGGGCCAGGGGTACACCATCCATGACGAGGGCAAAAATATTCAAATAAATATCAGTACTATCGAATGGGGTGATCGGGAGGGATTTTCAGATCAATTTTCCGTTACTACGGCCTCCAAAATCCTTTCAGACACGCAAAACACCTCTCAATGCATTCAGCCGTGGCTCTCTCTACACAGCTGTCTCCATACTCTAGTTTTTTTTCACTCCCTCAAGGAAACAAAGCTTTCATACGCCTCTTTTCACGGTACCTTACCTCATATGCGCCTTCGCTGTTCTTACTAGACCGTCTTCGTCCTTCTCGCACGCTTCGATCACTTCCAAGGGCATGTGGTGTTTTTTCAGAGGCCACATGCACCACATCTTCCTTGAAATTTCTTTTCTCTCCCGACTACTTCTGATGAGTTTGCAGACGTGGTAAAGGCTCTTTCATCCACCGCCGCCAAAATACTTCATCTAAGTAATTAACTTGTTTCCAACGTTTCACTTACTTATCGGCAATAGTATCCCCCACAACTATTTCTCCACTGTCTATCGATAACAGTAAGATATTAGGGATGGGAGCTAACTTGTCTGTTGGGTCGGCCGTCATGGGGACAATAGGACGATTGTTCAGAATTCTTTCTATCTCCATGAAGTAGGTTGCTAATGCATCACCACGCAGAGTCTGCTCTTCGAATACAACCATCAATAACCGTATCATCCCTTCATATGTTCCACCTCGATTACTATCTTGTGGGGGCTTGAAAATCCATCATATTCCTTTTATCACTATAGCATCACCGATTCACCGACTATCTCACACACCCACTAGTTGCCTCAGTTCCGGGATTGTTCTAACAAAATTAGAACCACTATCACTGTATATCTGTGTAGGGGTTCCTCCTCTTCCCACCAATCACATTACAGCCGTTATGAAGGCACCAGTGCCTAGGTTGAGAGCTACCTCTAAATGTATGGCTTGCGCCCGAAGACGAGTGAACACGCACCCGTACCGTTTTTTCATCTCTCCTTCCCTGGCAAACCGTGAGTGGTCCAAAATAATCAGTTCCCACTGACGAGGAGCAAAACCATCCTTTCTGCACGTGACAGATCAATAAGGGGCCATCATCTGCTGATCCATTGCAGCCTTCAATCGTCGACACCCTATGCACCTTCCTATCACACGTTTCACCGCACTGATCCCCTTAGTTATCGAATATTTTTTTCGTAGAGTGTCCAGGACTTGTGAAGTACCAGTATGTCCTTCTATGATATAATAATGCCTTATGATCAGCCCAGTCACGTTATCGGCGGTGAGTTAGTAACTTGCGTTACATTTGCACGTGATCTGTTATACTACAACTTTAGCATTACCAGTCGTCCGATTTGGTACTTTTGAGAACCAAAAGCTACGTTACGTTGCTCCTGCATAACGTGGTATTTCTGGGCAACATATATTTCTTCTGGAGCGTTAAAGAGACCCATTTTGATATACACAGCGGAACCCAAGAAACTACTGCTAAGAAAACAGGGAAACCACAGCGAGGACTAACTTAAAGAAAAGTTATTTGTCTGTGACACTTTGTTTAGTTACGAATCAACGCTGTTAGCTTCGAGACGTAATAGTTTCGCAATATACGTTGCCTGAGGTGTAAAGAAACACCTGCTAGCAACTGTCATATTTGATACATAAGTCGTTGCTAAACCTTCTGTGACTGCTGGTTACTTTACTTGTTCTTCGGTATTGACGAACCCAATAAACGAGTAACTAATAGTGCTCCACCATGGTCCAGCCTAACAAACTTATATATGCTGTATATACGCCTAAACCCAACCCTAGCGTCTCAACTAAAAGAGCACGTTCACTAAGTGGTTCGACATCAAGCCCTAAAAGAGGTCCTGAAGTTAAGGTAGTCGATCTCATACCGGAGCTATATAACACTTCGCGTAAAAACAAGGAAGACTTGATAACCCTCCAGAAGTCACTACAAGACATGAACGCTAAGCTTGAAGTTGTTCTGCCACTGCTGCGTCTGTGTCAGCCTAATCTAGAAGCCAGTACTGAAACCTTATTGAAAATGGGAAGTGTCCTGGATTTCACTGCTACAGAGGTTAATGAAAGGATCATGTCCTCACATAATGTATTAGTATACAACATACCCGACCACGAATAGATCAAACAAGTAAGAGCTTTATGTCTGCAGGCTTGTAACATATTTTCTGCAGAATGCCAAGTTACCCGTCTCCGCAAGAAGTTGAGGAAATATACCTACCTCTCGTTGTTCAAATTTAGTGGCCGTTACCCCGCCAGACACTTCCTATCATCCAAGCAACTTATTAGTGTATTCACACCAAGTGCCAAACTCCCGCAAGACATAACACCTTGTCAAAGACGTAGCTGCACGAAAATACCAAAAGCTGCAAATTCTAGTCAAGCTCTGGTACCCAAAACAACAACACAATCTATCAGTGAACTGGTTACTGTGCCAAAACAACGGAATGAGGAACACCAAAGCCCACAAGTTAGCCCTCTCACACACAGACATGGTAGAGCCGGTGACACGACTGTAGGCTTGGACAAATCGATGAACTACACTCGAAAACAGGCGCACGATCTCGTAAAGGTGATCCCATTGCCTGCAGAAGTGGAAAGCCAACCCTCATCCCACTCCGTCACACAGGTCACCCCAAACCGAGTGCCACGCTATCGACCCAACAAAATGCCGAAGGCATTACTATGTCGTCACCAGGTGTCACTCAGCCCATAAACATACCCAGCACCAGCCACAAGCACCCTGTTACCATAGGACCGTCCGAAAGCCCAGCGCATAAACAGTCTAATCTACCCCTACTCCAGCCAGTGCACAACTTTTATGCATCAAACGGGCAGATGAAAAAGTGCAGATAGCACTAGACACTCTTATACAAACCCCACTATGAATCCACTTAGGTTAAGCAAATTGCCGAAAAAGCAATTAAGCAGCCAGGCCAATAGACGAAGAAGCAATAGGATAGCCAAAAGACCATTTCACCCTCGCAAAGCCACACTAAAGAAAACGCCAAACGTTATTTCTCAGGTCATCCTATGACCAAGTCGAATAACTACTCTCCAGGCGACCCACACTCCTTAGCACTTCCGCGGCCACTAGCCGACACACACCACGGCCAGACCCCTCAACGGTCACAGTTATTGGATAGGGAGCCGAATGGTGGTCACAGACTATGCTCTCCGCCTCACCCGTGCGCTGCAAAAAGTGGGTCACAGGAGGACAAACTTACAATAGATCCCCTGAAGAAAATCTTGGGGAGTATGAATTTGGCTATGAGCATAATGCATACGGCAACCAGCGGATAGGTGTGCCATACAACTTATCAATCCCCGTTACTTCTTATGAACAGGGTTTTTTCGGACAGCCTACGGCTGCAACGCCACCAGTAATGCAGGTGATTCGGATGCTGTCGGATCATCTGCTCTCTACCCTGACCAACAGTCTCTATACCAATCACAATGTAGTGAATACCTCGCTCCTTCCGAGGTAAACAGTACCGAATCGTCACCCTGTACAAAAGGTCATGACATCGCTAGCACGATGTACGCAAAGGACCCCCAAGAAACGTACCAAAGTGCTGACTTTCTCCGAGATATATCTAAACACTTTTGTACTAACTCGCTCTCGTTTTGCCTGATTAACGCCCGCTCTATACGCAACAAAATGAAAGAGATTATGCTGCTATCTCTGATAAGTGGTCCGTCCGTGATAATGGTTACAGAAACTTGGTGTACCAATGATATTTGCGACGCAGAGATCTCCATTGACAACTATTCCTTGTTCAGGAAGGATAGACTGCATGGTAGGGGAGGAGGGTGCATTATCTATGTAAAGTCTGACATCACTGCTACGCAGTGCCCTACATCTGAGCTAAACGAGATTGACGACTCAGTATGGATTATCGCAAAACTTACTCGCTCCACTTCCCTCCTAATAGGATGCATTTACCGGCCCCCTTCCTCCTCAGTCGAATACGACGACAAGCTAACAAGCGTGTTCGCCCGTGTGGCAACACTACCACACACAGCGAAAATTATATGTGGTGACTTTAACATGCCAGATATAAAGTGGCGACCAATTAGCTATCCAGAGCGCTTTGATAAATTCATAAGCATTCTTGAAACAGAGGGTTGGCAACAACATGTGGAACACCCTACCAGGTACAATAGTGTCCTGGACCTAGTCTTCACAAACGGAACCACACCCACAAAACTCCAAGTGGGTACACAACTTCCAGGTAGCGATCACAAGGTTGTATATGGATACTTCAATATAACCAGCACAAAAGTGGCCCAAAAGTCAGGAACAGTACTAACTAGAAATTACAAGTATGCCAAATGGGACGAACTACAATCGTTTCTGCGCTGCCTAGATTGGAGCCCCTACTTTACCAACAGTTCAGCCAAAGAACTCTGTGATCTATTCTATGAATATATAGGCACAGCTCAAGACTATGTTGCTCCACCGCTCCGAAGAGAAATTAAGAAAAACAGAGCTGACTATATACCAAAGAAAGTACGCATCCGCATGCGAAACCATGTCAGAGAGTACTATAAGTCGAATGACTTTTCGTCGCTTGTCACACTCAAAGACACATACGACACATTCAAGGCAGAAAGAGTAATAGAAGCCGTTAAACAAGAACGCATCCAATGTAGTAAAACTAGTAATACAGAGCACTAGTGAGACTGATGAAAACCCGGATAAGTAGCTCCAGAAATAGTACCCCTAGTTTAATCATGGACAACGGCATCCTCTACGATAATCCACTACAAATCAGCGAGCTGTTCGGTTACCAGTTTGCTAGCTGCTTTACACAAGAGGACGAAATAAAAGTCATTGGTGCACCGTCAACACCAACTCACTCCATAAGTACAGTGCTCTTCTCTAAACAAAACATTTCTCTAGCTATAGCATCACTTCGAACCTCATACAGTGCGGGGCCTGATGGAATTCCAACCATCTTGTTAAAAAGAGGTGGCGAAGATATACCGCTGATTCTCTTGAAGCTCTTTAATACGTCCCTCTCCAGTGGCAATTACCCTGAGAACTGGAAACTATCATACATATGTCCTAAGCATAAATGTGGACCAACATCTAATATAGAAAACTACCGACCTATAAACATCACGTCAGTAGTATCCAGGACTATGGAAAAGGTGATTGTGAAAGCAGTTGTCGACTATATGACGACTAACCAATTACTCTCACCAGCACAACATGGATTCTTGAAAGGCCGGTCATGCACTACAAGCTATCTTGACTATCTAGACAACGTTACAAGCAAGCGTGACCAAGGCCTATTTGTAACTACCCTTTTCTTAGACTTCAAGCAAGCATTCGATAAGGTGCCTCACAAACGCCTGGTCACTAAGTTGCAATCATATGGTTTCCGAGACCCGTTACTGTCCTGGCTCAGAACATCTTTAGAGGGTCGCTTCCAAGTAGTAAAATTCAGTAATTGCTACTCCTCCCCCTGACTTATACAAAGTGGTGTCGTCCAGGGTAGTGTGCTAGGACCGATACTTTTCCTAATCTATGTAAACGATATCTGCAGTGTTATCCGAAATGGCATACCCTACCTTTTCGCTGACGACTTGAAGATAGTCTACAGCTTTTCTCCTGCAGCACTAACACAGGGTTTCTCTCAAATACAAGATGTGAAGAGGATATTCATATGGAGCGAGACCTGGCAGCTCCCTCTAAACCCAAATAAAAGTGGCATCCTCCATTTCAATAAATCCCACCCAGAAGTAACACTACACTTGGGTGATATCGCACTGCAGGTATACAACACTGTGAAAGACCTCGGAATCACTTACTCCAGAAGTTTGACTTTTACGGAGTATGCAGACTCAGTAGTTTCCAAGGGCAGAAGACTCATTGGTCTTCTACACAGAAACATACACCTGAGGCAAAACTTATACTGTACGGGCTATGGTTTGCCCAATATTAGAGTATTGCGCGGTTATCTATGGTAGCATGAAAGTATAGGACAGAATTCGAGTAGAGAACATTCAACGGAACTTTACTCGGCACCTACTAATACATAACGAAGGACTTGCATACGAAGCAAGATGCAAAAAGCTAGAACTAGAATCACCCTGGCTGAAACGCCTGAAGATCAACCTAACAATTCTTTGTCGCCTTTTATTTGGAAACTCTAAAACGAAATGCGCTACCACTTTTAGACCGACACAGGCATATAATCTGCGTAATAGCGAGTACATCATCCCAATAAATAAGTATCGCTCAAAACGTCGATGTAGGTTTTTCATAATGCAGTACGGTATGCTGTGGAAGAAACTTTCTCCTCCTGTACTAGCGTGTCGATCTCCCAGCCAGTTTCAACGATTACTTAGTGAATTCCTCCTATCGAACAATCCTCATCAATTCGTTGACTGCCAAACCACAAACGGTGATGCCATGTACAATGGTGCTACTGGTACCTAGACTCAAGGGAGACTAACAACAGTGACAAAAGTATACAATGCCTAAAACTGAACGTATCAGTAAAGTTAAAATCCAATTTCTTTTAAAAAAATGACCAAGAATAAACAGGAAGCGGAGTGCGATACGATTTGCAGCAGTGAACTCATTAGCTACTCTAATGTAACTTACATTTCTTCGTAACCTAACTGGTCTCATGGCTTAACACCTATTTCCTAAAATTCGTCTCTTGAAATAATCTCTCTACTCCGGGTTGATAAGACTATCTAAAGGTGCATTTTCGTGGCATGTAATCATGTTATATTATTTGCCCCTTGTTATCAGTACTTACATGTAAGTACTCTGCACCACCATATTGTTTCTGTAGCCCCGACACGGTAATACTCAACAGGCAACACCATGATCATCCCTCCCCCGCGACCAAACAAAGGGTGGTTGCCATCTTAGAAAAAATCATTAGTTTCACTTAAATGCTCATAACCTCATCAGACGTTTGTACATAGGTGTATAACAAGTGAACACCTGGTTTAAAATCCTCTAATCTCCTTATTTCGTAGTGTTATCTTCGGCTTCTGACTAATTTTCATTACCGTCGTGCGCACCTTCATCTTTTTCCACCTAAGCTTGCCTCTAAACAGTTGGTTCTGGATACTTCCTCAAGCAAGTTTTGTAGTCGGTACGAAGAACTCACCCAGATGTATCATGGTTGATCTACTCCTGTGTATTCTTGTGCTGCCGTTTCGATTTTCGCCTGCTGCTCGCTTTTGTTATTTACCTTCCAGATCTACCTAGCCAGTCCTGCATTCAAATGGAATCCTAGAGATCGCATTTGTCAGTGTGCACCTTGCCATCAAGACCCTATGTGGAACGCGCACACCCCAAGGTTATGACTGTGATGCGACCCAACCTTCAAGAATATTGGAAAATTCAAACAATAACCGAATAATTCTCAACTTCGAACTGAGCCTGCTTCAACGCACCTCTTATATACCATGAATAACGATATCTAACGTGTAGCTTAACAATGTACATAACAGTCATTTCTCATTACAAAAATGATGAAACGTGTAAACTGGTTTGTATTCGTGCAACCTATGTTGTATGAAATATATGTTATTATTATTATGTGATGTATGTGGAGGATAACCGGATGCTTAAAAGTGGGTGGGTAGTCGGAATAGCTCAACCCCCCACCGACACAGACCAGTCCGTCCATAAGTATGAGTGGCAACCTTCACAACTCACCGACTCCGGTCTAACAACCACCCTTTTCTCGGAGTTCCTTTATTAGTCCTCCATACACCTCCTGTTGTACTATACATAACACTTTATGTTTAGCAGCTTCCAGTTCATAGGCTGTTAGATAGCCAACATTCAATGACACCTTGGCGATGTGACTGCATAATAGATATGTAGGCCACACATCTTTTAGGCTATGCGACAGCTTTAGTCAGCCTCACCCAGTCCAAATGGTATGCCGAAATCGGATCAACAGTGAGCTCAGTAACGTTTGTGTTTGCTCGGACCGACCTCTTCAATTCGACGTTTTTCGGTGCTTCCTTCTAGAAGAGGTCTATGGTACTTGAAAACTGTCGGGTTCTCAGAAAGGGGGACCCTGAATCCAAGATGCTAAATTGCGCGCTCTTCGTGTACCTCTTGAGGTCCAATCTGCACGGTTCTCTTCAGATTTAATGTACCCCACTGATTAGGGGATAAGTACTGGTGAATAATGGCCAGACGGTTGGCCACGAACGTACTATGCCTACTGTCTATATTTCTAATATAGTACAGAACAATCATAGAATCTGTCCAAAAATAAATCTTGCCAAAGCTGTTCGGGAGGTTGTTCCTCAAAATTTCACGCATTCTTGCACTCAATACTGCCGCAGCTAACTCTTATCTCGGCGCTGTCACCGTTTTTAGAGGGGCAACCTGTGAGTTGCTGTACAACCGTACGCAGTAAGTTGGCGCGTTTTTTGGAACGTTCCACGAATAAGCCGTCGCTCCATAACCAGATTCAGCAGCATCGCAAAATGGGTGCATCTCAAGCTTACCTCACTCTTATCCTCTTTCTTGATACTTCTGGGTACGGAGATTGGCCCAAGATTCTTCACGAACCTCATCCAATCCATCCACAGGGATGGGTCAGTGGAACTCAGGGGTGTATCCCAACCGCCATGAGATTTGCGAAGACTCTGCAATAGCTGCTTGGCCGGAAGGCAGACTGGGGCAACCAGACCTAGTGGGTCAAAGGGAGCAGAGGCGGTGGATAGTAGTCCTCTCTTCGTGAGTGGTTCGTCAGTGGGTTCAAATCGAAACTTAAAAACATCGTGCTTGGTGTCCCATTCCAAACCTAGGGCTCAATGGGTTGATCCTTGACTAACAACTAAGTCAGTTGAGTTCTCTGTGTGACTCGGACCAGGAAGAACTACTCTCACTGCCTCTGAATTAGTCAGCCACTTCTTCAATTTAAGACCGCCACGTAACACCAACTCACTGGACTGTTTCGCGAACGTTTTTGCCTCACCTGGGCTTGCAAAGGACAATAGGAAATCATCAGCATAAAAGTTATGTTTAGCTGCTTTCACTACATAGCTATCATAATCGCTGACATACGCCTCGGCAGTCTTGGCCATTGCAAAATGCGCACAAAATGGTGAGGACACTGCACCGAATGGGTGTGACGCCATTTTATATTCAGTAGGTTTCTTCGAGAAGTCACCCTGAGACCACCATAGGAACCGCAGAGCATCACAGTCAAACTCTGGGACTTTCACCTGCATAGACACTTCCTCCACATCGGCTGTTTGCGAAAACGCAATAATATTCCGGCCAAGTCCGCTGTCGAGTCTGGTCTGTGATGCACGAGGCCACTTAAAGAAGTTCCGGACAGTTTGGCTGCAAGGTCCAGTACAACTCTCACCTTCCCCGGCTCCTTCGGGTTAAACGCGGCATGATGCGGCAAACGCCGTCGTGGGCGGTGGGCAGGATTAAGCTGGGTCTCAGTGACTACTGTTGCATATCCCTCTCTGATGGTCTCTCTCATGACGCTAGTGTAGCTTTCACGAAGGCTTTCAGAGGATATAAGTCTAAACGTCGCCTGACTACTTCTCACTCACCATACGCAATCTTGGACTCCACCTTCCAGGGCAAAGGGACAACAAAATGTCCATTATCCCAATAAGTACCTCGCTCCACTATGTTTACAGTGACTAAGACATCGAGCGACAACGACTTATCTCCCGAGTATAGATCACTGAACTCACAATCGTAAATTCCCCTCCACTGATCGACTAATAAATCTGACCGAGACGTACAATTCACAAACCTCTCCCTGTGCTCACGAAAGCTTGTCGGACCGAACACGACCCAACCCCACAATGTTCCCACAGCATATGGGCTTTTTCTGCCCTCTAACCTCTGATCCAGAACCCAGTGAGCTTCAGGTACATCGCAACCAATGGGCAGCAAAACTTACCCTTCCTCCACCTCTATCCAGGGTACGTCAGTGAGATGCGGCCACTTTATGATACTTTCTCGCATTGACCTTTTAGATCTCCGTGCTGGGAGATCTCTTGCCACAATTGCCCGCATCTATAAGTATACATTCGCTTCCGTCTGGTGAATAAACTTCGAAAGTCTTGCTGACTGAGTTCGCCAGTCTACTTTCGCTAACGGTTTTGGCGGTAGTCATTGTGCCGTCAGTTGACGATTCTAGAAGTTGCAAAACATCTTTCGTTATCAAAGTTGTATCAGAGCCATTGTCCAAGAAAACATAACCGCAAGTCTCTTTATTACCATGCTTTAAGCGTACCGGGAGCAGGCCCAAACACAAGCTTTCTTTGAGAGACTCAGTGCATCCAAAACTACTTTTCTCCAGTTGTTCGCTTGCGGCATAGTGGGTCTTATTATGTAGCAGGGGGTGATGGAATGCTTTACAACCTTCTAGACTGCATACCTTATGAATTTTACATTCTACTGACCTGTGGCTCTTCTTAAGACAGGAAAAATAACAACAGGTTTCTTTGGCTTTCGGCCATCTCTCATCCACCGGTAGCGACAGGAATGTGGCACATGTTGTGACCACATGGCTTTCTCCACAAAATATACATGAAGGTTTCATGACTTCCCCAGAGGGTACTAACTGCTGCGTAGAACATGCCGTTTTACTGTTTGGTCATCTACGGTTTGTTGCCAGCCGTCCAAACCCACTTAGCAAAATGCTCGCACGTGTTGACACAAACTGCGTCAACTCTGAGAAGGCCGGTTCTAGTTCGTTCTCTGTTAAGCTTTCGGCAGTTTCTGCCCGTTTCATCTGTAAAACAGGGAGCAGTTTCTTTACTTTGCCTTCCAAGGTTCTCAAGGAGTTAAGGTCTGCGCTATAATCCATTCGGTCTGGAGCTATGGAGCAGTTTTCCATTTTTATAGCCAACCTCGACATTGCCTCAGCATCGTTTTATTCTATGTTCGAGCATTCCATCATATCCTGTAGTAAGGCCCGGCTGAGCTCATGAGTCCTTCCAAACAAACGTTTGAGTATATCCCGAGCCCTGAGGCAACCGGCAGATGGTAGTAACATAATGTGTCCCCCTATAGCGTCCCTGGCCCTACATTTACAGTGATTTGACAAGTATAACAGCCTCTGTCCATCATCATCAATCTTAGAGACAACGCAGAGCTCAAACTGCCTCATAAACTTCCAGTATTTGGCCGGACGTCCACCAAAGCTGCTTGCTTCTAACTTCGGTAACTCATGGCCGACATTAACACAGGACAAGGTAACAGCAATCCCTTTATTTTCTGCGCCGCCAACCTGGCTATTCATTTCAGGATCAAGCCTGCTGTGAGGGTCAATACGAAGACAAACTGATTTGCGACTCTTTAAATCATCGTCTTAAGAAAAGGTGTCACCCAAACCCCCATTCACGCCTGATAAGTTCAGCACTTTATACAGACGCAACCTTTCTTGTCTCTGTTTGCCCTTGAATTCACGAAGCTCTCGCTCTTGCCTTTCATCCAACTGTTGTACCTTCAATTTAGCAGATGTGCCACTAGGGCTAGACTTATTATGGTGCATAACTGTACCATTATCAGAGCCACCGCAGGAAATAACATCAAGAGGGACTTGTTTGGTATCTGGGGGTTGATCCATGGACATGTCTCTTTCTCCTTCCGGGGTTGACTCAAGGAACATCTTGCGCTTGCCAGGTACAGCGGTGACGGAATGTTGACTACTACAACAGCCGAAATCCAATAATCTTGGCCCGAACGCGGGAAATAACTAGGTGGCGCCGACCAACGCGAATCTGGCTAGTTCCTGAGTTCTACTGTATAGCGAGTGACGCAGTCAAAAATCGGATCAAAATATCAAAACATGGATCGTAGTAGATCAGTGGCAGATCCGTTACAAAATCTGTGGTTCCATCAAAGCAACAAGAAGTTATATCAAAATTACAAAAATGCCTCAACAGTGCCGTTGGGTAACTATACAGTCCAAACGTCCTTGGGTGCAAATGCGTACTATACGGTAAAAACTGGTTGAACAAGTACATTTGTTAGGTACCTGGCAGTCAATAAGAATATTCCCGACAGAATGGACCGAAACCCTGTCTACTAGAATCAAATCAACAAATAAACGTCTCCAGTAGACAGTCGAAAGACAAACAGTCAAATCACAGTACAACCGTAAGTTGAACCAAAACAAAATATCGGGCGCAGTAGAACAATATCACCTTGTCAACAGTCCAGCGTCATACAATAGGAGGGTGAAACATTCATGATAAGTCTCAATCATACAAAGACAAATACTAAGCAAAAAGTCAAAGGAGACAGTCAAACAGCCAAATGACATTACACCGGCTGGGGCCAGGGGTACACCATCCATGACGAGGGCAAAAATATTCAAATAAATATCAGTACTATCGAATGGGGTGATCGGGAGGGATTTTCAGATCAATTTTCCCTCACAGCGGGTTTCTCCTGGCATGTCAACGCATGAGCTGGCAGTTGCCGATGCCGCACTATTTCGCAACGATATGATGGCTGGCGGGGTGTGGGAGTAGGGCGGCACTTTACGTTAGACCCTCTCTCAGCCCACCAAATCCATATTCAACAACTGCAATGGCCTGAAGAGCCTATTTGTTGCACCATTATGCTATCCAAGACTATAAAATACTTGGTGGGGCTCATTTATGGGCAGCTATTCGTTGACTCACAGTACGACGACAAGATGCTAGATGCAATCAATTTCCCTTAAACTGGGCCACACACTCATTTCAGGAGACTTTGACCCACGGAGGGTTAACTTTGCGGATCACACATTTAGCAGCAGTGACAGTTCCATTCAATCCAGATTCTTCCATCTGACTGGTAAGCCGGGGCTTGTGGAAAATGTGCGAACGGTAAGGCGAGTGAGGGAAACTCAAACCCCATCTCACCTAGGTTGCGTCTTCATGAATGAAGAATTCCTGATCGATAACTCAGCAATCCTTCCGCCTTTCGGCAGGGATAACCACGTTGTTATCGGCTTCCATTTTGTCTGCAAAACCAGTCTAACCAGACCTTTCAATGGGCGTCATTGAAACTACAGACACCTAAGCACTCAGGCTCTTCTAGTCGCACTGGAACAGACAGAGTGGAAGGTCAACCGCCCACAGGAGATTCATACTTAACAAGATCATGCATGCAATCACCCAGAATGTTCCACTTTTACAACGGAAGTGCTTCAAGTTACCCAGAGTAATAAGGAACTACACTCGCATACTACTTAGGTTAAAGAGACATCGGTGGGCTGAACACAGAAGGATTGGCACAGAATATACTTACAAACAACTCAAGCAGACAAGAAACACATGTACAGAGGCACTGAGAGCCGATTGGCAGCGGCGCCAAGTCAGGATTACAAACATGTTTGTTTCCGGCGAGAGAAGTCTGTCCTAGTTAGCTGCTTCATTCCGGCGGGCCGAACCGGGGGTCCCTCAACTGCTACGTGGGAAGGGACTGACTAGTAGCGACACTGAACCAGCTGAGCCCTTGACCAACCAGTGTATGCAAATCTTTTCGCCATGGTTCACCTACTCGAAAGCCTACAAATATCCCACTAACAAAGTAGGACTCTTGGTAGTCTACCTAAGCGTTGAGCTTGTACAGCGCAAACTGCTGCTGCTCGCCAAAGACACCCCTCCGGGACCTGGTGAAATCCATCCGGGGGCACTGCAGGAGGCAGCTTCAGTCTTGTCTGGGCCTTCAACTAAGTTATTTAAGAATTCCCTGGGTTAAGGGGTAGTACCCGACCCCAGGAAGCTGGGCCACATGATGTCAATCTTCAAAGGGGGTCAACGAAGCAATCCAAAGAAATACAGACCGGTAATAGAATCGTTAGTATACTATGAACTGAGGGATAACCTCAAAAAGATAAGCTTTTTTGCGCCTCAATAACATGGATTTCAGAAAGGCTGCTCCTGCACCACCAATTTAACCGTCAAAGACGAACTGATGTTATCTACCTAGACTTTACTAAGGCGTTTGATAGTGTGAATCACGACTGCCCTATTGTTAAATTGAAATCGATTGGGATTTGACCCCCGCCTATTGGCTGGTTGTCTTCATTCCTACGAGGCCGTTCGTTTAGAGTTCGAACGAGTTTCTCTGTGTTTGAAGAAACAGAATGTCCTAGTGGTGTTCCGCAAAGTTCACTTCCAGGGGCTTTCCTTTTTACTAATATGCGTAAACGACTTGCCTCGACAAGTTTCTTCCGAAATCCTTCTTTTTGTTGATGTCGTGAACCTCTGAAGAGACATCAAAAGTGAAGAAGACAGTATTTCCGTGCAGGAAAGCTTAACTCAACTTCACAATTTGACGGTCACAAGCGGCTTGGGTCTAATTCTGAGAAATGCATGATGCACGTAAAACACGGTGCACCCCATGTATGTGGCCTCAATGGCATGTGGCTTGTAGCGTCACTGACAGAGAAGGATTTGGGCGTCTTAGTCCCTCAAGACTCAAAATCCTATGCCATCCGTGACAGAAAAGCATTTCGTGGAAACTTGGCGTCAGTAACTGTCGGGCGAAGTTTCGAACAATTCGATCGTAAACGCTTCCACCAAGTTTTCAACAGCTTCACACGGCCACAACTGTAGTTCGGGACCATCGTCTTCCTTCCTTCTCTCCAGGAGGAGAAACCAAGCTTAGAACGCATCCAGAGGCGTTCGAAAAAATGTGTTCGGGGACCTAGGTGTAAAGCTTATGAAGGACGATCGGTTGGGCTATATCTGTGTCCTCCAGAATACAGAAGGCTGAGAGGAGACCAGATAACGACCCACAACATTCTGGGTACGCCTGGTCACCCACTTCGTCATTCACTAAATCTTAGCTGTAGCACCAATCTCAGAGGACATACAGAAACTAAGCCTGGAATATAGCAGGTTAGATGTCAGGCACAGCTTCTATTTCTTAGCAGTTGTAAAACCCTGAAACACTCTTCCTAAAGATATGATCCAGGTCACTTCATTTGAATCCTTTAAACGCCGATTGGATACCCACTTGACATGCGTCTGGGATCTGCCAAGAACTAATTGGATTTTCACATTTTAACTGTCACTTTTCTCTCTTTCCTTACTTGTTCACAGATCAAAGACCGCAAAGAATAGTGACCCGTGGATTGTAGATGCGGAAGCTTGTATTCCGTCAGCAACCATTTGCATTACTTGAAGTTGGAAACCCGCGGGTAAACTGCCTCTTCCGCTCTGCGCGCGTTTCAAAGATCTCAGGATGGAGTATCTGCAGAAATATATGGAGGGTATGTGTTATTTTGGGATACTTTTCTCTATTCATCATTTTTATTGAATTCCATTCCTCATGCTATGTCTCTTATAAGGGCGTTTGATCACTGACAGCCTCATAGTTTGATAATGACTGAAAACTTGCCTGGGTCTTTAGGAATACTGATAGATGACTAATCGCTTCTTCAAGGCTCACGGCCTTTTGAGAAATTGCACTTACCCTAAGTGACTTGTCATATATACAGTTTAGGTGTGGATGATTTTGAGCTGTTCACTTTATCTGTCTATCGGATCGCATTGACCGAGTAGTGCGACAGTTAACCGTAGTTTAGTAGACTGTTCGGCTGTTTAGTCTGTGCGAAAAACAGCCGTTAAATTAGACGACCCAGTGAGGTTATAGTTTGTTGTTGGTAATGCTTTCATGATACGAATTAAGGGACCGGGTAATTTTCAAGTTGGCGTGACCTGTTTTAACCAGAAAAGTCAATCAATAAGTTCAGTCAGTGAGTTTTTGAACCTGCTTTGGGTGAGATGGCTGAGTCATGTATCTCAAAATATGTAAGCAGATAAATTCAATTCTAGTGTTAGTTGAAGTAGGATTAGACCAATGCATGAGAGCAGCCTGTTTGCAGGCTTTAGTCGACTGCTGATCAGGGCCATATATCTTACGTAAATTGGGTCCACGAGATGCTGGAAATTTGCATGGGACCCGTATACACTGCAGCTTGGTGTCGGTTTTTCTTTGTCTTCGTTGCTAGCTAGGTGTTATTGATCAGTGATTACACCTTGGTTTCAGCCTAAATAGAAGTGAAAGGATTACAACGAGACCATTTTAAAGGCAGTTGGTTGACGAGAACACTAAGCCCGCTTTCAACTGAGAAACTGGTTAGATAGTTATAGGAACGGGACGTCTTTGAAAAAGCTTGGTTGGCTCCATCTTTAGTTTACTGTAAAGACGGCGTTAAAGACCTTGAATGAGCCTTGAAAAAAAGTTGGAGGCAGTTAGCAGGTCTCAAAAGCTTTAAATTGATGGATCTATGTTGACTCATTTTGCAAGTTTCTTGCTCAGTGAGGCAAAAAAGCTACTCACATGTAAACTGACTCGGAATCTACGCAGACCCCGAGTAGTGTTGGGCGGTGAAGAATAAGGACATGAAAAGTCAGGGGTGATGATTAAACGTAGACAGTTATTTAGTCAGGTCAAGAAAACTGGAACATGAAAGTGAATGGTTAGTGCAAATATCGGAGAGAAGGATTGGTTTACGATTAACTCGGAGGGATGGCTGGAGTGATATATAGAGCACTTCAAAGGATATTTCAACTTCCTTCAAACTACTGTTCCGTTGTCCACTACCTAACTGGATCCTGAATGAAACACTGAAACAGACCATCCAAATCTTGCGAAAATTGGGGCTGTGAGTAATATGAAACAAGAAAGGGCACCAGGACCAAACGGACTGCTGCTGAAGGTATTTAAGGATTGGTTATCCCATTAGTATAAGGGTAAAACTTGTACATTGTGGTAGAATGTAATTCCATTTTTATTGATTTGTTGGATTTGTCACTCAGTGTAACAGTATTGTTTACTGGATTGCGTTTCGGACATAATTTGTTGTCCATAGTCATATCAAAATAACTACACAACTTTGAGATATCCTTTATATGGTCCTAATTTTCTCGCCCCTTTGTGGCATGGGTAGTAAGATTTTCCATATATCCGGAACAGGTGCTAGGTCATTCATGTTGCATGTATTAGGTGTTAATTCAATAAACAAAGATTCAGTTATCAATCTCTTCTTCCACACTATGTTAGTTTTAAGGATTTTAACCTTGTCCCATCCTATTGTATGGTTGTGTGTACTCGCATGTATAGCTATGGCTGAGCGCTTTTCTAAATTCCTTACCTCACTAGGATCTTCCGATTTTCACCTAGCTAGGTTTTTGTGTTCGGATAGCCTAATTGACCCTGATCGACTACTTTGACCTATGTATTTGACCTCGCGATCGTTGAAAGGGATCTGGTAAACTAAGTTAATCAGCTTAGTTAGATCAATAGGATCTTGAAACCCACAAAGCGTATTTCGAAGTGAGTTTGTAGGTTTAAATGCCTTAATAAGAGTTCTAAGTCGTGTTTCTGAGGTGTCTTCTTTGTATGGTAATACTGTAGAGGTTTTGAATTCTATTTTCTCTATTGCCACTACTTTTATGAACATTATCACCACTATTGTTACTATCATTATTGCTATTATTATCATCACTGTTAGCACTACCATTAATAACTACTACTGATATTTTTACTTACGATTCCTGAGGAACTTATCGGTTAATTTGGAAGAATAATTGTTGATGAGTAAGGTGTCTTTAACGTATCTGTTTCCCTATCTTAGATCTATTTTACTTGTAAATATTTTGCCCCTGTCTCACCCTTTGTCAGTTAAAGTTGGCTTAGTAAAGTATCTAAGTAACATGGCCAAAAGACTTACTGTTCGCTCCTTAGCCCTCATCTTCTGATACCAGTTTCAAGCTTCTTACAACTTCCTGTCTCTCACTCTGCAACCATTGTCAACAGCCACCCGTGTGCTGTTCGACTAAATGGATCTGTGAGAACTAGGAAGGATCATAAGACCAATTGATGTCTATTCGTGATCTTTCTCTACGTGTCCACTGACTGCAATACGAATGATACGAAAAGATGAATTATATGGAAAGCTGTCGATTTTACTACGGAAAGCAAAACGGGCAGGTGAAGTCATAATGGCAGGCGACTTCAACAACCAAGTAAAAAGCTGGGTCAGTTGGGAAGTCATATAGGAGGTAGCTACGGAATCCCATGTGAATGGACCGACAGCGGTGATCGTCTTTTGAAATTTTGCACTGACAATCACTTGTTTCTGGCCAACGCTAACTCCAAGCATAAAGAGGGACACCGCCTCACATCACGTCCGCCGACAACAAACCAACAGTAGACACAGGTAATATTGCTATTAGCTACTGTTGGAAAGGGTTGGTGGATTGCTGCTCTCCGTGGAGTACCAGTTTGGATTCCGATCACGCGTTTGTTCGAGCATGTGTCTGTTTGGGCCTTACTGGTCGTAGAAAACAAGCAGCAGTCAAGTCTGTGTTTCTTCGGCTGTAAGATAAGAAAACGAAATACGTATTTGTGAAGCAAGTAGTCAAGCATTTATTTGAACATGACAACAATTGTCCTCCTTATGAAGCTCGATGTAATGTTCAGTTTGCTGCAGGAATAGCAGTAAAGACAATTGATGCTCGATATTCAAAAGTAAGCAAACGTCAGTGGATTTCCACTTCACGCTGACTGATTGATGCAAGAAGACTCATTCTAACTGGCCCTGACCACAGTGAAGGACAATGGCAACTTAGACGTAAATTGACTGAGAGTCTTCGCAATAACCGCGAGTTGTAGTGGGTGGTAAAGGCGAGAAAGATAGAGAGTTTTAGCATTAGTTAATACCTGGCAACTGTTTAGGCTTATTAAAGTCACCGACAAGATGACAGTGAGAGAATAAACAATCTGAAGATGAAACATAGTGCGAATATTCGAGCTTCAGATGTCAAGGAGTGAATACATATGCATCATTGTGACCGATTTTCAGCCATGTCTCCGAGTATCCTAAACCACTGATTCCTTTCATCTTGGGGACCGTTGCTAGGTAGTCTACATCTCACTACACGGCTCAAGCCAATGGCCAGGGACTCCACCAACTGGTGCCAGATCTTGGTCTCACCACATTGAAGCCTTTTTCATCCTAATTCAACTTCCCCTAGCATGGCACATCTAAGTAGGTGGTGGCTTGGCATGTGCAGTACATGTCCAAGCCATCTCAGTCGACTAAGGTTCATAACCTTATCAATCGACTTGTCTGTCTTGCCTAGTACGCTTCTCCTGACCTCAACGTTGCTCATACAGTGATCTCACCAAACGCGAGCAATGCTAAGAAGATATCGATAAACAAAACACTGCAAACACTTGTCTACCTTTAACGGCCGTGTCCCACACTCGTACAGCAGGGCAGAACATAGTGCAGCGCAGTATCCTCATCCTGTGATAAATAGCCGGATATCTCGCCGACGTCTCAGGTGACGTAAGGTGGCAAATACCAAACCGGTCTCCTGTTTCTGAGCTGAGATTTCGTCAGCAACCAGCCCGTTTAGGCTGATGTAATTCCCCATCTAACAGTAGAGACTGTAATGGTTCAAAACATTAACCACTTCACTGATCTAAGAGGTAAAATCAAATCAGTAGTCGACGAATTCTCTGCATATATGCAAAAGGCTTGTCTGACTTTTGCCGACTTACCCTATGTATGATGCCACCGTGATATCCGATGGTATACTAACCGTGAAGTGCTGCAGCTCACTGTGTTCTAATATGTGGCTGTGAGACATGGCCATAAAAAATAGACATGAAAACACTTCAGGTGCTCAACTATCGTTGTCTTCGTGACACAGACTGTCATGTAACGACCACGTAAAAAATGTAGAAGTTGGGCTTCGAGCTTGATGTAGGGGAAAAAAGTCAGTTAGTGGCGTCATATACCTCCATCAACTCAGATGTCTCGAACTTGAGTTAAGTAGTGTTAGCTGAAGTAACCTCAAACTGGAAAAGGTTAGAGATAACCAAGTTAAAACATGGTATCAGTCCATAAAGTCTCTGACTGTGTAGGAAAGTGAAGACTTCTCAGTCGGAGCCTGCCTCAACTCCAAAATCGGTGGTCAGCACCTCTAAGAGGTGTAGCTCACCATTAATCACAGTGACGAAGATACATCCATACATTATCTTTTTCTTAGTCGTCATACCAAATTTTATTATTGTTTCATTTCTCGTTCTCTTTTCATGACTCTACCACTTCTGAATACTTCCTCCCCCATTTCTTTACCCTACGGTTATGCAGTAACGGGGCTGTGGTTCATTGGTTGGCGGAGATGAATTCCCACCAACCAGACACTTGCTGCTCTATATATTGATCATGTCCTCAAGACCCTGGAGTCACTTGTACAGATCAGTCGTAAACAAAGACTTCTCGACCTTGAATGACAACCTAATTTCTCGCAACCCGGTTGCAACTTTAAATACCTGTGTCTGCCTGTAAACGTATATGTATAGCCCGTTACTTAAACTCATCAGTTTATTTCAGGGTGGTAATCATCGTAGACTAATATCATTTGGGCAACCAGTGTAATTTTAAGGGGACTGGACAGCTGTTTCACCCTAGTATATTACTTCTCAGAAGTGCACACCCACAACCTCAATAGGAATCGAACACAGGCCCTCCAGATCTCTTCGCGAGTGCGTTACCATTGAGCTACTTGATTAGAATCGAGTGGTTCACATTTTCTCACTTCTCTTAATTCATGGTATAGCGTAATGACCACCCACCCCCATGAGTTTCAACTTTCTATTTAGAATCTATATTACTATTAGTCAGGTAAATTATCTTGACACTAAGCTGTGTAGCTCTTTACTTGTACAACCTGAGATGTGTAGTTCCATTGCTTTAACCAGTGTCAGAATCATTTTATGCTTTGCCGGGATAATGTATTTGTAAAGCATACATTAAACCATTATAATAGTGGTAAAATTTGTTAGAAAATGTCCCGAAATGCCCTTTATTTGATAGATAGTATTGCTTTATTGCTTCTGAATAGCAAAGAATTTAAGTATACGATGGCTGAATTTAAGTCTAAAAGATGAAGGGCAACATTTTCATCAGGAAACATGAGTGTTTAATTTCTAACCTCAGGAAGGTGCTTACGGTGAATATCTCATATAGACCTCGAACAATGAAAAGTAGTTATAGAATTTTCCATAAATTGTAATAATTAATTGATTGATTTCAGTTATTGATCAAGTAATCCTAAGCCTTAAATATAAATGTGCCAAGATGTTATCAATTCATAAAGCTGTAATGTTGGATAATAGCCAGCAGTGGAATCCAGAATGCGCATTTCGTCCTATTTGGGACTAGTCGGCTAGATGTACCTCCTAGCCACTATCCATAATTACTATAATTAGAGCACAGGTAATATAGAGGCATCCACACAGGAGCTCATACGCCAATAGAGACTGATCAATTCAGTTTAATCAACGACGGTATAATATAGAAACAATTATACTAATTCATAAAGTTGTTAGATTTTGGTCTCGTTAGCATTAAAGTGTAGGTTTCATGAATATAGTTCTCAAACGTTAGTAACATGAAACCAAATAAATTCTCTTTGTGCTTGTAAGCTTCTAATATGTTAATATTATCCACTTGTTTTTTGTCATCTATGAAGGCTGTTTATTTTAGTACTGACAGGTGATAAAAATATATCTTCATACCCAAGGGCTGCCAGCTGAACAGTACTAACCATTTGCTAAGTACTTCATATGTATGTTATCTAGACCACATATTTTGTCTGTGATTGAATATCTTACAGCATATATATATATATATATATATATATATATATATATATATATATATATATATATATATATATATAGTTTATTTATGGTTTCATAGCTTATATTAGCCTCTTTTTCTAGTATAAAAAAAGAAAACACACAGCTTCCTTGTACACATCTGTACAGTAGGCAATGAGCTGCACGTATCGTGAGGGCTAGTAATACTACCTGGCTGCCCAAACCTCGATTGGTGAGGAAGAGTTCGAACCCATGGCCCATTGGTTGGAAGTCATCTCCCCAAACCAATGAGCCACGGCCCACAGGAAGTTTGAAAGTTTAAACCAATGGATTTTTGTTCAAGGTTTTGGATTGTATCTGTTCGTCTGATGCAGTGAACTATTAGCCTGATGTTTTGTGACGGCTAACATCGTGTGATTGTTCAAACCGTACAGGAAAAGAAAGCGTTGGCAGGTAGATAACTTTCAGTCAGTGGGTCACGGGTTCGAATACCTCCCTACCTATCGATGTTTTTGCAGCCAGTTAATGTCATTAATCCTCACACAGCAGGTTCGGCTCGTTGCCTACTGCATAAATTTGGACCAGGTTACTCAGTGCATTTTGATTCAATTTTGAAGTTCTATGCAATTGAAAGTTGACTATTTTAATCACAATTACTGGATACCAATCTAAATATATCGAATAAAGTATGATATATTATCATTGTTTATTTCTACATATATTTGTTGTTTAGTGTTATACAATTTAAGGGATTTGGTGAAAATTCTCAATTTATACGCATCTGAGCGTTGATCAAGGTTCATAAACAGCCATCAAAATATTTGATTGTCCCTCCCAAATGTGTATTACTCAGTCGAAAAATCTCCAGTAACTAGTTTCTATGAGAATGCATTAAGTAAATCCAGCAACTTATCGATAAGTTTAACTCAGTATTGAGAACTAGTATGAAATTGATTTCTATGGGATTGATGTAGTTTCTTTCCACATTAGTAAAGTGGTTACTTGAACAAACGGTAATGTCTCCCACTACTGTTCTGAATGACAATGATTTGAATCGTCTGCACGATTCCAAATGCACTTAGTGACCACGTGCACGTTTGCACAGTATACAATGATCCATACCAAATGTATTAAAGCTAATGATACTACCTGCCTGAAACCTTGATAGGCGGACTGGGTTCGAATCCATAACCCATTGGTTAGAAGTCAACTCCCTGAATCAATAAGCCACTGTCAGTAAACTTTTAACAATTTCAGAAGCATTTTATCAATGACAATCAATACTAAATAGTATTTTTTTTCAAGTAATTGCTTGTATTTCAATCTTCAAGCTTTCAATGTTTACTTGTATTTTTAACATCTACAAAAAATCTAGATTTAGAACACTTACCACCACACTTACGGCAGGAATTTGAAATTATGCGTGATCTTGATCAAAAAGTTCAAGATATTATTCGTCAAACACAACAGCGTACAACCTATTTATTTGAACATGCAAATGAAATGACTAAAGAAGAAAGAAAAGCACATATTGAACAAATACAAAATTTATTTAAAAAAGGCAAAGAAATCAGTAATGATAAAGTGTCTAGAGCTGAAAGTGCCTATGAATTAGTTGATAAACAAATACGTCGACTTGATGCTGATATGTTTGAATTTAAGAAAGCATTAGGTAGGTGCATCTTTTGTGTGGGATTTTCACTTCATTCAAATTTTAGCTGAGAAAGAGTCAAAGAAAGTGAAGAAATCAAGAGCGAAGCAAGCACAAGAACCGGTAGCCTCTCCTAAGTAAGTTTTTGTTTACAACTGTAGCATTTAATATGGTTAGCACTTGCTATGACCTATCTGTTCATTAAAAAATCGATATCTGCATAGTTTTTATCTGGACTATGTACAATTAAGTTTAATTGCCTTGATTTCACATTGGGGCAAAAACGGGAAGTCAACTAACGGAACAATAAGTTAAGAAAGTGATATGTTCAGCATTTAGATTCATCTACCTTAAAACGATCGATTCTTAACCATGTTGTATAGTCAGTAATCGTCGATCGTAAGTAGTGTAATGCCCCCTAACCCAGTAGCATAAAGTCTTTTGTCTTACCAATTAATCAGTCTATTGGTTTAACCCGCATTTACTCCAGTCTAAAAGGGAATCATTTATTCATTAAGTTGTGTTATGAACTGAAACTGAGCTATTGTGATGCGATCATTGATCATTGGTTTCCTGTCGCGCAGCTATCCGCGATTAATAATTAAGAACGGAAACGATAACAGCTAGATAGTTTACTAATCGCTAGAGCGATTAACAATAATCGATTAAAAAAGATAGTTTTGTAACGTCTATTATAATATTCAGGAGATAGTCATTTGAAAGATACATTGCGTTCGCCTAACAAATTTAAACAAAGCAAGAACTAATAGATTCCCAGGATAAAATGACGCCATTTTATTTCTCTGATATTCATCACCTTCACACAACCTAAATTTACATATCTTAGTCAACATAAGTAATAAATTATAAATGAGTAGACCGGCAATTCTGCATCTGTGAAAATGTTAAGCCAACAAAGATTCAAGGGAGAAAAGTTGCCAAATAATTGAGGAAAACCGTAGGCTTACGAATAACAAGAAAACATCAAAAACAAATAAATGTCATGGAAATACATTATATATAAAGCGAAAAAATGATGTAACCAAAATAACATCGAATCACCAGTTTCATGGAAGGTTAATCACAGCCTCTTTTTGCATACAAATGTCCGGTCTAAGATGTCTGATTCTACTTTGAAATGTCACGGCTACAATTTCATCGCATCCATTGGAATCGATCCCTTTTAACCGAATACCAACAACCGTTTGTTTCGAGTATATCAATCAGTGTCAATATTGAATGTAGCATTATTGCGTAATCATCCTAGTTGCAGTACTTCATATCAGCACATCAAGTTAATAGACACCAAGATGATAAGTAGAGAATTAGGGAAAGCTGTATTCATAAGTAGTAGAAAGTCGTAAGAAATGAACCATCATGAAATCTGGCAAGACGACTAAGAAAAAGATAACGTGTGGATGTATCTTCGTCACTGTGATCAATTGTGGGTCGGATCTCCTAGAGGTGTTAACCCCCGATTTTGGAGTTGAGGCAGGCTCCGACTGAGAAATCTTCACTTTCCTACACAGTCAGAGACTTTATGGACTGATACCATGTTTTAACTTGGTTATCTCTAACCTTTTCCAGTTTGAGGTTACTTCAGCTAACACTACTTAACACAAGTTCGAGACATCTGAGTTGATGGAGGTATATGACGTCATTAACTGACTTTCTCCCTCTCCACTGAGCTATCAACCTATCGTTTACTTTATTTTCGTGGTTGTGACATCACGCAGCTTGTGCTACGAACGTAACATTGGTCGAACACTTGAAACCTTTTCATATCCTTTGTCTTTCTTGATCATGTCTCGCAGGTATAGTATATTAGAGCACAGCGACCTGCAGCACTCTGCATTAAATTGGATATCACTATGGCACCATAGACGGCTTAAGTCGGCAAATCCAAGACAATTCTTTTTAAAATAAAGAATATATTTTGATCAAAAAATGCCTAATCTTGAAATAGTGGGGAATATTTGTAGCTCAGGTGGGTGGTCTTGGTTGTATTGTGTTCTCTGGGCTGGGTTGTTTAATCGTGAAGCTTTCATCGTCCTTCTAGATGATATCATTAGCACTAACCTCAATATGAAGTTAGTGCTGATGAATAGAAATACTTTTTGCTGTCCAACTTTTATGGATGTGTACTTCAACGGTATGGATATAATTCAATCTTATTTCACCTAATTCCGTGCCATAGCCTCCCCTATACAAGCACACAGATAATAAGTATTTCTCATCACTTAAAATCAATCATACTGACTCAGATTTATTAAGTTTTTCGTTGTATGCCTTCATTTGTTCAGTTGAATGTAAAGAATGTCAACATAAATCAACTTGTAGAACATTGGTGACCATATTTCATTGATTTTTTTCATTTTTTTAAAGAAAAAAACAACTAATTTTCACTTTTTGCATTTTAGAATACCAGCCACTGCAGCATTGGCTTTAGCATTGACAAATAATCCTAGAGAGGTGTTAGATATGCCAGTTGATCCGAATGAGCCCACCTATTGTATATGTCAACAAGTATCCTATGGTGAAATGGTAGCCTGTGATAATCATGACTGTCCAATTGAATGGTTCCATTTTGATTGTGTTGGCTTAGTGAATAAACCACGTGGTCAATGGTATTGTCCTCAATGTATAGCTCAAGGATTCCCTGTGAAAAAAGATGACTGATGATAATACCGTCATCATCATCATCAATAACAACGACAGCAACAAAAATATCTTGATAATTTGAGCACTTTTGCATCTCTATCCTTCATTTCTTATTCACTTGTTCTTATACTCCAAAAGGTGCAAGCATTGTATATACTAAGGTTAACCTTATTGTTATTATTACTAGCCAGTATTTTCTCATATCACACTATTGTATGCTAATTAGTGTAAATAGATCAATATTCTCTCTGTCTATCATTCTTGTTTGTATGCTTTAAATGACACTTTGTCTATGCTTGCACTAATTCATACGTTTATTCCGTCTATTTTGTTGATGTATACGAATAAATAGTCATACATACAATAATGTCAACACCAACTAGAAGAACTAAGCGAAATTTCAACGTTTATGCGCCTTATAAATCTCCATTGAAAGTTATCAATGAAAATCGCGTTCTCGATGATATTTCTAATGGTCAAAGTAATAAAGTCAATTCAAATGTAGATGATATTGTAAGTATTTTTCTCATTTAAGCGTTTATGTCTTATTCTTTATCAGCTAGTGTTTGTTTACTCCTTTCGTTTTCAATTTCCCCATTAAAAAAGGATGTTGGAAGGTAATTTAGTTAAGGTGTGTTACT
This sequence comes from Heterobilharzia americana, assembly GCA_944470555.2. Lineage (NCBI taxonomy): Eukaryota > Metazoa > Platyhelminthes > Trematoda > Strigeidida > Schistosomatidae > Heterobilharzia > Heterobilharzia americana. Next base: position 65,127,323 of record OX104129.1, read on the forward strand.
ATGGTTGATTTCGAAAACCTCATTACTGTGGTAAACAATGTTGTCAGAACTATGTAATCAAACGAATTATTGTACCGATGCTTATCAGAACATATGAATTTACAATGACAAAGTTTGTGTAGCGTGCCTCTGTCCTCCTAAGTGACCGGGTTTCCCCTCGACTAACCTATTTCTAAATTAATAGACGAGAATAGTTTCAGGAAAATCAATATCTTAAGGAGGCAAAGTTTAACCTGTCCCACTGAATCTTGTTACCAGTATTAAAGTGCCTCAAAAAATAAGCTACTGGTCAGATGGAACGCATAATATTTTGTCAGTCTAATCTACCACGCTTCTTATCACTGAGGTATGTACGCGTTCACCGCAATCCGTGACTTCAATACGATGTTAAGCGATTTGGAGTTATCTGGACGTTCTTTCAGGAACATTATTCCTGTACAAGTGCTTTTTATAATTGTAGAGCCTGATAAGAATATAATGAAAAAAAGTATTTTTCTTTCAGATTGTTGCCGTCGGTCTTATTAATTCACGTATTTTTGCCTGACAGCAGTGTTGGGTGCAAGCTGTGATATTGGTGTAACTATTTTCAACTTTAATCTAACTGGGAAAACAACAATCCCCAAAGCCCCATTAACATAGTTTCATTGGAGCTGCTAATTTATCTCCTGCTACTATTAAGTCATTCATCCCCTTTGTGTATTAAAATCACTTAAGGTTATTTTACATATTCAAATCAATATATCACTTCCCGTATCAAACCTATTTTCTGATTAGATTGGGATAAGATGATCCAGTTGAGAAGTTAGTATGTTTGGTAATCGTCAATCAAGAAACAAACATGCCAAATATTACGTAATTCCAACATTTTCATTGTGATAATTTCTCATCAAACTTCACAATTACATTCAGAAATCGAGATGATAAAGAGAACTTGTAGCTCAGAATGATAATTAAGATGTTGTGTTACCTGAGCTGGATGGCTTAATCATTCTAAACAACATCATTGGCACACACTTCAGAAAGAAGTATATCTTATAGCCTAGTACATATTCCTGCACCCAGTCACTAAGTTACATATCCTTTCATATAAATATCATGGTGATATTATCTCATACTTTTGGTTAACTTTCAACATGGATTTATTTGTTCTTATTTATTTATTGCAGAACAGTCAGTTAACAATGAAAAATGCAGATAGGCAAATAAACCGACAGAATCGTGAACAACTCGATGAGGAAAATATCCCTGTTGACAGTGTTTGTGATATTAATGTTGACAGTGATGCTGATATAGAAATAGAGAATTGTATTAACAAACTATTATCAAAGCGACCAAATCAAAAATTTATTGACTTGGAAATTGAATTATTTCAGTGGCACAATCGTTTGCATGCATATAATGAGGCCAAAGATGCTTGTATTATACTGTTCGGTTTATTAGCCAATCATAAAGGTTGTCTTGTTCGAGAATTGTATCCTGAGTTCGGTATGAATTTGGATGACTAAGGATTATATATATATATATATATATATATATATATATATATATATATATATATACTTCTTTCTTTTCTAAAATTGAAAAGATGATTGCTCAAGGTGAATGAACTCGCGTTATTCAGCTTTGTGTGTAGTTTGTTCTATTTTTATTTTTAAAGATTTAGTTTTTTTTTTTTAAATTGAGGTTTATTTTGACTTCTATATTTTCTTTTCACTTGTAATGTTTTGATATTTTGTAATGTTGTGTAAATATTGTTGAGATACTTCATTATTATACTGTTCAACCCATTTGACCATTAAGTTACTATTTCCTACATATTAGACGAAGATCTGATATCGTCATCAATATCAACATAGAACTGCGTAACGATCCGAATAGACACATCTCATATCACTACATCAAGTAAACAAGCCAGTGAAGGAGAAAATGAAGAAAAAAATTCAATCAAAGGAAATATTAAGTACGAAAAGAGAGACGGAAAGAGTGAGAGAATAGTGAGTTTCCGTATATCGTCGTTAAAATGAGGATAATGTCTGTGTGTGTGTATACATCTGCACCACTGACATCGGTTCTCAGCCACGCCATCAGCTAGAGTCAGTCTCCAACCACTGGTTACTCTCGTCCCGCCAACCCCAGCCACCTAGTCTGCATCGCCCCACATGGCTCAAACCAACAGTCAAACACTTTATACATTGGTACCATGTTTTAGTCTGGCCGCCTCCATCACCTTTTTCCAATTGGAGCCTTCTTCAGCCAACATTGTGTGGCGAGGCAATCGGCGACTAGGCATACGTAACATATGTCCCAGACAACTATCTCAGTCGATGAAGGTTCACAACCTCATTAACTGACTTACCTCTTGTTCCTGAAACTCTAGATCTGACTTCTGTGTTACTCACGTGGTGACACCACAGAATACGGTCTATACTACGAAGGCGACGGTGGTCAAACACCTGAGGCCTTCTCATGTCTCCCATCTTCAATGGCCATGTTTCACAGCCATACAGTAGAACAGAGTGGACTGCTGTGCAGCACACGCGACTCTTAATAGACAATGGGATATCATGGTGGCGCCACAGGTGGCGTATGTTGTCAATAGCCAACCGAGCCTTTTTTGTATTCGTTCAGAGATTTCATCGACCACTGATCAATGCACCAGGATTGATCCTACTTCCCAGGTAAGTGAAGTGGTCAACACACTTAACAAAGATCTAACAAAGCATTGAATATAATTTTCTTTGTTAATTTAGACGATTTCAATTAAAATCTTCGCGAAAGTCAAGTATCCAAATCCTCTCTTTCTATACACTTTTTCCTAATTTGATATCGCCTTCTTTCTATCCACATGTCTGCTGTTGAGAAGTGTGACAACTTGAACCGCTCCGTCTACATACTGAATTCTATGTTGACTTGTCTGACTTCCCAATACACATGAAACATATCCAAACACAGGTCAGTCTAGGCAGGATGAAACCAAACTCTCATCGTGTATAACAGTTTCAGTCGGGAATTTCAATTGCATTAATGACTTGATGATAATCCATTACTGTCAGTGTAAATGTCTAAAATAGAAGTTCTCTGATACCAATGTCAGACATTTTTGATTGTTGTGTATTATGATGATAAGAGGTACATAGAGTTGCTAGTTAACTCATCCCTACACTGCTTTCCCTTCATAAATCTAAACTCCGTTTTATAATTTCTTGTTTATGCATAGTAGAATCAGCTGTGAAAAAATATGTTGACCCTTCGACGATAACCTTGATTAACAAGTGCATATACTGATGTACACGCACATTAATGACATAACCAATGAAATCTGCCATCTAAGATTTGGAAGGATGCAAAGTGCAGCATGTGTGGATTTCAAAGTACATCATCCATAATATCTAGTTATCAGCTTCAATCCTATCGTGCATCAGACTAAGTTTGAAGAACAGTCAGTCTGACTTTTTTTTTTTAGTTTTCTGTAACATAGTCCAGTTTAAGTTGTGCATTGGAGTAGATAGTATATATTGTCATTCAAAGTCAATAATTTGTCTCATACATTTCCAAAAACAAAGTATTACTCTGCGAGTTTCATTAGAATGGTAGAAGGATTATAGGGAAGATATTCATTTTCGATTGCGTCATCCTCAGAAACTGTGCAATCACATTTAAATATAACTAGTATGTATACTTTCTGGTGAGGGGTGTCAATCAAAAATTCTCACTATGCTGTAGCTACGAAAATAACAATAAGAATGAAAGTTATTTAAAAAGCACGAAAATATTTGGCAACGTGAATAGGTGTATGCTTTGATATAGATCTGTCAAGTGTAGGATTATTCTCAAGGATTAGATTGTACTAACTCAATTTAAGGATTAGGGGGTGAGGTGGTTGAGTGCGTTGACCATTTCATCCATTTGCGGAGTTGCATCACATCAATGATCATTGTTTGAGAAGACTTAAGTTTAGGTGGTGATTGTTGTATTGTCCATAGTTGTTACGAATGTCCTGGAAGAATCTGAGCGCTAGGTATGATATAATCGGAATATTCTTCTATAGAGGTTATAACGTACACAACGAAACGTTCAGAAAAAATCTTGTTTCGGTTTCCTAAGCGCGCTAGCATTTTGTTAAAACGTGTATAATGTAATCCTATGTTTCTGAAAATATCGAATACTTCATAGCAGAAACCCGAAATGGTTTGTACTTCATGCTGACGCGAATAAAGTTTTTTTTCTGTTCCACATTAGTTCAACTGAAATGTGAGACCTCATCAACTAACTTACTGATAGTTTAGTGAACAGCTTTTCTACCGGAGTCGTGCATGTCTACCGACAAACTGTGTCACTGGGTACATGGATCTGTTCATCTTTTCCAATGCATAGTAACGACAAATTTGATAGTCTGATCTATATCATTTCAGATTCCTTTGTACTGCGTCAGTCAAATATCGTGTTGATTGTACTTCGTTTATTTCTAAAAACGCCCCACACAGACAATCATAATCATTATGTGGAGTTAGATATGGTGAAAGTTCTAAAATGATATTGATAGCTTGAACAAGAAATCGGTTACAGAATGCTTTGCACTAAATTTAGTTAGAGAATAAAGCGTGCAACGAAGGAAATCCTTTTTAAAGAATTTGGTTTCAAAAGGGGTGAGACCAAAAGTTATCCCCAGGTCTTATAGGCATTCTGTCTGAAAATATGTATTTTATGTGTTCTGCATGTATATATTCTGAAGTGAAAACTACAAGCATAAATCCTTTTGAATGTAATTTGGAGCACCGACTAAGTCACTGTGATCTGTGAGCATCATTTATCCTGAATAACTGTACTTTCCATCTAAGAATTAGAAATGTAGCCAACACTTTGCATATGAATAAACAGTCTGAAACGTGATGCAATGATAGATAGCATTGTAAGAACTATGCAAATAGATAAAATATTCAAACAGAACACAGAAAACCCGCTGCATAATTCGTCTAGATGGGACTAAGTCATGCGTATGAAACTAGCGTCATATACTTCTCCAGAATCGATAGCCTAGGGTTCGATGAAATTCAACATTCATAGTTTTATCGGACTCGCTAAGTAGAAGGTCAAGCGTCCACGCCATTAGGCACGCTGTCGTGTTACGTTGCACTGCTCGTGATCGACTTTCTAGCCAGCTAGTTGGAACGCATCGATATTTTGGCGCGACCTCGCAAACATACTATTCTACCAGACTACACAATTGTATTCTAATAACGTTTTGACTGACAGCACTCTTTATGAATGATACGAGTAAGTAAATATCGAAGTAGCTGCTTGAATCTGACCACCCAGTTTATATATGGTACGTTAAGGTCACATATTATCAGGTATCTTTTACTAATACTCCACCCACGTGTGAGGTTCAGTACGAAGTCACCTACTTTGCAACATTGACTTCGATAGATTACTCGCGATTTCGACTACATTCTCAACTGACGTTAGGTCAAATCGCAGCTTATTAATTAGTAAGTACCATTTTCACGTTCTATGTAAGTTGACCTAATATTTACTTCTTTGTGGGTGTACAGCAGAACTTCACCCTTATGACAATATTCTGTAAGCCCTTACGTAGAGGTGCCATGTTTGCGTCACAGCAACCGTGTCAGACGTATTTCGTCAACAACTAATTCCTCCAGTCAGGCTGCAGGCAATGGTAAACAATACCGTCAAGGTGTCCATTGTATGACCCCGTTAACTATCGAAAAATCCCAAAGTTTGATGTTCTGTCTTTCTGGTCAGCGGTGAGTTCGGTATGGGCTACTAACCTCTTCATCCTGTCCTCAGGAGACCAGTCCGGACTAGCACGAGCATTCAAGTCACTTGCCTTGTGTGCGCTACTCGAAAATACTATCCACCTCTTCTTTGTTTCCTAAGACTACTTTTAAAATACTCCTTAGTCAGAGTTTACTTTCATCTCCTTTACCTACTTCGACCACCTCAAAGTGACGGAAGGTGTGACCCCAACTTAATGCAGGTTGTGATTATTTCGTTTAGACGAATGTACATCTTTCAAATCATCAAGATTATAAAAGATAACACTAGGTGTTAAGTGAGGACCCTTAGACCTCGAAATGACAAGTGTAGAAGCTTTTCAAGTGGTTGTACTTATCTTAGCAGTAGGAGCAAACGTACTTGAAGGCTTTCTCAAAGCTTTCTTCGGGACAATCCAATCAACCTCACCCAATGAATCACCAATATCGACCTTGATGCTAAATTTCGAGTGACAGGTTGTTTGCGGTTAAGTGACTCCAGCTGTAGTCATGGAGTTCCTCTTATGACAATTTCGAATCTCGTGAAGCTGATCTCTGAGAACGACATCACAGATCCACATTTTAAATTTTTCGCTCTCATCCTATCACTAACGTGGAGATTGGACAGCACATATTTTACTCTTGAAGTAAGTTTTCTGTATACATAGCTTAAAACAGACGTTTTGAAAAGAAACAATCTCACAAATCTTCAGAGGTCACAAGAATTGCTGCAGAACAAAGAGTTAGAGGAAAATTAAGACGCGAACTTGCTAACTTAAAGGAGTTAAATTATCTTAAAAGCCCCATTACTAAACATCTGATAGACAAGAAATAAAGTTCAAATCTCCAGTGCATTTTAAATAATTAACGAACAAAACTGCTAATTTACTAAGATTCGTAGACGCAGTTCCTATCAGAAGAATTAAATCGAACTTATGCATCCGAAAAAGAGGTAGTTGTTAACCTTCAAGATGGCCACTGATTTTTTGTCACTGTGTAAGCCCTCCCAAAAAGTTTTGTGATATATTTTAATCCTCTTTCACCACCAATTCCTATTGTATTTCCCTAATTTTAGCTACTGTCTGACTCAGACCGAAAAATGATAATCTGACCATATTACCATAGGATAACTTCGATCTTAGTAATAATTCATTGCATTCGGATATCCTTAATCTGTATCACTTATTTCACCAACAGACTATCACCCTCTTGATAACTAAGGTGTGTAGATTGCATTTCTTTGTATTTATAGTATAGCCTGTAGGTAGTTGAAAAGGTGAACAAACAATAAATTCATGGCACTCAGCAAAATATGCTGTCCCAGTTTTGTAAACGTTTTTTGAAACGAACCAAGCGTATAGAACCCCTTAAATGAGTTCAGACATCCAGGAAGCACACCACTTTTTATCATTTTAGAGGTCTCATGAAACCAATACAAAGAAAGTGAGCTGTAGTGGAAAGTAATTCCCCGAAATCAACAGTAGGACGATACCTAACATGAATGATAACCTTCAGAATTTTCAATGAACTTGTTGAGTTCAAGGCACACAGTCAAACGTCCACAGCATTTAGCACATTGCTAAGTTGCGTTGCTAGTTTAAGCATCTCGGTATATTGGCATGACTTATGCAATTCTTACCGATCAACTATATTGCGTTCTTTAATGGTCTCTCATTCATGGATATTCAATAAGTATGAATAATTAGTGGCTGGTCTCTGCATTTGTTACGACCGCGTAGTGACAGTCGTTTGATATTTATCGAAAGTGAAGGGATAAAAAGACTTGAGTCAGAACAAGTTTGTTGTACGCATTGCACAAGATTCCCTCAGTGGAGTTCCAAGGGGTAGGTTAAGCCTATTTTTACGTACTTATCCATATAGGCGTAATACGTCTTTCAGCAGTTCCATTTTTTCACGTTCACTTGTCACTCAGATACTGTTCTTCAAACTTTGCCGAGGACATCCCATATTCGATTTGTTTATTTGATTAGTAACATAGTGATACAATATGATCTACTTGATGACGTCTTGAGCATAAATTATTGCTCATAATCATATCAATATAATCAAACAACCTTCGACATTTGGTTTCTATAGTCACGTCACCCCATATGGTTTGTTTTTATTGGTAGTAAAATCTACCATTATCTCTGGCATAGGTATCGATTCGATGAACAAAGATTCGGTAAACAATCTCTCTCTCCGCCTATTTATATTGGACTTACGTACATTGGCTTCGTCCCACTCTATTGTGTGTTAATGCATCCAATGCAATAGCCGAATTCTTTTCTGGATTATTTATCTTATTCGGGCCTGTCGTTCTATATTTAGCTAAATTCCTATGTTCAGCTATTCTGACTGACCCCGACCGGTTAATTTGATCTATGTACTTGACCTCGCCCACAGTCATTACATGGAATTCGATAGATTAGATTATTTTGCTTAGTTGGTTCTATCGGATCCTTAGGCCAGCCGACAAAGCTTTTGTCTGAATGAGTTTGTAGGTTTCAGAGTGCCACCCTAATTCCATACTTGTTGTAGATCCTACGTAAAGTTTTCGATGTACCTTCCTTATAGGATAACACAATGGAGGCTTTGAACTCCTTTCTACCCGTGTTGTCTTTATTATTCGTACTAGTGTTACTGCTAACATTTCGTTTCTTGTGTGTTCGTACGAATTTCTTAATAAACTGCAGAGGATAGTTACTACCTATTAGTGCTTCTTTTATGTGCTTCAATTCCTTGTTTAGGTCCTTGAACTGACTAGTCAGTTTTCTAGCTCTATGACTTAGCCATTCGATTAAACCTGCCTTAACTGACAATGGATGGGCTGACTTGAAGTTTAGATACCTGTTGGAATGTGTCAGTTTTCTGTAGACGGTAGTATCCAAACCACCGTCTCTCCTTCGTTTTATCCTGGAATCCAACATGGGTAATTTTCTTTGTTCATTTTCTACCTCATAAGTGAATTTGACTGCGTCGACTACTGAGTTTATATGTGTGAGGAAATTGTCGATATGTTCCGATATCAACACAGTAAATGTGTCGTCCACATATCACCACCATATTTTTGGTGCAGAATTAAACGTTCGTGTTGCCATGTTTTCCCAACCATCAATAAATATTTCGCTGTCATTGAGGATATTGGCTATCCCATTGCTACTCCTTCGGTTTATCTGCATATTTTGTCCTGAAACTTGAAGGCTGTGGAGGTTAGGCATAATCGTATGCCTAATATGATCTCATCAACCGATATCTTAGTTCTGTGACTAAGTTCTGAGTCACTACTTATTTAACTTCAGTGCCATATTGATTGATATTTTAGTATAAAGACTTTTTACATCGAAGCTCAACATTTTTTCATCTTCTATATGTAGGTCATATTTTCATAAGATTCATACTTATATTTATAACAAAAATAGATGTCTATCATTGCCTAATGGGTCAACACAAGAGAGTGTAAAGGATAAAACACCGTTATGGGCTACCTCGGTGTTTGTGGAGCTGGTTACATTGATCGCACAAAGCGTGTTCTATCCAAACACATCTTCGAACAGTATCCTACACGGCTGTCTACATGAGAGTGCAAGTCGTGAAACAGCCCAATTCTTGAGCATTTGATTAACTATGTTCCACCGGGATCTTCCTTTTCGAAGTGATTTATAAAATCAAAGAAGTGCGAATTCATCAAATAAACACAGCAGAAGCCTTTGCAGAGTTACGCATCATCTCTAATTTTGTCTTAGTCATTGATCTCCCTTAGATGTTTTGTTTATCAACATTATTATTTCCACCGTTTCCTTACTGCGTAATTGTTGGTCTGAATCGAACTGTCACACTTTTCGTACCTGTTCTATTACTTCATAGACAATTAGGTGATCACCTTATACTGACCTATCAATCATTACCTTGTAATCCTATAAACAACTTTTGATGACCTTGTATACACAACACAATCACCTTGTGACTATTGGCAATACTTGATGATCTTGTATTGATCCATTAACCACTGATGGACGTATGTATATATTCTCGTTGTAACTCTAAATACGAATGTACAGCTTCTGAAGATGATTCGTTGGGAAGAAACTTTTCTTCACTGAATAGTATTTAGTTGATTGTTCATGACCTATTGAGACTGTTTCGATGATCGGAGATTCATTGTGTGATGAGGATATCTTGAAGATGAAACAGTATATTTCCACCATCGGGAAGCAATTTACGTTGTTCAATTAATTCATTGTTCACAAAATGCTGATAAACTATCTACATAGAATTATGATTGCAAAAATGGGATCTTATTCGCAACTATTATCAAGCAGCATGATAGGTTGTGCTTATTTCTATCTAACGTTAAAGTCGTTATCGATCTGCAAAACCTTGGAAATTTCCCAATGTTTCGATCATATTTTTATTGAAAATACTGTCGGATTTTATCTGGTAGTAGATTTCTTGGTGTAAGAAATGATAAACTACTAAAAAACCTAGTTACAACAATGAATTTTCATTATTAGTCATTTCAAGAGAGATACGAAATAGCAGTTTTAGTTTCGAAAGTTAGTTTTTGAGGTTCGAGAGTTTAGAGTTGAGTGACAACCTTAGGACTTTCAAAAAAGCACTTACTCCAAGGCGACTTTTCTGGTTTGTTGGAAAACTTAGAATCATAATTTACTTTACATTGAAATTCAAAAGGAAGAAATAAAAATTATAGTTTGCCAATAATCGGAACGCTGTAGCACTAAACGTTAACTAAGGATGAAGTGCTCATCCATGGAAAATAAGGTCTGCCAATCCGTTTAACTATTCAGCATAAATAACTCGAATAAAATTTAGAAATATCCGAACTCATATGATCAGTTAATTAGATAAGGACCGAGGTGGTATGGGATTGACTGTCAATAAGGTTTAATCGGACCTTCTTATATAGCCTAGTTGATTGCAGTTCCATGATTCCACTATACTCCACGAGGCACTGACACATTATGGGTCCGAATTCAAGTGTGATCCAGATTACCAATGAACTATACTTGGAAAGCGTTTGCCTGATTTTTTGTAAACCAAAATGAGTTACCGACACCAACAACTGGGATTCACAGAATAAAGAAATACTAAGTAGTCGATTGTGTAAACATAGTTTGTTTACATTGATTCTGCATAAATTTATGCATCGAAGTGGCAGGCTTACACCAGTAAAATCTGAGCCTATTTCAAGAATACAACGTATCCAACTGCTTGGGTTTGAAAATTACAATATCCTATTCAGAGAAACGATGAAAGCACAGAATACAGCTGTCCCTCATACAGCGTATATCACAATCTGAAGTAGCTAAGGTGAAGTAAGACCTAAGACAATAATTTAAGTGGTCCCCGTAAACCTACAACAAGCGCTTCCTAACAGCATCTGCTGATCACATAAATGATACTAAAGTGTCGGACATTAGTCTACAGAAACCATTCAATGTGTAAGTTTCAGGAGGTGGAGTATGTCATTACCTTCTGAATTAAGAATGAAATATAAAAAAAAGTGTAACGTTGAATATTCAAGACCTCTTTTATTTGTGTCAAGCGTGATCTCCTAAAAAGAAGTTTATGCAGCTGATTTCTACTTGCTTCTGGACAAAATTTAAATCTTGTGTATGAACGAACATCAGTAATTTCGGCCTAATTGCTTCTCATAGGAACGTTTGTGAATTATTTTAGTGATTACAAAACTCTTTTAGTTTCCATCCTGGATTCTACTTACAAATCCGACAACTTTCTCTTCTAAAACATTATACTTGAAGATTGTCTCATCTTTGTTACATCGTTACTTGTAGTATTACTTTGAAAGAAACCTTAATATATTGGAGTGGACCTCAAATGGTTTTTATGCGACGCCTCGCTTGAATCTAGATATTATCCCTTGTAATTTAACATGTAGTAAAATTAGATAGAAATGGCTTATGAAGGACGAGATATATCTTACTATTTTGTAAGACTTAAAAATCCAGAATAACTAAAAACGTCTGTACATCTGTATTTGGAAGAATAGGTTGTATAAGCAAAGAAATAATTAGTTTACAAGTGATGCGTTTAAGAGCGGAGTTAGCATGTAGCAGTATTCTTTACTAATGGCCAAGACGCATAAAACTCGTTCACATAGTCTGGATGCAACCATGAAGCTAATTCCTTGGAGAGATCTAAACCAGTAAAATAAAAATGAAAATCATCTGACTTACATGTGGGATTCGATTGCCACTGTTGTAATAGTTTCCTCTTTGAATCTATCTTGTCAGCAACGAGGAGAGAAACAATGGAACGAACCTCAGCGCGAATGCTGAACAAAAGTAAGATAAGCAGACTTTGTTAAGGTTGCTAGGCGATAAGTTTAAACTGCAAATTGTAATGCTGAGGAATGACTATAAACAGAAAGTTTTTAACTCGTAATATTTCTGTAACCAACACAACAACCAGTGTGCCGACAAAAGGCGACACAATCAAGCGTTTACTCTGTCTTTCAATCTACTTAAAGGTAAAAATAGCAATATCAAAAAAAAACGTAATCGTTGCCAGTTTGATGATGCGTAAGATGAACTCAATAAAACATGCCTGTTTAAGAATTTGTTAATTGTACTATAGTGAAGGAAGCTTCAATCGGCTTAACTACATAGTGTAACAATAAGCACCGTTAGAGCATGCTTTCTCAATATTGATCTGACAAATTCATGTTGATAAAGCAGTACGGTCACATTCAAGTAGTGACGAGAAAAAAAGCCACATCATGTAAACCGCAATCCCGTCCTACTTCAGGCACTATACTCAGTCATTATATATATATATATATATATATATATATATATATATATATATATATATATATATATATATATATATATATATATATATATTAGTCAAATGGAAAGAAACATTTTCTTTACGACTGACCGATAATGCTCTTAGTTCTGTGAGTAGCAGTCTTTATTTATTAATAATTTTGAGTAAGTTGTACACTGATTTTCTGGTCTTGTATATTTCTTATGCATTTAGGTTAAAAAATTAATAACTAATGAGATAGCAATAAAACTCTAGTTGCCTTAGTGAATGATTTGGTATGGCATGATGACAGAGTTCAAGCATAGCAACTACAGGCTGATGCTCTTATGAAATAAAAATCATAACAAGTTTCTCAAAAGGATCTAACCAAGTCATCACCAGAATCTATGGGCTATGAAGTGATGACCACAAAACCATAAGATCCTAGATTCTTCTAGAAGTGAAGTGTTCACTATTGATATGATTTCAAAATATATGCCACATCCTCATCAGTATATTAAAGGAGAAGCAAATAACTGTTTATACGGACATGACCCACATTAACTTCGACTCATTATTTGCGTATGATGGGACCACCATGCAAGCAATACAGATGTTAGGAGTATGGTACTAGGTAAGGGAGGTATGTCAGTTGATGACGTTGAAAGCCTTTAACAACTGAGATCGTTAATATGCTACCATCTACTCAATATATATGGTTAGCTGAAGTAGAGCTAGGTTGAAAAAAGGTAATGATATCCTGATAAAGGGAGAACAGAAATTTATAAAGTCTACGACTCTAAGGATGGATAGTGGCTAGCAGTGGAATCCAGGATGCTCATTTTGTCCTATTTGGGACTCGTCAACTGGATATAACCTGCTTCCCAGTGACTCTTAGTTTGACCGATGTAGAGGAATGTACGCTAACAACTCCGCATCTGCAATACAACAAAAATCAACAATTACAGACTAAGGATTACGGTTGAAAATCAATCATAGTGACGCGATACCATTAATATTCACGTATAAATTTAGAAAATCCTACTATCATTCGCCTTCAACTCCTCTCTCCTTCTTTAACTTTGCTGCGCTTTGGAACTTTTGATATAGCCATTTCATCTTGTTGACTCCTCCTTCCATGTGCTGAATTGAAATTTGACATTTTAAACGGATACTCAGTTATGCCAAGTTCTGTGCGTTTCGTGTACGTGTTTCTATGTTGCTATGAGGACAATTTGATAAACAAACAATATTCTTTGCGTTAATGTTTCTCTCAGATTCTACAGTTATGTATCCGTATTGATCAACCAAAGAATAAATGCACGTTAACACAACACTTACTAAATTACCATTAATTTACTAAAAGCTACGAGATACAGAATACTTCTAATAGCAGAATCTGTAGACACATACTTATTCTCTGGTTGAGCAATATGGATATATAACTGTAGAATCTGATGAAAAAGTTATCGAAAGGAATATTCTTTGTCTCCATGAAGAATAAATGTGTTGCACGACCTATGTGAACCATATTCATCACAAGAAAATTAGTTAGAACTTACACGCCCCATGAAACAGTTACAATTTGTGGTGAAATATTCTTTTTGATTCTTGAGGGAAACCATTTCGAAAATTCTGAAAATATTATACCCTCTAAAATGTAGCGTGTAAACCAGCGAACACTCCAAGTCAATGCTTCTTTAACGCCTAACGACTGAGCTGCAGCAATACCATTCATAGGAACAACAATATTATTTGGTAAATCCAAAAATTGATTATCACAAGATTCAGGAGAGTCAAGAACAATACCCAAACCGATGTATACAGCAGACTTGGCACCTGTAACAATAATGTCACGATCAGCGTCATAACGCGGTGTAGGAAGAGATGTAGGAGAAGTAGATTCATAAAGTTTAACAATATCATGTTTTGACTCATCATTATCGTCGCCTGTATCAATACTAGCTTCGCTACATAACCCGTGATTTCCAGGCTGTTTTTCAATACTCATTGGAGAATTCGCACTATCTGTTAGTACAAGTTCGTTGACTGTATAACTTTGAGGTGCTAGAAATGGTATCCATGCAGGATCAATAGCACATACCGCTAAAACAGAAGAAACAAATTCAGACTAATTAGTGAATATATCCTATATAATAACGACAAAGAGATCTGCAGCAAAAACACATAAAAAGTGTTAAAATGGTGGAGAATATTTGTAGCTCAGGTGAATGGTCTTGGTTGTATTGTGTTCTCTCAAGCTGGGTTTCTTAATCGTGAAGCTTTCATCGTCTTTCTAGACGACATCATCAGTACTAACTTCAGTATGAAGTGGGCTATCAATATCTCACCGTTAGTGATTTAGTAGCTCACTCTGACGAACTGCTTTGTGATTGGCTGTCCCCATTGATCGTTGTGTCATTTACCATATAGATATTCTTGTTGGCTGTTCCTCTGTTTGACCTTTCTGTCATTTATCACTTTTTTCACTGGTTGATAGATTCGATCAATGTCTAAACATCTGTTGATTGCTGAATGCCAAGCTTCTAGAAATTCTCTGATATTCTTCTTTGTGTTTCCTCTCTCCCTCCAACATTTCTACATTGTCGAAATTCAATTCATGTCCGTAGTTGTTATCCACGTGCATTGAAATGAGTGATGAAATGTCGTATGTGATGTTTAATAGTCCATTGGTGTTCATGTAAATGACGAAGGTGAAGAGGGTGACCACTTTGTCCAATGTAGTGTTGACTACAATTATTGTAGTTGATTTTGTAAATGATGTTCGTTTTATCCTATTTGGAAACACAAAGAATTCCTAGAAGCCTGGCATTTAGTAATCAATGAGAAAATGCTTAACGACAGAAAGGTCAAACAGAGGAACAGTCAACAAGAATATCTATATGGTAAATGACATAACGACCAAATGGAACAACTAATCACAAACCAGTTCGTCAGGGAAAGCTACTAAATCACTAACGGTGAGATATTGACAGTTCACTTCATACTGAAGTTAGCGCTGATGATATCGTCTAGAAAAACGATGAAAGCTTCACGATCAAGCAACCCAGATCAGAGAATACAATACAACTAAGACATAAAAGTGTGTTACAAAATGATTTACATTACCTATACCTATTTGAATAATACGTTCTACGCATTTAGAATGCATAAAGAAGAGGAGAAAAACGAGTAATCATCAAATAACTTCTGAAGAAGAACATGAATATAGAACTAATAAGTTAGCATATGATTTTCCATTTTCTAGATTTTTTACTATCCTACCTACTACAGAAACTTTTCTATTATTACGAATAAATGACAAACGATATACAGAAATTAAGAAATATGTAATAAACTAATGATAACAAATGGAATAAAAATAACTCCGTAAATAAATTCATCAAATAAGCCACAAATAAATGCCATAATGTATTTAAGGGTGAAACGAATTATACTACTTATTGACATGAGTAGTTAAAAATCACTAATGCATTAACTGTATTGCTTTTTAGTCAAATCGAAATGATCCAAGAACCAGACTACCCTTTCGTTTGTTTGCAGCACAACTTTACAGCAGTGATTCAGGTCAGAGGTGAATCATTCAAGCTAATTCAAAAGATGACCAGCTAGTTGAGTAGATTTATAATACGCAGAATGAAAGTGTTTGTCAGACTCTCAGTTTATAAAGAGACTGACAACTAAATGGAATCCAGTTATAGTCTGTACATTTTATTATTATTCAGTTGCATTTGAAACTTTATGTCAGTACACAATTGTCGAAAACTTTAAGGACTGCAACTACCACACTGCAGATGGCTATTTCAGAATCTGACGAAATTTTACAGTTCTTTATGACCAATTAATTGGTATGTAAATCAGACTGACATAAAAAATCAAGGCAGAACCTCGCAGACAAGTGTATCAGTTCAACTTGCCACACTTCATAGTAGTACACAAAGAACAGGTGGATAGAATAAGAGTGATATGAAGGCAGACAAAGTTGTGTAAGAGAATTAACAATCTGAAGATAAAGGTTACTCGGAATATTCAAGCTCTAGAAGATATCAAGGAGTGAATACATCTGTGCCAATATGATTGATTTTCAGTCATGTCACCAAGAGTCATCAACCACTGAATCCCTTAATCTGATTTCCGGTATCTACAAGGTGTGAGATGATTGCACTGTTGATGCTCTTTGTCATTCCTTTCCATAACCAAGATGGTACATGTTGAACAGTGCGCATAGATAGAGCCCTTTGAGTACGGTCTATGTAACTAGTTCAACAGGAGCAGTTCAACTCACAAATGCACATTGAAGTGGCCATCATAGAAAGTATCAAAATAATTTATAAAATACTTTAAGAATAGATTTCGTTTTACTGGTTTCACAGTTTACGTTTAAAACACCAAGCGAAATTAGGCAATATATATATATATATATATATATATATATATATATATATATATATATATAACAATACCTAAAACTCACTACGTAGAAAGGGCTTTGAAGTAGTATGAACCTCCAGATAAGCAATGAATGGAAAATTTTCACGAGCTAATGTAGAATTCGAATCGATGAATACGGGTCCCTGTTTACCAGGAATCTAAAGTTTATAAACACATAGAATGACAATAAAAAATTAGGACAACCAAGAATATCACTTATCAAAACTTAAAATAACAACCTGTTTATGGTACATCCAATAGTTGTTAAACGAAATCAGCACAAGATAGCATAATGACCAAGGATGAACTCATATAAGAAGGTTACAGTTTGTTGATATGTCGTCCGAATTCAATGATAAACCGAGATAATGCACAACAGCCTTATTAGATTTCAGAAATGTCCAAAGAATCTTCTTCATAATACTAATTGCTTACTGCTTTCATAACGTTCCGCAGTCAGTTTGGTGTACAGTGGCCGAGAAATTTCTGCACGAATACAAACGGCTCGGTTGGCTTTTGACAACTTACGCCACCTGTGGCGCTGCCATGATATCCCATTGTTAATTAAGGGTAGTGGTTGATGGCAGGGGCATGTTAAATATGCCTGGCCACTGCCTGTCTCGTCGTACAATTGTGGCTGGGGGAGGTTCCTGCTGGGAAAAGGCCCGAGGTGACCAGAATAAAACATGGCACCAATGTGTGAAGTGTTTGACTGTTGGTATGAACCATGTGGGGCGATGCAGACTAGCCGGTTGGGGTCCGCGGGACGAGAGGAACCAGTGGTTGGAGACTGACTCTAGGTGATGGCATGGCTGAGAACCGATATCAGTGGGGCAGATATATACACACACAGACATTATCCTCATTTTAATGACGCTATACCGAATCTCACCATTTTCTCATCCTTCCTTTCTCTCTTTTCGTACTTAATATTTCTTTTGACTGAATTTTTTATCCTCATATTGCAATTGACTGCCTTTTTACTTGATGTACTGATATGAGCTGTGGGAACTCGGACCGGTACGCAGTAATACCTGGTCCTATGTTGATGATGATGATACATTGAAATTCACTCACCTCATAGGCATAACGAAGTCGACGACGTTCATTACCAGGTAGACCACTGACAGAAACATTAAGTTTCTTAGCAATATGGCACGGTGAACCAACAAGAAACAACTGTCTTAATTGAATTATTTGAGAGTCACTGGGTCGGGGTAAGCAGAGATCAATAGTAAGCCCAAGGTCTGGAATGATCACATTTACTGTAGGGAAAAAAATTCAAGGAAGAAGGAAGGGGTAGATAAAAAATTGAAATGAACTAACCACTGATTAGTATTCAGGGCAGTTTATAAACTAAAAAATGATGTTCAGTGAAGAGTTCTGTTTCACGATTTAATGGGGGCTTTTAAACCGCAATTCATAATTATAAGTCAATGTTTTATTTACTTAAAGGGGTTTACGAAATCAATTTATCTCCATGTTGCAAGTTCTAAAAAACTCAGTTTCCTTTGCTGAAATAATAATAATAATAATAATAATAATAATAATAATAATAATAATAATAATGATAATAATAATAATAATAATAATAATAATAATAATCACTTTATGCGAAACAACATGTATGATACAGTGTGGAATTCTCAGCACGTAATTTTTCAACAAATTCACTCCCAGAGTAATACTTTCAGACGAAATGGTTATTGCATCTGAATGATATTAATGACAACAGTATTCAAGGTAATAATGTGAAATAGCCAGCTGGTTTTGGATGGGCGTCCGGTCCATACTGAAAAATCAACAAAAATGCCAGCGTAATTTTGGTGGTGGCGGTTTATTCAGCCGGTACCATAATCTGCAACTTAAGCTAAGCATCTGATGGATAGAAATATGGTGTACACTGAAAACTCCACTTCCATATAACTTAACATTTTTTCTGTGTTGTGTTACTGACTCGAGAAACGGAGAGTTAGAAACAGTTTAAAAATGTGCCAGAGTATATGATACGTCCAAAAGATATGGTTAAGTGAGTAAAAGAAATTGAAAGAAAAGAATTATTAGAGAGATTATTGGTGTTATGTACCGTTACAGAATAGAAACACGCATATGATGAATCAATTCACTTCTATTTCACTTTTTTACTCACGCTAAAAAATACACAAAGAATGGTTACAAAACAATAAAACTCACATATGTCAGTTAGTTGTTTACGAAGTTGCCGAACTTCTTTATATGCATTCCATCGAACACCGCAACGTTGGGCTAGTTGTCTTAATGCACCTTCAGGATCACGTGATACATAAGTCTTTCCACCAACAGATTCTATTATGCCAGGTTCAGCAGGAACTAATCCACTGAGTTGTGCTGCATAACGTTCCAGGCAACATATAGTCCCCAAGAGGACTGCGAGATCTCCGAGATACAGATCTTCTTTCTAAGCGAAATAAATGATGAAGTACAACAAACAAGGGCAATAATTAACCCACTACCGAGAAAATAACTTAATATATCATACAGAACGTTTATTAAGTGCAATTTGTGGATAAGAGATCTGTACGTCGGACTTCACGGTTTTGGAACCCTAAGAAAAATTTTGTAAACTTCAGGATCAAAATTTGACCTGGTAGAGTTGAATAAGTTGAACATTGGATAACTGGATTATAAATGATATATATATATATATATATATATATATATATATATATATATATATGCCGCCAAACATTTCAAAAGAAGAACGATCAGCCCTCCGCAACCTACGAATAGATAAAACAATCGTAATCACCAAGGCAGATAAAGGAAATGTAACGGTGATTATGAACAAAACCGACTACGACCGTAAGGCATATGAGCATCTTTCAACTGGTCCCTATAAAGAAATTGGATCAAAAAACTGCCAAGCAACGAAAAACAAGATGAAAACAGAAACAGGTCAACTATTAAACGAACTGAAACCCTTTATCAGAGACTCATCATGGTTCTCCCTTTATCCAAAATCATGCACTTCATCACGCTTCTATGGATTACCGAAAATTTATAAACCCGATGCCCCTCTGAAACCAATAGTATATTTTACAAACTCTCCAATATATGCTTTATCTAAATATCTAGCATCATTATTAAAGCCTCTTCAACGCTCTATTATCGGCTCAATTAAAGACTCTTATGAATTCAATTGAAGAATATCGGAATTATCTATTTCAGAGAATGAAACAATGGTAAGTTATGTTGTTTCCCTGTATGGTAGTATTCCCATTGAAAAATGTTTAGATTTCATAAATGAATTACTAGAATGTGATCACACGATGGCAGACAGATCTCTGTTGAACCCCAGCCTCATCATGAAAGCATTCAAGTTTTGTTTAAAGTCGACACTCTTCACGTTTAAAAGAAAATTATACAAGTAAACTAATGGAGTAGCTATGGGTTCTCCGGTGTCCCTTATCGTTGTAGACCTTTCCATGTCCCACATTGAGTCAATCATTTCGAACAGCATCAAACCGCGTATTTGGCTCAGATACGTAGATGATACTTTCGTAATTTTAAAAAGATCTGGCCTCAAAACCTTTTCGAAGTTAATTAGCATTTATTCTCCACATATCAACTTCACATATGAACATGAAAATGCAGGCAGGGAACTACCATTTCTAGACTGTTTAGTCAAAAGGAATGTAAATGGAAGTCTAAATTTATCGATTTATCGTAAACCAACACATTCAAATCGATATCTTGATTTCAACTCAGCACATCCACTCGGTGCTAAACTTTCACTTGCTCAGAACTTATTCAGGAGAGCCACAAAGCTCATCACGAATGAAGATGACAGGCAGACGGAAGTAAGTAATATACCAGATATATTATATTCCAACAATTACCCTAGAAAAGTCATTTAAAAGACCCAAAACATGAACAGTGGGATCCAAGAGTAAATTCAAATGATGATTCTTGGATTGGTACAATAGTTCTACCATTCCGCCAAGGTACAACCGAAGAGTTACAAAGAATCTTAAGAAAGCACCGAATCAGGACCTTCTACAAGACAACCAACACTCTGAGGAATGCTCTAGTCCACATAAAAGATGAAGTCCCTTTTGCCTCCACACAAAATTGTGTCTACAAATTAGGCTGTGTCGACTATGATGCTTATTATATTGGAGAATCATTTCGTGAGATCATCATTAGGGTTAAAGAACATGCAAGCTACACAAAACGACCGCCAAATAATCCTGTAGAACCAGAGAACCTACAAATCAAGTCAGTGATTGCTGTCCACGCCATATATCACAGTCACAAAATCGATATTGAAAACATTAAAATTATTCAAAAAGGATTTTCAAACTATTTCACATTATGCTGAATCCTAATGCACTCAACAGAAAAGAAGGCCTAACTAACCAATCAACATGGACAGTATTCCCAAAAACAAAAACAACACATCACACTCATTGATCTCCAGACTAATTAACTCATAAACAAGAACAAATTGTGAACGCTTCCTGACCAGCATGACGATGGCATTCACTTTCATATCATCATCTATAGACAAAGTGATCTGATTCGTCACCTTTTACTATTTAAACTATTCGATAACTTGTACAGGTTTTATTCTTTGAAGAAGCGATTTCCATGAAGTCGCGAAACGTCAGAAATTTATTTTTCTACTTCATTGGGATTTTACAAAATACATGTCATTTATACCCTAAGAGAAATGGTCAAATTGCTGAAGGGTTACCAAACCTACGAATCGAAGTGCACTCAACAATCTTATACACATTCATGGAGTAGGTAATGTAGGTAATGAGCCACACCAACTGTATGAGGATTGATAATACTACCTGGGTGTCCAAACCTTGGCAAGTGGGGTAGTGTTCGAACTCGAGAACCATTGGTTGAAAGTTATCCACACAAACCAGTGAGCCACATCTCACAGGATCTTGTACTATACACTTGGTTCGCAATAGCAGTTTTTGGAGCGATACTAAGAACTTCAATAAATACAATTTTATGAAGAATTATCGCGGAAAATTCAAATTTATGTATTTGTACATAAAAACTGATTTTTCTTTCCAGTGGCGGCATATATCTTCAAGAATGGTCAATGATTTCATGAATGTTATTCTGAAAAATAGAATACTTTTCGAAATCCTTTCCACTGATTTCAAAGAATAATTCGATTCACTTGGCATCTTATCGAAACAAATACATCCGTATGGAAAGAAAGAAATCTTGAGAAAAATACCAAGAATATATTATTGAAGTATAAGTACTTACATTGCGAACAAACTGCTGGATAAAATTAGATTGAAACGTCTTTTCCTGTTCTGAGACAGATGATGTGTCTGATGCTTGAGATATGAATAAATTCGGTACAGATAAAGCAGCCACGAGTATCACAGCATATGGCATCAAATGACATTGGTTTGCGAATAGTAACATTCGTGCAAAACGTGCAGGTACAGGGACTCTAGTCATCCATTTTCCAGCATCCGAAATTGTCCGAGAATGACCTTTAACATTAAAGTAGAATGATAAGTATATGGGAAAACAAATACATTATGCCTCAAGAATTAGGAATAAAAATGTTGTTTTACACTAAACTCACCTCCAGAAGCATTAGAAACCTCCTTAAGAGCACCAAGAGCAAGTAGACGTCGTTCAGCAGCTTCAATAGCCTGAGTAGACGGTGGAGTCGGGAGTGGGAAAAGTGAAAGTTTCGTGCTACCCAGGTACAACTAATCGACGAAAACAAAAAGTGGACGTTTTTACAACCATACACAAAGAAGCAAAATGAAATTTGCGTAAAAGTATTGAAGTTAATTGTTACATGGTGTAACGTTATGAAAAAATAATAACCCAAATGCTATACTGAGGAATCGTCACATTCTACGATACTTTACATCATATAAAACGATTTAATTAAATTATATTGCTTCTTCGTTTTTTCTATAGACGAAATAAATTGTCGTTTATGTTAGCAGTGCATAAAAATCAAAAATACATGACAGGCGACACAATCGATTGGGTCGAATTACAGCTGTTAATAAGTTCCGAAAATAAACCTAACGAAAGTGTAAATTCCTCTTGACGGAAGACAGCCGAATAATGCAGCCGATGGGAATCATATCTGAAAGAATGATTTGCTTGTTTGGCAAAACATGAGCCAGGTGCATACACGACATTAGGCATTCTATTTGCTGCTACAAGACAGGCGTTCATTAGCCTGAAACCAGTGTGGAGATCTTCTGCAATCAGCACAACGAACAAGATCCGGATTTTCAACACCAACGTCAAATCAGTGCTTCTGTATGGTTCAGAGGCTTGGCGCGTTACGAAAGGCATTTCCAACAAACTACATACTTTCATCAACAACTGCCTACGCTCGCTACTGAAGATCAGATGGATTGCCAGAAAGAATAAGCAACAAGAAACTCGGAGAACGAACCAACCAAGAACCTATCACCCAACAAATATGCAGAAGGAAGTGGAGATGGATTGGGCATACACTGAGGAGGCCGACTGGGTACATCACGCGTCAGGTCCTCGAGTGGAACGCCGATGGGAAGCGACGAGTTGGGCATCCGAGGTGAGGGTGACATGGAGGAGATCGTGCGAGGAGGAAATGAGAGCTTGTGGGCTGTCGTGGAGCCAGGTTCAAAAGATTTCAGAGAACAGAGCGCATTGGAGACGTACTACTGAAGCCCTATGTTCCATAAGAAACCCGAGGGACAAATAATAATAATAATTTGCTGCAACAAGTATCGGTGTTTATAAATCAATTTTTGATATCAAATTAGTCATAGGTGTACAAAGACGGATCCATAAAAAACCCAGAATGCACTCAGCAAACACGTGCACGTTCATGGAGTAGATAATAAACCAGGTCTATTATGTAATGGCTAATGAAACTATCTGGCTGGTCAAACCTTAGTAGGTTGGGCAAGGTTCGAATCTGCAAGTCCCTAGGTGACTCAGTCACAGCTCTCCTGAAACAGATATGTATATATCAGTGACATAAGGCCTAGAATAATTGGATATGGCTTCTCATATCAGTAGATCTAGGTTAGAAATTATTCAAATAGAAAACGTTGAATCTTTACAGTAAGCATTAAACTAATATTCAAGAAGCATACTACCGGGTTGAGTTTTTATTGCAACTCATACAATGATCCATCACTTCTTTTTTAAAAATCGGTGCAGTCTTGAGATTTTACTGACTAGCCAAATCATAATTGCCTATAAAAAAGCATCTACCCAAAGATACTGAAGTTTCATACATGAAAATTAAGATTAGTATTCAAAATTTTAAAGTTTAGTAGGTTCGAAACGAGATCCAAGTGAATATTGCAATTCTGAGAATTTCCGGAATACCGATTGCCACAAAATTACCTTCAACATCAAAACAACTTCATCGATTGGACGTAATAGTATATCGGGAATAGAAAACTGTTTCATGCTGGAGAATATTTGTGAGCTATAAAGACGATAACAGTGACCTGGACCAATACGACCAGCCCTCCCAGCTCGTTGTTCAGCAGATGCCTGACTGATCCATACAATTTCAAAACTTGAAGTTCCTGTTGTCGGTTCATACACTTTAGTCTTCACCTGTATATATGAAAAAATTACAGTATATAGTCAAACTTTAATAATGATAAGCATTATTATTATTACCTACTTATATGAAGATAAAATGGTGGGATGCTAACTTCTACTGGTGTTTTTCATGAAATTCATTCCACTGTTTACGTAGAAGGTGAAAAAACCTGACTTCCATTTGTATACAATCAGTCTGCTAGACAAACATATTTGACAACGCAACAGTGTTTTTCATATGATAGGAAGCAACTCAGGTGGAAATCAACATTTTAAGTCATCAACCACTAAGGTAGAAGTATCTGTTTCAATTTTTACTTCATATATTTCAGTTCAGGAAAAACCTTATTGGATAATTTATCCTACAATCGACCAATCAGAATAAGCTAATTAACTTTTGATCTTGTAGCCTAGTATGTTCATGAAAACTGCATATAAATTATGTATTTTTCCTGGATAAAGTGACTTCGTCACAAGCCAGTCTTTGTCTGCATATATTTTTATGGCTCAGTAAAGTATAAGGTACTGAGAGAAAACAGAAGATAACTGTATCCACCTCAGGTGTCTTATCAAATCAGTATCAAATCGAGATCCATTCAGCAACCTTGTGGATATTTGTGAAGTAGGCAATGAGCTACACTTATTGATTATGTAAGTGCTAACGATACTAACTGCCTGCCTGCTCAAACGCCCGGTAGGTCTAGTAGTTGATTCAAATCCCATTAGTAGAAATTAGAATCAACGGCTACAAATAGAAAATATCTTAACCAACTTACTTTGCCTGTATCTACAACAAATCGAATATTTGGGATTGTAAGTGAAGTTTCGGCAACATTAGTGGCAACAACAACTAGACGATGATTTTCAGGCGGTGGTTGAAAGATATTCTGTTGACGCTCAGGTGGTAACAATGAATAGAATGGTAAGGCGTGAACTGGTCCCTTGAATGAATTAATGAAGACAAAGAAAAGGCATTCAATCATATCAATTAGATAGCATGATATCTCTCATACGCATACAATGAAGAAAACTTCATACAACAAATATGGAATGCAATTTGCTTGTCAGTATAAACTAAATACAATCGAATAATATTACTGGCAGAATTCATAATTGCAGCGAGACAAAAGTAACAACTAGATCCAATATGACAACTTACTTGATTGTGCCTAGCAATGGAAACCAGAATGAGCGTTTCCTCCCATTTGGAACTCGTCAATTGGATGTACTCTGCATCACAGTGAGTGATATTATTCTCATCGAAACCCCAACCTCCTACCAAGTGCTTCAAAAGACAAAACGTTATCCACTAGGACACTGATGCATGACAAAACGCGCGTTCTGGATTTCACTGCTAGTCGCAACCAAGTGAATTATAACAATATATACATCCAGGCATCAATATAGGAGCCAGTTTACAGCAGAAGTCGAACAATCCGATCCAGAATAACAACTAAGAATTACAAGTATATTAACATATAGTAATAACCAATACCCGCTGCACAAGAGGTGGCCTATACTAGTCGCCATCAAGTAAACTATAGCAATTCATGAGGAATAGACTAGTAAAATCCTGAGGTAGAAACAATACATTTCTAAAGTTTCATAACCTCTTGAAAGTCACTTCTTCAGACAATATAACCTGCACAAGTTATCCCACGTTTATGAGTAAAGGAAAACAAATCAGATCATATCATTCATGCATTATAATAAGTATCATCGTAGCTATTATCCAATCTATGAAGTCTCTGACTGTTGGTTTAAGCCATGTAGGACGATGCAGACTAGGTGGTTGGGGTCCGCGGGACAAGAGGAACCAGTGGTTGGAGACCCTAGGTGATATGGCTCAGAACCGAAGTCAGTGGCGCAGATGTATACACACATTATCGTCATCTTAACAACGCTATACCGAATCACCATTTTGTCACTCCTCTTTCCTTTCTTCTCGTACTTTATATTTCTTTTGACTGCATTCACTTATCTTCATCCTTCGCCTCACTACCTTTTTACTTGATGTGCTGATATGAGGTGACCGTTACGCAGTAATGCCTGGTCCTACGTTGATAATGATGATGATTATCCAATCTCATAGTTAATCATGTAACCTATTCCCAATTCATTCACTTTTAAACATCCATTTCCACCCTTTGTTTTGTCGTTTCACCTGTAAAAAACTGTTCATTTCTATGTTGTTACACCCAAATCTGTCTCCGCCCACGTTGTATATGTATATATATTATTTTTCATTTTTTTTAACGGTATATATCACCAAGTATGTAGAGTATCCAACTGACGAGTATTACTGAAATTTATGAATTCATTAAATTCTGCTGTTACCATAATCGTTGCTTCTTTTACATGATCGTTATTATTAATTTACACTCCATTGAAAGGATTTCACCTGTACTTCACCAATCGGTCCTTATCTTAAACCTTTCTTGGAAAATTTTATTTCATTTTAATGCCAAGGAAGGTGTAGAAATATATTATTCTTCCTTATTTTCCCTATATTTTCGAAATCTTATTTTATGTTTATTTATTTATTTTACTCAAATCTATTTTCATCCTTCATTTAAAAACCCCTTGGCAAGTAAGTGGGTGACCAGATTGTTTGAAATATATTGTGCAAATAAATCACATTTCTCAGATAACCTCCATCTTCTTATTACATCTTACAAATTCATGAAAGCGACAAATATTTTCCTACGTGTTGCACAATATTTCACAAATTTTAATCATACTGTTTTCATTTCTTCACTTTCCCTCTTGTTACCTTGATATGTGGATGTATAATAAAACCATCGCGTCGTAATGACCGGTCCTGTGTTGATCATGTCTGTCTTTCATACCCTTCACGTGTGAACTGATGTGTAAATATTTGAAAGGCGATGCTTTCTTGTTTTTTTTTTACGGTATACTCGTAATATTCACTATTATCGTTAAGGTGCAAACATTCATCTAACCTGTGTAAAGTAATTTCAGGTAACTGTTGGTAGTAGTAATTGACCGACTGTAATGGATGGAGAAATATTAGTTATAATCTGAATATTGTAAATAATGATGATAGAGGTTGAAACGGAGTTTGCGGTCACCACTGAAGTTCAGTTATTTCATTCTGGTTCCCCTAATTACCCAAATACATCGATCAACTGTTCACCAGATTGTAATCAATATGATAAAAGATGTCTACAGCTGGATAACCGGGGTAGTATCATAAGCCATGAAATCATGTGATTGCTTTTATGCACTTCAGGATTTAAATTTGACTTCATAGAGTTAATTAAGTTAAGCATTGAATGATGAATGGATTACGAAGGAAATGTACTTCTAAAATCCTAATGAGATAGAAATAATACATTTCTGAAGTTTCACAACCTCTTGAAAGTCACTTCTTCAGACAATATAACCTGCACAAGTTATCCCACGTTTAATGAGTAAATGAAAACAAATCGGATCATATCATTCATGCATTATGATAAATATCATCGTCACCAGTTATTGGTTCGTGAGTTCAAGGTGAAGATGTGTGTGTGTGTGTGATGCACATGTGAATGCGTATGAAGATGTGAGTGAGAAAGTCAGTTTGCTTATGTGTATACTTTTATGTTATGACTAGTGTAAGGTGTAATTTTGGAAATACTGTGCAAGTTTGTTGGTTGGATAGTTAGTTGAGCCTACCTTTCCGTTGAGTACATTAGGATTGGGAATAATA
Source organism: Heterobilharzia americana (assembly GCA_944470555.2). Classification (NCBI taxonomy): domain Eukaryota; kingdom Metazoa; phylum Platyhelminthes; class Trematoda; order Strigeidida; family Schistosomatidae; genus Heterobilharzia; species Heterobilharzia americana. The sequence goes on from OX104129.1 coordinate 65,155,649, forward strand.
TGAAATGGTTCAGCTATCTGTTTGTTGTATTTCGGAAAACCTTTTAGAATAATTGTGATATTTTGAGGATCGGTATCAATCTGGCAGTATAAAAGGTACTGCTGATACACTTTGATTGACGGTTTTTCAGCACTTTGGCTGTAGTATCCACTTTGAATTCCAGATTCATGATTAGAATTTTTTTAGTAACTGTAATAAGGTGAGTGGTGATTCGTTTCTTCAGGTTTTATCAATAAATCTTTAGGGTATCCGTTATTCGATAGGGTTGTTCTAAGGGTTTTAATTTCAACATCCACCATATCTTCCGAGCAGATGTTGTGGATTCCAGAACACAGTGAGTGAGTGAGATTTCGAATACATCTAAGAGGTACCCAACTATTAAAGTTAGTGAAATGACCAGTTCACGTTGGTTTGTGATAGACTGAGCTTTAGATCGAGTATTCGTCGCTTCTCTTTAACACTACATCTAGGAAGTGAAACGTTGAAATTTAATTCTATTTCTAAAGGTTTTTTAAAGGTTCCCCAACTGATCTCAGTCCGTGATGAATGTTACCTTAAAAATATCAAATATCTATCTCTGGTACAAGTCGGTCCGCCAAGTATGCGCATTTTTGATTCTTGGATGCTAGAGAGTAGGGGAATAATTCACTTATGCATATAAAATTATCAAACCGGCAATATAACATAAATGCAAAGATCTGAAGATGTGCATTCAATTCGTTGGGTAGATTGGAACAACTTCATGTAGCTGGTCCGAACATCGCTTCACCTACCGAGGTTTGGTCAGCCATCACACAACAGATGTGGCTTGTTGCCTAATGCACCTCATATTCACATGAGATGCAATATCCAAGGGAATAGACACAAAAATCAACGGAACACTAAGAAGAAGTTTTCCAGAAGCTAAAATTGTATCACTCTATCATGTTGCAACTAACTGAACCAGTACAAATTGGATAAATACCCTGTTCATGACACCTTTAACTGCATTTATGAATTTAAATACACTTGCGGTAGCAAGTCCACTGAAAGGACCGAATGGAAGGCACTCATTCGGTTCTCTGAGCATATACCCCATGAACTTGTACCTGAAAAGAAGTAAAATCCTAACCAGTGCAATTTCCAGACACCTCATAACTATAAGACATTAGATTGAAACTTCGAGCTTTTTTAAAATAATAAACGTATGGTAAAAAAAAGGCTGGTTTACTAGGCTTTGCGGAAGCAGTTGCTATGAAGCGATTTCAACCTGACCTCTGTATATAGAAGGAGAGTGTGGTTAATTTCTCACTCCCTTGATGACTATAATATGATCCTGTTTCATTTTGATAACATAGGTGTATTTCACTCACCAGTTGTTATTATCTAATATCAGAGTTTTCCTTTCTTATATTTTTTGTCTCTATACAATGTGAGATTATTGATTTCCTAATCTTGAGACAACTTATTTGTTAATAACCATTGTACTTTTGGACGATATGCGGTTGAGGAGTATCCATGAAATAAAATGAGATCATTTGACTATTAAAAGCCTTGTCTTCTTGATTTGTTCAAATAACGACAGAGATCATAAAAATTCTCTGTATTCAAAGCAAAAAAATGTTAGTGAGACTATTTTTCAGAAATTTACTCATTTCAATGACAACTACTATTTAATGGAAGATAGCGAAAAGAGCAAAAAAGTATCGGTAAATCTCATGCAGTCTAGTATATAAATCTATATATCGTTAATGAAATATTTTTGTTATACAATCAATTTGCACTTTATACTTTTAAGAATAATAACTTACAGGATAAGATTCATTACGAGCTTGGTTGATTTGTTCAAGGATTTCGTCATCATCGTCAATCTCTTCAACATCGGTATCATCTGCTACTTCATTAATACTTTGATCGGATTTCTTTTCCACTTTCACTAAATTTTTCCGGTGAACACGAGTATGACCAATTTCTGTTTCTTCGTCAGCAGGAATGATATCAAAGCTGACAAGACGAAAAAATAAGAAATAAAACTGAAAAAGATGATAAAACATCGATCATGCATAAACTATACAGACAGGCATTGAAAATTAATGCAGAACCTCTCACACAAGTATATAGGTTAAAGTTGACACACAATACATGAGCATGCAAAGAATAGGTGGACAGAATAAGTGTGCTATCAAAGTAGTTGAAGATATATGGGTGGAGAGGGGAATTTAAAAATGAAGATTAGTGAAAATATTCCAGCTGTAGAAAACATCAAAGGGTGAATACATTTGCGCCATCGTGACCGATTTTCAGTCATGTCAACCTCTGATTCTTATCGTCTTGGAGACCTTAACTAGATAGTCTACATCTACCTACCTACCCACCAACAGTCAGAGATATCCTTGACGATTTGAGCTTCGTAATCTATGAGTCGACATTATTAATATAGAACCATATTTCAGAAAAATCCTGTTTTGGATTTTATGCGTAACTCGAGGTTTTGGTTTATTGTTAGAGAACAGCTTATTCTCCTTGGTTTCGCAAAGCGAGCAATGCTGACGATGACTGTGAATATGCTGAGGAAGAGAAACTTTCCCTGCTTACATCACCTGCGAAACTAGACATCTTACCAAACACTACGAAATTAAGACTATGAAGAAATGTAAGACAGGTCAAAAATTGAATTTGAGGGTTTGTACAAATTTTCAAGTTGGTATTCATCATGGACTGACATCATTTGGAGGAACATTGGAAACCTGGAAGCAATGGAAAACTGTTTCGTCCCACTAGTATGGGACTCTTCAGCACTGCGCACCCATGATCCCGCCAGCGACCGAACCCACGACCTCCAGGTCCCGTGGCCAGCACGTTACCATTGAACAAGCCACTGGGTCGGAATCCAATGGTCCATATTTCCAACTTCTGTCAGTTTACTACATAGCACGACCATCACCCAATGTCATCTTTGAGTATTTGTCCTTACGGACACGATTTCTCATTGAAAATTCAAGAATTATCTTTCGAAGCTAGTCACCTATGAGGTTTAGTTCGCTTGAATTTGGGGGTTTGTGGGGATTTAAAGCTTTTCCACTTTGGTATTCATCATGGACTAGGTGCGCACTGCTGAAGAGACTCATACTAGGACGAAACAGCTGTCCAGTGCTCCCAGGTTTCCAATGTTCCCTCTAACTGATGTCAGTATATGATGAATATCAACTTGAAAAACTTTCGAAAATTGTTTATAATAAATGTGGCGGCAGCCAATGCCTGTCACATATAATTGGAGTAGATGAAGAATCAACACAAAATAGTCGACATTTATAATTGTTTACAATGATAAGTACAAAGCGGCATTTAGACCAATCAGTGGTTTTCAATGAAATCCTATATATATATATATATATATATATATATATATATAGGCTACGTAAGATATGATAAAGCAGATTTTACTACATATCTGAACATGGAAAACAATATGAATTACATAATCAGACAGACTGCATGAGCGGAAACCGTGTAACGATTTTTCACATGAGCACTTACTTGTTTAAATCAATAAAAGAGCTAGCGTTATTCTTTTCTATTGAATCTGGATCATCACAGACTTCTGAAGCATTTGTACAAATAGGAGATTTCAGGGTTTCCTTGGATAACTTTTTCAGTTTTTTGACGTGTTCTTTAACAGGCTTTTCAGTTACTGTGTTCATTTTTTCATCATCAATTTTTGGAAATGCTCTTGTAAGCCAACTACAAAGTGTATTTGCTTCCTGTTGACCAGTGACAAACACCAGTACTCCACCAGGAGGTGAAGTCTTGTGAATTGATACTACCTGATGAGATAAAGATGCATGGGATAAAGTCATTGGAAGAAATATTTCATAACATATATACAAGTAGTGATATAATAATAATGTAATAGTTAATGATATATATATATATATATATATATATATATATATATATATATATATATATATATATATATATATATATATATATATATAATTACCACGATGCTGACAAAAAGAACACCTATAAGTACTCAAATAGCAACAGAAAATTTTTTTTTCAGTAACTTCTGGTCAGTTTCTACAGCTATAAAAATCAAACTCGTTAACATAATAATAACAAACATTTGTTTCCCGGTACAAATTTAAAGCAAGCAACAAACATAATTCATAGCAGGATTTACGGGATTCATAAATTTCATCAAGACTCATCAGCGCTTTATACTCTACATCCATGATTTTTTTATGTATACTGCTGTAGAATAAAGGAATACATACACACATAATACGGCAGAACCTCACTTGGTCAACTAGTTCACTAGTTAACTAGCCCGTCCTAACCCCGGATAAATAGGGAACGTTGGGCATAGGGCTACCAACCCTACCCCGGAAAACCAATCCAATCGCTAAAGAAACTTCAAAGCACAAAGAAAATATAGAAAGCAAAAGTAAACTTATTCCTCGCTGGAATCGGAGAGACAAAATGACACCAGTAGGTAAAAAGCACTCGGGAAGCTAATCGGCCAATGTGCCTTCTATCCTTCTGATGAAAACAAAAATAAGAATGGGGACATGGAATGTCCGAATAATGTTTGAACCTAGCAAGGCTGACCAGATTGCCAAAGAGATGAAAAGGTATGGCAAAGAAGTGCTAGGCTAGCAATCTGCGGAAGCAGATGGAATGGGAGTGGACTCTCCAAACTGTCAACTGGAAAGTCAACAGTCTACTCCGATATTGTCACCCAGACGACAACCACCAGTACACTGAGTTTTGGAGTGGCTATCATGACGTCCCCAACAGTATCGAAGGCTGTCATGCAGTGGGAACCAATCTCCTCCTGCAGGATCATGACAGCAAGGTTCAACTCAAAAGGAAAGAAAGTCACAATCATTCAATGCTACGCTGTGCACTTATGATTAATGCAGATCAAGAGAAGGAGAAATTCTATAGACAACTGCAATCAGTAATGGACAAGACCCCAGACGGCAACGGCGACATCAAAATTCTAATGGGTGGGGTGACATGAATACAAAACTGGGAGCGGACAACACTGGAAGAGCTCATCATGGGTCGAGAAGAGCTCGGTGAGGTGATGAACGAGAATGAAGAACTGCTTGGAGATTTCTGCGCACTCAACGATTTGGTGACTGGAGGTAGTGTGTACGAGTACAAGGATATTCACAATGCAGTGACATGGATTTCACCAGATAGATACACTAAAAATCAGATCGACTTCATCTCAATCTCAACAAAGTGGAGACGCAGTCTACTGGACACAAGATAAAGAAGGGAAGCAGATGTAGGTTCAGGCCACTGACTATCTAGTGCAAAGAACCTGCCTTCAAAATCAAGTTGAAAGCCTTTACAACAACGTTGTACAATCGATAGAATGCAACCTTTATTATTATTCATTATTTGTCCCTTGAGTTCCAAGTGGGACATACCGCTTCAGTAGCACGTCGCCATTTCACCATCGGACACCCAACTCGACGTTTTCCTTTTGGGTTCCACTCAAGGGCCTGGCTAAGCCTGGCGCGTGATGTCCACAAACAGTCTTATTTATCAGTGTATGTCCAGCCCAGTCCAACCCAACCCAATCCATCTCCACTTTCTTCTCATGCATATTTGTTGGGCGATAGGTTGTTGGTTGCTTCGTCGCCAACCAGCCATCCAGCCAGAGTTACTCGTTGCTTATTCTTATTATTCTGATCACCTGATCTGATCTTCAGTGTCAGTATTGAGTGAGAGGGCGTAGGTGGCAACTGTTGATGTGATGTGATGTGTGTGTGTGTAGGTTGTTGGAAATGCTTTTTGTAACGCGCCGCCAAGTCTCTCAACCATCACATAGAAGTACTGACTCACTTGACTGACATTAGTAGTGTTGAGAATCCGGATCTCGTTCACGCTTTATGCTGAGTGCAATGGAGTACAATGGAGTGCAGTAGATCTCCACGCTGATTATTTCAGATTAATGAAGGCCTGTCTTGCTGCCTTTCCGATCCTGGCTTTCAAATCCTCATCTGTGCCATCACTGCCTCTTGTAATTAAAACGATGCTGCCAAGGTGGGTACTTAGGTGGATGACACAACTTTTTTCACACTTCTCCTGTTCATGGTGATTGGTGTTTGTGTTGTTGTTGTTGGTTGGGTATCTTCATCACCTGTGTCTTCTCCACGTTCATCTGAAGGAAGTCCCGTCTTCCTTCGTTGCCTCACCTAGTCTCTTCTGCAAACTTATTAGTTTTCGCCTGTAGATCTCCGAGTTTGTGCGACAAGACATAAGACAAATCATCATCATCATCGGCGAAATCCAAATCTTTTACGTTATTTTCATTGGTCAAGCAGCGTATGCCCATTTTCTTGCTTCTCACAGTTGTCTGTTGCATGATCCAGTCGACCACAATCAGGAAGATCATCGGTGATAGTAGGCAACCTTAAACTCGACTATGAATTTCCCTTCCTCATGCAGTATATTTTCACTACGCCTGATCACTAACCAATCAGCACTTACGGTTTACACTCAACTTATCACCGCAATTAACATACATATGTAAGTTACACTACAATCTACAAATTTAAACATTATAACTATAATTATATATGCATTCCAAAATGTATTCGACGTAAATTTGGCTATTATCATGTCAAATAATTTGGTTTTATAACTGAAGAAGCTGATGAGAAGTTATTGAAAAGAATATTCTTCGTGCATATTTGACTTGTAATCTTTAAAATGGAAATCAAGCACGACATAGGAATCTTTGTCTAAAATACACATATATGGAGTAAGAAACATGTAATAGCCTTTATACAGGAAAGTTAGTGGTACAAGCTTTAGTTAAAGCATAATTTTATCTGATCACAACATGTAAGTTACGGTAAACAATTGATAAAAATGATAACTTCAAAATGGCTGCGGGCCAACTCATGTTGACCAACCACAAGGAAACAGGGAAAATGCATTTGAATACAAGTTACTTATGAGTAGTTAAAAATAAGACTAAATAAATGTTGCTCAATATGCAACCTCGTATAGCAATGAGGATGTGTACACAAACTGGCTACATCCAGAAACTTAACTCAAAGTGAAACATTAGGGTAACAGAAACGTTTGAACAAGAATATGAAGGGGATATGTTTACACTTAAGAAAAGCCAACACATATGACACATGACTTTTGTGTGGCGAAATCAGGAACCTTGAAATCCTATATAACTTATAATTGGTCAAGTCATGTGAGCAATATGAAAAAATTGTTTGGAACATATACCAGGGTTTTAAAATGCTTATTGAAATTCTGATGTGTATGCTTTCTTCGTTTAAAACTTATAAGGTATCTATTCCAACACGTGATAAGCAGTTAAAGTCATACACCCAGAGACTCTAACAGCTATCCTAGCAACGACTGAGATGGCAGATTAGGTTTCTTTATTCCGGCTGGAAAAGCCGATTTCCGTAAAAATAAGGAGTCTCTTCGGATATTTTAGTTTTTGCTAGGTAGATCTTTTAAGTAACTACACATATCAAAAGCCTTTTAGACTAAGGGACTGATCGCTTTACAAAAAGATGTGTCTTTTGCGCACATTTGTTCCTATTTTTGCCTTAGTAGATAGTTCGGCAAAGCAAAAGTGTTTTAGTTCATATACAAATGATATGTGAAGTTTCTTCTAAAGGGAAAAAGAACAATACAGAGTGTCAGTCAATTGACATCAAAACGGGACCTGGTAGTGGCAACCAACCAACAGTGAATTTTTCATTTTCAGCAGACACAAGTACGATGTGAAAATTAGTATAACTATTATGCATTCAGTAGTCAGAAATGTGCTTACGAAAGAGTGAAGTCACTCACTTTACGAAATGCTGCTTTCAAATAATCAGGATTTGTTGACTTAGCAAAATGGCATGTCACAGGATACTGTCTTGATTCAACATGAATAACTGGCGGCGGAGAAGTTGGAAACAGACGACGATTTTCTGAAAAATCATTCACCTTCAAAGTTGCAGACATTATAATTAATTTCAGTGGTAATAAAACTTTACCATTTGTAGGTATATTCTCTGTGTATCTCCGTCGACGTAAACGTACCACCATAGATATAAGACCCAAAATTACATCCGAGTAAACTGAACGTTCATGCGCCTCATCCACTATTACAGCAGAATATCGTGATAATTCAAAGTCCTTTTAAGAGAGTGAAATATAAAACAGTACGACTAACAAACTATATATGAACACACGACAATAAGTAATAGTAATAATTGGTCGCCACGTACAACTTCGTCTAATAGGTCACGTAGCAAACATTGTGAAGTTTAGTGATACTTCCTGACTTTTGAAACTACTGTTTGAACCAAGAATTCAACAGTTGAAAGAGTTCAATTGCCCAACTCAATGAGTCACAACTCAAGAAGAAGAAAAGCCAAAAGGGAATACTTGTTATAAGCTAATCATTCAGAATCCAACATAAGATGGAAGAATCTATACAAACCTCTTCAACAATAAACTGACGAACATCCATCCATCCAAATCAACATAGGACCAGGCATTACTGAGTACCGGTCCGAGTTCCCACAGCTCATATCAGTATATCAAGTAAAAAGGCAGTCAATTGCAATATGAGGATAAAAAATTCAGTCAAAAGAAATATTAAGTACGAAAAGAGAGAAAGGAAGGATGAGAAAATGGTGAGATTCGGTATAGCGTCATTAAAATGAGGATAATGTCTGTGTGTGTATATATCTGCCCCACTGATATCGGTTCTCAGCCATGTCATCACCTAGAGTCAGTCTCCAACCACTGGTTCCTCTCGTCCTGCGGACCCCAGACACCTAGTCTGCATCGCCCCACATGGTTCATACCAACAGTCAAACACTTTATACATTGGTACTATGTTTTCGTCTGGCCGCCTCCATCACCTTTTTCCAATTGCAGCCTTCTTCAGCCAACATTGTGTGACGAGGCAATCGGCGACTAGGCAAACATAACACATGTTCCAGCCAACTATCTCAGTTGATGAAGGTTCATAACCTCATTAACTGACTTACCTCTTCTCCCTAAAACTCTACACCTAACTTCTGTGTTACTCACGTGGTGACACCACGGAATATGTCCTATACTACGAATGCGATGGTGGTCAAACACCTGAAGCCAGCCTTCTCATGTCTTCCACCTTCAGTGGCCATGTTTCACAGCCATACAGTAGAACAGAATGGACTGCTGTACAGTATACGTCACCCTTAATAGACAATCGGATATCATGGCGGCGCCACAGGTGGCGTAAGTTGGCGAGAGCCAGCCGAGCCTTTTGTATTTGTGCAGAGATTTCATCGGCCATTGAGCCATCAGGGCTGATCCTACTTCCCAAGTAAGTAAAGTAGTCAACATACTCAACCACTACACTCTCTATTGTTAACATATGCACCATTGAAGACCAATCCTAGAGCAACAATTTGCATTTGGGTGGTGAGAAACGTATCCCAAACATTCTTAAATTGCCACTCAAAGTATCCAGAAGACTCTGCATCTTGTCAGCATCTTCACCTAACAAGACTATGTCATGTCATCTGCGTATTCTAGGTCTAACAAAGATTCTTCCGCGATTAGGTCAATTTCTGTGTAGTCAGGTGACGAGAGGGCGATCTCCATAAGAATATCTATGATAAAATTAATTGACGAACAGATCTCAACTAGCAGTTTGATTAGTCTATACCCAGTCTTAATAACATATACTTTAATTAAAGTATGATACGACTCACTTTCTATATCATAGCATAGTCCAGGGTTAGAGTCCTAATGGGAACAGCCTCACTCAGTGGGAGGCAGGTACATGCACCTCACAAGTTCCAAATAAGACAGAACACTTCTAGCCATTATTTACCGGCAACATCAAAGTATGATTCGATTTTTAAGCACGTATCAACCGTAAGAAGTTTTAGACAAAATGCTGATTAACCATTTATTTGGTTTGTAGTAGAAATAAAATGTAAAATAAATAATCTTCGAAAATAATGTCACATATTTTTCAGATAAGGTAAATAGTCCCTTCGTTAGGGCAAAGATATTTTGTTTTCTGATACCAAATTTATGATCAAGTTTAAACATAACTCATACCAAGAATTAGTCATTACACACTTAACAAATCATTTACAAAATTTCATTCGTAAGATTGTGGGGTTGTGGCGCACTGGTTTAAGGACTAAACTTCCAACAGATATACCACAGGTTCGAACACCGCTCCACTTATCGAAGTCTTGGCAGACATGTAGTATCTATAGCCCTCAAACAATAGGTATGACTCACTGTCCACTGCATAAAGGTGCACTTAGATGCGTAGAGGAATTTATGCGAAGCACGTCTTGTTTAAAAGAAATTTTAATCTAGAGGGAGCTATGACTGACTGACTGATTTCAGCTCTATGGTCACAGGTTATAATCGTTGTATTTTCTAATTTCTATTAATAAACTACATAGCGTAATCATCATCCAATATTGTGGTAAGAGATCAGTTATGCCTGTCTCAACCAGTAGATAGGAGATAGTTGAACAATGCAAGAAGAAAGACATTTACAGAATAAAATGAGCTCATTTTGTTTCATGGCCTTTCATCAGCTGCAAGCAGTCTACAATCAAAATGAAGTATTAGTAGTAATAATAACATAACATACTTGACACACGCAGAAATAAATGGAGATTTGAAATCCAGAATTAACAATAAGGTAGTAAGTCAAGGAAATACAGGATTAATAGTTACAAATCTTAATTAAAATCAATGGCTATTTACATCTAATGAGATAGAAAATTCTGGAGCTATGGAGTGGGGGGACAACTAAAGAAATTCAATGTAAAAGAAGGGACTGTTTAAGAGCTAACAAGCTACGTAATCACATGAGGAAACTGGAAAGTCGTTAAGTGGTTCACAATCAGTAAGTAATCAATGAAGAGCTGATGCAACCAAGAAAGGAAGACTATATACGTACACATACCAAGGCAAAGAAAGGTTAACTACAATCTGCTTCTGAGTACATAGGTCAGGTTGAAAATGTTTGATAGCGAGAGCTTCCATAAATCGTAATAAACATGGTGTTCTTTGTTTGTTGATTATCCTGAAGGATTCAGAAACATCCATTTGGTCTCCTGTTCCCACCAGGGGCCTGGTGATTGCCTTTTTAAAGACCTTTCTACCATTTAGACACGAATTTCTCGGAATATGCTCATAAAATCCAGTAGACGCCCTTCTTTCAGTTCGTTCTATGCACTTGCTTCCACAAGTACAGGTGAATTAATATACGCAGTTGGAGGTGACGTGAGATGGGTATTTGTCTACTTTCGACTGTCACTTCTTCAACACTTATTTTCGTTTGTTGTCCCCCTCCCCCACTCACCACTCTACAACTCCAGAATTTTCTGTCTCGTTGGATATAAATAGCCATTGATTTTGACTAAGATTTGTAATTATTAATCAGGTTTCCTTAACTCACTCACTACCTGGATTTCAAATCTCCATTTATTTCTACGTGTTTCAAGTATGTTATGTTATTATTACTGATAATACTTCATTTCAATTGTAGACTGTTTGCAGCTGATGAAAGGCTATGAAATAAGATGAGCTCATTTTACTCTGTTAATGTCTTTGTTCTTGCATTGTTTAAATTTTTCAAGGGAGCTCAAGGTTATAATTGTGTTCTGCTTACTTAAGTATAGACAGGGTAGGTTATTCATAGCTTAGTATACGATTCTAATACATGGTTAATCTCTTGTATTTCTATGAAAATGTAATTTATAGCTAGAAATTTAGAATAACACATAAGTGATGAGTTACTTAGGGAAAAAAGCGAACTAACCACTACTGACAAAAAGTAGTGTCAGATTGTACTACACTAATATAAATGCACGTTAGTTAAGATTGTATTAACACAGTAGAAGACAAGAGGAAAGCTTGTAAATGGAAGCCAATGGATTTAAGAAGACATACATCTACAATCAAGACAAAGTTAATAGGGGTTTTTATGCATACATATTTTGTAATCAATGGATCCAGTTTCATTTTAGTTTGTTTAGTAGAATTATCACACAATGAAACAGTATTATTCACTGGATAACGTTTAGGACACAATTTACTGTTCATATTCATATCAGGTAACTAACTTCGCAACTTTAAGACATGGTTTATACGGTTCTAATTCTCTCCTCCTGTTTATGAGAAGGGTAGTAGAATTTTCCATATATCTGAGATAGGTGTAGAATCATTCCTGTTGCATGTATTTCATGTTGATTCGATGAACAAAGAGTCGGTTATCAATTCCTCCTTCCGCATAACTAAGCTAGTTCTTAAGATTATCGTTCTATCCCACCCTATTGTGTGGTTGTGTGCAACTCTAATCATTTTTAATTATATCCAGTAAATAATCCTGTCTCACTATGCAACAAATCTAATAAGCAGACTAAAATAGAATTACAATCTACCAGTTCCAAAATCTTTCTCCTATATTAGTGAATTTTGTTAGTTCTATGTGCATATTATTCACTGTTAAAGTAACTAGAGATTTTGCCCCATTTTAACAACTATATGATCATTAGTGACGCTAGTAACTACCAAATCAACCAATCAGGTTTCGGTATTTCGGCTGGAGAGTTAGTTTTTCATAAAAAGAGACGTAATTGGTTATCTAATCAGATGTTACAGTGGCCTTTAAAATCACTCACAAACACAAGGATCTCACTTTAATCGATGAAAATCTTTTACTTTCCCCTAGTAGACTGTAACGATTACCTAATAACGCAATCTAAGTTTCAGTGATGCTCAAATGAATACTTTTAAAGATATAGCCAATATGTGATATAAGTACATATTCTGAACACAGAAAACTAAGATTCTGTAAAATTGGCGAAATTCTAACTAACAAGTTCAAAATTAGAAATAATAACTTGTCCATTTTTTCACTTAAGGTTGCCTGCTTATACCTTGAACTACAAAAAAAAATTCTCCATTGAATATACTTCATCAAATTCTTCACTTTATGTTTGTTTTAATCTTTAAACTTATCATGTACTCTCGCACATTTTTAAAATGTTTTCAAACTGTCGTTTCTCAAGCTAATAACAAAATAAAGCAAAAACGTTACGCTTATAAAGAAAAAGTGGGACTTATAAATACAGCAGATTACTATTCGTAGAATAACTATATGGAATTGCAGAGTTTTGTACTGGCTGACTGAACTGCCACTATTACAATTACACTCGATTTTGCATTCATCCCCAAATCTAGACCAGATGCTAATATAACAACAGGTCCCCGTTTCACATTAACACCGTTAATACTATTATTATCAACACTATTTAGATACAACTATTATTTCTTCTAAAAATATTGTACAGGGAACATATTTAGTGAAATATTATTTGTTGAGAATTCCATACTGTATCGTAAATGTTGTTTGGAATAGAGCGACTAATATGATTATTATTTACTGACATGTAGTTAATGGATGGTAGATGGAAAATAAAACATTATGTGAATGATGAATGGATTATATGATCCAGTTGTCAAAGAAATAGGTTGATCAAGTCTTGAAACCATAATTCTGTGTTTAGCAAATGAACGGTATGACAACTGAGTGCTACATGTATTTACTTTTAAAAACTAACTACAAATTAATGCAAGTGACTGATAAGAATCAATAGTAAATCGGGTGAAAAACAACCATCTATATGATTTTCGAAAAATTCCCCAAATTTTGCCAAAAAGAGTCTCTTCACTGAACCACTTGTTTTTATCGTTGAAATCGTCATGAGAATTTTCTAAGAATCTATGACTTACGAAGCAGTAAATTAGGGATCACTTCACATTCAACTTTTCCCATACTTCTACATCGATACATAAGTCACTTATTGAAGAAAAAGCACATCTTTATATGGTTCTTCAGTTGAAGATCCATTGAAAACCAACTGACGTCAGTTCATGATGAATACTATTTTGAAAATAAAACTCCTTTAGACCTCAAAAATACATCACTGTGTGGTGTTTACTACTACTACTCGAAATTCTAATGAAAAGTCATAACCTGTGGGGTCAACCGGTCGGAAGGGAGGCGATGCTAACTGAAGACCTTTGATAGTTGCGCTATATCGCAAATGGACAAAAGTAGGAAACTGTGGACTAATGAAGTCCAACTCATTGGTTGAATGGTCAGTGCGTTCGCCATGACTCATAAATGTCCTGAGTTCAATCCCTAACTGCCTCGTAAATGCGTACTGCTGAGGAGTCCAACACTAAGATGAAACAGATGACCAGTCTCCTCAGTTCTTTAACGGTCCGCCCACTGATGTCAGTCCGAGATAAATACTACGTTATATATACCACTCTTTTGTCGAGTAATAAATTCTGAAAGGAATATTAAACTACCTGTTTTATTTCCTGTAAAAGGATACCATCTGTCATGAATTTTACTAACGTTTCTTTGGTTACTTCCTTGTCATATCGTATGTGGTAAGAAACTTGGCTAGATAAAATATGCAGAAAGAAAACAAACATGATACTTGGAAATCACAAGGAACATAAATTAGCAATGTGAGAACCAGATCTTATCGTTACTTAAGAGATTCAATTCATGAATATTGAATTCAAAAGTAACACCAATGTCAAGTTACTCAAGAATCGATTGTTTAAAGCAATCAAAGAAGACATCTTCACCACTGGGCTTAAGATTAATTCCTTTAACTTATATTTATTCCGAAAAATAAAAGATAAATCCTTTCATTGAGTCAAGTATGCGTCTATCACTTCACCTGCTTCTTTGGAAGTGGTTATACAGGCACTTTTCTTAATGTGCCTTTGAACACTATCCTGCTTATTTGTTCAAAGAATGCAGACCAGCCAATAGCTTCATCCTCATGCTCTTAATCAATTCTAACTACACCCACCTAGTGGCATCATCTATCCCTTAAGATGTTCATGATGAATGCCAACTTGAAAAATCTCTAAATCCCCACAAACCCCCAAATTCAAGCGAACTAAACCTCATAGGTGACTAGCTTCGAGAGGTGATTCCTGAAGTTCCAATGAGAAACCGTGTCCGTAAGGACAAACACTCAAAGATGACATTGGGTGATGATCGTGCTATGTAGTAAACTGACAGAAGTTGGAAATATGGACCATTGAATTCCGACCCAGTGGCTTGTTCAATGGTAACGTGCTGGCCACGGGACCTGGAGGTCGTGGGTTCGATCGCTGGCGGGATCATGGGTGCGCAGTGCTGAAGAGTCCTATACTAGTGGGACGAAACAGTTTTCCATTGCTTCCAGGTTTCCAATGTTCCTCCAAATGATGTCAGTCCATGATGAATACTAACTTGAAAAATCCCTTAAGAGATTTTACATTTGGTGGGACTGTAGTTCATTGGTATTTCATGCAGCGAAGCGCAGCTTTAACTCAATTGTCTACTTAGGTGTCAGCAGCCAACTTAGTATCACTGAATGTCACACAATAGTTATTGCTCATTACTTGGTGCATTAATCTACACATCAATGGTGACTCACAACTATCTCGTTTCTTACTATTTTATATAAACGGAAACTGAACAGTTTAAAACGAATGTGTCTGGCAGAGACAGTGGTAATCCGATAAACAAAAGCCCAGCTATATGCACAAAGCCGGTATATTCGATCCTTTATCTTACGACGGTCAATATCTTTCCCTGACTTCCTTTAACGCCTTAATATTTGTACCTCATAATCATTAGTATTAGTAATGTAATGACAATTTATATTTTGTTCCCTTTACTGATGGATATTTTAGTCTACAATTTCGCATTATAAATCTTATCAATACATTTCCAGTATCGTAGGGAATAGAATTTTATCAGTTCAGTTGCCTTCCGTTTATTTCGGTATCATTATATTGATGATAGATGAAGTAAAATATTCATTCTTTAAATACTGTTTCATTATTAACAAACACCTGTTTATAATAACGAGAACTGTGGTTAAAGATGCTTCAGAGTTACTTTCTGAGGCGTACATCGCTTCATATGACCAAGTCACGTGTGCTGCTTGAAATGACGGAGACGATTTGCACCTCAGGATGATGATTATAGTGGTGGATATTATGTAGTACACGTTTTGTCATCAGGCTTCCTAAAGAAGTTAGCGCTGGGGATGTCACCAAGCCAGATGATGAAATATTTACGGTAAAATATCAAAGCTCAGAGAACACTGAATTACCATCACATAACAGTTCGTAATTATTGCGAGTCCGTTTGAATTGAGCATAACATAATTAAGTAACCTACTACTAGCCTATGCATCACTAGGCGATAACACTTTGTGTAACGGTTTATAATACCAGCCATCTTAAACCTTGACAGATGCAACAGCCTTTTAAGTAATGAGTAAAAAGTTGAAACTCTAACGCCTAAATGATTACATGGATCGCTCTTGCTGAACGATTAACATTACTACTATCCAAGAAAAATCAACAGATAATTTGAATCTAACAAAAGGCAACGTTTCAGACAAATATTTCAGTTTTAGATCGCAACAAAAACAAACAGTCTAGTTTGAAAGTATTACAACATAATAACCGTTACCTTTCTTACGACTTGGATATCTATGGTAAACATACCTCGGTGTTAGATTTAATTCTTCACCAACACGTCGTGCCATAGATATTGCAGCTACACGACGGGGCTCCGTTATTCCAATCATATACCCTTCTCTAAAACAAAGTAGGAAACATTATCATCAATAGGACCTCAAATATACTACTTTCCAACTATCTACTGAAGACAAGGACAAGCTTATTGTAATGATACTTGTAATTTTATGTTCCTATACAGGGCTGAATCACTCGACATCCAACTGACGAGTCCCAAGTAGAACGAAACGCCCATCCTGGATTACTCTGCTAGTCACCAAGATCAATAAAAGACAGACTTATTTTTCGAGAGGAACGAAAATAACATTCAAGCGTACTTAAACAATTGGTCTTGTAACTGATGGATAATTTGAATAGAAGAGTCAATTAACCTGGTCAAATTTCTAAGCTATGCGCATAATGATACACGTATCTTCATGAAGGAGACTTAAAACTGACAAAATTATAAGAGTATTGTTACAGCAAGATGTCGCGTAACATTATCATAACTTTGTAAAGTTTATTTGCGATGAAAACATTTTTTTTATAATCACCATTTATCAAAATAGACAGAAATACCATTAGACAGGTAGTGCATGCATTACATATAAACTCAAAGGAAGTAACTATCCTTTATCTACAGTGGTAGTACATAGATCTGAGTGAAGACAGGATTTTCAACTTTGTTAGACTCTAGGTAGATTACGTCAGATACAATGCACTGGAGTATTTTGTCACGGCTTAGTGGCCGAAATGTGTCCATTCATGGAGCCAAAGCTCTACAGTGCAAGTGCCTGATTTTCAATCAGCTCTTTCTTTAAGAGCTTGAATCCACTAGACAAGATTTAGTTAATCAGTTATTAACATAAGCACCCACATAGCAGAAAAGGTTAAAAGTCTAGTGCACAAATATGCATATGGTTACTAAAATGTCAGATTTCAATCAGCACTTACAACTGCAGTATTACAATACTGCAGCCTACAATAAATTCGTTTATAATGTATCGTAAGACCGCCAGCCTTACAGTAACAACTGAATGCTAGTAGAAATGAAGGTAAGGAATCATCACATATGTTCACCACTGGTCGAATTTAACTTCAATAACTGGCGTTTGAATTGTTCAGCTAGCCTACGGCTTGATGGTGAATGTTACAGATGAAGTGTTTTTAAAAACTGACCTCAGGGATAGGGATGCGTACTACCTTCTTAGTTTAAACCACAATGAATAGCTGAATGCCGTTTAAGTAATCACGTCATGAAAATAACACTCGAAAACGATAATGTTTGTTACTTCTGATCACGATACATCTACACAAGAGCTGAAACTCAATTTTAAAATTATACGTTGTTAAGCATAAGTTTATAATCCTAGTTGTGAGAATACAACACACTAACTACATTAGGTTTCCTGCACTAGGGTATGAACCTCGCCCACTATTTGAAGGTCAGTGACAATAGAGAATTTCCCTAAACTGTAATAGGTGGACCAAGTATGGCCATGCTGTAGTGAGTAGAATGTTTCAATGACAGAACCAAATGTAGGTGAAGATAAATCGACTAAAATTTTAAAAAACCCTGATAAAAATAGATAACGAAAAACATACTACTACTGAACAAATTGAGTAGTTAGAAACTAATCCGCAGATTTCAACAACCAGATCACAGTGATCTAAACACCAGACTGCCGTTTCGCTCGTTTGCGACCGAGCTCATCAGTGGCATACCCGGACAAATTCAACCTGTGCAGCCAAGTTAGTTGAGATCGCATAACGTCTACAGACTAGTCTGGGTGGTTTCTAACCACTCAAGTTGGCTAGTAGTTGCACATTACGCAAGTTAATGGCACTCTTCTGTCAGAGACCACATCGTGTAATCTTGGCTGGGTAGTTTCCAATAGAAATCCTGTTGATACCATAGTTGGAAAACTAATCAGAAGTGTCAATGCTGACCATGAAGTTTGCAAACCACTTTTAAATTGACCATTTTAGATAAAGTGGCAACTTTCCAACTTTTTCTCCAACAGTCTACAAGATTTTACTAACTCATTAACTGTAAGGAAGGTGAAAAGCAGTAAATAGTGAATTTGAATCGACAGAAGTCTGAAACATACTGATAACTTCTATGAAGGAGTAAGTTAAAGGGAAAAGCTTCACCGAAATACGTCTAGGAAGAGGACTGCAAACCGTCACAAAGGTTCATACACTGCGAAAAATGAAATGATTTGTTCTCAAATCTTCAATGACACCAGTTGAGGATTAAATCTACCTCTAAATTTCATTTTAAAAGCTGAGAGGGAGAGAGAGAGTGATCATGTCAATAAATGTTGTTCCTTTACATGATTCACAAGAGTAACTAGTCAAAAATACTTACGTTGCGTATCCTGCCTCATAAAGAAACTGAGGAACTTGTGTAGTCTTACCACAGCCAGTAGCTCCACATATTATGACACAATCATTTTCGCTGATGCTTTCCATGATGGTTGCCTCATCTGATAATATTGGCAGAGCGAGACGGGATGTTACCACTTCTGCTGGTCTTGAAACTAGAACAAATCTGGCAGGTTTACAAACTTTTTCTGGCTCAACGGCTACAGTTTTAGGCCCATTCTCAGTAGTGCTTTCAATTGGTGAGACAACTTCATCTTTAACTGGACATTGTTCTGAAACCATGATATCACCCGCACTTGGTTCCTCTGAAACAGATTCATCGCTGCTATAATCATCAGTAGATTTAGAAGCATCTGACATATCGTTGCATTGCCTTTTCCATGATTTTCCTTTGAAGTTTGAACTAAAAAACTTAGAATCCGAATGGTGAAGTTACTTGTGGACTCGCTTTTCTGTCTTTTTAAGTTTGTTGAACAGAGGTAAAACGGACACAGTTGGAGCAGTTTCAGATTTTTTATACGCTTCTAATTCTTTCCACAGTTCAGAACGCTAAAGATTAAGTGTAACTGTAGCAATATTACCGATAATTTTTTCTCTTTTTGAGAGACTTTGCGCTGTAGCTCTTTTCTCTGCTTCTTTGACAAAATCTGATTCTGAATAATTTTAGTAGAATCTGGTTCGCGTTTCTTCTTAGATTGAGATTTATTCTTTCCAGGTAAAACCAGAGGATTGCTGGAATCATACTTCTCTTTGTTGAACTCAAAGTCAATCTACAATTTTATCAGTAAAAGTAAATTTATGAGGTGATTTAGAAAGGTAAAAAAGATTAGTAACAGCACAAAAACAGAAAACCAATACAAATAGAAACTGTTGAAAAAGTGGGAATCACATAGGTATAAGAAAAATATCATGCAGTAAGATATTAAAGGGTCCGAAAGAAAGCAGTATCTTTGTACTACCAATTGCTAATATTTTGGGTGAAAAAGAAACAATGCCATTTTGTGGTAATTTTAGTTAGTTGTGGCTAGCAGAGAAATCCAGGACGCGTGCTTCGTCCTATTTGGGAGTCGTCAGCCAGACATACCTGCACCCCAGAGAGTGTTGTTCCTACCAAGACTCGAACTTCGTACGCATCGATTCAAACGCCAAGGCGTTATCCACTATGCCACTGGAACGCGCGTCCTGGATTCCCCTGCTAGTCATAAACAACTAAATTACCATAACTGACATTCAGGCCATATCGAGGCATCCGTATAGGAGCCCATATACCAAAACAGGTCGAGCAAGTCGATCCAATGAAACAACGGAGAACTGCAAGTATATTAACAAGTAGTAATTCCATTTTAGTTGATCTAATAGATATATCACGATGAAACAGTATCCAGTAAATAATATTGTTTCGCTGTGTGATACATCTAATAAATCAATTAAAACGGAATTACATTCTACCACAAAACTTAAGTTTTACTCTTAGTTTTATGAAAAGGAAACCAAAAAACAAGACTAGTGAGACAACAGTAATACTGACTGCAAGGGTGGGGAAGCATCATCTTTACTAAACTAGTGCTCATCGGTCTCACTAGTACATGGAAAACTTCAAATCTTATACTAAATGAATGAGTTGTCGATGAATAATGAAATGATTAAAGGTGTACTGAGTTGCAAACTGCTTGGAGGCCGATTTATGTCGAATACTAAAATTTGCGATGTTGAAATGTTTGAGATTTCTGTGCGTTTTCTTTATATGTAATGTCTCCTCTCAAATCAGAATATGCTCAATAACCACACAACCATTTGTGCAGCTAGCCATACCTTCTGTATGAGGGCTAAAGATTCTAACTGGTTGCCCAAACCTCCGAAGGTGGGTCGGAGTTCGAACCTATGACTTACGGGTGTGAAGCCGAATGCCTAAACCGATAAGCCACAGTTCCACAATATCTTCTCTGCTCTAAAATTATTAGTGTAAGATGATCTCTTACACCTACTTGGGATTTGAACAATATTTTGGCTACAGTAACTAACCACACATTTAACTGGCAACTGTTACATTTGACTCTATGAATGACACCGAAGGAGGACTCTGGTTGAGCTATATGTTCAGAGTTGACCAAATGTTCAAGAACTGAGCTGTTAATTGATTTACATCCTCCCCTCGAAAACCATGCAGAACAGCTCTCAGAGACACGTCTGGAAAGTGTGCACTTTATGCGGCCTACATAAGTAGCTCTCCACAGGAGGAAGTAAATTTGTAGACACACATTGAGGTGGCCCAAAGTGGCAACTTGCCTTTAATGCACTCTTATGTTTGCGAACGCCAATAGTTACATATTCCGAAAGAATATAATACGCACGCTTAGCTGACAGCTAACTTAGTACGCAAGAGCCACTGACTGCTACCCCGGGACGAATAGAGACAAGATCGAAGCTGGATGATGGGAGAGTCTATTACTCCGAGAATATAATATGATCATCAATCCCAAAACACGTTAATAAGTACACACATGAAAAATGACCTTGTCCTCAATTTGAGACGTTTACATAGTAAGAGTAAAGATAAAGATTAACCAATTAGCAATTTACATTGCAATGGGGGCAGAAAATAAACTACTAGTTATACCGTAAAAATGGTGTGGGAATGACACGTTAAAATGTTCAGATCAATAACAGTGTTTTATACAAAACTGGGGCATCACAATACACTCCAGAACCAATTGTGGACTACAGAAACGGATTCGTAGCTTCGCAGAGAATGTTTTCTTTAGCAATCTGGACAGCCAATTCTTCAAAATCTCTGTTGCCGAATCGCCTTTGAAACCAACGTTCATAAACAAGATCCTCCTTAGAACTTGACTACCCGCTCCATATTTTCTTTTAATTCAAAATTCTCGGTAAATCTGGGTGGGTATCCACTTTGCATAAGAATCTTCCGCAGTTAGTCTAATTCATCACCGATAGTGTAGATTCTTCTGATTCTTGAAGATAAAGAATGGATCAGATTCTTTTTTTGCTAAGAGGCATCCAGCTATAGAAATTCAAGTATTGTCCACATCATGTAGGTTTCCTATAAATTAGTCTCTGAAGAGAACCATCTGGTCTCCGTTTCAATAAGACGTCAAGATAATGGAATTCTGAGTTTTCTTCAAATTCTAATGTGAAGTTGATCAATGGGTGACAGTCATTAGACTTTTTAACTATAGTCCCAATATCTGTATTTTGATCACATATGACGAACGTATCATCCACATATCTCTAATATTACGAGTGGTTGAGTGTGCTCATGACGATAATCGAATCAAGTAGCATTAAACTGGAACAATTGCTGATCGAGTTCTTACCAAGGCAGAGTTTTGTTAGCACTAAGACTAATATTGGCTATCCTGGTTTCAGATCATGCTTTAGTTCGGGTATGCGTGTGTATGCACTGCAGTAGGTTTATAAAAAATGATAGTAAAAATGAATCTGTAAAGGCAGTCAGTAACCTGTAACTAAAAGTTAGCAGAAGCCAGTGTTTCCACAGCGTCCTTCCAACTAACTGTGTAAAGACTTGTTTTTGAGTGACTCAGATTATCATAAAGATGAATAACATCTTACGTGTAGACGAACGAATTTTTAACAAAACTGTGAGAAGCTGTGAGGGGGAAACATAAACAAACAGGAAAAAATGGTATTTAAACGTAGTCGGTAGCTGTTTAAGCTTACTAAAGTGGTGGTAAACGCTTATCAAACAGAAAATTGAGTGATCGATAACTCAAAATGAATGGGCTGGACACCTCACTGGATACTGAAGAACATTTAAACTGACGCAAGTGAAGTATTTACGCCCATTCTTACAACAAACACCAGTGGACTAATTTTGAAGTTCTAATATTTAATAAGTTAGAAGAGTACATTATATTCAGTATTTTCAGAAGACACAATGCTAAGATTGTCATTATTGACTTGATAGTAGTACAAACAACTGTCTTTTGAGATTTTTTATTGCTTGTACACTTCTTGTATTGCATGTCAAAGCAACTGTTTTTTAAAATATTTATTCTTAGTAACTTAAAGTGTTATTTTTTCTCTCTTTTACAAACTTAGTTGCCTAGAGATGGCTCGACAGGGTTGCGAAAGACATATTCATTTCTCTGCATTGATTTTCGAGGTATGTTGTTATTCTATGGGTTCTGTTAGATACATATAGACACAGTAGACCCCTCCAGGAGATGGTTCTTTCACAGATGACGACTCTACAAGTCCTTACACGAATGTAAGTGTCGGTGGAGTTTTCTGACATGGTATACGTGGCGGTAATCCATTTACAGAAAGCACTAACAATGACGTTTTAGATAGGAAAGACATATAAAGCCTCTAAATTAAAAAATATGGGGACTGTCATGAGCTAATCCAGTATTTAAACGAAGGGTGCATTGTCGTCTGATTGCAAAAGAACAGCGCGATCCTCTATTCTTAATATAAAAGTACATACTTATTAAAAATCTATCCCTGTTATTGCAGTAAACCATGCACAGTACATAATTCTGGTTATATAGTCCATACATTACAAAAAATATCACCCTAGTAGAATCATTATTGAATTAACAGGTGAAGTCAGGGACATCTGGAGAAATGAAGAACCTTTAAAGGATCCTATCACAAAAATAAGACCAACAGTGCCTCACTGTTAAAATCTGTGTATACTAAGCAAGAAATTTGCTCAATGGAAAGCCAATGATTTAGAAACTGAGTTTTCGGACTACTGATAATTTTCCAATCTGAATATTTCAACAAAGCTTCTTAACTTCAGATAATGATCTAAACAGTGTAATTGTCGTCAAGTGCGTAAATCATAAGAAATTGTTACACGGTGCAAAGTGCTTAAAGTGCATTTAGCGGTATAAGACATTACACATGTGAGTATAGATATAAGAATCGTTTTTAATCCATAAGTGTAAATACGCTTTTAAACGTGACCAGATTAGCATGGTACTAACTGTAAGTAACTAGTTTTGTTTAAACCGTGAATGAAAGTAGAAACTTTTCAACTACAGTCCACAAAATAAATGACATCAATTATCGGAGAATGTATACCTAAGGACTGCACGTAGTAGCACAGATCCAATAACACCTTGTACTTGTTTAGATAGTATTCTTTATAAGGAATATTCATATGGAAACAATGAAAAGATGAGAACTTGAGTGAAAACATTCTCGTTGAAGTTTTATCGGGCTTTGCCTTTATATGTAATATTTCACACTTAAAGTACAAATCGAGTGGCAACATGAGCTTGAATATAGACAGTGATCTTTACATTTAGCTATTGTTATGACTAAGGTTGTGTAATAGTTTATCGCATGGGAATTTGGATAAGTAATAAATAAAACAACTAAAAGGTATAAAGATTATCATCTACCATTGGAATGAAAGAAATTATCACAGCCGCCAGCGTTCAGCTTTGGAACATTAAGCCAAGTGAAAAAATCAATGTAAAGCAAAAAAATACAAAGCGGTGTATCAAATTAACACAGAATATGCACAAGCTCGATGAATCATTATGTACCTTGAACGAAAGCTGCTATTTGAGCGTGGTCTCCGGGTTTGGACATTACAATGAACCAACGAGCTAAGCTGGTGGAGCAATTGCTCCATTGAGATACTACCACACCGGGAAAGTCTGTAGGATGGCGGTCAGACAAAAAAGTCATATACATGGCGAAATATATTAGGCTATGATGGAGTTCGAAGGAGAATTCGTAAGACAAGCAGGACAAAGGCACGACGGCAACAAGGTTTTTTCCCCTGACAACCAGATGGATTAGCTGAGGCAGAGGGACACTTGCTGACGCATGGCACTGGCTCTACTTCTCAACCTGAAGGGGACATTTAACGCCATCGATCGAGGTCGTACGGTAGTATATCTTACATAAAGGGGTACCAAGCAAGTACATCATTCTGTTGAAGGCCCTTTACTCAAACACCCATGGATTTGTCAGAGATTATTGTGAGTTGTCAGGTGAGATCGGCCACCTGTGACGCCCCCACGACATTCGGTTACCTATTGAAGGGTGAGTGTACTGAACTGCGACTCGCTCTGTTCTACTGCACAGATGTGAAACATGGCCGTTACAGTAGAGGATATGAGAGGATTTAAGGTGTCCGAACATCGTTGCCTTCGTAGAAGACGCCACATGGTGTCACCATGTCAGTAACATGGAAGTCAGGTGCTGAGTTTTAGGGAGAAGATAAAATTCGGTTGATGCGGTTGTGAAGCCACATCGAATCAGGTTGCTGGGGCATGTGGTAGGCATGCCATCAGTCTGCCCCGTCACTCAATGTTATCTGAGGTGGGTTCAAGCGGGGAAAAAATTAGAAGTGGCCAGATTAGTTCATGAGGTCTAACTGGTGATGAGGAATGAAGGGAAGTGTAGACTTCCCGGTTAAAGCCAGTGTGACAACCGGAATCACTAGTCGGATTCTTTAAGAAATGTGTTATTAATATAAGATTATAAATTCAGCGCTATGGCAGAATGTATCACGGTTTCTGGTGACTTATTACAAGTACCACACAGTGAAACAGTATTGTTTACTAAGTTACGTTTCGGAAACAATCTATTGTCCATATTCATGATAAACTGATATAAATATGGACAATAAATCACACCTTCAGAGCATAGAGCAATTAACGTCAAAAGACGGAGAGAACTGGGAATACAGAAGAAGCGAACACCTATGGAAAAGAGCATGATTTAAGGATGTCGTGCAAGGGAAAAGAGCCTCGAAAAGGTCACTTCTAATGGTTTTTGAATATTGCGAGGACCCGTTTTGAAGTCACAGACAGGCGTAAAACCTAAATTTTGTTACATAGCCATGGATTTATAAATATATGTTAGGAGAGATCACAAAAGCTGATTGTGGTAAACTCTAAACCGTAAGAAAAGATTATACATACCAAACCCTTGAAACTCATGTGCTTGGCGTTTTCAACCGAATTCAGCGCTTTGAAATCCAATTGTCACTGATAGCGAATCGTTAGGTTTTGCCTAACCTGTTTTTTTGCGGTGATATTAGAAATTAATTTATAAGATATGGCTTCAAATTTTTGTTTTCATCACTAACTTTCTTAAAAGAAATAAAGCAGAACAGTAATACGTCGCTATAAAATATTTGGGAGCTATTTTCAGAGTTTAGATAAACATTGATGTAATAGTTTCTACTGCACCTATGAATGCATTGCATCCTGTGTCTCACAAACAACAAATTGCAAGATGTATCTTCATGCCTGAAGAAGGATATAGCAATCCAAAAAAAGGACTCAGAGTAAAGCGCAGAAAAGAGTAGTTCAGCTACGGCATGAAGCTTATGTGGATCGCTTAGTCACCCTTAAGATGGAACCGGCACAATACTAGGGAACCACGGGAGATGTGGTCATCGTACATCACGCAGCCCATACTCCACTTCACCCTAAAAAATCGTTTGAAACTTCCAACAGAAAACTTGCTTTGCGGGTCATCCCACGGGGTGAAAGAATGAGAGGGCACTTACGAAGTTGCATGCCGACTTGTTTGCAGCAAGGTTTTGTCAAATGTGCAAACCCCCTTCCCAAAAATTTTCAGCCACTTCTTCTTCCGATACCTCCAAAATCAGTTTAGATGCCAACTAGCTATTCTGCGGTAAACACCGGCTGCAAACAAAAAGGTCAAGGGTGAGATATCTCGGAGGATGCTTTCATGTGAAAACCGCACTCATGAAAACACAAGTGAATATGATAATCTGCATTTATTTCTTAACCCACCCAAGAACATGGTTTCCAGATGAACACCTCCTAACGAAAGATGTTGCTTTTAGAATTTGCCGGGTAGCCAAAAACGATGATAAATTCTGCAAGTTCCAGGAGTTTCAGCGTTGCACTGATTTTAAGTCACATTCCGCAGGACGAAGGAAATCTGATCGCGCATGGAAACTGCCAGTATTCATTTATGAACGGGCTAGCCGTGAGGCTAACAAGTACAATAGCACTCAACCGGTCTTAAGCCCGGGTGAAGAGAGAAGGTTTCGCTTAGGGCTAGCAACCTTACCCCGTAGAACTAACCCAACCTTAAAGAAACTTCAAAGCACAAACAAAATATAAAGAATAAAAACAAAATTACTCCTCGCTGGAATCGGAGAGGCGAAATGACACCTGTTGGCGGGAGCATTCGAGAAGCCAATTAGCCGATGTGTCTTCTCTCGATGAAAGCGAGAGTAAACATGAGGACATAGAATATCCGAACAATGTTTCAAGCTGGCTGGCAAGGCCCTCCAGGTTGCCAAAGAGATGAGAAGGTATGGCATCGAAGTGCTAGAAATCTGTGAAAGTAGATGGAATGGGAGTGGACCCTCCAAACTGTTAACTGGAGAGTCAATAATCTACTCCGATATTGTCACCCAGACGACAACCACGAGCACACTGAGTTTTGGAGTGGCTATCATGATGTCCCCAACAGCATCGAAGGCTCTCATGCAGTGGGAACCAATCTCCTCCTGCAGGATCAAGACAGCAAGGTTCAACTCAAAAGGAAGGAAAGTCACAATCATACAATGCTACGCACCTACAAATAATGCAGAGCTAGAGAAAAAGGAGGAATTCTACAGACAACTGCAATCAACACTGGACAAGACCTCAGTTGGAGACGTCAAAATTCTGATGGGTGGGGTGACATGAATGCAAAACTGGGAGCAGACAACACAGGAAGAGAACCAACCATGGGCCGAGAGGCCCTAGGTGAAATGAAGGAGGATGGAGAATTGTTTGCAGAATTCTGTGCATCCGACGATTTGGTGGTTGGAGGCAGTGTGTTCAAGCACAAGGATATCCACAAAGCGACATGGATTTCATCAGACAGCAGACACACTAAAAATCAGATCGACTTCATCTCAATCTCAAGAAAGTGGAGACGCAGTCTACTGGACACAATATCAGATCACGAAGGGGAACAGGTGTGGGCTCGGACCACCATCTATCTAGTGCAAGGAACCTTCCAAATCAAGTTGAAAGCCTTCAATTCAAGGAAGTTGGTGATAGACCACAGTTGAAGTTCAACACCCAGAACAGAAAGTGAAGGACGAAAATACAGAGGACAACTTCACGTCAATCAGCCATCAAGACAAAATGGGAGATATCGAGGAGCATCCCTGAAGAAACCTGTGTGGATGAACACTGGAACTCTTTGAAAGCTATATGAAAAGAAACCCAAATAACCGTATTAGGAAGGAAGAAGAAAGAAGATAAGGATTGGATCTCGATGGACATATGGAAGCTGATGGAGTGGGGAGAGAAAGATGGTGATGATGAAGCGGAAGATAAACCAGTGCAAGGATGCACAATGAGGAGAGGAACTGAGTGCAATGTACAACACAACACTGGACAAAAAAGTGAAGAAGAGTGCGCGCAAAGACAAAAGACACTTCCACGACACACTGGCAAGTGAAGCAGAACAGACTGCAGGTAGGAGGGATACAGACCTGACAACATTGTATCAAATAACCAGATTACCATCCGGGAAGAGATCAACACAGGTGAGACCGATGAAAGATGATGGGGGAAATTTAATTACTAAAGGAGGGAATCAAAGGAAGCAATGGACTGACCACTTCAAAAAGCTCTTGAATCGACCACCACCCGCAGCACAGCCACAGAACTACAAGTGAACCCAAGCTCTCCGGTAAAAGCCGAGGTCCTGAACACCATAAGGCTACCGAAATGCGGGAAGGCAGCAGGACCAGATGGGATCCCGCCAGAAGCACCGAAACAGACGCAAAGATAACAGCGGACATGCTCACACCACTACTGCGGAAGGTGTGGAAGGGAGAGAAGGTACCTGGCCATTGATTGGAAGAAGGGTTACCTTGTCAAACTCCCAAAGAAGGGAATCATGCTCCTGTCCACCCCAAGCAAAATATTGTGCCGCATCATCCTGGAGAGAATAAATGGTGCACTGGATTCAAAACTACAACCAGAACAGGCCTGCTGGTTGGATTCAGGAAGTAAAAATCATGTGCGGATCAAATTCCAACGCTTCGCATCATCATAGAACAGAGTACAGGATGGCAGTCAACTGGATGTCTACCCCAACTTCGTCGACTTTAAGAAGGCCTTTGACAGCGTCGACCGAGAAGTAATTTGGAAACTGCTTTTGAAGTGAAGATAGAAGTGAAACAAGGCTGTCTACCATCACCCATGACATTCCTGATTGTAGTGAACTGGATCATGCAACAAACAGTGAGGAGCGAGGAGAGGGGGATACGCTGGACCGCGGAAAAGAACCAAGAAGACTTGGATTTCGCCAGTGACTTGTGTCTGATGTCGCACGAACTTGAAGATCTAGATCTACGGACGAAAACTGACAAGCTGGCGGGAGAGGCAGCGAAGGAAGACGGGACTTTAAGTGAATATAGAGAAGACAGAGGTGATGAAGATGCCCAACCAACAACGACAAGCTCCAATCACCATCAACGGGAGAAACTTAAAGGAAGTAGCCTCCTACACTTATCTGGGCAGCACTGTTTCAACTACAGATGGCGGCACAGACGAGGACGTCGAAGTCAGGATTGGAAAAGCAAGATAGGCGCTCATTAGCTCGAAACCAGTGTGGAGATCTGCACTCAGCATGTGGAACAAGGTCCGGATTTTCAACACCAACGTTAAGTCAGTGCTTCTGTATGGCTCAGAGACTTGGCACGTTACGAAAAGGATTTCCCACAAACTACATACTCTCATCAACAACTGCCTGCGCTGGCTTGGTACTGAAAACCAGATGGATTGCCAGAAAGAATAAGCAACAAGGAGCTCACTCCGGCTGGCAACGAACCAACCAGGAAGCTGTTGCTCAACAAATATGGAGAAGGAAGTGGAGATAGAGTGGATTGCGCATACACTGAGAAGGCCATCACGCATCAGGCCAGGCCCTCGAGTGGAACCCCGATGGGGAGCGACGAGTTGGGCGACCGAGGGTGACATGGAGGAGATCGTGCGAGGAAGCAATGAGAGCTTGTGTAGCTGTCGTGGAGCCAGGTTCAAAAGATTTCAGAGAACAGAGTTGACCGGAGGCGTGCTACTGAAGCCCTATGTTCCATCAGGAACCCTAGGGAAAATTAATAAAATGAAAAATAATTCTTATTTCACCCTTTGGGAATTTATTGAAGGTGTCTTATCGTCAGCTCTATACGTGACTGATTTCACATTGGTGGTTACTGCACGAAACCATGACCATCGCTAGTTTTTGCCATCGTCTTCACACCTCACGTTTTTCCCGCAGACTTTTGCCAAACTAGCAAGAGTACCGGGGAAGATAAGCTTCAGTGATGAGGAAATTATTTATTTTAGTTTATTGCCTTAGTGACATGGTAAATGGTTTGTAACGGCTATTCTTGGCCCCTTTTCTTCGACCACCATGCTGTGCACCTCTCATCTTCCGGGAACAAAAACATAAAATCATTTCGCAGT
This sequence comes from Heterobilharzia americana, assembly GCA_944470555.2. Lineage (NCBI taxonomy): Eukaryota > Metazoa > Platyhelminthes > Trematoda > Strigeidida > Schistosomatidae > Heterobilharzia > Heterobilharzia americana. Next base: position 65,186,110 of record OX104129.1, read on the forward strand.
AAGTAAAACAAATATCAAAAAGTAATTTTACGTTAAGCGATCGACATATTCCGTGTTCTTGCACTTCTGTTTGTCCACATAAATGTACATTCGTCTCATTCTACAGGCAAATCCCGCATTTCCGTGCGGTTCCCTTCATAACTAGTAACCCAAACACACCTCTTGGAACGTCAACATATTAGCAAATTCATTCCTAGTGGAAAACCTTTCTTGTTTCCTGATGATTTCAAAGTTACTTTTTACACGGTTAACGACAACATGGACAGGATTTTTTATCGACATCCAGTTATATATATGAAGTCTCGAAAATTATGTGCCGCACGGGAAACGAGAACTAAAGAAGATAAATGTGGTGTGATTTTTATGATAGATTTTTCAAGCAGCCTACATATTTCAATTTGCAATGACCCCCACCCATTAATTTCCCTTCAATGTTAGATCCGGAGTTTGAATATTCGCCTGACATCACATTTCCTGACTAAGCAACAACGAAGGTTTCTAAGGTCACGGAGTTGACTGAATTCGTACCTCTCGACCTCGATACCTGCGAACCTAGGCTTATTTTGCTCAAGCCAGGCATTACCTGAATATTGCCGTTTCATTTTACATAGGATTTTCCTTGAAGGTAAGCCAAAAATAGGAGTAGTTCAGGGAATGTATATACTCATAATTTTCATACCAAGCCCGAAAATCTTCTGCAACTCTTACTCTGTCGTTCTTCGCATTGAACAGCTTTGGTTCCAACATCTAAGACTAAATCTAACGTTTTCATTTCGGGCCCCAGAAGGGATAGCTCGCTTCCCAAATGAAAGTCTTTCTTTTATCCCTCCAGCGCATTGCAATCTACGCTGCAGTGAGATTCATCTTTGGCTTGTAGCATCACACACCTCCCCAAAATCAGTAGCCTAGGGTTTGACGAGATTCAACATTGATGCTGACCTTGATAGTTTAACCGGACTCCATAAGTTAGTTAGACTCCATTAGTTAGCTGGAGACTAAAACCGCAAGTTATCATCTACCTTTCATTTGACTAGCCACCCAACATTTGTAGAATTCTTGCCTCGTGAGGAAAAATATAAATGATGCTTTGTTGACGGCTTATTGCTTAAAAAACGCTCGGAGCACTACCTATCCCATGGGTGTTTCGTTCCCAGTCGTTTCCTTTTGATACCCTTCTTCGGCATAGAGACTGGATCTACCTCACCGTCTATTCTTAGCTTAGATCTCACACGCACTGCAAGCCATGGTCTTGAAAAGCGCTCTGACGTTGAATGGCCCGTCTGGTCCGCCGTAGACACCACTAACCATACATCACACCTTATCTCCTACGTCTCTTGTGGAACTGAGAGATGAACGAGTTATCTAAGTGAAAATACGAACCGCATGAAATAACGTATTTTCATGGCGTTCGAAAAGGACTATATGCTGGAGTGTATATCGGCAGTGCCAGGGACGTGCACTACTTAACTTGCGGCTGGTACGCTTGATAACTTTGTCACCCATCCCCTAGTCGTTTCTGGCATTTTCAACTTCTCTCAGGACGAGTTAGGGGACGCGAACCTGCCTACAACGACAGCTGATCAGGAGTAATTGGTAAGCTGCCACCCACTGCTCATCGTCCTTTAAGTAGCGAATATGTTAGGTGCAGCTTTGTTCAACACCCAAGAAAGTGTGGGCCGGCGCCAACTGAAGACCGATATCTGCCAAAATCACGCCCCACGGTGGTGGCTGTGGATCACCCTGCAGAATGTTTGTTATCTTCACCGTCTGCAGAGTGTAAGCGCTTGCAATGAACTTATGAGTGTCACGAAAACTGTCTTCTTCAAGGGGAGACTCCAGAATCCTGATACCATCTGTGCGAAAGGAAGAATCTCTGTCGCAGTCACCGCTAGAAAGAAAGGTGCCACTTACCCCTTACTTAGCATTAGCTTTCACATAAGATAGAAACTGAAACAATCTGTTGCTTGTCTTCCAAGTGGCATCTGAATAGAATGTGCATAATGGTGACACAAATATCAGAAAGCCTGCTGAGTGCCCCGGGACATTGTGATCTAAGGCTCTTCTTTCTGGGTGACTCTGGGAGCGTTGCTTTTAGCCAAGCAGTCGCTTGCGTATTGCTTTCTGCTGCTGGAGATAAAGTTAACCCAAGAATGCGGATTCTGAAAGGGCTGAGAAGATAAAATGTAGACTATGGCCATGCCTAAATAGGAGGGATCTGACTCTTCCGGAAGCTGGTATTTGGAGAGTTGTAAGCTGTGCACTTCGACTGCATATGAAGGGCATTTTTATTGACTGACTTGTCCAAATACTCAACGATCTCCTTCCTACTAGCCACTGTGGCGACATACACTTCGCCTCCACTTCGGCTATAGACCCTCTACCTATTCTGCGTCTTTATTCATGACCCTGCATTCAATAACCTAACAGTGATGCGCAGTCAAAGGTCGGATCAACAATATCGAGGATACGGCCTGTGGTAAATCAGTGGTAGATTCGTAACAAAATCTGCAATACTATCAGAGCAACGACAAGTTATATCGAAATTCCAAAGATACCTCAACGGTGCTGTTGGGCAACTATACAGTCCAAACGTTCCCGGGCACAAATACGCGCTAAGAATCTAAAATAATATTCCCGAAAAAGGGATCAAAAACTCAGCCTACCAGAATCAAAGCAACAAATAAACTTTTCCATTAGCCAGTCAAAAGATAAGCAGTCAAATCACGGCAAAACCGTGTGTTGAATGGAGATGAGAAGGCCGGGCGCAGTAAAGCAACGACACGTTCTCAAGAGTTCATCGTCATACAACAGAAAAGTGAGGTATTAATGATGAGTCCCAATCAAACAAAGACAAGTGGTGAGTGCAAGGTCAAGGGAGACAGTGAAAGAACCAAATAACACTACATGTGCCAGGGGTCAGAGGCACGATATCCATAATGAGGGTGAAGATGACCAAACAAATGCCAAATCAGTTGAATAGGGTCATCAGAAGAAACTTTCAGGTCATTAGTTCACCAATGTCTTTCGGCAGCGACGTTACGAGTTGGCGATGTTTATTTGTGTTAAGGGAGCATGAGCCTTTGGATAGACAACTATTATTATTGTTTATCCCTTGGGTTCCTAATGGAACATAGGGCTTCAGTAGCACGCCTCCGGTCAACTCTGTTCTCTGAAATCTTTTGAACCTGGCTCCACGACAGCTACACAAGCTCTCATTGCTTCCTCGCACGATCTCCTCCATGTCACCCTCGGTCGCCCAACTCGTCGCTCCCCATCGGGGTTCCACTCGAGGGCCTGGCCTGATGCGTGATGGCCTTCTCAGTGTATGCGCAATCCACTCTATCTCCACTTCCTTCTCCATATTTGTTGAGCAACAGCTTCCTGGTTGGTTCGTTGCCAGCCGGAGTGAGCTCCTTGTTGCTTATTCTTTCTGGCAATCCATCTGGTTTTCAGTACCAAGCCAGCGCAGGCAGTTGTTGATGAGAGTATGTAGTTTGTGGGAAATCCTTTTCGTAACGTGCCAAGTCTCTGAGCCATACAGAAGCACTGACTTAACGTTGGTGTTGAAAATCCGGACCTTGTTCCACATGCTGAGTGCAGATCTCCACACTGGTTTCGAGCTAATGAGCGCCTATCTTGCTTTTCCAATCCTGACTTCGACGTCCTCGTCTGTGCCGCCATCTGTAGTTGAAACAGTGCTGCCCAGATAAGTGTAGGAGGCTACTTCCTTTAAGTTTCTCCCGTTGATGGTGATTGGAGCTTGTCGTTGTTGGTTGGGCATCTTCATCACCTCTGTCTTCTCTATATTCACTTAAAGTCCCGTCTTCCTTCGCTGCCTCTCCCGCCAGCTTGTCAGTTTTCGTCCGTAGATCTAGATCTTCAAGTTCGTGCGACATCAGACACAAGTCACTGGCGAAATCCAAGTCTTCTTGGTTCTTTTCCGCGGTCCAGCGTATCCCCCTCTCCTCGCTCCTCACTGTTTGTTGCATGATCCAGTTCACTACAATCAGGAATGTCATGGGTGATGGTAGACAGCCTTGTTTCACTTCTATCTTCACTTCAAAAGCAGTTTCCAAATTACTTCTCGGTCGACGCTGTCAAAGGCCTTCTTAAAGTCGACGAAGTTGGGGTAGACATCCAGTTGACTGCCATCCTGTACTCTGTTCTATGATGATGCGAAGCGTTGGAATTTGATCCGCACATGATTTTTACTTCCTGAATCCAACCAGCAGGCCTGTTCTGGTTGTAGTTTTGAATCCAGTGCACCATTTATTCTCTCCAGGATGATGCGGCACAATATTTTGCTTGGGGTGGACAGGAGCATGATTCCCTTCTTTGGGAGTTTGACAAGGTAACCCTTCTTCCAATCAATGGCCAGGTACCTTCTCTCCCTTCCACACCTTCCGCAGTAGTGGTGTGAGCATGTCCGCTGTTATCTTTGCGTCTGTTTCGGTGCTTCTGGCGGGATCCCATCTGGTCCTGCTGCCTTCCCGCATTTCGGTAGCCTTATGGTGTTCAGGACCTCGGCTTTTACCGGAGAGCTTGGGTTCACTTGTAGTTCTGTGGCTGTGCTGCGGGTGGTGGTCGATTCAAGAGCTTTTTGAAGTGGTCAGTCCATTGCTTCCTTTGATTCCCTCCTTTAGTAATTAAATTTCCCCCATCATCTTTCATCGGTCTCACCTGTGTTGATCTCTTCCCGGATGGTAATCTGGTTATTTGATACAATGTTGTCAGGTCTGTATCCCTCCTACCTGCAGTCTGTTCTGCTTCACTTGCCAGTGTGTCGTGGAAGTGTCTTTTGTCTTTGCGCGCACTCTTCTTCACTTTTTTGTCCAGTGTTGTGTTGTACATTGCACTCAGTTCCTCTCCTCATTGTGCATCCTTGCACTGGTTTATCTTCCGCTTCATCATCACCATCTTTCTCTCCCCACTCCATCAGCTTCCATATGTCCATCGAGATCCAATCCTTATCTTCTTTCTTCTTCCTTCCTAATACGGTTATTTGGGTTTCTTTTCATATAGCTTTCAAAGAGTTCCAGTGTTCATCCACACAGGTTTCTTCAGGGATGCTCCTCGATATCTCCCATTTTGTCTTGATGGCTGATTGACGTGAAGTTGTCCTCTGTATTTTCGTCCTTCACTTTCTGTTCTGGGTGTTGAACTTCAACTGTGGTCTATCACCAACTTCCTTGAATTGAAGGCTTTCAACTTGATTTGGAAGGTTCCTTGCACTAGATAGATGGTGGTCCGAGCCCACACCTGTTCCCCTTCGTGATCTGATATTGTGTCCAGTAGACTGCGTCTCCACTTTCTTGAGATTGAGATGAAGTCGATCTGATTTTTAGTGTGTCTGCTGTCTGATGAAATCCATGTCGCTTTGTGGATATCCTTGTGCTTGAACACACTGCCTCCAACCACCAAATCGTCGGATGCACAGAATTCTGCAAACAATTCTCCATCCTCCTTCATTTCACCTAGGGCCTCTCGGCCCATGGTTGGTTCTCTTCCTGTGTTGTCTGCTCCCAGTTTTGCATTCATGTCACCCCACCCATCAGAATTTTGACGTCTCCAACTGAGGTCTTGTCCAGTGTTGATTGCAGTTGTCTGTAGAATTCCTCCTTTTTCTCTAGCTCTGCATTATTTGTAGGTGCGTAGCATTGTATGATTGTGACTTTCCTTCCTTTTGAGTTGAACCTTGCTGTCTTGATCCTGCAGGAGGAGATTGGTTCCCACTGCATGAGAGCCTTCGATGCTGTTGGGGACATCATGATAGCCACTCCAAAACTCAGTGTGCTCGTGGTTGTCGTCTGGGTGACAATATCGGAGTAGATTATTGACTCTCCAGTTAACAGTTTGGAGGGTCCACTCCCATTCCATCTACTTTCACAGATTTCTAGCACTTCGATGCCATACCTTCTCATCTCTTTGGCAACCTGGAGGGCCTTGCCAGCCAGCTTGAAACATTGTTCGGATATTCTATGTCCTCATGTTTACTCTCGCTTTCATCGAGAGAAGACACATCGGCTAATTGGCTTCTCGAATGCTCCCGCCAACAGGTGTCATTTCGCCTCTCCGATTCCAGCGAGGAGTAATTTTGTTTTTATTCTTTATATTTTGTTTGTGCTTTGAAGTTTCTTTAAGGTTGGGTTAGTTCTACGGGGTAAGGTTGCTAGCCCTAAGCGAAACCTTCTCTCTTCACCCGGGCTTGAAACCGGTTGGCAACTAGTGAAGTATTTGGCCAGGCGAGTTTTGAAATGGGAATGTGTAGAGGCAATGGTTATTTTTATGTTAGAAATTAGGAAATGTGAATATTATTGGTCACAATGAAATACAAATATTTGGGGATTCCCTAAGCGTAATATTTATCTACTTTGCGGTTAATGAGAAATAGAGTAAACTGAAATTTTCTCGCTCGCGTCTTTTCTTGAAATCCCTTTCACAATCTACTCTTTTTCCGATGAAGCATGACCATCCAAGTTTCTCCTCAGGGGCCTAATGGCATTTATGTACATCTTAGAAGTATCGTCCTATTGAGAGAATTCATCGCATAAGAAAATAAATAGAGACTCTAGCACTGGAATGCATCGCTCATACTACCCTTATTTCTGCAAGTCACCTATCCTCAGCGGGTGCCATCGTCGTGATCGTGTCTAACATAATAAGTTTGAACGCACCCAACATGATCGTTAAGTCGCCTCCTCTTTCATATCACGAGAAACGAAACGTCATGCACTTTCGTAATTGGAAGCCAGAACTAACTGAAATAGCGGAAACAGAGAAAATCGGCTGTTCTATTGGTACTGCCACTAAAAGCTTCACTCGGACTGGTTAATATTGATCATGAAACCAGTACACGTGACCTCCCAGGAGGTATGGTGAGAAAAATTTATTGGAGCGTACCTAAACAGACTACGTTCATCTGATCATCGACATTTAGTTGTCAGGGGAGCAGCAGATTGGATTTCATTTTACTTCTCTTTAGACAGAATGCCGGCGCAAACGACTGACTAATATTTAAAACTGGGGTTTTTGTGGCCTCTGCGACTAACTAACTCTGAAAGCATATGGCGTTGCGGCCTTCGATCACTACGGTGTTTAGCATTTACCTTGTCAAACTTGGTGAACGCTCTTTTGCCGTTGTATCAGTCTACAGTTTTTTCAGAAATTATAACCTTCGTGAGAAATGCACAAACCTCGTCACTTAGTCCTAGTAGAACCATATCTATGCAAACCATCCCATTACCGTTTTTGTCGAAATGACCACAAAGAAGAGAGGGGATGTGCCTCCACTGGTAACTTACTAGCTAAGTGGCCCAAAGTTGCGCAAGTGCCACAGTTTATCGCTCGTATACCGAGAGGAAGGATATCCTGCTCAATACACCGTCGCCCCACTGGTGGAGTAAAACCTGATAAAGAGAATTTGGCCCCGGGCCTGGACCCCAGGAACCTAATCTGTCGCCTTGCTATGCTTGTTTGGGCGATGCTAGGCACATGAAGGTTGGGTCGTCTGCTAGCCGAAACAGTGGAACCAGAAAAGCCCACTGTTCTTCTAAAACTATATTCACAGCAGAGCATTAAAAACGACTGCCCAGCACTATTTCCACATCCGTATCGACAGCCTATGACCATGTGGCTGCCGTCGGAAACCTCAGCACACTGGCACTTGGCCCAGGACTGGAGGTGAGTTGCAGGCATAAATCTTCTGAACAGACTTTGGAACACATTTATGACAACAGGACCGATAAATAAATTTTGAAAAACACCCGATGGTGGCCAGGTGGTAAAGGATCACACCCTGGCTACATTCTGAGGGGCGACGATCTTTTGGTGGACGATATCTGTCCCCACCTCCCGACGGGGCAAAAGCGGCCGTGCATCGGCACACATTTGTTTGAAAACCAAGGAGAAATTGCCAATAGCTGGACCAAGATGTTTCGTCAATTGTGGAAGACAGACTATCAACTCATGAATAATCAGCTCTCGGGGGCTCCATGGTAAGAAGAATGGAACTCTCTACGGACGAACGCCGTACACGTGTTAAAAATATTGTCTGAAGCGCTGTCGAAGAGAGATACTCGCGCGACCGGAAGACAAATACAGGGGTAGGGAAGCCATATTGGTGATGTGCATCTCACAAAAAGTCGGATTTTTTGAGCTACGAGAAGTTAGGCAACTTATGTAGCGTAAGTGGTCTGAGTAACAGATACAAATACCTTTTTAACCTGGACAGCCGGCTAATCTATGGCCAAAAAGCCTATATTGGTTTATGCCACAGCAAAAACCGGCGAAGAGATGTTTAAATCTTATCACGGGGCCGAATAGAGAAACGCTGACACAGCGAGACCATTGAGCAGCCGGTGTGATGAGCTGCTCGACGCCGTAACGCATACGCCCCCAGACCCCAGTAATATAACGAAGTTACATTCGTTAGCCAACGAGTGTAAAGATTTCTTCAAACCAAGTGTTAACAAACCTTTTAACACCAAGAGGAGGAAAATCTCCGGACTGCAGTGAGGTGAGACCGGTGGTCCTACAAGGTGCCAAAGTACCAAGCATACACATACGCAACCTGTTCACTCACTCGTCGGAAGCCAATCAACTCCCAAACGAATGGAAGCAACGCACCCCTTCGTTATTCTTCAATGCATAGGATCGACAAAACCCACGGAATTAAAGACCGGTTGTTTTACTTCACATAATATCCAGGATACTGGGAAGCGTGGTTGGAGGCGCTTTTGGGACCGACCAAACGGGAAACATACCGTTAACCCAAACAACGCGGCTTCAGGGTCGGAAGGTTATGTCAAAGTTGATGACCGCATGTGAGGACTGAACCAACAGATAGGACAACAAGCAGCCAGTTCACGTTATCTCTCTGGGATTGGCCGAAGCTCGCGACGGTCCCCCACACTACACCATACCGGCTGAGTTTGCAGAAGTGAGTATCACCAAACCACTCAGCATGGTTTGCGGCGTACCTGGGGGTCAGAGGATTCCTCACTAGAGTAAAGAGGACTCAACCATTCTGGAGGAGTGCAAGAACAGGAAGTCCTTAGGGGTGATTCAAGGGCCATTACTACTCCTGCTATTCACCAATGACCCCCAACTCAAATACCCCCATTTATCCTTCTATTCGCCGAAAACATCAAAATATGGGGACAACAAGTAAGGAAGAAGATCGGATTGAGCTGCAGTCCTGGTCAGCTGCGGAGGTTTGAGCTTTGACCTGGAGAAATGCAAGGTGATGTATCTTCACTCAGTGGAAGCGATGAAGACCAGCTACACCTTCAACAAGTGTGTAATCACCGGAATATCCATGGAGAAGAACCTAGAACTAAACTCCTGTGGCGGACTGTGAAGGAATGGCGGGAAAGCTGAATACCTTCGTGCACTTTCTAAGGAGGCAGCTTGGGGTGCTAACCTCGGAAGTTTTCCTCACGAAACCCTAAGCCTGTGTTAAACCACAGATAGACGTGTGCAACGTGACAGCCTCTTCCCACTAGCGAGAGATGAAGAGGTACAGAGAAGAGTGACAAGGTCGGTTGCCAGATAAACGGGTAAAACATAGGCTCAGAGCCTTAAAAATCTCAGTTTGTCTGGGTTAAGCTACAGAAGGGAAAAAGGCTACCTAATTACAGCCTACAAGATCGTTCACCGAGTGGATCATCCAAATAGGTCAACACTGTCGGCCAAAAGACGACGGCATCATGGGAACACCACTCGTATACCCCACCATGGAGTTAAGATGAGGGTGAGATGTAATTTCTCACATAGAGTATGTGCCTCGTGGAAAGCTTTACTACCGGAAGTAGCCACAGCTACAAAAGTTTACCTCCTCAAACGACTCCTGGTTAATTGCACAGGTGTAAACAGTTTGCCATGAACGTTCGCCGGTAGGCTTATCTCCTCCAGTATTCCCAGACCAAAGTATCTGCAAAAAGACTTATCCCTTCTCCATATTATGGCCAGCAGCAACTATTTTCCATAGGTACTTTTCGCTCCCTTTTTCTTATTCCCCACTCAGAAGTTTTTTCTCCGTGCATCTTATGCAACGCTTAATACTTGCTGGTAGTTGCTTAAAAAAGCGGGAATCGCGAAAAGTTAATTGACTTCATCAGCAGCTCCTTTGCATTCCAAAAAGCCAAGGTATGCTTTGCAAAAAGATGCCTTCAAATAGACAATCGCCACTCACACACCTCACCAGTGGGCGTAGACGAGAGTGAGATCTTACTTCTTCTCCCAGAGAGTATGGTTCATATGGAACGCTCTGCCGAAGGAAGTGGCCACAGCTACATCAGTCAACTCTCTCAAACGACCGCTGGATGAGTATGTGAACGCTAATGGTTTACCACGAACATTTATCAGCAGCAACTAGTGATACACCCTTCCACCTTTGTATTTCACAACCCTAGTGTCTGCAATAAGGCGCATCTCTCAGCCATATCACTACCAGTCACATTTATCTTTTCATGAGTACTTCTCAATCCACTTTTTCTCATTCCCCACTCACCCTGTTTCTATCACTTATTAAGTTACGCTTAACGCTTACTTACAGGCGCCTACAACAACAGGACTTGCAAACGGTTGACTTATCTTATCAGCAGCTCCGCTGCCCCCCACCCCCCAAAAAAACAAACAAAACTACAATTTGCAAATAGAATGCCTTCAACTTGACAATCACTACTTCCAAAGTTATAACGAGGAAGACGCAAAGACATCTGCGACCATCGAAGGAGTGCAACCGAACAAAAATACCGGGCCTCAGGACCTAGAAGTGAGAGCTCGAAAACTGCAAGCTTCCTCTGCTCTCACTATTGGTGTTGGATTTTGGACTGGTCCAGTAACCTTGACGCGTTAATCGAACGGCTCGGTAGTTTTTAGCCTACTATCGTTTTCGCTGCAAACTAAAATCATGTTGTATATAGGCATTTCACTGTTTGATATTTCTAAATGTATATCTGAGTTGCAATGCAGTACTCATCGACATTATTATCCACACCTGAAATACCATAGTAGAAAAAGACCTGGGTCTAACGGTGACGGAGAAACTGGACACCAGTTCCAATTACCCAGGTGATGTCTCAAAAGCATATGGGGTACTACACTTTGTGCGTAGACAACTGAGTGCCCTCACCCCAGAACTCTTCCTGAAGCTCTACAAGACTTACATACGGCCCCACTTAGAGGTGCATAACGTCTTCGCTCCACCACAGCTGAAAAGAGGCGCGAACTTACTGGAGAAAGTCCAGAGGCGAGCCACAAAAGAGGTTGTTGGAATGCAACGAAAACCATATGAGGATAGACTCAAAGACCTAGGTTTATACTCCCTTAGCTATCGAAGGATACGTGGCGACTTAATAATAGCTCACAAAATAATGAGTAACCCAAATCACCCAAACAGAGGAGTCCTACCGAGTGGCCACTACGGAGATCCTCGAGTAAACCCCAATAGAATAGCACACCAGAGGTCAAAAACGTATGTGCGTTCACAGTTCTCCCTCCGAGTCTGTGGGTACTGGAACGCTCTACCAGCAGAGGTGGTCTCCGCCCCAACTGTTGAAAGCTTCAAGAAGAGGCTAGATAGTCATGCAGAGATTCACGGTATACCCACGTATAGCTGGAACACGAAGTGATGTCAAGCCACCCCAACCAGTTTCCTTTCTATTGTAACCATTTAAGCCCTTTTCACCCCTTCCGCTTGCCATAAGTTAGCCTCACTTACCTAAGTTCTTCATACCTTTGCACCCTACTCGCCTTACTTGGGTGTAAGTAGATTACTCCATTAGTTCTCTTTTCCTCTTTTCTTTTCCTCACACAAACACTTTCTAGGTTTTCTCTTCACTATCCCCAATCCTCTCTAGCGACCAGTCCAAACAACTGTCTGGCAACTCGACATCTGAAGAAGCCAACTGCACCACAGTCCAAGGCAAACAAACCAACACTTAACTTCCTGTTCTGTAAACCAGAGCTACAGCAGATGAGTGGCTGGACCTACTGCATCGGAATCCGCCAAAGATCTGGAGCCGTTCCGCAAGTCCAAGAAGCGAGCGCGGAGAAATCAACTGGCTTACACAAGCTCGTTAAAAACATATTGGATTTCCTCTACTCTAATTCTAGGTTTTCAGTTTCTGAGGACTCATTTATAAACATAGACTATTGGTTATCTGTAGTTGCTCTCAGGGTGGTCTAGGGATCCAACATCTGACATCAATATTGCGAGTAACGGAAACTTGTAGTTTCTGAGTTTCCGCTTCTAGGTCTCGAGGCTTGGTTCTTTCGTTTGGTTGTACTCCTTCAGGGGTCGCGAAAGTCTCCACGTTTTTCCTGCTTATAACTTTGGGTAGTTATATTTTACCATCAAAAACCTAACTTTGGAGCAATTTCTGCTCTGTGTCGCTCATGATAAAAACTCCAATAACCCCCAGTTTCTCTGCCTAGCAGAAAGTTAGCCAACAACCAAGTGGACGTGGCCACCTCTGACAAGTCTTTTCACTGAGGGTTAAACTCTTTAGTTCCACTGACATTATGGCGATGAATAAGAAACCAAATGATAAGCGGTTGTCATACTTTCGGGAATTTTGCTAATTGATTGGTTGCAATGGTAAGGCTGTGTGAAGGGACGCTGTCTTCGAATGTAGTACTGGTTCTCCCAATGAGTGATCAACAACTGGAATTTATTACCGGAGCAATTGGTGATAGACTTCGTAAAAACATTCAGGGAAAAATTGAATCTTGATAAAGATAACCACTTCAAAGACTAATAAGGGCTAATAACTCACTGTCTTCTTTGGTGACTATTTTTCTTCATCGACATCAGTCTTCATACCGTGAAAGTTGGGGAAGTAGCACCGTGTCGGAACGTATATTTCCCTATCACTATTCATCACTACTATTTACGATGATATCAGAAAGGTGAACTAATTGAAAAGCTGTTAATTCCTCTGATGGTTTTATGCCAGGCAAAATGACCGAAGGCTCTCCACTAAGTTGACTAAGCAAAATCCCATGGTTGCTTTCTGTTCATTTTTGCAGGGGTCTTTGATGCTATTGTGAAAATAAGGAGATGATTAGGGTAAACTCATTTTTTTCACCCGAAACTTGATGGCCATTTTGCACATACGGGTTGAAGAGTTTATCTCATGATTTCCTTGGGGAATGTCGATCGTTGTATAATCGCATTTAAGTCGAAACCCTCCTTTTTCTTTTTGAATGTCAGTAAAATCCTATGCAATAAGTGTAAAATCTCTTTCTGCCTACTAAAGATGGGTTGTTTTACCAAGCTGAAGGCAGACGTGAGTCTTCTAGATGTGGATCTGGGGCTCACCAGTCTAAGCATTCGATTTTTAGCTGGTTGGTCATGATTTCGAACCCCGTTCTATCTACCGAGTTATGTGCACTCGGTTGGTATCGTTAGCTGTCACTTTATGCACATTGCAGTCTAGTAGTATCGTTATTTCATGTAAAATCCCTTGACAAATAAATGGGGCCAAGTTGTTCGAATTATATTGCGCAAATACATCAAATTTCACATGTAACCTCTGTCCTCTCATCATATTGTGAAGATTCATCAAATGGACTAGTCGTTTCAAATATCAATCTTAACGCTGATCCACCCATGTCAGGAAGCTAGATAGCTGTCTTTAGAACTAACTTTTTCTTTGTTCCGACTGTTGCAGCTCCACAGATGACTGTGAGTAATAATGACAGTAATAATAATAATAGTAATAATAATAATAGTAATAATAATAATAATAATAATAATAATAATAATAATAATAATGATAATAATAGCTTTATTCGAGACAATATTTTTGATACAGTTTGGAACTCAGCTTGAAAATCCCAGCTGGCAAATTTATCCTCATGATGTCTACAGCAAACTTAGGTAGCTGAGTTAACGCGAATTTCTTCAGTGAATTGCTTTATTACATGCAAACTATTTCATTCCCTGTGCTACGCAATTTTTAGCACTTTTCATATCACAAAGCCTTCAAGAGAATTTTGACTGAAAGAGGACTATGGTATTGGTTGATTGTGGCTGCCCCACACAATAACTCCTTTCACTCACCCTTTGCTTCGATTACACACTAAAAATAAGTTGCAAATTTTGTTCATTTCAGGTACTCAACTTTTATCCCTTGGACTATGTGTCCAAATCTTGCTGTACTTACTGAGGTTTGAAATACAATATTCAAAAAATCGAGAAGTTATAAACCTTTCGCACTGATATAAAGACTTCACTATTCAGTTAAAAATGGTCTAAACACCGGAGAACTGTTCCGCCAGTACGGGGTCGAACTCGTAAGTGGTGTACTTGATGTTTTAACCACTTTGGCCTGGCTAGTGAAACCTGCATATCAATATGAGTGGTTTCTGAGTGCTCAAATTACTCGGTAGTTCATTGTCTTTGACTTTGTTTGATTCTTTTACCATTGCCTAAACTCTGACCAGAACTAAAATTTTACTACTGTAGCGTGTAAAGTGTTCCTTTTTATTGTCAAACGAAGTTAATATTGGTATGCAGTTATACAGCTTAAAAACGTAAGAGGTACCTGTCCATTGACTTTCCGTTCTACACTGGTGAGAATTTGTAAACCACCTTTTGAAAACTTCTGTAAGATGATAAGAGCACATTCATTCATGCATGCATAAACACCTACTAAAATATTTCATAGTACTCAAGTCTTTGAAGATTTAAGCTAGTCTAATCTGGTATATGATAATTAAGTGCATCACATAATATTAATTATTGTTGCCTTTCCTTTTTAAACATTTCTAGCTGTGATTTCTTTCTATAGGTTACTGTCACTGGGTTTCTTCGCAAAAGTATTTCTTAGTACTCTCTAGAAGTGAGTTTACAATTTGAACTCTCTTCTATGACAGTTAATCATGACAATTCTGGGCGAAGACTGGTTTGCTGTTGGAGATATTTATTTCAGGTAGCTATTTGTTTGATTTCCTCTGTATGGTATTTTAGGAAACTACATCTTTATGATATGCCATGGGGAGTGGGGTTTTCTCTTTCCCAATTTAAGGTGTCCATTTGTCAGTATTCGGGGTATATTGGTATGAATATTTCTTTAATAAGAATCTTTTTTATATAGCAATGTATTTGGATGGTCAAGCCGGTGCAAAACCGATTCTTCAGATCTACACATCATCAGGAAAACTTGTTTCTCAACATGTTGTAAGTTGATTTCAGTTGTACTGAATACATTAAATGTAGCAAAATAATGTAGTTTTAGTTGTTTTTAAACTGCAAATTGATGGTTTCAGATTTCATGGTAAGAGCAGATAGATACTGTAATATACTAACAATATTTATCGCTATCCGTCTTCAACAGCTAGAGATGCTTACGGAATTAGATCTACATTATGAGTGCTACGCTGACATAGACATCTGACTAATCTATCACGATGACTCGGTGCACCTATTTCAGCGTAAAAATTGTTCAGTTACCATTATGTCAAGAGATTTATTCACAAAGTAGCATACCAAACACGATTACTATCCCACTATGCATTACTGCACTGTGACAAGAAGTTGTTAATGTCGACTGAATAGCAATGCTACGGAATTGAACCATATCTAGGTGGCAACCTATATTTATGACAATCATGCCTTTGTATTGAGAAGGGTTAGCAAAGCTTGCTCCTGAAAACAGCGTATTTCTGTTCTTCACACAGTTTTTGATTGTAAATGTTAGGATTTTAAAGGAGTGGTCGAAACCTTCCAAAAATCACTATTTGTTGAAAAGTCGTAGTGAGTGGTCTCATGCTCATTTTTCTACGGTCACACAACATTCATGTATTTTACTTTTCAGTTGCTTCAAGACGATATCAACTTTTACAGTGTATGCTTGTAGACTTTTAAATAGTTCACAAGTGTCACTCCTGATTATGATATACTATCTAAGTCTGTCCATTTTTTGCTTTAGTATTGTTTAAATAGTCAGCCTTTCGCTCTAGTGGTTTCTTCGTGACTATGACTTATATTTCCAGTTTATGAAGCAAACGTATTGTTTTTAAGAAACGATTATCGTAACTGCAGTTTATGCATCTCAGCGTCTTGATGGTATGCTGAATTGACCAACAGATTTCACTAGCCAGAATTCAGGTTCACTTCTCATGGTTATGTGTTGATGTACATATCTTAAACACGTATAAAAACTCAGGTATGGTCATTTTCGTGTCCACAAATCGCCACTGTAATGAGGTTGTTTAATTCATCCTTCAAATATATAGAGATAGAGTTTTCTTGGGTTTGCATGTGTAGAGAAAACAAATTCCAGGGCAAAACGTTATTTCACCAACACTAAATTTTCGTCAATAGTTGTCTTTATGTTGTTTCTTGAAATAGATGCAGTAGATCTGGGGTGGAACATGTCTTATATAGATGCAGTTTACCTTGGCCTGCAAATCCACTGGTTAAAGTTCTGTTTGTAGAGTAGGTTTCGCTGAAAGTTGGTAAAGTCTCCCAAGTTATTGGTCCATACACATAATCACAACAGCTGATGACTTCTCTGAGCAAGTTAAAATACTTAGTTGGTTTAATAGTAATCTTAGTTTTTTCTTCGATATTAATTGCCGACTCATCGATGGTAGTGATTTCTTCCACTTGCACTCCGAAAATCATTCGTCACTGGCATGCATCAGCTTTAGCTATCAAGACAGGTGTTATCTGATTTAACTGATATGAATATTATTCCAGTGCTAAATTAATATTGATGAGTCACTTAATATTAAAAACGTTTCACGCGAAACACTTATGTGAACTCTGATCGTATGTCGTTGAAAAATAACACAGGAACTGAACTCAACACTTATTTTGAAAAGAAAACATGTCTGTAAATTAGGGAAACAACTGTTGACTGAATACACTTATGCTTCTATTAAGTTTATAAATAAATAACAACTAGGAAGTGTATACAAACCCAAGTCTTTATATTGTGCTGAAGGTAAAATTGACAGACCACACTGAAGTTAGGGCTGATGATGTCTAGAAAGACGATGAAAGCTCCACAATTAAGCAACCCAGCTCAGGGAACACAATACAACCAGGATGTTTTTCTGTCGTTTGTTTCAAGCTCTTCATAGTGCAACGTGGATGTGTAAACTGTTGTGTTTCGAGAAATGCTATGTGCTATGGTCGCTAACAATGCACAAATATCGAGTGTCAGCCACTAACATTCAACAAATTCCTAGTTGATTCCCGAACCGACTAATTAATGGAGAAGACACGATGGACGTGTATTCGGGGTCGAAAGACCTAAGACCAAAGGAAAATACAGCTAATATGTGGATATTTTATATAAACTAGGGTCAAGATTTGACCGGATGGTGTGGCAAATATTGAGCGCTGAGTGAAAGGTCGACATTAGATATAGATTATTCTTGTGTAAGTCACAGCGTATTTGAAATCAAATAATTCCAATGTTTCTCAGTGGCAACTCGGACCGTTACTCAGTAATGCCTGGTCCTAGGTTGATCTGCATAGATGGATGGCTGTGACTTACACAAACACAATCTACATCTACTTTATCGACAGTTCACTGTTTAAAATAATCCTATTGATTGGCTGATCCACCGTCTGTTTGTCTAACTATAGAAGTGATAAAGTACATTTTGATTGGTCCCTATCCTGACTAGTCTCATCTCTCTATCCCCATATCAATAGCTTCTTAAATTCCTACTGTTGAGGAATTATGCGTCAACAATAATGAGATTTCGTTTGTCAGTTTGTTGACAATATTATATAGTTGAAGAAGTCAATTCGGAAAAGTCTTACGTGAATGTTTATGATCGGATAAATTGCTACTTATTAAAGTTATTTCAGATTATACGAATGAAGGGATATCTACAGTATGGAATTTGAAAATAAGATTACATGGGATAGGATGCTAAGGAATTTATGCATCCCGAATCGGGCCACCGTAAGTGCAGCTGCAACACTTGCTTTTTTGAACACATAACTCAGGTTGTTTGAACGTGATTGTCACTGCTTCTGCGGTCTGAAGGATTCGAAGCTGGGTACCTTTTTGGGAAGTTGATGGGAACCCTGTACGGAAGGGAAAACGACTCATTCATATCCATCTTATGGTTAGTTTCAACTAAGTGTGCTATTGTGGAGCTGGTAATGGTCTTTACCACACCAGGTCGGAAGTTATTCGCCAGCAGAGAAAATTAAATTCCTAGAGCAACGGCTGACGTAACTGGACTGATGGACTGATAAACACAACAGGAAGTGGCCAGTTCAAACAATTCAATGTCACCACTGGGCGTAACCATCAGTAAAAATCAAGGTTTGTATTTAATTCTATTTCAGACTCACTATCGGAAAGTATCTGAAGTGGTTTTAATGAGGGAAAAAGTTGGATATAGCCAGACAGTGATGGTATCAGTATCTAAAATCTGAGAGTTGGTCTGAGCATAGTAGAGAAATGTAGACTTCCCGTCTGGGTCCCACATGGTAACCGAAACCGGTGGTTGGAAACTGTAGTTGGTACTAGCCGAGATCGATCTCGATGACACAGATGCATTTACACATTACCTCCATCTTGATCGAAATTTCTTCATTCTTTTACCCTCTTTATCTCTCTCCTTATAACTTTCTACTACTTTGGATTACTTTGCTCCTATTTTTCTGTCATTCATCTTGATGTTCTGAGATGAGGTTATCAGCTTGGATCGTTGTGGAATAATTCCATTTCGATGTTGGTTCTGAGTGACTGGAGTACCCGAATCCTAGTGCGTATCAGTGTTATCATTGGCGTTTGGGCCCTGTGCCTAATTTGTTACTTGATATAGTGTTTTCAGGTCTCTCCTGCAGCCTGTTCTGCTGCACTTTGTGGTGTTGGTGGTGGTATATGTGAAGACGCCATGTACCAAGTGATTCACGATGGGAAGCTCAGTGACGCCTTTGAAGTGAAGACAGGGAGGAGTAAGACAAGGTTGCCTACTATCACCAATAATCTTCCTGATTGTGGTTGACTCAGTGGGACTGGATCATGCAGCAAACCGTGAGGAACGAGAAGATGGACACTGGATCAATGAAAAGACCGTAGAAGATTTGGATTTCGCCGACGATGATTTATGTCCAATGTCACAAACTCGAGGATCTACAGGCAAAAACCAACAAGTTTACAGAAGAGGCAGCGAAAATGGGACTTTAAGTGAATGTAGAGAAGACAGGTGAAGATACCCAACCAACAACTACAAGCACCAATAACCATTAACGGGAGAAACTTAAAGGAAGTTGTCTCTTTCACCTATCTAGGTAGTATCGTTTCAACTACAGACGGCGGCACAGACGAGGATGTCGAAGCCAAGATCGGGAAAGCAAGACAGGCTTTCAATAATCTGAAATCAGTGTGGAGATCGACTGCACCTCAGCACAAAGAACAAGATCTGGATTTTCATGAATAAATGGGCATATTTCGTCAATTTTAAGTGCGTGGTTTTTAACTGGACTGTTAAATCAGTTTCTTTGTATAAATGATAATACAAATAAAGAGTTTTGGTTACTGCTAAAATTCACCGTTAATTTTGGATTCATGTTCGTTTAAGTACTTAGTTTGCATGACCCGTAACGTAACGAAAAGTTTACTCTTTGAAATATCACGTAATCTGAAACTGCTGTTTTATACCTACTGTTCCTGGGTATGAGTAATTTCAGTTTTACGCCGTTCAAAGACTACTTCAGGTATATTGGTACAGAATTATAAAATGATTTAGAATAATGCTATGATCTAGGTGCAGCAACTACAGCAGCAGTAGCCAGTGAAATGCGAAGGACAATAACAAGAGTCACCACGCAAAAATAATTTTCTGATGAATCTGCTTTTTATTCACTGGCTTGAACTTCTTTCTGCCTTTACCGGGTCGAGGTACTTCAGTCCACACCTCTTTGACGTTTTCTAGCACCATATTGCAATGTCGATCTAGTGCTTTCACTGGGGCTAGAAGCTTTTTATTGTTTCGACAATTGATAAGGACCTGTGTGTTGTTCTTCACTGCATTCGCCAATACTGAAAGAGGTCTATGTTCCAAACTCGTTCTTCTCTATTTCATAAAGCTCGTCTTCCGTTAGTATGCTCCACGGCTTTGCAATTGACTTCAAGTATTTATTGTTCTACGTATAGTTCATTGTATATCACCAACGTACGAGAAATGTGTTGGCCATATAGGCTTCAAACAGCATTCAGCCAATACGAGAGGAAGGATGGGTTGATAATCCTAAAATCAGTTTATTCAATTACTAGCTGTTAACCATCCCAATTCTAGACTTAAGGCTTAGGCCAGATTAAGCATATTGTTTTTGTGTATCTGAATTTATGACTTTATTCTTTGGATATTACGTTTTCGAAAATTATATATCAAGTACACAGTTGTCATAATCATAATGAGAAATATCCTCACTACAGACACTAGATATCTACGTTTGCTTACACTTACACCCTTCTATATTTAACCAATGTGCTCTGTTGAATTGTCGGCGAGATATTTGGCTGTCTATCAAAGGAAGAGTATACTGCGCTTCATTCCGTTCTACTCTGTTATACGGCTGTAAGACATGGTCGTAAAAATAAAAGACGTGAAGCGATTACAAGGATTTGATCACAGGTTTCTTCATAGAACTGCTAGCGTTTGGTGAAATCACCGTCACAACTTTGTCTACTTTAAGATCACTCTTTTCCCATCCACTTGTTTTTTGTATGCTGCTGTGAAGTGTGGTGACTTGAGCCGATGAATTTGTATGCGAGATTCTACGTTGATTTTCTATCTGTATGCTAAGAAATTGCATTTTACTTTTCCTCTTAGTGGAAAGACGCACCTGCAATATTGGTTGGATGGACACTGTCTGAAGATTTATTAGTCATACAAAAAACAGGATTCACCACGGTATTGGATCTTCAAGGGAAGTTTATTCGTCGTTTCAGTATGGGACCTGAAGCTGAAGAGAGAGAAATTATTAGTGCTAAGTTATTCACTGTGGATAATGTGTGTAAATTGTTATAGATGTCCAGTTTGTTTGTACAGTTTTCACATTCCTCTCAATCCAGTACATGCTTGTTCTTAAATGTGTGTATATAGTTGATTTGTGAGATCAGATTTTCATAGATGAAGCATTTTCTTCGTGTTAGTGGTAAAACAGTTTCATGTGAGATTACCACGGTGTATTCTGTATACAGCACAAGTTTTCGTTACTCACCAGTCAGATTTGAAAAAGCCTACCAACTCAGAGTAAAGTAACTCACTTAGTGTTGTTTGTTACAAACCACGTAGACTGATCTACAGATTTCGTTAACCAGATTGGACTAAGCTAAACATCAGCTATATGACTGTCCCACACGCCAAGTGATTTCCAATGGAAAGCTCAGTGATGCCTTCGAAGTGAAGACAGGAGTAAGATAAGGTTGCCTACTATCACAGGTGATCTTCCTGATTGTGGTTGACTCGACTGAACTGGATCGTGCAAAAAACTGACGAGCGAGAAGATAGGCATACGCTGTTTTTACCGATGAAAAGATCGTAGAAGATTTGGATTTCGCCGATGATGATTTATGCCTAATGTCACAAACTTGAGGATCTACAGGCAAAAACTAACAAGTTGGCAAAAGAGGTGAGGCAACGAAGGAAGACGGGACTTCCTTCAGATGAACGTAGAGAAGGCAGAGGTGATGAAGATACCCGACCAACAACAATAACAACGACAAGCACCAATCGCCATGAACGGGAGAAATGTAAAGGAAGTTGTCTTTTTCACCTACCTGCCTGGGCAGGATCGTTTCAACTACAGGCGGCGATGACGGCACAGATGAAGATGTGAAAACCAGCAAGACAGGTCTTCATTGATCTGAAATCAGTGTAGAGATCTACTGCATTACACTGCGCTTAGCATAAAGCGTGAACGAGATCCGGGTTTTCAAGACTAGTTCAGTCAAGTATGTCAGTGCTTGTATGCGATGGTTAAGAGAATTGGCGGCGCGTTACGAAAAGCATTTCCAAGAAACTGCAGATATATATATATATATATATATATATATATATATATATATATATCATAAACAGCTGCCGCCTGCGCTTTTTCGATACTGAAGATCGACCAGATGGTCAGAATAATAATAAGCAACAAGGAACTCTGGTCTGGCGACGAACCAACCAGGAACCTATCGCCTAGAATATATACAGAAGAAGAAAGTTGAGATGGATTGGGTTGGACTGGATATACACTGGGAAGACGGTCTGGGGACATCATGCGTCAAGCCAGGCGTCGAGTGGAAGCCAAATGGGATGCGACGAGTTGGGCGTCGGAGGAATGGGTGACATGAAGGGATTGGTGTGAGGAAGAAGTGAAAGGTGGTGGGCAGTCGTGTAGCTGCGTTAAGAGGACTGGAGAGAAGAGAGTGGAATGGCGACGTGCTACTGAAGCTTTATGTTCTACTAGGAACCCGAGGGAAAAATAATAAATAATAACAATAAACATCAGATGGCCGTTTAACGAAATCTACAGATCTGTCTGAGTGGTTCGTAACTACTCATGTGTTCAGTAGTATAATTCCTTATTTCATGACACGTTTATATCACAGATCACACACTGTGATCTTGGTTGGGCTGTTTCTAACGAAAACCGTGTTGACACTGCAGTTAAGTTGTTGAAAAACTACTAAACAATGAAAAATTTCAATCTGGTTCACGTAACTTGAAAATAATTTTCTAGCTAATCACATAACATTTATGCTTCATAGCTTACTACAAGAATTTGTGAGTTGTAACTTAAGTGTTGGATGCTGAAGCGTTTCGAATGAAATTGGATACTCCGTACATATTTCATTACTGCTCTCTTTTGGTCGTCAGGCATACTCATATGAAAGTATTCACTGCTGAACAGTTTGCACTAACTGGCTGATATTATTTTTTTAAATCTGAGGTCATTTAAAGATGCTACTAAGTACTTAGTTAAGGTGTGTTGCCCGCTGAAATGTCAGCTGTAATATAGTGGATGTGTCAATCTACATGTTTATGTATAGTAGAAGGAAATATTTCCAGCTGATTGTTACTATTTCTGCATTTCCTATGTTTACAATTCACATGATGAATTATAAATTTTGAAGGGGAATCGTTTAGACAGTTTTAACCTAAGCACCATGTAGTTTGGAAAGTTGGGAAGCACTGTGTTATGTAGTACAAAGTTACCTAACAACTGAATTGTAGACCAGTTTACAAAGAGATACCACCAAACATGAGTATTTTCATAGTAATTTTTTTGGGAAAATTAGTCAAAGATGCTATGATTTGTTGATAAGTTTTCGACCTAGCATTTATGAATACTTCTACCTGCTTGGTATACTTTACTTAATGTAAACGGGAGATCTGCTAGCTTACATGAAGCATAATTAAGTGTCATGAATTCGTGGAATTTTATGTTTCTTAAAAGTGGTTTTTCTAAAACTTTTAATGGTATCACTTAGTCATTATTACCATGGAGTGCAATAATAATAATAATAATAGTGATAATAATGATGTCTTTGTTCTGAAAGCTACTTCGAGAATACTCTACAAAAATTTTAACGTGTCATATGGCATCAGTTGGGTAGAGACAGTGTACATGTATACATAACAAAATGAAACAAGTAGAAATTATAGACAAAAGATAGGAATATTCTACCTACAACTTTCTTAAAAATGCATAGTTAACTTAGGTCGACAATCACAATAGTAGTTAGGTTCATCAATTAGTTTGCTTTCAGAAACAGAAGTTGATTAGTTAGTTCATTTATAATACTTTATCACACGGTACGAGCTGAATACGATATTGTAGGGTTTTAATATTTTATAGTACCTCCATAAAGTCTTAAGTACTTACTCCTTGTCTTTCTAGGTGACCGACATGGAGAGAGAGAGGATACTGGTCATCTGGTAAAATAACTCCTGCCAGATGTTTACATGAGTTAATATGTTTGTCCACAACTGTTTTAATAGGAAGGTTTATGGGTACACTACTAGTTCTGCTGACAATCTTCAAAATTCTGTGCAATAAAGCATAGTCTTTTTTCAGCAATCCGGGGAAAATTAAGGGAGAACACCAGAGGAGAAGAGACAAGATGCAGGAGTTTACAAAACACAAGAGGAGAGGCTGAGTTACACTAGATACTTTCAGCTTCCTAACATAAAAAGTTAGGTGGGAAATTCTTTTGGAAATTAATAAGATATGAAAGGATCAGGAGAGGTCCGAAGAAAAACATACACGGAGATAAATCATACTTTTAACATTTTCTAATGCACAACTATCAATAAAACAGAAATCGTGAGAACTAAGCAGTTTACACAGGTTATGTTCACATCTAAAACTAAAATTTATGGTCTGACATTTTGAAGAATTAAGCATAAGACCATTTTCGAAGGACCATCGTCTAACAGCAGATAGGAAATCACTCAGTTGTGAACAATTTATTGAAGAGGAGATAGGTATGGAAACAGTCAGGTAGTCAGTATATTTGAAGTTAATAACAGCTAAAGATGATAAGTCATACAGAAAGAAAAATAATAGACAGGGAGAAAGGATGGTTCCTTGCGGAACACCAGTTAGTAAACAATGAAGTGGAGCGCTTCCCCTTGTGAACAGTATGTTGTTTCCTATCAGAGAAATAGGAATGCAGCCAGCTGATTATCCCGGACTCAGTATTTGTCCCGGTTAGCTTGTGCAGTAAAAGAGGTCTTGGGACATAATCAAATGCCGAAGTGTAGTCTAAAAAGTCATACCTGAGATACTTGGCATTTCTATCAAGACTATAAGTAATATCGTGATATAAGAAAGTGGTAGCATCTAAAATGCTTCTTCTGCTTTTATATGCAAATTGATTAGGGTCTCTGAAGGCCTTCAGTGAGGGCTCGAGCACAGGTATTATAAGCTTCTCCATTACTTTCAAGAATGCTGAAGTAACTGCAATCGGACGCAATTCTGGATATGCGCTTGAATTGCCTAACTTGGGTACGGGGAATGCCTTAATATCTTTCCAGGTAGCTGCTATGGTGTTTTCTAAACACCATCTATTGAACATGTTAGCTAGGGGATGGCACAAAATATCAGCACATATCCTGAATAGGAAGCTTGACACACCATCCGGACCTGAACTGTGTAAAGGGTTCAGGGATTTAAGACATTTGAAAACATCTTTCTCCTTGAACTCTGGACAACATTCTTCATCGGGCATATGCTGGCAGAGTGGGATGAGACAAGTAGGTTGGCATATAAACGATTTGTTCAAGGCACAGACGTCGACGTGTTTTTTTTTACTGAGGTGTTTAAAATGTTTCCGCGATGCTGGATTACGATTCAAGTTGCCACAATATACATCAACATATCAAGATACAAGGCAGCAAGATGAGAGATAGACTACAATTGATGAGGGAAACTGTTTTATAATCATTATTTCATCTATTAAAACAGCTTATACTTTACTTATATATGTGATTCTCTAACTCACTACTAAAATTTTTTTCTAGAACACAGGTATAGCTGTGCTAACTGGTGGGAACCATATATTTTTGACAACCAGCATTGAAACACCACGTATGCGACGTCTTGCTGAATTACCTGGGCCAGTACAATGTCTGTCACATTGGAGTATTATCACCACACCTCTTGATTTAGGGACATCTGATTCTTTCCGAAGTCCATGGATGCTAATTGCACGCAAAAGGAGTTTGTATCGAGCAAACTGTGGAACAGTTGAAAGTGTAAGCAAGCGCTTATAGCTATAAATCATTGAATTTTTTCATTGTGAATTTGAAGTGAACTCAACTGTTTTTTCTTGTGTTTCTTTTAATTTAAATAATTGACCCGGTTATTCACTTTTTATTTCCAGATTTCATCTAAGAGTTAAGTACCCAAGTACTGGAATTTAAGGTTTCCCATCGAAAAAATGACTGTAACTAGAAGGAAGATAAATTCAGAAATAAACTTTGATGTAATAACCTTCGGAGAATAGTGCAAAGGACACCCATGTGATTTAAAATAAAAGAACAACAACAGAATCTTTATAAAGTTTCGTCAACTAATTCGGATGACCATAAAGATAATCGAGTTTTTTTCCATCCTAATCACGAAGTTTTATATCTGATTGTCTCGTGAACTGTAAAAACTCAGCTATTGAAATCCACAAACTTTCTCATCGTATATATATATATATATATATATATATATATATATATATATATATATATATATATATGCTTCGTAGCTTGGTTAAAAACTCAGTTTAAAGTCACTGTTAAGTGACAACCTCGTTATTACTGTCGTCTTGTCTTGAAGTATTTTCCACAATTGTATCGCTATTGTATCCAATAATTTGTTTCGTAGTGACCTGCAGGGGAATCCAGGAAGCGCATTTCGTTCTCTTTGACATTCGTTAGCTGGATGTACCTCTACCTCAGTGAGTGGTGGTGTTACCGGGGGACTTGAACGCCGTGTCTATCGTTTTAAACGCTAAAACGATCCAGTATAGCAACTAGGAATAACAAGTATCATAAAATAATGATAACTAATGGCTGTTTCACAAGTGGTGGCCTTTGTACTTCAGTAGCCTAGTGAATAACGGTTTAATTTGAAGTGATGGATACGGGGTTCGAGTCTCACTGGGAACACATTGACTCGCTGGGGTGCAGGTACATCCAGCTGACGAGTCCCAAATGGAGTAAAACGCGCGTCAATAGAGGTTGATCATTTCTATCAAGTATATCAACTGGGAATCACATGTATTAACAAATAATAAAACATACGTAACGTTAGCCATCTTTGACTTCCATCGTGAATGTTTTCAACTTCTATTGTAATCGAAAGTCTTGCTTAGCAAGATAATAAGACGTTCATAAATCAGTATTTAAGAGAGCAGGCCAAACTGTCTTTGATAAATTGGGTGTTATGTTCATCATGCTTATAAGGTTCCGGATAGTTTCTGAAGATTAAATCAGTTTAGGGATTCTATAAATGCTATATAAGGATAGGGTCGCTTAGTTTGTGCATTATATTTGTTGTCTTCGTGACCAGCTGACGATTAATAACCACAATTCCGTGAATTTAGATAAACGGTCTACCGATGGCGTGTAACGTCGGTCTATCCATCAACTATTTTGTTTATCATTTTGACTATCTGAGATAGCCGTGATTTGGCAAACTGGTATTGATACTGGGTGGTGATTCAAGGTGAAATGGAAATTCGGACCGCAGCAGGACTCGAACCAGCAACCAAACGGGTTTCCGGTCTGTTACTCTACCAACTGAGCCATGAGTTCCGACTGCTGAGCAGATTTTTATTTCACTTCAATCTCAAGGCAGGGTTTTGCCCGATTACCGTATGAATTCGTGATCGTATTCACACTGGCTGCCTAGTCAGGACTTCTCATCTCAATCCAAATGTAACTAAACTAGAGAGTGGGAGCATCATACTGATTATCATTTTGACTATCTGAGATAGCAGCCATGGGTTGATAGACTGGTATTGATTCTGAGTGATGACTGAAGGTGAAATGAAAATTTGGTCAGCAGTCGAACTTCGTAGGTTAGTTGGTAGAGCATCGGGCTGGAAACTCGGTAGTTGCTGGTTCGAATCCGGCCGCGGTCCAAAGTTTCATTCCACCTTCAATCATCACTCAGTATTTTATTTATGACAGTTTGATTAAGTCGCCTATACTTTTGTTCGTGTATTTTTCAACATATTTTCGTTAAATGCCTAATTTCCTTCGATATATGACCTTTAGGGATGTATATTAGTCGGTTTAGTGCGTGTAGCGTTACGATTGGTACATCCATAATAACTAAAACCCAGCATTGGTACAAAAAGATAAAGACAATAATACGTTGTTTCGCAGTATGTGAAATACAATTAGAACGGGTTACTTAATTCCAGTCAGATTTTACAATTGATTAAACCATTCCATATCACTATGTTGACCTTTATACTACCAGAAAAATTTTTTCTGTTAAATATGCGACATCTGATGGAGGGAAGACAGTACAAGGGAATGTAAGTGTTTTTTTTCCTACGTTTTTAACCTACGTCTCCGTAATACGTTTGGGATTTTAACAGATTACAAGTTCAGTTTCGGAGTTTGTGGAGATTTATTAATTTTGGGTTAGTATTCATCATGGACCGACATCATTTGGAGACTGTTTCTTCAACTAATTTCAATCCATGATGAACACTAACCTGAAATTAGTAAATCTCCACAAACCCCCAAATTGAATCAATCTAGTGTTCATTGGTGACTAGCTTCGAGAAGTAATTCTTGAAGTTCCAATGAGAAGTCACGACCAGTGAGGTCAACCAAGTAGAACATGAAGACAGTTACTCAGTGACGACATTGGATGGAGATCGTGCTATATCATGAACTGATAAAAGTAGGAAATATGGACTATTGGATGCCGACATATTAGCTCAATGGTAATATGCTGTCCATGCGGCCTTACTGTCCTGGGTTCGGTTCCTGGGGGTGCTGGGGTCATGGGCGCGCACTGCTGAGGAGTTCTATATTAGGACGAAACAGCTGTCCAGAGCTCCTAGATTCCCGATGTTTTTCCAACATATCACAAGTTGTTAGTGTTGTTGAACGTTTATATTATTAACCTTTTTATCGTAAATCCGAAAATTCGCTCTGATCTGTGCACACATATCTTGGACGATTTCAGCGATATTCTCTCATCTTGGGAAAATATAACTAAGCTAACACGAAATTTGGCTGATTTCCATATAATATAGTTGTTAGCAGAAAAAGGTGATTGTTAACAGCGATAATAAATACTTTTTAGTTAGTCATAGCAACCAGTGTTAATTTTTTATCCAGAACTTTATTCAAAATATATTGAGTTCCTCTAAATATCTGGCTAGAATCCAGAAATCTGGATATTTGAACAAGTGTAGCTTCATCAATTCAAGTGATCAGTTGATGAGGTGGATCGTAAGCTTATAAAACTATATTGTGGTGTTTCGATTACCTTCGTAGTGAGACCTACTCATATGAATGCAAATGAGTAGTATTTGTAGCAACATAAGAAGTGACATAGATGGATTGATAAGAAATCAGGTAAGAATACAAAGCACAAGAAGTGAATGGAGTGAAATGCAGAAGAGGAGATAGTTTACAAATAGATAAATTATTGCTTGGTCTAGGGATTTTGCCCTTATCAGTGGTATTTTTCGTAGTGGATGGTGTTAACTGCTTGTTGGACTTCTCCGCCTCAGTCAAACTAGCGATTGCAGAAGTAAAACATGGGGACTGTAACTGATTATGATTCCTTTTTAGCTTGTTTATATGCTGCGCGTTCATACTTACACATACATATTAATTTAGTTTGGAGGTTTGTGGGGATTTATTCATTGATTTGAAGTTGTTATTCATCATGGTCTGATATTAGTCATAAAACAGGATGCTCTAAGTACGCACTGCTGAAGAGTCCAATGTTAGGATGAAACACCTCTTCAGTGCTTCCAGGTTTCCAATATTTCTCCAACTGATATCAGTCCATGATGAATACCTACTTGACATACACATTAGACAATATTTTATGCGGTCCAAGTTGGCGGATATGGTTAGGCAACTTGGACGGTTATACAGTAATGCCTAGTTCTTTGTTGATACTGATAATGATTTTTTTACTGTACTACTTTATCAGTGAATTCTTTATTTCTTTCATATTTTCTGTTGTCTACTAATTAGATTGATTTATCTAAGCTTACAAAGTCAAGCGGTGCTGATATTCATCTATTATCTGTATCTTTGAATATGCAATTTGTTGCAATTTATTTAAGCAATGGTGAATTGTTGATTACAAATACACGATTTACAGAATTACACTCATATATTGATCTAACACAACGTATATCAGTAATGCTGATGAGTAACAATGACTCAGTAGTTGATCAAAAATCAAGTGAATTCAATCATCCAAAATCTTTATTATGGTTAACTAATTCCGCTGTGGTTCTTCAATGGGATAATTTGATTGCTATTGTAGGGTCACAATCAGATATTTATGAAACATTTTATCCTGATGATATATTCTTATCTCAAGAGGTAAGTGTTGTAATCTGTTTTCAATTTTTCGTTGTGTAGTAACTATTTCTAGTCTTGGTGTTGTTACTTTTTTCATTAAAATTTGTTTAGTTTAGTTATCTAACTTGTCATGTACCGTTGGTTCGTTTGTATTACCATGCCGTCTCACTATGTCTATTGTATTAGGAATGTAATTCAATCAGTATATATCAACCTGGGGCCTAGAATTACTGCGTACTGGTTTAATTTTTGCCACACTTCATATCAGCCATATCACGTATAGTTTTTAAGAACCAATTTTGGTTGCTATACGGATCCCGACCAGGAAGTCAACACATCTCTGCATTGCCTTAGCCAACAGTCAATGATTTCATTCACTGATACCTTATTTTACTCTCGCCAATTTCAATCTTTTTTCACCCTAAACCTACGATAACTAAGCTTTTGTTCCAGCCTTATGGACCAACGGTGTACTGCATCATCTGACTTACTAAGTGCTAGCTAAGTGTATGAACACCCATACATGGTTACCCGTTTGTATTCTTATGAACACCTAACCTCATATTTCCAATCTCATATGATTCAATCCTTTTGTAGATTTGAATCAGAAGATAAAGTTTAAGAAGAGTGAATAGAAAAAGACTGATATAAAAGTAGACAAAGGTGTTTCAGAGGAGAGGGAATTTGAAAGTGAAGGTTATTCAAAACACTGAAGCTTTAGAAGACGTCAAAGTATGAATACATCTGCGCCATTGTCACCGATTTTCACCCATATTACCAACACTCCTCAACCACTGATTCATGTCGTCTCAGGGACTCCAACCAAACATTCTACACCTCCCCACATAGCTCAGACTAACAACTAGGGACTTCATAGAATGGTGACACGTCTTCGTCTGGTCACCCTGAACCCTCTTCCAACCTAATCCAACTTCCCCTATCATGGTACGTCGAGGTGGGTGATGGCTTGGCATCTGAAATACATGTCCAAGCTCTTTCAGTCGACAAATTTTCACAACCTCATCAGTCAACTTACCTGTCTTGCGTAGTACCTTTTCCCTGACCTCAACATTGCTCACACGGTGATCCCACCAAACACTAACAATGTTGAGAAGACACCTGTGATCAAATCCTTGTAACCACTTCATGTCTCCAACTTTAAACGAACATGCCTTACAGCCGTATAACAGGACAGAGCGAGAACAATGATTGGACTAGAATTAAACGAGGTCATTTTATCCCAATGATTCTCATCAGCTGCTTACAGCGTCACTTAATTTGTTAAGAAAATTTCTCATCGAGACTAGAAATTACGAATGACTAATTTTTGGAAAGCAAGTACAAGAATTTTCGCTGAATACCATGAATTAGTAGTATTTCATCACCTCAGCTGCGTACAGTCTATAGGAATTATGAAAAATATACAGAGGAACGCAATCTACATACCTTAGTTATCAAGATAAAGATAGTTCGTTATTGAAAGATAATATGAAGGACTGATAAAAACTAGGGATATGCGAATGAAATAGATTACGATTATATTCAAAGTAATCCAACTCTTATGTAGTCATTTTGTCATTGCAATACATGTAAAACATGGAATAGAAAGGATTACGTAAGTGTATGTGCCAAGTCACTTATGTAAATAAAAGATTAAACGTTTAACATGGTTAAGACTAAAATAGGTTTCGGTTAGATAATAAAACTGTAGAGATGAAATTGGAATTGATTATGAAATCGGTTGTAAAAAAAGGATGAAAATACACTGGGCAATGTTATGTACAATATGGGCATACGCTGTTTGACCAATGAAAATAACGTAAAAGATTTGGATTTCGCCGATGATGATTTATATCTAATGTCGCACAAACTCAAAGACTAACGGGCGGAAACTAACAAGTTTGCAGAAGAGGTGAGTCGAGGCAACGAAAGAAGACGGGACTTCCTTCAGGTGAACGTAGAGAAGACAGAGGTGATGAAGATAGCAACCACCACCACCAACAACAAGAAGCACCAATTACCATGAACGGGAGAAATGTAAAGGAAGTTGTGTCTTCCATCTACGTGCCCACCTAGGCATCATCTTTTCAACTACAGGCGGCAGCACATATGAGGATGTGAAAGCCAAGATCGGAAAGGCAGCAAGACAGGCCCTCATTAATCTGAAATAATCAGTGTGGAGATCTACTGCACTGCACTTCACTCAGCATAAAGTGTGAACGAGATCCGGATTTTCAAAACTAGTTCAATCAGGTAAGTCAGTGCTTCTATGTGATGGTTGAGAGAGTTGGCGGCGCGTTACGAAAAGCTAGAAATAAAACTCAGCAGATCTAATTACTGTATTATTTTTATCATTATTATTCACGGACTGACACCAGTTAGGGAACCATTTCAAGTCTAGGAGCACTGGACAGGTATTTCGTCCTAGTATAGGACGTGGGGCAATAATTATAGTTCACTAAACGTAGCTATGCACACCAATCTGATAAAGTAAATTTATATTAAAGAAAAGAATAGGTGACTAACAGACTTATATGCAACACAGTCAGTAGTTACTTTACATATTCCTCTAATGGTAGAGCAAAAGCAGGTGAAGTTCACTAAGGAACTAGCCTCCTATTATGCAATTATGACTAAAAACATGCTATAATCGTCAATCATTTGCCAGCTAAATACTTCAAAGGTATTACCACTGACTTTAGTTTCAAATGACAGTCAGTTGAATGTCTTATGTTATCAGTGTCACAAAGGCTTCTGTTATTTACTTCTACATTACTAGCATCTAAAAAATATTGAAATGCACTCACCATCCTTGTGAATATCCGTGCAATAGGCAGGCAGTAAGCCACACCTACTGTATAGGTGCTAATGATACTACTACCTGGTTGCCCAAAACTTAGTAGGTGGGATGGGGCTGGAACCCGTGACTCTCTGGTTAAAGTCAGGTATCTCAATCTGTGAACCATAGCTTCACAAGTAGTATTTGACACAATGGTAAAAAAACTTGACTGAAATACTCATCATGGCATATTTCAACAGCCTTATCTATATACCTAATTAATTTTTAATTGGTGATACACCTGTTTCAAATTCTGTTTACTCTTGATAGATTAGGTTTTTAGAGATAAATAATTGTTGTTTAAAGGTTGAACATTAGCTTTCGGTGTAATTATTAGCTCATTTAAGTGGTTATAAGTTTGCCAAAGGCGGTTGTCCTGTAGATAGAGGCAGATCAGAAAATTCACTTCTGCTATAAATCACCATGTAGCCATAGTATTTCAGCTTAAACATGAATCAGAATTATTAAAATTTTGAAAAGCCAGATAGGCCTTCATTAATCTGAAATCAGTGTGGAGATCTACTGCACTCAGCATGAAGAAAAAGATCCGAATTTTCAACACTAGTTCAGTCAAGTAAGTCAGTGCTTCTATGTGATGGTTCAGAGATTCGGCGCGTTACGAAAAGTATTTCCAACAAATTACAAACATCCATCATCAACAACTGCCTACACTCGCTCGATACTGAAGATCAGATGGCCGGAAAGAATAAGCAACAAGGAACTCACTCTGGCAACGAACCAACCAAGAAGCTATCGCCCAACAAATATGCAGAAGAAAGTGGAGATGGATTGGGTTGGACTGGACATACACTGAGAAGACCATTTGGGGACATCACGTGTCAGACCAGGCCAGGCCGTCGAGTGGAAGCCAAATGGGATGCGATGGGTTGGGCGTCCGAAGCGAAGGTGACATGGAGGAGATAGTGTAAGGGAGAAATGAAAGCTTGTGGGCAGTCGTGGAGCCAGGTTAAGAAGACTACAGAGAAGAGAGTGAAATGACGACGTCCTACTGAAGCTCTGTGTTTCACTAGGAATTTAAAGGACAAATAATAATAATAATAAATAAATAAATTGTTAAAATTTTAATTTATCGTAACTTTACATTTTGCGTCTTAAACTACTGAGAGAGATATTTTACCAACCGTGTTGATTTTTGCTTGCTATCTTTCATGTTTGTATTATATCATTTCAGATTGATGGAATTAGGATTATATCGCCCACATCACATGAACTACTTCAACGTGTACCATCAGCACTAGAATCATTAGGACGGATAGGTGCATCATGTCCAGCCACTTGGTTAATGTCAGCAAATAAAAGTTTGAAAGCAGGCTGTGGGCGTACTAATGATTATTTATTACCTATCAAACAAGTTAATCAAATGATTGATGCAATATCACATTGTATTGAAGCTGCATGTCATGCAACAATTGATCATTCTTGTCAACAAGAACTACTAGAATCTGCTCACTTAGGTCGTATATTGTTGTTGGCTATGTCTAACACAACAGGTACAACTGCTGATATTTGTACAGTTGAGGCGAAAGTGAAAGAACTGTAAGTATATACTTTTCAGTTGTTCTTTATTACTGTAGTGCATTTAAGCATAGTTAAAAATTTTGATACTTGTATTGGGGCTAATTATGAATTCATCGAGAAGGTTGAACAGGTGTCACCTGTATCTTGCAGATGCTGTGAAAACAATGACTTTTCTCTGCCTCTTATCTGCTAAATTTTATAACCTGTTTAGGTAGTGCAAACTCTCGTACACCCAGTGTGTATAATGAAGATCAAAGCAGCAACTACATTCGACTGTAGCAAAAAATCACCCTAATTTACTTTGGTCACGGAACCAAGTAGCCTCATGTTATTTAGATTATCTGTTAGGTATTGGGTGGCTGGAAGCAGCTGTCAGGAATCTTTGGATGTAGGTCATGTGATTACATATGTCACTCGTCAGCAAGGTATATCTCCATTATCAACGGAAGAAGTGTCTCAGCAGAGGTCTACAGCGCTACACTCAGTTATGCTAATAATATGTTATTCTGGATGTAACTGACATGTACGATTTGATCAGACACATTGGTCGGTCACTGAAGGACAAATAGTGTCATAGTTTTTAGTCCAAAATATTCATGGAATTCCCTCGATATTGTTTTCAATATGGTCACCAAACTGGGAGGCCGTTAAATTTGGCTCTTTTTACATGATATAACCTAATTTTGTGCATATGGGTACTTGAACAGTAACCTTCGGACTGCACCCTTGCTGGTCACTTAATTTATGAGAAAATAATCAAGGTGATAAGACAACAGATGACCTATTGCAACGTCAGACTTTCTAAAAAACCACAGTTTATTTGTTGATGTTTGTAATTTCCTGTCGCTGCATCATATCGAATTCCTCGACCTCCGTTGGCCTATATACTCGCATATATTAACCTTTTTGTTTCTCAGTCTTTCTAGAAGGGCATTTTCTTTTGACTGAGTCTCTTCAACCAATCTAATATTAATACATATGAAAATGCATCTTTTCTTGAAACTTCTGAAGATATCGACTGGTTGTTAAGGATTTCAGGAATTCCGAGGTCCTTTGAAGGTTCTGAACAATTGGAATGGGATGTGCAAACGATATTTCCCTATTTGGGTGGAGACGCTGATAATGATAAGGAGTGAAGCGGTGCAATGTGTCCACCACTTCACTTACTTGGGAAGTTTCATCAGGCCGAACTAACTGGTTGGTGACGAAATCTCAGGTTGGATACAGAAGGCTCGTTTGTCACTTGCCAACTTACATCACCTGTGGCATCGAGGAGATATCCGACTATCTGTCAAAAGGCGAATATACTGCATTGCATTCCGTTCTGTCCTGTTATATGACTGTAAGATATTGCCGTCAAAAGTAGAAGACACGAAGCAGTTACTCGGATTTGATCACAGATATCTCTACAGCATTGTTCACATATGGTGGAATCATCATATGCGCAACTTTGAGGTCAAGGGAATGGTACTAGGTAAGACAGTCAGGTCAATTGATGAGGTTGTGAATCGTTGTCGATCCAGGTGGTTTAGACACGTACTTCGCATGCTCAGCCACCCCCTACCTCGACGTGCAATCCTAGTGGAATTCAGGTAAGGTTAGAAGAGGGTTCAGGGTGACGAGACCAAGACGTGACACCAGTGTATGAAGTCTCTGACTGTTAGTCTGAGCTGTGTGAGGAGGTATAGACTGCCTGGTTAGGACTGTTGGTAACATGGCTGAAAGTCGGCCACAACGGCACGGATGTATTCACTGCTTGACATCTTAAGCTTGAATATTCACACTAACCTTTATCTTCAGATTATTTATTCTCTCACACTACTTTAATTTGATATCACTCCTTTTCTATCCACCTTTTCTTTGTGTGCTACTATGAAGTGTGACAACTTGAGCTGATGCACTTGTATGGAAGGTTCTATGTTGATTTCGTCAGTCTGAACAATTGTATTTCACACTGTAACAGTTTGTTTGTGTATGAAAAGCGTAGAGTGACAAAAAACGTAGCTCAGAACGCTACAAAAACACTGATTAAATTTATGTATGTGCTATTTTTTTATGTTGTTGGTGTTGCTAATGCGAGATGCTTTCTTTAATCAAAGGATAGTATTCATTTCACTGGAAATCCACTCCACCCTACCCTCAACAATACGTAAACATGTTCGCACGACCGCAAGTAATGTAATGATATGGACAGTTTGGTATTAAACGGAAAGTTGTCAAGAATTCTCAACTCAAGAGGATGGGTCTCCACCATATCGTTTTTATTGCATGTATTGAAGTTTTAGTTAGTGAAGGTATATCAGGATAACACAATTGGTGACATAAGTTATTGTAGTTCTTCCACATTTCGCTCCACGAAAATCGATTTAACTTTTTATCTCTAATAGGCAGTTTAACACCTGTCCAGAAATAAAAAAATTTTCGTTTGTTTTCAAAAGGTCATCAATAGAAGTAAATTGAATGACGTGCTTTTATTTTTCTTTCGAAATTATTTAATGCTTAAACCATGCGAACGCAATGCTTTGCTTACTATTGGTATGATATAACTATCCTAAATTAGTTCGTCTATAATGATATCGTATGACTTAGTATGGTCTGATGATGATTATTTATAAGGAGAGAAATGTCGACTAGTTGATCGCTCTCGATTTATGACTAGCCCACCAAACCCTAAAATGAGTTATTACCAAGCGAGATTAATGAGGTTTTCATATGCCGTTTCTTATATTATACTACATCATGTTTTTTGTCCGATGAATGAAACTCACTATCAATGATTCAGTCAGAAATGCAAAATTATTATAGGAGTAAAACTTCGGCACGATGGTAGACTGTAATTCCGTTTTTGCCTTTTTCTTAGAAATGCCACATAGTGAAACAGTATCACTTACTAAATAACGTTTCGGACACAATTTATTGTACATATTCATACCAGGTAATTCCACAACTTCAAGACAGACTTTATATATTCCTAATTTTCTCTCCTCTGTGATGACAAGGGTAGTAGGATTTGCCATATATCTGGAACAGGTGCAGAATCATTTCTATTACCATATGTATTCGGTGTTGATTCGATGAAGAAAGATTCGGTTATCAATCTCTCCCTCCATCCAACCAACTAAGTTAGTTTTTTAACGCTGTCGCTCTGTCCCACCCTACTGAGTGACTGTGTGTAATTGCGTGCAGAGCCATACTCGAACTTTTCTCTAAATTTCTTATCTCACTCGGGTCTGCTAATATTGCTTTAATTAAGTTTTTGTGCTCTGTTGTTCTAATCGACCCTGGTCGACTACTTTCACCTATGTATTTGACCTCGCAGTCATTGCAAGGGATTCGGTAAACCAGATTATTTTGCTTAATTGCATCAATAGGATCTTTTAACCTACAAAGTTTGTGTCCAAGTGAGTTTGTTGGTTTGGATGCCATTTTAATCCCAGGCTTACTGGGAATTTTTCGTAATGCTTCTGAGGTGCCTTCCTTGTATGGTAACACAGAAGAGGCTTTGAATTCTCTCTCAACCCTGTCCTCATTATTACTATTAGTAGTAGAATTATTGTTAATAGCATCTGTATTACTACTACTACTACTACTACTACTGCTAATAAATTAGACACATCAACAACACCCTGCATCTCAATAACTACCCACCTAAATTTATAAACCAATTCATAAGAAATCCAAAGAAAAATATTAGTAGTAGTAGTAGTAGTAGTAACACAGATGCTATTAACAATAATTCTACTACTAATAGTAATAATGAGGACAGGGTTGAGAGAGAATTCAAAGCCTCTTCTGTGTTACCATACAAGGAAGGCACCTCAGAAGCATTACGAAAAATTCCCAGTAAGCCTGGGATTAAAATGGCATCCAAACCAACAAACTCACTTGGACACAAACTTTGTAGGTTAAAAGATCCTATTGATGCAATTAAGCAAAATAATCTGGTTTACCGAATCCCTTGCAATGACTGCGAGGTCAAATACATAGGTGAAAGTAGTCGACCAGGGTCGATTAGAACAACAGAGCACAAAAACTTAATTAAAGCAATATTAGCAGACCCGAGTGAGATAAGAAATTTAGAGAAAAGTTCGAGTATGGCTCTGCACGCAATTACACACAGTCACTCAGTAGGGTGGGACAGAGCGACAGCGTTAAAAAACTAACTTAGTTGGTTGGATGGAGGGAGAGATTGATAACCGAATCTTTCTTCATCGAATCAACACCGAATACATATGGTAATAGAAATGATTCTGCACCTGTTCCAGATATATGGCAAATCCTACTACCCTTGTCATCACAGAGGAGAGAAAATTAGGAATATATAAAGTCTGTCTTGAAGTTGTGGAATTACCTGGTATGAATATGTACAATAAATTGTGTCCGAAACGTTATTTAGTAAGTGATACTGTTTCACTATGTGGCATTTCTAAGAAAAGGGCAAAAATGTGAAATTAATTAAGAGTAAAAACGAAGGTCACGAAAACAGCCAATGGCTTCCTACCAATTTGTGTTAGAATATCTTACTAATTAATGTATTACTTTTCTAGTTAATTTCATGCATCGCACAATGAAATAACTTTTTGATATCGAAAAGGATTTATCCAGTCGTTCATTGTACCCCCATTATCATACGCTTTTCGATAGTTATCTTGAACTTTTCTTGTATGGTAAGTCGAATGGTGAAAATCCGGAAGTCCACATCAACTCCATTGCTGAGTGAAAATGATCGGAACAGGCTTTGTGCTCCTACACTTTACAGTAGTTTTTGATGAATAGGTCTTGGAAGTCACTGATTTATCTTTGGTTGCATGAAGCAAGGACCTTTACAACAGTTCAAAATGTAAATAAACCTCAGTTATGAGTAACTTTACAAGCCATCCTAGGAACTTCTGAAATAACCATTCAGGTCTTGAAATTTTGGCTGGGAAAGTATTTTTTCATAAAATAGAGGAATGTAATTGGTTATCTTAATTGTCACTCCTAGTTATGGTGTCTTAATATGTGTTTCATAGGAATATGGTATCGTCTAAAGTCTGTGATACTTCTCATCGATTAGATCAGACGCTTAAGCAATCGTTCATGATGTAAGGAAAATAAAATAAAATGTAACTGGAGCCGTTTTTTGCTCTAACCAAAGTATACGCAACTTGTTTGCATCAACAAATGCCTGCTGACTATTAGATTCATTATCATGATGAGTAATGGTTAGAATTTTTGTCCTATAATCTGTCCCGCTCTTATTTTTTGCAACCTTTATGGCTTATTCGCTGATCCACTTTAGGGTGCTATCTGGTTGTAATTTGTTCATTTTGGTATCATGAATATGAACATGTTCAGTTGGGAAATGATATGT
Source organism: Heterobilharzia americana (assembly GCA_944470555.2). Lineage (NCBI taxonomy): Eukaryota > Metazoa > Platyhelminthes > Trematoda > Strigeidida > Schistosomatidae > Heterobilharzia > Heterobilharzia americana. The sequence continues at coordinate 65,225,892 of OX104129.1, forward strand.
TTTTCGCTTCGGTGAGCATAGCATTTATAGTTCAAGTACTCATTGAATGGCCGAAGTTATAGTACCAACCTCACTAAAGCAAAAACCGCCATGGAATTCATTCGAAATTGTATTTTGGACAAATATATATCCAAAGTGATATCTTTTTATTTCTTGATCTTTTTTAATTCATATTTGAATTTCTTGCAGTGCGGATCATGCGGCAAAAGTTTGTCAAACCTTACGTTTGTTGAATAGTTTAGCTGTTCCTTGGTTTGGAATCACTTTGACATGGCGTGAATTTCGTGAATTAGGACCAAGTAAACTGTTTGATCGCTTGTTAGTTCGTCGTCATTACCCAATAGCTATTGAACTTGTACGGATTCATCAGAAGCATAAATGGCCTAGAAGTATTTTAGAGGAAAGTCAAGGAAACTATAGTACATGCACGTTTACACATCTACTTGCTCATTGGGCGTGTAATAGTTCAATAACTTCATCGGGAGCGGCAACGCTGATATCAGATCGTGTGGCGGCTATTGTTGAAAAGTTATTCAGTGATTCATCGGAGAGTAAATCAAATTCTGGCAATCATCGTGTCAACTATCATAATACTCCTATTCCTCACTTGGATTTTGCTGATGTAGCCAGTCAAGCTATTTCAGCAGGTCGAGAAACAGTTGCAGAACAAATACTAGAGTATGAACCACGTGCTTGGCGTCAAGTGCCGTTACTTCTAAAATTATCACGCTATAATCGTGCGCTAGTGCGTGCTGTAGAAACTGGAGATCCTGAATTGATTACTGTGGTTGTAGTAGCATTGCAAGAACAGAGTAAGTTACCGCCAGCAGATCTTGCAATGGTACTTCGCCGGCATCCTATAGCTCTTGCTATTTATCAAGAAACATTAGGACAAATTGATCATTCGTCAGCCACCTCTAGTTCTGAAAATTCAATGCAAAATGCTCTACTTAACTTTACTCAAGAAAATGATCGCGCTGCAGAAGCTAAGAAGATTGTTCTTTCTGCTTATCGTGAAAATGTAAGTGTCTTTTTTCTGTATTTTCATTTTGAACTGTTTTTATTTGTGCAACTCAATTAGGCACACATTTTATGTAATAACCTCTAAACCATATTCATTGTATGAAAACTTATGCTACTACACGCTCGTCCTGACCGAAGTAGGTGAAGTGTGATTTGAAACATGTTACGCATTGCTTGAAAGCTATATGCTTATGTTTTATTCAGAAATCAAGTTACACTTTCTTCATTCTGGCAATGCCGACCATTCACTTACCAACCTAATCATTACTAAACTCACTTAGTCCGTTTAAATATACTACTGAACATTATAAGTAGATGGAAGCCTCTAGCTACCTAATCAGATCAGTGTCGTCTCAACACTGGAGGGCTGTTTCCCTCGTTTGAGACCGAACTCATCAAGGGTGTACCCGAACGAATTCAGTTCACACAGCCTAATTGTTCAGGTCAACTGAATATGACTACCTGATTTGGATATACCTCGAGTATATTCATTAATTTGCAAATGATTCACTAATTACACGATCCTTTTTGACATTTTTCACAGCTGAGTAGTGTTTCAGCTGCCAAACTGAGGTGTCAACATGATTTTTGTTGAAAGAAAAGTACTTTTTATTCGAGAAGTTAATGTTATGCTTCCACCAGTGAGACCATGAGAGCTAATCATTGAATCTTCGGATTCACTAAGTTGACAAGGTATTGTCAAGTGAATATCCACATTAGGGTCCTGTATGCATGTCTCAGAAACACAGTATGGTTCCATAGCTTGAGATTCAAATTGTTTCTTATCCCCTACTTCTTTGTTCACTTTGATATCAGCTTTTTTCCCAATTCACTCATTCTTTGTATGCTACTGTGAAGTGTGGCAACTTAAACCAATACACTTCTGTTCGAGTTTCTTTACTGACTTCTTCTGTTTGACTGAAGTGACCGAGTAGAAGTGACTGACAGGATAATACGAAATACGAAAATGCTACTAACATAATGAGACATTTGGACTAGATGCGAATAGCGACCGTTCCCCCTCAGAACCTCATACTTCACTGAGCCGCGAAAACCGTGTGACTGTAAGGAAGACAGTTTTTATTTGAAAAAGAAAACATCATTTGTATGCAGTCTTTCCCTAGAAAATAAAGCCACTAGTTCAGAAGTTGAATACTCATTCTGATTGGTCAGCTGTAAAGCAAAATTCTCCAATAAAGTTTATCCTACCTACACAGTAACATAAAACAAGGCTGAAATTCACAACTTCTACCTAAATTGCTGGTTACTTAGAGTGTTAATTTTGATTTAGGCCGTTTCCTATCACTGACGTGTTTCCAGAACATAATTAAAGCATCTGCTTATATGATAGTGAGTTATTATTAATTGACGTTTAGTAATATCCGTTCACTAAGTCTAAATTGTAACTCATATCTTAAGACTCTTCATATGTAACTTATAAATTGCAAGTTTATATGCCTAAGTGTAGTTAACAATGCTGTATTTGTCTTACTGATGTATAATACTAATAATTTACTGTTTGGAATACGAAGCTACACAATATTTACTGTTGTACACATCTTTTGAGTAAAAGATTCAGATTTCAACCACATACCGATATCATTTACAGAATCACTGGATCAGAAATTCTATACGAAAACCTGCCTCAAAAGAACATAGCGAATGTCATAAATTTTTATGCTTTTCTGACCTTATCACCTAAATATCTATCCCATATCTTACGCTTTATCAGCAGTCAAATATATTAGCAGATATGAATGGTTTTAGAATGAGTTATGCCTGTTTTTTCTTTCATAAAACGTGACCCTTCTTTCTTCGTAACACTTAGATGATAACAGTCTATACTTTATCTTCATATTGTATTTGTGAGTGACTTGGATAGCGAGCCTAAACTATCTACTATTCCTGAAGGTTTTCAAGCTGAAACTTTTCAGCTACCATTCTTTGTAAAGAAATAAAAATTGACGAATTTTCCTACTAGACACATCTATAAAGGGATTTTCTTATTATTGCTAGGTGGTGATTGATATAAACAACTCTTCTTTTTGGGACTACAGTTTGTTAGTCTAATCGGTAAGAAAACTCCAGTTGGTAGAATTGTGGATCAAAAGCCTTTGATTATTACTGATGAAGCTTGATTGCGATATGTGATTGTCAGTGACAGACAAAATCAACATAGAATCTCGTATTGAAGTGCATCAGTTCATCATCATCAATATCAATATAGGACCAGGTATTACTGCGTAACGGTCCAAGTTGCCACTTTGCCACAATTCACATTAGTATACAAAGAACAAGTAGATAAAGAAAATCTGGTACCAAAATGGATAGGGAAGTATAAGCATAGGAAAAATTTGAAGATAAAGGTTATTGAAAATATTCAGTCTTCAGAAGATATCAAAGAGTGAATACATCTACACCATCATGACTGATTTCCAACCATTTCACCAAGAGCCGGCAACCATTGATTTCTCATGGTCTCGGTGATCCCAACCAGGTAGTCTACACCTCCCTGCACTACATTCAGTAACAGTCAGAAGATTCATTAACTAGTGCTATGTTTTTCGTCTGATAAATCTAAACCTTCTCCCAACCAAACTCTACCTCTGATAGCATTACAAATCGAAGTAGGGAAGTAGCTCGGGATGCCCAGTAGTAGTACCCTTCGGCTGACCTCGTCGTCGCTCGCATGGTAATTCCACCATACACGATGACGTGTATGGTCAAAAATATGTAGTCTCATCACATCTATTCTCAACGACTATGTCTCATAGCTGTATGTAAGGACAGAAAGAACTGCAAAACAGTATGCACATCCTTCAATAGGTAGTCTGAATATCTTGCCAGCGTCAAAGATGATGTATTTTTGAATACACACTGTCAACGGTTTTCAGACTGTAATGAATCAGCTGTTCAGTCCTTCTTGTTATTTAATGAAGCACTAACTGATATCAGGCTGTGATGAAAATCCTGTTTGAATCAGTCGATTCCACGTGAGTCTCTTAACGGAGCATTATGAATTTATTTTATGTTTCCATTGAACACTTCACTAGCTAAAATATTGTTAGCAGTGGTGAACAATGGCCACCAGTGGAATCCAGGACTCAGGTTTCGTCTTGTTTTGGACGTACCTCCCTCCCAGTGAGTGATGTTGTTGGGCGTATCCACTGAATCACGATAACCACTACTTATACAATGGGTATAGTTTGGATGTTATTGCTTGTAATTTCTCGACAGTGATTGGATGGAGTTGATCACTCTCTATCGGCATATAAGCTCCTACGCGGATGTCTTGACATTGCCTGTAGTTTCAGTTTGGTAGTAATGATGGACAGTTGCTGGCAGTGGGATCCAGGAAGGAGTAGCTTTTGTGACTCAGTAACCTAGTGGCGCTTGAAGCAATCGGTCCTAGTCTTGAGTCTCAGTGGGAACAGCGTCACTCACTGGAAGGCAGGTATATCCAACTGATGAGTCCCAAATAGGATGAAGCGCGCATCGTAGGATTCCACTGCTAGCCACTGTTCATCATTGCTAAGAAACTGACACTACTGGCAATATCGATTCATCTGCAAAGAAGCCTATATACCAATAAAGACATATCAATTCAGTTCATTCAATGACAGGAAATTACAATCCGTAACACTAAGACATCGTTAACTACCTGATTAGGCGATGGCCTACTATTGATCTTTTGATTCACAATTCTGTAAGACCTGAGTCTACTGTTGCTGTAAACATATCTAATATGCACGTCAAATTAATTTTTCTATATATTTACTCGACTTCATGTTTATATGACGCATTTTGTTGTTGTATCACTGAGCAATGTCTAATGTTCAGTTTGCTTTCATTTCAGAGTTTAACTTCACGACTGACATTACTGCAAAATGCTGAAGAGATATATCGACAGTTGAAGAATGATTTTATGGCTCAGGTAACCCCTATTAAGTTCATCCAGTAGCTATTTTCGATGATAATCATTTTCTTAGTATTTGAAACTGCTTATGTTCCGTTAATTTAAAAGTCTACTTTCTGAGCTACAAGTATTTGTCACCACAAATTTGCGTATTTTTCGAAAATATATTACAGATTTATCTAAGAATCAGGACTGTTATGTTATAGTGCCTGGTATCTGCATCTTGGATATACAGACTGGTCACTTAGTGGGTTTAATCACTAAATTATCACCCTAAGATCGATTAGTCTTAATTTCAACAACAGTGTTCTACGCGTCTTTCTCATATGATATGCATCTTTCATAATCTAAATGCACTAAAATGCTACATCATATAAAAGTTTTTTTGGCTTTTTTTCAACTTTGAAAAGTTCTTAAAGAAATCATAATTTTGTATATACGCTTGAGTTACCTTTTATAACCGGAAGTGAGGGGATTGTTTTATAAAACATTTTTGAAAGTATTTTCTTCAGTTAGAAGATGTTCTTACAGTCTAGATTTGGATGAAAGGGAGAGCTTTAACTTCGGATTTCGTTTCAACCATCTGAGATAGCCGTGGTTTGGCATACTGGGTGTTGGTTGAACACGAAACTAAAATTTGGGCCGCTGCAAGATTCGAACCAGAAACCTCCAACTTTTCGGCTTGATGCTATACCAGCTGAGCTATGAGGCTTGTTAATTTGTTCAGAGTGAATTGTTGTTTGGACCAGGGTTTTAATTGGCAAACGTTTCAATATCATGTTAGACGTCGTCATCAGATCTTCACAAAAATATCTTCTGTTAGCCTCGTAATTCAGTGGAATTTATCCATCGTTGTTTACTACTGAGTTCATGATTTTTATTTGAATGAACGAATGATGAAACGCATTCAGCCACCTTACGCAAATCTGTGCAGTAGGCAATGAGTCACACTTTATGTGAGGGCTAGTGATACTACTTGGCTGCCCAAACTTTAGTAGGTGGGTGGGGTTCGAACCCGTGACTCGCTGGTTCATAGTCACTTCCTTAAAACACTGGGTCACAGCTCCACTCATCTATTGGATTTACTTGCATCAGTGTATGTTGATGTTCCTATTCATACTTAAATTCATAACCTACAGCTATTTGACTTCCCATAGTTGACTTTGAAAACTGGATTCTAATTCTAATTACCATTTAACTAATCACTTGTATAATCAATGAAATTTATACTCATCAGATCTTTTTTTCTTCAACCAGGAATGTAATGCACAAATTCGTCTGCTAAAATTTCAAAGTAAACTTGAAAAACAGGGGATCTCTGCACCTGTTTTCAAATTCAAGCAATTCCTGGTTCAAATCGTATATTACCAGAAAACGTAGTAACTGGAAGCAGTATACATGAAAAACTTTGGGTTGGTCAATCGTTAAATACAACACTTAGTCGATTATTAGCTTCAGGTCAATGTGAACGTCAAGCTGATCAATTACGTAGAGAATTTAGAGTTTCAGAAAAACGTTTTGCTTTCTTGCGTATTGTTGGTATGGCAGTAAATAATGAGTCTTGGTTGGAAATGGATAAAATGATTCGAGCTAAAAAATCTCCTGTCAGTGTTGAGGTAATAAATCATTTCACAAAGTTGAATTATTAAGCATCATTTTTAAACTTTTCTTTCTACCGCATAGTTTTCTTGTTATTGATTGAATCATAACATCGCTGCAATATATTGCCATGTCACTGTGAACTTCAACCGCGAATTCCAAGATTAGATATTTAAATAAAGCTGCAATAATTTCAAAGAAAACCCGGTTGAACTAAACTTTATTGATGGGAAACTTTAAAGACAACCAATGAGTTTGCAGGTTCTGTATCAAGGTCACTCTGCGTCCGTCTACCATTTTGTTAACGCTACATAATCTTTTGGTGAATTATGGTGAAAGCTAAGTTGTCGGTTATGTGCACAGAGTTAGATTACTTGCTACAATTCTAAATTGTGAATGTGATGTTGTAATGGTTTGTGTACTTAACAGTGAAAAAAGTTTCATCTTGCGTTGTTCCAACTGTTAGAAGAAAAAACCTTTGAGAACAGAAGATCGTTTTTTAAAAGATATCGTTTAATTTTCCCATAAGTAAGTGATTTTGGTACTACACTGACTTGTTAGAACACCTCTAATATCAGCTGGAGTTCTGACAGATCCTAATGAAGTTTCTTCAGTGTAATGGTATCAATACTGGATGGATATTTCTCCGGGATAATCTATGGACTGATGGAAATATAATTAAAATATCTTGTTCAGAAACGTAAATATAGGCGAGGAAGACGACTTAAACATAACTAGGTAGGTTACATACATTTGTCTTGATAGATCGCAAATTCTTGGTATTTACGATAGATAGACTTTCGAAAAAAGGACATTTTTAATGGATAAAAGATAAATGAGAAGAATCTGTTCCACCAGTTGTAGAAAAATGGGTTGAACGAGGAACTACCATATACACAGATACTTGGAAGTTATACATGTTATTTTATGAAACGGGTTACCCCCATCGAATTATTGTTCAAATAGAAGCACTTCGTTGATCTGAAGAACGGTGTACACGCAAATAATGTTGAAAATATATGAATTCATCTGAGTAAGTTCTTAAGACTTTTAACAGGACCACGAAAGGATCTTATATGTTCCTATATAGATCAATGATATAACATGCTGAAATATGCTTGCAAAGATGATAAAGCTATTGAAAATCTATATATTTTTATATTTCATATGAAACGGATTTCTAAATTTCAAGTAAAACACCCGTTTTTCTCATCAAATACGATGTCCTTCACTGGATTTATTCTAACTGACCGGTGTATGCTTGAATATGATTGGTTGCCACTGAAGTTCACTTGGCCTACAACTCCCAAGTTACCTATAATGCCCAGGAGTCAAAACATGGAATTTGTCTAAAATACTATTATGTATTAAAAATTAACAATAATAACTAGGAAGATAACAAAGCTTACATTTTTAATTGTTTGGGGTGTCTACTATATGCCATCAGAAGCAATGTGTATGTGCGTCAAGAAATAAAATTAACCGCTGTTGAGAATAAGAGGAGCATAAAAGAAGAAAAACCAAAGGCTCGATGAGCAGAAAGAAAAATACGAAGGGAACTTATGAGAGTGGAATATCGTCATAGAAATGAAACAAAAGAAGGTAGTAGATGGAAGCAAAATAGCGCAACATGGTACGCAATCGCGCCTGCAAGATGATGAAATGAAGTCTACTTGAAACTAGTACTCATTATTAATAAGTAGTATAAAGTATAAAGTGCAAATTTGGCTTCTTTACGCAGGAGATAAGCGGTCAGTCAAGTAGCTGGAGTGCAAACATGTTTGAGACACTCATATTACCATATAAGACTTGATAATTATTCTTTGTTGAAGTTAAAGATCAAAATAGTTTGATTGGAACTTTTTTATCCCACTTTCACTCTTGTTTCATGTAAATAGCTGTTGATTAAAATATGTATCGATAGCAATCGCATAGAAGAAGCAACGAAGTTGATTCCTAAACTGCTACCTGAGAGGCGAGTACGGTTTCTATTAATGATTGGGTAAGTTTTTTAAAACCAATATAATTGAAACTATTTGTTAACTAGTTGGAAAATGTTTGTCGTTTAATATATTTATCACAATCTAACATCAACCTTGTCGTAAATTGTTAAAAAAAAACAAGCATTATCACGAATTTACATGGTAGTTCAACAAAGCCGTTGGTAATTGAAATGAAATAAAAATCTGGTCAGCAGACAGGCCTCGTAGCTCAGTTGGTAAAGCATCAGGCAGGAAACCCGGTGGTCGATTATTCGAATCCGACCGCGGTCCAAATTTTCATTTCACCTTGAATCACCCATCACCCAGTATCAATACTAATATGCTAAACCACGGCTATATCAGATGGTCAAAATAATTGTATGAAACTATCAATTACTTGTGGAAAATCAAAGTGGTCGTAAAGAGGAGAGGAAATTCATTTTTCGAAGAAGTGTAGTGTGGTAAAAATTTACACCAAGTGAATCTTCACATTGTCCTTAGTAGACATAAGAAAATCAAGCTTAATCGTGAGGCATATAATTCTTAAGTAATTAAGTATATTCATCTAATTAATGTCCTTTCAGTGTATGTCTAATTCAATCCATCTCCACTTTCTTCTGCATATTTATTGGGCGATGGGCTCTTGGTTGGTTCGTTGCCATACCAGAGTTCCTTGTTGCTTATTCATTCTCACCATCTGATCCTCAGTATCGAGCGAGTGCAAGTAATTGTTGGTGATGTATGTTCACAGTTTGTTGGGAATGGTTTTCGTAACACGCCAGTTCTCTCAACCGTCACATAGGAGCACTGACTTACTTGACTGACATTAGTGTTGAAAATCGGGATCTCGTTCACACTTTATGCTGAGTGGAGTGGAGTGCAGTGCAGTAGACCTCCACACTGATTATTTCAGATTGATGAAGGCTTATCTTACTGTCTTTCTGACCTTGTCTTTCATATCCTTATCTGTGCCATCACCGCCGCGTGTAGTTGGAACGATGCTGCCTAGGTAGGTAGGTAGGTAGGTATGTGAGTAGGTGAAAGCAACAACTTGGTTTAGATTCCTCTCGTTCATGGTGATAGGTGCTTGCTGTTGTTGTTGTTGTTGTTGTTGGTAAGTGTCTTCATCACCTCTGTCTCCTCTACGTTCACCTGAAGTAAGTCCCGTCTACCTTCGTTGCATCACCTCGCCTCTTCTGCCAACTTGTTAGTTTTCGCATGTAGATCTTCGAGTTAGTGCGAAAAGACATTAGATATAAATCATCATCGTTGGTGAAATCCAAATCTTCTAGGTTACTTTTATCGGTCAAACAGAGTATGCCCATGTTCTCGCTCGTCACAATTATTTGTTACATGAATGAGTTGAGTCCTGTCCAGTCGACCACAATCAGGAAGATGATCTGTGATATTAGGCAACTTTTTCCAACTCCTGTCTTCACTTCACTTCAAAGGTATCACTGAGCTTTCGATTGTGAATCAATCACATGGCATGTAGCATCTTCATATAGCATAGGATATAGTTGTTGAATGAGGTTGATAAATGTTTGTGGCAGTGAAACCGTAGTGTTGAAGCAGCTGCTTTCCAAATTACTTGTTGATCGACACTGTTTCAGAGTGTATGGAGTAGAGGTAAAGATGCAGTTGACTTGGATTCTATGCTGTGTTCTATGATGATGTGTAGCGTAGTGTTGCAGTTTGATGCTCTCATATGATTTGTTTTACCTGAAGCCAGTCTACCAGCGTGTTCCAGTCGTAATTTTAAATCGAATATACATATATAGTGAATAATGATACATAAAGTTTCTATTTCTTGTTTCAGTTAGAAAAGTGATTTATTATTTACAGTAACATGACAGTTGAAAATGAAGTCTGGAGTTTATCTTCAATGAAATTCGTTCAACTAGTGGTTTTATTAAGCAAAAAAAGTAGTGATTGTTATACGTGTAAATGAGGTGTCAACGATTGTTTATTCGGATTTTTTTTGGTATTCTTTCATAACTTTTTAGTACTAAATCTATAAGTCCACTTTCCTTAGTCTCGTCTATATCATTATCTGACTATCTAATCGAAAGTTTTTATTTGATTATCTATTATTCTATATCAAAAAGGAAATGCTTAGTGATTATGTTTATAAAGTTTTTCGCTTTTTCTACTTATGTTGATATCATATTATTTTAGAAAAGTTGAAGAAGCTATTCAACTAGCTGTTCGTGAGAAGTCAGTATATGATTTATTGTATATTCAACAAGAGGTTGGGAAGATAAACAGAGAAGTCTACGATCGTATAACTAGTTTACGAGCACAAATCCGTTGAATCCAATATGTATTGTGATGATGCTAATTCTCTTCTTTGATACATTGCCATTTGACATCTCCATCTGACAACTAATTTGTACATACTGTGATAATAAAATAATTTATTAATTCTTTATTCTGATTGTGTACGTTTTTCTAGTTTTATTTATGATTTTTGAAATAAAGTTTTTCTATCATATACAAATACACTGAAAACGCTTGTTGTGTAGTTTTTTTCTCTTCATGTGGCATAATGTGTAGTATCAACGATAATTTTGTTCCGTATATTTAATTGCACGAAAGTTGTGTTATGGTTTTGATAACTTATACTGATACTAAGGATGGTTATGTTTTGGATATCGATTGACTAGACCGATTTCCTACAGTAAGAAGTATCTTTTATACAAATTTTAATGTTAACTAATGAAAATGGTAATTTGTAAGGCACTCCTATCAACGTAAAACTTCGCGCACAAATGCATTGGTCCAAGTTACCACACTTTACAGTAGTATAAAAGGAACAAGTGGAAAGGATAAGTGTGATATCAAACTAGACAAAGTTGTAGAAGTGAGAACAAACAATTTGAAGATAACTGTCAGTGCATATATTCAAGCTTTAGAAGACATCAGAGAGTAAATATACCTGCGCAACTGTGAACGATTTTTAGGCATATCATCAAGAGTCTCCAACCACTGATTCCTGTCGTCTCGGAGACCCCAGTGATGAAGTCTACATCCCCCTACATGCTTCAGAATAACAGTCAGGGGATCTGTCAACTGGTGCTATGTCTTAATAAAGTCACTCTAAACCCGCTTTCAACTTAAGTATATGAAACTATAGTTGGTTGTTCCTTTACTCTCGTATATCTGTCTTTCCCGTTATCACGTAAATATCTTTCGTCTACTGTTGTAACTGCTAAACTTACAGAAACGTATACTACTTGCGTTTCTATTGAAAGCCAGTTTGAAGTATTTGCATAATACCCAATCTTTTTCACTCTAGTAAAAAGATCTATAGCAATCACTACAGTAACCGATAAAAATCAAGTGTAGCCAGATTAAAACATCGCATCAGTTCATGTAACCATTCTACTCTTGACCTAATTCGTGTAGGAAAATGTAGGTCTCCTGAATCGGGTCCGCATGATTCTTAGCCATATGGTACAGAATGGATCTCAGCAGTGTAGATGCAGGCACACACTAGTTTCATTGTGATCGTCATGATGTATTTCCTTATCGCTTTACCTCTTCTTCGTCTTCTTTTATGATGACCTACGACTTTTTGACTGCTTTCCCTCCACTTTCCTCTCTTCTTGTTGCCTTGCATCGTGATGTAAGGTGTAGCAAGTGGGATCGCTACTCAACAGTACTAAATCTGATATAGTTTACTGAAGTAACTAACTATCATATTTGTGGAGCTCTGACTCACTAGCGAAGACTCTATGACATTCAGCTACAAGTTCGAACTTTGCTGTGACTGTTAAGGTTTGAGTAGCTGAATAGTATAATCACACTATAAATGTAACAAACAGGCAATTGCGAATCTCCTCATATAGTTTTTGATTTGCACTTATGCTGTGCATAGACGTACAAATTTACGCTGAGCTGCATGCTTCAGTGATTTGATCGATTGAAACAAATTAGAATAGTAGACACTCGAATATCATAAGTTCTTGAAGTCAAGTGTGCATCTGGTTAGTTCAACAAACAACTTAAACACATAACGTTGGTTTGAACTTCTCAATGGTTAATGCTTCAGTTATACTCAAATGCCTTGATTTTACTCCCTTCGTGGGTTTTGATCGATCAATTCTTTTATCTTTAGTTCATAAGTTAAACCCTAAATTCCAAAACTTAACTTGGTGTTCTGAACTCCGTTTTATTTATTAGAATCAAGCACTCTGATACCGCAGTAATTCTACACACACTACATATGGCGAACATTCTATGAGTTCCTGTTACTGGGTTGTCTTAAGCTGTATGTAACCTAATGAGTCTTAACATCAAAAAGCTTACGTACATGAGGATACTTTGAAATGGGGAAATCAGTTGCTTCATAATGAATACGATTTCAAGTGTGGTTTTGAAATAAAGTATGTTTGAAGCGTTCATTTTCATCACTTTATTTATAATTGAAATCGTTGTCGTAAAAGGCGAAAAATCCCGACGTTACTGAGTCGTATGATCCTTTTATCCTCACAGTTCATCCCGTAGCTTCGAAACGACGAGCTACTTTTAAGTTTGTTTCGAACCTGCAAGTATGTGAGGCCGTCTAGTCAAGAAGCAAAAAATGTGTGAAAGGAGAATAGAAGAAAAATGTGAACCGTTAACTAGTAAAACACAGAATTTACTCACGTTTATCAATGGAATTCTCTGCATTCAAACACTTGCGAGTATGTTAGAGCCAGTAAGTTATGCGTACAGTAAACTTAAAGAGTCTTCGGTGAAAATATCAAACGCTTTAAAGTCAGTTAACGAAAAGGAGACCTCCGTAAGAATGACTATGATAAAGTATAATAATAATGGCGAGAGTGGACCCCCTTGACAGAAACCACTCAACATACACAACCCACTATAGGCTACAACACGCCTACGGGTTTTCGAGTACAGAAACTTCGATACGCTGATTTATCTGCTGCCATTTCAGTGAGAGACATTATCATAAGACCTGTCAGTCGTGGAATTCGAATGAGAGATGCGTTCGGTAAGTCTAATTGTGTTTCGGGACCTGGCGGGAGGTGGATATCTGGTCAATATAGCCAGGCCTGCACCCTGTCTGGTTTTCTCAAGTTTTTTGTTCCTCAACGTGGAATATTATATACGATCATCTTTAGACAGGTTCGATTGTGGCCATCACTAGGTGTTTTCTCTCTTGATGACTGAAACAAACAGTAATGGGGACCAGTCAAAAAGGATTATATCTGACTTCCATACATTAGCGAACACTTCAGTTAACCTGTCCAATAATCCGCGACCAACCTCCTAAAATACCTCTCGAACTGATCTGTCTGGTCTTGATGCCCTTCCTCATTTCAGGTTACTTATAGCCTTCTGAACTTTCACAAGTTTTGAACTCCCTATCTCGATATTTCATTCAGGATCCGAGTAGAAAGCACACAACGGAATCGTAGATGGAGGCCAGTTACACCGTCCCTCGAAGTGTTCTGTCCATTGTTCCAGCCGAGTCCCCTGTGAGTGAATTGCAAATCCATTCTTCTCTTCTAAATTCTCACAAACCACTAGAATTTTCCCTCCAGTATTCTTGATAAGTCTAAAACTCTGTCTGTTGTTGCCTGTCACCGCTGCCTTTTCCATCTCTTTAGTGTTCACTGCCCGTCAATCTTCACGGGGACTGCGTACACAACTGGCCAATTTACATTTGCGTTACTTTTCCTCCCGCTAACAAACATTGGGTACCTACGGTCTGCTTGCAACTTCTTGACGCTTGTGGAACCGTCCGGTGAATAGCGAGTACAATAGTTTGGGTAAGTCCCCAAATATATTGGTATGCGTTCTCAAGCTCTACCAGAGAAACCTATTCGCTGTCTTCACGTCACTGGGGTGTTTCCGTCGAAGCGAAAGGGCGAAAGCTAATGTCCGGTGGTTATCACCAAATTGGTGGTTACGGATGGTTCACGTAGGGGAGTTGGAAAACCCTGATTCCAAACCAATGGACTCAAGGTTCCAGATGGAAAGAATGGTGTATGAACCTATTTTGGTCATCGGCGACCATGGGAGTGCAGATGCTGGTGTTGCTGCACTGCATTGTGGACTAGACTCTAAACCAAAGACTCGGAGATTGGTCCTCTGGGACAACTACCTATTCATTCTGGGTTACCGGGCATTATCTCAGCCGTCACACAAAATATTAATTTATGGTATAAAAGGAAGATCTTTAATACTCAGGCTCTCTGCACTACAAACTCTATAACCAATTGCTCAATTTTTCGCGATTATATTATTTTTGTTGCTTTTACATATGAACTGTATTACTTTGTCATCATCATTTTCTCTTTTGTCTTTATCTTCACTTCACTCAGAGACTCTCGATCGCTTAGACTTCTGGTCTTTCTGTACCGTCTTGAGTCGCTAATCAGTTGTCCCCATAAAGCTGTCCTCCAGCAAGACACCTGACACAACTATCCTGAAACCACGCATTCCATTTAAGCTCGTCCTCTTCAACGTCCGCACCCTAATGCAGATCGGAAAACAGGCAGGTTCGGCCAGGAGTCTGGAAGGCCTCGCTATTGATGTTTGCTGATTCTCAGAGACCTGCCTACAAGATCCCAGCGAAGTACTTCAGATTAGATCCCGATCTGTGAGCTCGAAAAGTATATTTCATTTATGCTTATCCGGTGACCCTGTGGCTTCGAGAACCGGCGTCACACCTAAGCGCTCAAGCCGAAGCTGCACTACTTGACTAGATACCTATCAACAGTCTTCTGTGTGCTGTTAAGCTAGAAAGTTCACCTTAAGTAAGAAGTAACCGTCAAGGGAAACGATATCTCTTTGGCATCTCTGCCTATGACCCGACGGATCGCAGCCCATATCGAGTACTTGTCTGGACCCTGATCATGCTTTAGTGTTTGTTGAACTCGTCTTGTTTTTTAGTGGTCATCAGATTTGTCTTCCTAAGCAAGTCGACGCAAGCAAATTAGTTACAGCTAAATACTAATCCGAACTAGATTTCAAGCTAGCTACCGATCCTCCAGAAAGTGTAAATGAGCATTGAATACAGTTGCAAGACGCCATGAAAATGGAGAGTTAAGCCGCTTGCGGCTTGGAAGAACGTCTCACTAATAAACAGTGGGTATCTGTGAAGTCCTTGCAACTTCTTGACGCCAGTCGGATCATTCCTGCGGATAGCGAGATCAGTGGTTTGCGTTAGTCTTTCATGCGAAGGATTGCACAACGCTTACGATAGGACCCTGAGGCTTGGTGATCAGAACGTGTGGGTGAGTTGGAAGCTGCATCTGGCAATAGTTGACTCACTTTAGCCACTGGCAGCAAGAAGGCAGGTGTTAGTGGGACGGACTGTGAGATAGATGGTGCGCCGATAAACAATTTCCAAAGACGCCTAAAATGCTCGGCGGAGCACTTCGAAAAGCAGTCTAGCTGGCCCACTACTCTAGCATCCTCAGTGTATTGGGTTCAATTGTCTGTCAAAACTGACCCGCCCAACGGAGTGGAGGTCCATAAATAACTTCAAGTTCTGAAGTACCAGTCATCCGACCTAGAAAACTTACTTTCGGCTATTTTTAAGGACGAAGGAACGACTCCAGTCAGGGAACTGATTAGATTATTTGAGAAGGTAAGGCAGACTGAGAGCGTCTCATCACTGGAATGAGGCCATCACTGCCTTCACCTTAAAAAAGAGTATACGTAATGTATGTGACATCGTCGAGGTACTAATCAGTTACCAGTCGTATCGAAAATATTGGCTGCTATCATACTTCGCAGACGTTGCAAAACGCGTGAGGAAATGATTCGTGTGAAGCAGGGCGGGTTTCGTTCAGGTCATGGATGTATTGATCACTTGTTTACCCTCTGCCAGATGCTTGAACATTGTCACAAGTATTGTAGGCCAACAATCGTTGTGTTTCTTGACGTTAGGGATACCTTTGATTCTTTGGTCAAGTGCTGTACTCTATAACTGTCTGTTAGACAGGAGCGAACCTGAGAAATTTATGAATATCCTGAAGGCCGTAATAGCACCATCTCTCTCTATTGTTCCAAACCAGTAGTGGGGTTATGCAGGGTTTCCCAATTTCTCCATTCTTCTCTAACTTTGCCACGGATGACATTCTTGAGATAGCTCTGAAGAAGGTGCATGATAGTTGTGTAGATCTACTACCCAAAGGATGGCTATTCGATCTTCGATATGCGAACGATATCGTCTTACCATGCAATAACACACAGGCTACTCAAATAACACTTATCAGTCTGCGATTAGTGTTTCCGTGGGAATGGCATGTTCTTCTCACCATTGAAGTGCAAAGTGCTTTTGTATGAATAACAGGAGCCTGTGCCAGCATTCACACGTGATGGTGACTGTAAAGGTTGTGTTCACAATGCTTCACTGCGAGCAGTTCTCCTCTACGCCTGTGAAACCTTACCTCTCCAAGCTGAGTACGTGCGACGACTCTGTGTTCGATCATTCTTGTCTCCCTAGGATTTATCTTATCCGGTGGCAACATTATGTAAGTAATTCTGAGGTACGACAGTGTGTTTCGGTATGATGGAGATTGTCATTAGATAGGTGAGGTCATCTGGAATGACCAGTTTCGATGACTAAGCTAAACGTCTGCTTTAGAAGTTGTCAGCTACTTTGACGTATGTATATTATCTCACAGTTCAGGGGTAGGATTTCGCAAACTAAAATGGTCTGTCCAATGAGTTCGGTAGAATTCTGTTACCGATAGGGTTTGTACCTTTGTTTGTATATTTGAATCACACTCTAGTTTCATTTTTGTTGAGAGTTCTGTTCAGGGTTTTTGATATCCCAACATCAAATGATAACACTATGAATGTCATCTTAGAGATGTTGCTATTACTGCCAGTATTGTTTTTATCACTTATAATATTAACTGCTGTTTTTCCTGTCACACACTTCTGATTAAACTTAGGAGTGTTTACTGAATAGTAAAGTTTTTTTATCGTTCATTTCTTTGCGTCTATTTTCTGACTTAATGGTCAACTTTCTTCCTTTTTTACCATGACATTTAATCATGTCTGACTTAATAAAATATACCTATTTAGGGTTGAGAGTGCTGTGTTGCAGTTCGATCTGTTCCACTATGTGGCTGTGAAACATGGCCGTTTAAAGTAGAGGGTATGAGAAGGCTTCAGATGTTTAATCACTGTTGCCTGTGTAGCATAGGCTATCTATTGTTGCGTTGCAAAGTCAGTAACGTAGAATTTTAGAGAGAAGAGGTAAGTCAGTTGATGACAATGTGAACCTTCATTGAATCAGGTGGCTGGAACACGTGTTGCGCACACCTAGCCACACAGTCAGTTGAAGTAAGTTTAGGTTAGATATCGCCAGACTAGAACTTGGCATCTTTGGCTGTTAGTTTGAGCCGTTTGGGGAAATGTGGACCTCCAAGTTAGGGTCCACGTGACAAGAAACTCTAGGTGGTAATGCTTAGAAATGATGTTAGTGGCGCAGATGTACCCAGACATTATCTTCATCCTAACTGTCAAACTAAAATTTCAGTATTTCCTAATTCCATCTTAGCGTCTTTCTGCGATTTCCTACCACTTCTGACTGCTTTCTTCCTTATCTTTCATCTGCGTTCATTCTCGCTGAATGTGTTGATATGAAGTGCATAGCAACTTGAACTCCAACGAAGTAACGTCAGGTTGATATTGTCAGTCTCTCTGGAATGACTTTCGGTTCAGATATTAATCTGAGTATTACTTTATCACCATCTACTTTCAGTAAATAAAGTTAATTCATTGTACAAAAAAATCATTGTTTAGGTCAGTTGAGTGGTTGAAATCGATTAAGTGTTCATTTATAGAACTTCTGACAGATTTCCTTACACCCTTAAGGTTGTCTATCGAATTCGCTCAAACATCTTACGTTTCCTCCATCTTGAACTTCTTCAAACATCGGAGGCCTTGTCTACCCATGAACTGAGCCCTGACCTTAGTGAGTCTCTGTCTATACCTTGGCCTTAACTTATTTTGGTCTTGGTAGGCTCCGTACCCTTTTTTGTTTTTTCAACTTTCCGTTTTGCCAAATTAATCTTTGTACTCTTATATCGTCATTATCACTTTATTTTTATATTTAATTGTTTCCGGTGTTATTTCATTTGATCTTCCTAATAATTGCAACACTTAACAAAACATTTTCCATTTATTCCAATTAACCTGTTGTCTCATTCATATTACCTAATCATTTGATTGTTTATTAACTCTACCATGTTTACCCCTTTTTAATCTATATGCAACTCATAAACAATTTACAAAATCTCACGTAACCCTTTTTGTATTATCATTCAACCTTTACATCATCAACTAGCAACATTATTATTACAACCACCATTATTATTTTAGCCTCCCATTATTTACGTAAATATCTTCCTATCAGATTAGTCTTTAACTTTTATTTTCCCAAGTTTTTGAACCACTTCAATAAACGTAGTGTCTAACTTCTCGTGATGTACTTTTTCCATATTATCAACTTTAACTGCGTTTATCAATACAATCACTATGACTGTTACTATTATTGAAATATTTTGAAAGAAAAGAAAATAAAGCGTAAAGAATTAACCGACTATGATGCCTTGTATACATGTATAAGGATAAGCACGGGAGGATGTAACTGAAAGTAATGTTGCCCATCAGCATTATTTTACTTTATTCGTAAGACGATAAGTAGATAATAGTCATTTTCGGTGATACTAAATTGTTTCTTTTAAAAAGTGTTCTGATTTATTGTGTGGAAATATGACAAGTCTAAATTAAAATTCATATATATTCCCATAATACCAATTAGAATGACCTATAATGCCGTCTAATCAAGCAAGGTAGTGTTAATATCCATGAAAATGCGCTGTAACAGCTGACAAAGACATAGTGCATTCGAAGTAAATGATTCATTACTGTATGCTGGATACAATGAATATAAACTCGATAATAAAAACACACTTTCCATGTTTTAGTGAACATATATGCTCACAAGTGGTTGGGTAGTTTCATATTATTACTTAACACTCAGACGAGTGACTTTAAGGGGCGTCCCAGCAACTGCTACAGTATCCAGTTAGGTCTTTTTATATCAGTTGAAAAGGTAACTCGTTAAATGCACGTTTATGGTACGATGATTCACACTGATTTGTTCTGATTCTATGATATCAGAGTACAGTACTAATGATGTTCTACATTGTGTTAGCTAGATATATAGTACGTGGCGCAATGGAGAGGCTCTAAAAATTACTCTAGGAAATACTGCAATAAACACTCGGGTTTCTTTATCTTATGCGAAAACTATATATTCAGTTGAAACGAAGAAACGTAATTGATTATTCCATTGATTAGATAGTACATAATAGCGGTTCAAGTTGCAGCATCCCACATAAGCACATCAAGACGCAAGCCAACAACAAACAAACAAATTGAAATAAGATGTAGAAAAACAACAAAATAAAGCGAAACAGGAATAAAAACAATAAAGAAATGTAATTAAATAGTTAATATAACTTGTAGATGAGTCTGTACCTATGTGATCGACTCTGAGCAATATCATATAAAATCTCTATCCAACGATCTTTGATGTCACAGGGATCCCAATCTAAGGGTGCATATTTACCTGCACGCCTCAAATAGACAATTTCACAGGTTGATGAAATGCTACAGTTGGATCACTCACTAACGTTAGTCCAACATAAGCATACTTCAGGAAATACTGTGCGTCAAAATAAATAGTGTCTCAGCAAACGTGATACCTGCACAGTCAAATTAGTCGGTGTAGGCTTGCAACCTAATTAACTGACCTACGTTGCAATTAAAAAATCAAGTAAATAAGGTTGAAGAAAACAAACATTCATTTTATTTAAAACAAAAATTAGATAAAACACAAGTAACAAGAGATGATCCGCAGCAAGACAGACGGCCTTGTCTTGTTTAGGCGGAAGCATTCGAAAATGCAGACTATTCTGAACACCATAGGCAGAAATCTGAGTTTGTTAGGCATACGTTTTGCACTTGTAATGCGCAATATGATGTTTTAGGACTGGTCTGCAACTACTACTTGACTAAAGATATGGAGTGAAGTGGTAGGATGCATTGAAAACTTCACTTATTGGGGGAATTATGTCAGCCAGAACGGGTTGGTTGCTCACGAAATCAGTTCCGATAGAGGTCCGTTTGGTATTTTCAAGCTGTGATTATCTCTGGAACCGGATGGCGACACATTTGAGTATGCGTTAAAGAACGATTATTCTAAACTGGAATCCTCCCTGTCGTATTATACAAATGTGAAGTATGTTCGGTGAAAGTAGATGTGAAGAGACTACAGTTTTTCCCAAAAAGGTGTCTTCACAACGTTACTCACGCATACTAGAGTATATATCGAGGTTACGGAAAAAGTACTAAACAAGGTATATCATTCAGTAAAATTTTGAACCTTCAACAACCCATGTGACTTGGATATGAGTAAAGCATCATGAGTCACCACCTGCCCCGACGTGCGATGTTAACCGAAGTAGGATTGTGGTAAAAAACGCTTAGGGTGACTAGAACCGAAAGGTGCACCAGTCTATCAATTAAAAAAACTATTAGTTTGAGCTATATCGAGAGGTGTTTTGTTGGAGTAAGAAACAATGGGTGACATGGCCGAAAATCGACCTCAACAGTACACGTGCATTCATATTTTTATATATTCGAGAGCCTTAGAATTTTCGATACGCTCTTTCGGTGAATAGCAGCGGTGGATATTAGCTAGCAGTGGAATCTAGGAGGGACATTTCGTCCTATTTGAGACTCGTCAGCTGGAAGTACCTGTCTCCCAATGAGTGATGCTTTCCCGTCAGAAATCGAACTCCGGACCGATCGCTTCAAACGCCAGAGCGTTTTCCACTAGACCACCGAGCCACAATAGCCATTACTTTTGCGACAGGTATAGTTTTAGTATTATTGCTTATATTATACCGTCGTTGATTGGACCGAATCGATCGGTTTCTTTTGGTATATGGGTTCCTGCGCGGATGCTTCGATATTGCCAGTGTTTTAACTATGTATAGTATAAATATTTCTTCTCGCATACACCAATGCCTGCTTCGAATGCACTCTCTTGTTAACAACTTAGTTTTTGCATGCTAATGTAAAATGTGCCACCTAGAACCGAGGCAATGTTTTACAATATTCTACTTTGATTTTGTTTTTCTGTCTACGGAAACACTGAGTCATCAGGTGCTTTCTGCTGTGATAGGTTGGCCTTATCAGGCATAGAGTACAACCACCCACGTTGATGGGTTTTAAGTCCAAGATTTAACAGCAATCTCAACGTAACGATGGTAACCTCGATAAGCGTATCCCAATATGAATTTCAATATACCATCGATAAACGATTCAGTCACACACCAACTAGCACCTACCCAATTACATGGGTACACAAACTTGTCGACAACTTCTATTGGATCACCATCAAAAGTTATTCCCGACAAAAGCTCTGGTTCATCCCATAGAAGCATTTCGACAGCAACAAGTTACACATCATATCTAAAGGCACTAATCGCCGAATGATTTATTGCGATTAGAGTAGCCTGTATGTTTTCGGATAGTAAAACAATATAGTCGACATACTGAAGGTCAGAAAGTCTATCACGTGGTAATAGAAATACTAAAAGGAATAAAGAATACGACCAACTGTATCGTATTCCATACATCGAAAAATCGCATGAAACATTTTTTTAAGTGACATATTACCCAGCTGAAAAGTTTCCAGTCAATCTTAGATCACCTCATCACACCTAACGATAGGTGATCATTTTGTCTTACTAAAATGAGCCATAAACATAGAGGTGGAACCAATATCTTAACAACTAACCTTCTTTACATAGACCATTATGATTAACTATTTAACTCAAAACCTTGTATACACTTTTTCAACCTTAAGTTTACCATTTGGAAAAAAAATTAAATCAACAACCACCAGCAGCAGTAGTATGATGCTTTCATGTCATAGCTGAAGAGTAAGAGAACAAGTCCACGCAGCGTTTGATAACGTTTATATCCAATTATATACAAATATTTTCAAGATTTAAATTGTACACGTTCAAGCAGTAAAATCACTTCAACATGTCGAGTTTGTGGAAAAAGATCAACAGCTTCAGCCATAATTGGAATGAACGGTATTCCTTGAAAACGTTTGGAACATGGTCTAGCGAAACTAAAATCATAATAGAAAAAGAATCCCGCCCCTTCAAAAAAAATGTTATGACAATGATGTTGGTGCATCTATCAAAGAATAAAGTAAAAATACTGGGTGATGATTGAAAGCGAAATGAAAATTTAGACCGCGGGAGGATTCGAACGTGCGATTACCGGGTTTCTGGCTCGATACTAAACCAAATGAGCTATGAGGTCCGAATTTCGATCTTGTAGCTGAGTTGGTAGGGAATCGGGTTGGAAACTCGGTGGTCGCTGGTTCGAATATGGCCGCGGCCGAGATTTTCATTTCACTTTCAATCCTCATTCAGTATCAATACTAGTCTCCCAAGCCATGGCTATCTCAGATAGTCAAAGTGATAATAAAGTAAAGCATGTCACCTTTAGTTTCGATAAGAAAGAATACCAATAAGTCGATGACCTACATTGAATGAAGGAAGAGTAGGGTGTCGAAAATCTGTAAATGATGACCGCATTAGTTCGTTTTTCATTTTCTATAAATTCAAAACAGAGTGTACTTCTACATCCTACATATAACCGTGTAATATTCTCTTGTATACGATAAATTCAATACTTTATGCCATCTGGTAATTTTCTTCTGTTGTGTTCCTAAGAAGTATATGATAATTGTCTGAACTGATTTCTAAGCCAATGAAATGAATACATTTTAAGTTTCTCAGAACATTGAACGTTTTACTCTGATGCGGTGGTTATCTTAAAGCATAAACCAAATGAATATCAGAATGTGAAACTACGGAGTTGTGCATGAACTAATGTATTGCTTATATAGGAGCGATGTAACAAAGATCATATGGAACCGAAGGTTGATATTTACTTAACAACTACATGAACACTGGTGTAGTAGGCAATGAACCATAGTTATTGTATGAAAGCTAATGAAACTACCTGGCTGCCCAAACCTCAGTACATAGAATGGGTTTCGATCCCATAACCAACTAGTCGGGAACCGAGTGCTTAGAATTATAGGCCACAGTTCCACAAAGATAATCAAATAAGAACTATTCATTTTATAAGATTCCGTCCAAAAGTAAGTAAAATTATCTCAAGACTTTGAGATAATGGAGAATATATATAAATCAGGAGGAAAATTGTGATCGTGTTGTGTTCTCTGAGTTGGATAGTTTAGTTGTGAAGCTTTCATTGTCATTCTAGACAACATCGTCAGCACAAGCTTCAGGAAGAAGTGAGCCATGGGGTTTTCTCTATAAGTAGCTTAGTAGCTTGTTATGATGGCCTTCTATGTGATTGTTTGTTGCTACCGAGGTCTTGTCTGGTTAGCAAAAGCAGAAGAAGACAAACCAAAAATTATCTACAAAATAAACTGCATTAACTGTGAAAAACACTACATCGGACAGAGTGATCACCCTCTTCGAATCCGTCTACATGAACATCAACTAGCAGTGAAGCATCATGATATATCTTCGCTCATATCAATGCACACAGACAACTGTGGATATGAATTGGACTGGGAAACTGTGGCAATTCCAGGTAGAGAAAATACAAAGTATGCCAGATCAGTCATCGATCAAGAAATATATTGACATTGACCCAATCTATCAATTATAAGAAACAACAAGGTTAAATTTCAGGTCATCAGGATAACCAACCGAAACGAATATAAGGACAATGACAAGATTTTGACAGAAGCAACCAATCACATACAAGGTCATTAGGATAAGCTTCTTAGCCACTTGTGGAAAAAACCTTATAGCTCACTTCTTTCTAAGTTTAAGCTGATCTTGTCTAGCGTGACAGTGAAACTTTTACATATAAACCATCACAATTATCTGAACAACAAGTTTTCACATCAAGAGAAATAATTAAAATACCATAGCAAGCTGCTCATATTTATGTGTTTGTTTCATATGGAGGTATGTTGCTCCCAGTTCTTTTAACAGACAAATACACAAGTTTTAAGTTATCGATTGAAATATGCTGATGATGACAAGCCTCACTAGAGCTAAGTTGTTAAAGGCAATCGGCAGGAAAACTGGGATCAAGGTTTTACACTTGTTGGCACTCACTAGTAGGGGATACGAGTGATATTGAAGCTAACGATTTTCCTGAAGAAATCTGAACTCACATCATTAAGCTTTTCGGGACATGATCAATCTCCTATAGGAGTGCAGTGGATGCTACACATTGATTGAACAACAGGGATTTACCAATTTCATATCGTCTAGTTTGTAGGCTGCATTCTAGTGATCATTCGGTGACATAGTCACCAGTCTACAAGAATCAGCACCACAATGCAATAGTACTAATTTTAAGTGTTTGAAGACTAATGGACAGAAGCTTTCAATGTAGGTTGCTTTTTGCTTGCATTTGTCCCCAAGATGTATTGTAACGATTTAGGTTCACACAGTAAGCAAAAATCTAAGCTTAAGAAAGTTCAAACTAACATCATATTTTGAAGTTAACGACGATTTTATTTTTTAAGGTAGAATTCATCACGAACTGAACGTTCTGGGTTCGATCCCTAGCAAGGTCGTGGGTGCGTACTGTAGAAGACTTCCATACTAAGACGAAATAGCTGTCCAGTGCTCCAAAGTTTTCAATACTTCTCCAAATGATTTCAGTCAATGTTGAATGCAATCTTAATAACACTATCTTTCTTTGAACTAGCATTATTTACTGGTAATAATACTCTTTAACTGTACAGCACATATACGGAAAGAAATATAATAAAATGATATGGAACTAGAGTACCAAGAAGGAGTGAAGAAGAGTGCGCAGAAAGACAAAACACACTTCTACAACACACTTGCAAGTGAAGCAGAACAGGCTGCAGGTAGGAGAGACAGACACCTGACAACCCTATATCAAATAACCAAAATACTATCTAAGAAGAGATCAACCCAGATGAAACCAATGAAAGATAGTGAAGAAAACCTAGTTAGCAAAGAGGAGAAACAAAGGAAACAATGGGCTGACCACTTCAAAAAACTCTTGGGTCAACTACCACCACCACCTGAAACTCGTCCACAAATACCACCAGCAACGGCAGAACTACAAGTGAACACAAGCCCTCCGACAAAAGCAGAAGTCCTGAATGCCATAAAGTTGCTGAAATCCTGGGAGGCAGCAGGAACAGATGGCATTCCGCCAGAAGCACTGAAAACAGACGCATAGACAATAGCGGACATGCTCACACCAGTACTGCAGAAGGCTTGCAAGGAAGGAAGGGAAGGTACCTGCCCACTGATTGGAAGAAGGGCTACCTTGTCAAACTTCCAAAGAAGGGAGACTCAAGTTTTTGTGAGACCAAGAACTGGTGCGAAATCATGCTCCACCCCTGTCCACCCCAAGCAAATTTTAATCCTCATCATCCTTGAGCGACTAAAAGAGGCTCTGGATTCAAAATTACGAACGGAACACGCTGGTAGACTGGCTTCAGGTAAAACAAATCATATGAGAGCATCAAATTGCAACACTACGCTACACATCATCATAGAACACAGCATAGAATCCAAGTCAACTGCATCTTTACCTCTACTCCATACACTCTGAAACAGTGTCGATCAACAAGTAATTTAGAAAGCAGCTGCTTCAACACTACGGTTTCACTGCCACAAACATTTATCAACCTCATTCAACAACTATATCCTATGCTATATGAAGATGCTACATGCCATGTGATTGATTCACAATCGAAAGCTCAGTGATGCCTTTGAAGTGAAGTGAAGACAGGAGTTGGAAAAAGTTGCCTAATATCACAGATCATCTTCCTGATTGTGGTCGACTGGACAGGACTCAACTCATTCATGTAACAAATAATTGTGACGAGCGAGAACATGGGCATACTCTGTTTGACCGATAAAAGTAACCTAGAAGATTTGGATTTCACCAACGATGATGATTTATATCTAATGTCTTTTCGCACTAACTCGAAGATCTACATGCGAAAACTAACAAGTTGGCAGAAGAGGCGAGGTGATGCAACGAAGGTAGACGGGACTTACTTCAGGTGAACGTAGAGGAGACAGAGGTGATGAAGACACTTACCAACAACAACAACAACAACAACAACAACAACAACAGCAAGCACCTATCACCATGAACGAGAGGAATCTAAACCAAGTTGTTGCTTTCACCTACTCACATGCCTACCTACCTACCTATCTACCTAGGCAGCATCGTTTCAACTACAGGCGGCGGTGATGGCACAGATAAGGATGTGAAAGACAAGGTCAGAAATACAGCAAGATAAGCCTTCATCAATCTGAAATGATCAGTGTGGAGATCTATTGCACTGCACTCCACTCCACTCAGCATAAAGTGTGAACGAGATCCCGATTTTCAACACTAATGTCAGTCAAGTAAGTCAGTGCTTCTATGTGACGGCTGAGAGAATTGGCATGTTACGAAAACCATTCCGAACAAACTGTGAACATACATCACCAACAATTACTTGCACTCGCTCGATACTGAGGATTAGATGGTCAGAATGAATAAGCAACAAGGAACTCACTCTGGCAACGAACCAACCAACAAATTATCGCCCAAAAAATATGCAGAAGAAAGTGGAGATGGATTGGGTTAGACTGGACATACACCGAGAAGACCATTTTTGAACATCACGCGCCAGGCCCTCGAGTAGAACCCGAGTGAGAAACGACAAGTTGGGCGTCTGAGGCGAGAGTGACATGGAGGAGATGGTATGATGAAGAAATGAAAGCTTGTGGGCAGTCGTGGAGCCAGGTTAAGAAGACTGCAGAGAAGATAGTGAAATAGTGACGTGCTATTGAAGCCCTATGTCCAGCTTAGAACCCAAAGGACAAATAATAATAATAATGAAGAGTGCCACAATTTACATATTCATAAATATCAGACTTACCTTATAAAATTTGCAATAGCACATTCAATATTACAGGATACGTAAATAATTCTTTCGATTCGTTGACACCTTCTCAACGTCTGAATAACAGAATGATCTAAAAAGAAATTGATTAAAAATAAGGCAACACTGAATAACAACAGTCACATTTATTTTGTTCAGTAACTAGTCGTTGAAGAGAAAACTGAAGTAAAACTAAACTTCTTTATTATTTTGTTACTTTTGAGTTTGTAGATTCATCTGTATTCAACATAACTAAACAAACTATAACTATATGCATACACCGCAGTAGACAATTTAGGTTCACAATTTTTTCGGCAAACTCGTATTAGTCTGTAGGTGATAAATATCTTTGAATAGCCATCAACATACAACAATATTTTGAAAAGAACAAAACCCTTCTGTCTGTATTGTCTTACCATTGACATTTTAATACTACTGTTAAACAAACTCTTAACTAACCTTCATTTGAAATACAATAGAGAAAAGCTATTCAATCCTAACTACAACACAGTTGAAGTAAAATTACGATAAATGCTCATCTGAATAGCACTGCGATATTTGTCTTCCAAAAGACAAATCAAGAAAGCTGTAACGGTTTGCATGAATACTTGGGTCACGGTAAGATTCAAATCAGCGATATCCAGGTTACCGACTTAGCACTCTGTTAACTTAGATATGAGACTCAGCTGTTAACCAGGTCTTCAGTTCACTTCAATCATTATGGATTTTGCTCAGCTGCCATATCAATCTAAAATTAATCACCCTCCCTTCATCATGGGTACTGACATTAATATACAGATATGCATTATTAAGAACTCCAAATAAGCTTTTAGACGCGAATCATATTTGTTTGTAAATCATAAACATACCACGTGCACACCTTACGTAACAATACGTTCACTCCGTAACTGATCCGAAGTAGAGTTTATACGGTAACTTCATTCATCTATTGGTATCACAACTGCTGCCAGTCTTCGTTCATGTACAAGCTTAACAGTTGTCTTGAAAATTATTTAAGTGAAACAGGTGTATCTTGTTACCAGTAAATAATACCAGTATTACAAACGGCTTAAATATTAGTAAATGAGGTCAACACAATGTAGGATATCAGGAATTCGTTTAAAAATGAATGTATTCCAATCGATCAAATGTCAACTCCATGCATGTCGTTAGAACGAAGAATATCCTATAGAAGTACATCCAGTCAAAAGTAACATATAGTCTCACATTCTGGTGATGAAACCACGTTCGATGTAGCTTAGTGGACAGTATATTTTAATGTCATCAATAATTATCAGCAAACTGTATCTACCACCAATAAAGAAATTGACACAATCGTTGATATACAAACTCTAATATCTTAGATCATAAACAGATAATGAAACTACACTAAAGCCAACAGGCGCTTTGCTTAAACCTATTTTATGCATTGCATCCCGGCTAACTGTTTTAATTTGTTTAATTGTCTACTCATGACCTTGAATCGTATCAAATACTGACGCAAACTTATAAAAGTTATTAATCTATCACTATGAATTTAACAAATATAACCAAAAAGCATCATAGTGGATAGGAGCGCGCTTTAAAGCGATCAAAACTACAACAAATTACACTACCACGAAAAACTCAACTGTTACAAATATTGCCGAAACTTTCAAATACGCGCTCAAATTATTTTGTGTCATTTCATAATCACTACTCATATACATGAACCACAGTTTTCTTGCGATTACTTTTGTTTACACTCTTGTTTCAGTCAGCTGCCGGTTATCAATTAAAATTCTGATTTGTCAGCATCATCTCGAATCCTTGAACAGCAGGTTTCAAAAAGCTGTTCTATGTGGCGATATAAAAAAACAAAACCATTTTGAAGCAAGTCGCACAGTCTAAGCTGGCTGTTTTCAACGTTCTGACTTCAGCGTAGAGGAGAAAACAGGTACGCATGACTAGGAAATCAGAAAGCCTAGTAATTGACGTGTGCAGTATCCCAGAAACCAGTATACAAGACCCTAGTGAAATGCCAAAAATAACGTTTACATCCGTAGGCTCAAGAAGGGTGTTTATTAGCGCCTATTCAAGAACTCTGAGGCATCAGCTACCCGCTTTACTACTGTTGATGTCTCAATAAGTGCCAGAGTCGAAAATTCAATAGCTGATTGGATTCCCACCAATCGTTGTTCATTTGCCGTTGGGCTTCAAGCTTCGATTCGTGTGAAAGCCAAATGAAAGCGAAGAGATAACTCTTAGTTATCTCAGTCTATGTTTCAACTGACTACTACATAAATGCAGTTAACGATGAGTTCTTCAGTCGTCTGAGCGATCACTACAAGATGCGCTCGACAAGTATCGAAGCTTTGACTGGAGATTTTAATGCATAGGTTAGGTACATGGTGCAATCCTTCAGGCGATCGATCGGGATTAGTCGAACGGAGGTTGAACAATGGGGAGTATCTTTTGTAATGAAATGCAAACCACAGCTCATATTTTAGTAAACGCCGACTCCTAGAATACCAATCAACGTCTTGCTACCTGGCTTACTCCATTTGTCACGATAATTTTCGACTCAAATAGATCTCGTTACAATTAGCCACTGGTGATGGGTGTATTCAGAACTGCTGCTCCTTCTGGACAGCCTGTCTGGACTCCAAATACGTTTTATTAGGTGCTAAGTTCATTTTGCAAATTGATGGCCATCAAAATCGTTGTTTTAGAAACAGGTCAACGTAAGCAAATTAGTTGAAAGTAGTAATTTAACTGAATACCGAATTTAGCTATATGCAAGATGAGTTGTCGAAACCCCAGAAAACACAGATGAGGATTGGTTGGACTTAAAAGGTTTCAGATTAATGGTCAGCAAAGCTGATTGTAGCTCTGAAGATGGTTACAATGGTAAATAGTGGATGTCTTCAACCTCCTGACAACTTCTTCACGCTTGATAGTGTAACCTGCAGACAATGAGTACAATAGTGCGACAGACCAAACAATATTTGCATGAGGACTAGGAGGTTTGATGGTTAGAACGTGTAAGTGTGCTGCGTGGGCTCTGTGGTCACACGAATTTCTTTCAGGTACCTTGAGAAGAAAGTCTCCCACGGTGTGGGCAGCCGGGATGTGTCAACCGCCCTCAAAACTCTGTCAGCACTCAAGTTTCCTCAGACTGCTATCCACCTCCCTTATCACTACCTACTAATCTTCCTTCACGTATCTCAACTAACGATACTATTTTGTCTTCAATTTCTCCTAGTTCTACAGCCTTCCACAACGATCTGAATCCACAAAACAGCATTCTTGGTCTCCTTAAACTACGCTCCAAATTACATATTGGAGCCTTCAATGTCCGCACCCTCCGTTAAATTGACCAAAACTCTAGCAACTCGGGCTATGAATTTGTGCAGTGTTTGTAAGACATATAGAAATCAAGCGCAGTTATTCACTTCACCTCTCCTGGTCAATATGATGCATCTGAAAGTTACCCTTCAAGTTTCTGGAGATTCGATGGCCAGTTCTCGCGGTCCTGGAGGTGTAGGCATAGGATTAAGTAGTGGGGCAGAAAACTCACTGGATCACAGTTGACGGTCTCCTATGCGCTGTTCGGCTGAAAGGCACAGTGAGAACTAAAAGGAATGGTGAAACCCGCCGTTGTCTCCTTTTAATCTCTGCTTACATACCCACTGACAACAGTTCGGATGAAGTGAAGGAAGGATTCTATCGAAAACTGTCTAGCCTCCTTTCGAAAGACGAACGTTCAGACGTGGTTGTTGTTGCAGGTGATGTCTGATGTGGCGTCCACCGAGCTCACTTCAGCGATGGACATAGATAGACCACACTGCTACCAGACATAGTTGAAGGGGGTTGGTGGAAGACTGCCGCTTCTTCTGGAGCACGTGTTTAGATAGCGACCATGCATTTTTTAGAGTGCGCATATGTCTGCATCTCAGAGGAAGTAGAAAATCTTTAGCAACAAGACCATTACGAGTGTAGCTCGATAATGAGCGCACTAAGGCCTCTTCAAGTGAGAAGTTGGCTAGACAGCCATTGGAATACAACACTATCGGCCATACAGTAGAAACTTGGCATCATCTTCAGTCTATGGTAAGAACAGCGTTGAAGACCGTAGCCGGCTTTCAAAGAGTGGTTAAAAAGAGCCGGTGGATATCAACAGCTTCTTTTGAACTAATATATGTATGCGAACGCATCCCTAGAGGCTCTGAGTACAATTAAGAACGAACGCTGTTTAAATGTAGACTGGCAAAAAGTCTACGCAATGACTGCAGACAGTGGTGGGCAGCGAAGGCTAAAGAGATGGAAAAGGCAGCGATAGGTAACAGTGGACAGTTTAGACTTCTTAAAGAAACTGGGGTGAAAAGGTCAACAGTTAGTGAGACTATAGAGGAGAAGGGCCGGTCTGCGATTCATTCACAAGGAAGACGATTGGAACGATGGGTGGAACACTTCAAGGAATAGTTCAACTGGCGTCCAACTACTACTGCATTGATCCCTATCCAGTCGGAACATGAACGGAATGTCCAGGTAGGCCCCGCAACACTTGCGTAAGTTGGGGAGGTGGTAGGCAACGTGAAACCAGGAAGAGCAGCAGGACCAGACGGACTACCGTCTGGGGTATATAAGGATGGTGGTGTTTTTAGTGAAGTTAACTGAAGTGTTGCATAAAGGAAGTCAAATATGATCCCCTCTGACTGGTCTCAGTCACTGATTATCTCACTCTTCAAGAAAGGCGAGAAGTCCTCCTTTGATAACCACAGAGGAATCAGCCTGATGAACAACGTGTCTAAGATTCTAGGTTCTATAAACATTAGACGCCTGAGTGGAGCTCGGGAACACCAAGCTCGAGAAGAGCAGCCAGACTTCAGACCTGGTCGTGGTTGTATCAACCAAATGTTCACATCCCACCAGGTTTTGGAACACAGACACGCTTTTCGACGCCCGATAACAGTTGTATTTCTCGACCTGAAGGCGGCATTCGACTCTGCCAAAACGTCTTATGGCAGTGTTTCTGATTGAAAGGGATGTCGTGTAAGTACATCACCTTATTGAAGGCTCCGTACTCGAACAACTGTATCTTAGAGCCTATGGTAAGATATCGGGTGAGCTGTGTCGTCGAATGGTGTCCATCAAGGATGCCAACTCTCCCCATTCTTATTCAATTTAATCATAGACATTGTATGGAGGTCTCCCTCTCGTCACCTAACTATACAGGGATTGATCTAATCACAGGAAGTTTTGGTAGACCTAGAATACTAAGATGACATAGTCCTGTTAGATGAAGACGCTGACAAGATGTGGAGTCTTCTGGACACCTTGAGTGACAAGCTGAGAATCTTTAGGAGGCGTTTCTAGCCACCCAAACGCAGTTTGTTGCCCCAGGACTGGTCTTCAACGGAACCCGACTACTGATACAGAGTGTAGTCGTTGAGTGTGTCGATCACTTCACTTGCCCGGGAAGTCAGATGACAACCGGTGGCTCCGTGGTCAAAGAGATCTCTGCAAGGATGCAAAAGACTCGGTCAGCTTTTGTTAACTTACGCCACCTGTGGCACCACTATGATATCAGACTGTCTATTAAGAGTCGCGTGTACTGCACAACAGCAAGTTTGTGTTTGAGATAAAAATAACTTTAATCCCAAGTTTCTGTCCATATAGTAATTGAGACTAACAAAAAAGATTCCCTTTCTAACCAATTCGTTTAAAAAAAAGTAGCACAAACTTACGCAAACCAACTCTAGGTGGATCGACTACAACAGAAAGGTCACAGTTGGTCGGTAATTTATCCAATGTTAACTGTAGCACATCTTCAGCTTTACCAGCAAAGAATTCAGCATTTCTGATGCCTGAAATTATCAAGCGAATATGACATGAAGGAAGTTCAATTATTAAAGAAAGTAATCTGTTATAAAAAAGTAATTTGTGTACAGCTAATATACGCCATAAATAGTTTATCATACTGACACTGTCTGAAAATTAAATTAAAAGTAGCAATAAATGATAACTGACACCTACTGCACACGTTGAGAGGTGAGACCCACTCGGTAAACTTGTGCACATTTATGCAGTAGGCAATGAAATATACATATTGTTTGGGGGTTAACGATACTACCTGGCTGAGGAAACCTTGGTAGGTGGAGCGGTGCTTGGACCCGTGACCCACTGGCTGAAAGTTAACTCCCTAAACCAAGGAGCCACAACCCCACCATTGGCTTTAGTGCCTCAGTGGCTTAGTGAATAACGCTTTGACTTCTTAAGCCATGGGTACGGGGTTCCAGTCTCAGTAGGGACATCACTCCCTGGGGTGTAGGTACACCCAAGTGGCGAATCCCAAGTAGGTCGAAACACGTGTACTGGATTCTGCTGCTAGCCATCAAGTAAACTATAGTTGTCATCACTTCTTTGCCTAACATCCACATCTTTTAGCAGCATCACACAATGTAGTACTACTTATGCGCACGTTTATAAGCAGCACAAACTATGATATCGAAAATATTTTAGTGTCAGGTCAGTGTACAGACAAGTTTAATGACGCGATACAAGTACATTATAATCGGCAAATAATTTATTTAAAGCGTTATATAATCAGCCTACAATAAGAAAAATATAGTTTAACACAAACATATGATGTATCAGGACAACACCCTTCGGACAATCTGATTACATACTCCATTGGTTTGAGGCTGGAATTCATCTCGGACTGATACCAGTTGGAGGAAAATAGAAAACCTGAGAGCACTGGACAGCTGCTTCATCTAAGTGTAGTACACCTCAGAAGTGGGCCCCTATGACGTCACCCCGAAAGAAATCGAACCCAGGACCTCCAGGTTTCGTGGCCAGCACGTTACCATTAAGCTAGCCACTGGGTAGGAGTCCAATGGTCCACATTTCCTACTTCTGTTATGCATATTTATATGGAATATAACAAAGGATAAAAAGTAATTGATGTAATAAAAGATCAGACTGCCGGTTTAGAAGTAACTAATGAAATAACTAATCAGGTTTCGGTACTCAGCTGGGGAAGCCAGTTCTGCATAAAAAAAAGAAACGCAATTGCTTATCTCAGCAGTTGCTGAGGCGGCCTTCAAAGTCACTTTTGAACGGAAAGAGGAAGATAGTACATATCAGTTAGTCTTTATAATATACAAAAGTTGGTTTACCAAGAAAGGCTTATTATGATAACAAATGCATAAAAGAGGTCTAAACTGTCTCACAGAAGAATGTGTCACAATTAGGATTTAAAAGTTGGTTTGAAAGATCTAGAGTACCATGATATACATATGTTTCTCTGGAGTTGATTGAACAATAGTTTCAAGAAAGTATTCATCACCGGATGACGTCAGTTGGAGAGTTATTGAAAACCTGGGAGTACGGGACAGCTGTTTCGTCTTGACATGGGACGTCTTAACAGTGCTAACCCACAACTCCATCACCGATCTATCTCAGGAACTTTAGTTCCGATAGTAAACATGTCAACTGCTTTAACCACTGGGTCGGAGCTTAGTGGTATACAGTTAGTTCACGATGAATATCACCTTGAAATAAATAAAATCATCAGAAACCTTAAACTAGACCAACTTCCAATGCTCATTACTGACATGTTTCGAGATGGATATCTCGAAGTTCTTAAGAGAAGTCGTAATTTGTTGGGGTCAATCCATTCAGAAGTGAAACGGATACCAAGTGGAGTACTAGGTTAATAGTCGTATTGTATCGCTAATTGACAGAAATAAGAAACTGTGGACAACTGAACTCCAGACAACTAGCTGAATGGTTTACATGTTCACCAAGAGATGTGATCCTGAGTTCGGTCCCTGGTGGGATTGACGGTACCCACTGCTGAGGAGTCTAATACTAGAACAGAACACCTATTAGGTGTTTTTACTACATTTAATTAATTCACACCACGAGAAGCATTTCCAACAAACTACAGACATTCATCAACAGCTGCTGTCTACGCTCGATAGTGAAGATCAGATTTCCAGAAAGAATAAACAACAAGGAACTCTGGATGACAACGAACCAACCATGAACCTATCGCCCAATAAATATGCAGAAGAAAGTGGAAATGGACTGAATTGGACACATTGAGAAAAACCAATCAAAGACATCACACGACAGGGCCCTGGAGTGGAACGCGCACGGGAAACGACGAGTTGGGCGCCCGAGCCGAGGGTGACATGGAGGAGATTGTGTGAAGAAGAAATGAAAGCTTATGAATAATCGTGGAGCCAGGTTGAAAAGACTGCAGAGAAAAGAGTGAAATAGAGGAGTGCTACTGAAGCAGTTTGTTCCACTAGGAACCCGAGGGAAAAATAATAAATAATAATAAAATAATACTTTTGTGACATTTTGCATTTCCTTCTCTAAAGCATCATTTGCACATGTTCTTTGAATCCGTTTGAACATACACTTGACCAGTATGTGTTATTGCCATTGATATTTCCTACATCAATTTATCTTTCATTATATTTCTTATAAACATACATAACAAGTAAATGTATGACCAGAATATTCGAAATGCATTGAATGAGTATATCAAATGTTCCAAGTTAACTACGAGTGCTCACTCGTTCATGAAAACTAAAACAAGGTGACTGGCAGTTTCGAAAATGTTGCTTTCTGCCATATCAAAAATACACGATGCTCAAAAAAAAATTTGAAATATGAAACATTGCACATAGTCCATACCCTCAAAATCAACATAGGACCACGCATAACTGCCCAACGGTCCGAGTTCATACACCTCATATCACCACATCAAGTAAAAAGCAGTCCAGCGGAAGATCAACAAGGAAAGAAAACTCAGTCAAAAAAATATAAAGTATGAAAAGAGAGAAAGGAATAATGAGAAAATGGTGACATTCGGTATAGCCTCGTCAACATAAGGATAATGTGTGCATGTGTGTATGTGTGTGTGTGCATATACATCGGCGCCACTCACATCGGTTCTCAAACATGCCATCACATAGTGTCTCCAACCACCCACTCCTCTTGTCACATCGAACCAGACCCAAAACACCCAGTATGCATCGCTCCACATACCTCAAATCAACAGTCAAACACTTCATACATCAGTGTCATCATGTAGTCCGGTCGTCTCAGGCCTCTCTCCAGTCTGAACCTACTTCCCCCAACATTGTATATGACAAGGCAATCGGCGACTACGCATACGTAACACATGTCCCAGTCACCCATCATCTCACTCCATGAAGGTTCACAACCTCATCAACTGATTTACCTCTTCTCCCCAAAACTCTACGCCTCACCTCTGTGTTACTCACGTGCTGACACCAGGAAGTACAGCCTATACTAAGAAGACAACCGTGGTCAAACACCTGAAGCCAACCTTCTCATGACTTCCACCTTCAACCGTCATCTTTCACAGCCATGCAGTAGAACACATCCGACTGTTGTGCAGTACACGCGACTCTTAATAGACAATCCGATATCACCGTGGCATCACAGGTGGCGTAAGTTGGCAAAAGTCAACCAAGCCTTTTGTATTCATGCAGAGATTTCATCCACCACTGACCAATACACCAGGCTGGATCCCACTCCACAGGTAAGTGAAATGGTCAACACACTCAACCACTACACTCTCTATTATTAGCCACAGTGGAGCACCGTTCAAGACCAATCCCGGAGGAACAATTTGCATGTGGGTGATGAGAAACGCATCACAAACATTCTCAAATAGCCATTGAAACTGTCCAGAAGACTCTGCATCTTGTCAGCGTCTTCGCCAGTCGATGCCAGAGAAGATGCAAGTTAGTAAATGCTAATTGGCCCTTTTGTATCAAAGTTTCGATTTCGTCAGCAAGCAGCTTATGATGTGATCAACGCATTCCACACATATTTCTAAGCATAAATAGACACTTTCATACCAATAATTGACTTTGAAACAAATCACTAAACACCAGCGAAAATGTGGGTATGTGGAACAAAAAACAATCTAAATAAATATTACCATTCGATTCTGCATTCAGTTTAGCATCGTCAACCGCACTGGAATACGCTTCAATACCAATTACACGATCGAAATGCTTCAGTGAAAAAAATTGTAAATACAAAATGAAATCTACATTTATTTGCATATATATATATATATATATATATATATATATATATATATATATATATATATATTCGAAAACAGTTTCAAGATGTATTAACCCGAGGTGATCTGATTAAGGTAAAGCAACTAGGACGGTCACGTAGTAATTCCAGACACCGCGTTGATGCTAGCCGACTAATTGAAACTGACAACTGAAACTAAAAGTAGTGATTACTGACGCCTTAAGTTGCATATAAAAAATGAAGATCAACGGTTTGTTTCGCGTGTAACAATGCACCCTTTATACTTGGAGATATACTTGATAAATAGGAAATCTTAGACAGGTGATACAGTTAATTTTTTTCTTCTACGGTGATTATCAATCAACCTAATTGACAATCATTACTTTGACCAAATTAAGTAGTAATCTTTACAGTTCGAAAATGATTAGAAGAGCTTCTTTATCCAAAAGTCACATTTCAGCATCGATGGTAGGTTGTATAGATTTACAGATATTTTTAAGGAGAAATGTAAAACACTTATTAATGTATATTACTATTAATATGTATACGTTAGTTTACCTTTGCAAGACATAATGCAATTGTTCCAGTACCACAGCAAACATCAATTAATATTCGTTCTCTTTTCTGAGGAATATCAGGAGTTGGTCGTTGATTATCTAATTCTTGCTTGACAGCTGGTGCTTGATTTGAAGTGTCCTCATTTTTGAAAGGTGACAAGCATAGACATGATATTCTTTCAAACAATAATTCAGCTGTCAGTGTATTCACTTAAATGAATAAGTGGAAATAAATAAGTGGAAAATACCAGTGTAAATAAGACACACAAAGCTTGTGTAAGTAAATCATAAGTGATGTTATATATCCGCTAACTAAAAGGTTAAATTATATCAATGCAGAAGTATAGCATAAAGCGGTTACTTGAACATGAGAGCTATTTTTGAAGTTTATGTGGATTTTCATTTTCAGTGCACCCAGTGTTATTGAAGTACACGTTAGCTACATGTACGGAATAACTTGTCAGCAGGGAAATATGATTCAGAAGCATGACAGGACTTGCATATGGTAAGTCGAAACTAACAATGTACTTTTTGTCTATATTAGATTGTTTATTTGATATGGGACACAGTGTTATTTATTTGATGACATTTCGACCATAAATTATCACTGTCCATAATCATGTCAAAGTAATTATACAACTTACAAACCTCCTTTACATAGTCCAGCAGTTCATTCATTTGTTTTAATGGTTATAAAATCTCCCAGATATCTACAATATGTGATGAGTCATTCCTGTTATTACACGAATCATGTGGTGGTTAATTCAATGAACAAAGATCCTGTAATCAATCTCCTCCTCCACCCAGCCAAACTATATTGGATTTTAGAATTGTCACCTTATCCCCACTCTGAAGCGTGATAATGAGTCAATGCATCCAGGGAGATCAGCTGAGTTCTTCACCAAATTACTTATCTTAGTAATGTCTGCCATTGTATATTTCTCTAAATGTTTGTGTTCTGCTATTCTGACTGACACTGGTTGGCTTCAAATCCTCTGTGTAGTGTTGCTGTATAAAGAAAGTATATCAGAAACTTTATGTAGAATTCTTAACTGGGATTAGGGTGGCATCTAAGCCCACAAACTCGGTCACAGAGGAAATTTGCAGGCTAAAATGTCCAATAGAACCAACTAAGAAAAATAACCTATTCTTTCAAATACCATGTAGTGATTGTGGGGTCAAGTATATTGTAGGTCAAAGAAGTCGACCAGTGTCAGTCAGAATAGCAGAACACAAACATTTAGAGAAATATACAATGGCAGACATTACTAAGATAAGTAATTTGGTGAAGAACTCAGCTGATCTCCCTGGATGCATTGACTCATTATCACGCTTCAGAGTGGGGATAAGGTGACAATTCTAAAATCCAATATAGTTTGGCTGGGTGGAGGAGGAGATTGATTACAGGATCTTTGTTCATTGAATTAACCACCACATGATTCGTGTAATAACAGGAATGACTCATCACATATTGTAGATATCTGGGAGATTTTATAACCATTAAAACAAATGAATGAACTGTTTTTCCCTTACATTAATGATACTTTTTATCTATCTATCGCCGATGTTTTTTAGTTGAACAAATGTTTTCTCATCTATTTTCTGTTTTCTCACATTCAATTGAATACAATATCACCATCAGAAGTCTAGAGTTGATTTTAAGAACAAATTAGATTACTTCGAAAAAGTTACCGACCGAAAAATACGAAAATTTTAGAATAACCAACTGAACAACTGATGTTTTTTCTTCCAAAAAAATGACATACTGTTTCTGTAGTCTTGCAGGTGAAAATAATACACCTTAAGAAAGTAAGGATATCATTTCGCGAAATTGCTGTCAATAAATGATGTAGTTGAAACTTAACAAATAATTACTGACATAAATCTGAATGCAGACGTTTATTAAAAAATTCCGTCTACATAATGTAGGTTCGCGCAATTAGCAGTGAAACTAACCTACTATGTGACGGCTCTGTTAGATTCCCGCCCGAATAAATTCAGCCAACAATTATGCAAATTCATGAGACTTTCTTCTTTTCTCGTAACAGCAATTACTGGTTTTATATTTGATAATCACTAATATTTGAAACAGTTAGTCCCTTTATGAATTTCGATAGTGTAATTAGAAGACGAAGTTCATCTGATCAATGTGATGTATCTGCTCAATACATTTCG
Source organism: Heterobilharzia americana (assembly GCA_944470555.2). Classification (NCBI taxonomy): domain Eukaryota; kingdom Metazoa; phylum Platyhelminthes; class Trematoda; order Strigeidida; family Schistosomatidae; genus Heterobilharzia; species Heterobilharzia americana. Next base: position 65,266,278 of record OX104129.1, read on the forward strand.
AACAATCTGCTTGATCACACATTTACTTGTCAAGTGGGAGGACAAATACACAACAGAGGATTAAAATTAAGAAAAATGAAAATAAACAGGAAGAGTGACCTAGTTGATCCTAATCTCGGTAAGAAAACAAAGTAGTATAAGAACAAATTGGTTTTGTGCACATAAAGATGGCTTCAATTTGTGTATGGCTATCGCTTCCGCACATCTCAGTATAGGTCCCTGACTAGTTCAACATAAGACTTTGAAAGCTATTTCAACATTTATTTTGTGACCTGTTTCGTTTTAACTCAACAATACGAAAGCTAATGGCATCAGTACGATTAAGTGCGTGACGCTTCAGTGTTTTAGAATTAACTCGGATACGGTTTCTCCTAAGTGCTTTCCAGAACAGTTTCGGATATACAACTATCGAGGAAAGTAATCTCAGTTTTCACCAAAGAAAGTTTGACAGAATAGTGCAGAAACCTATTGAGTTCCTTCATCTGCACTGGGTCCTTGCATCTTTTTAATAACTTAATAATTCTAGATTCTAATAATTTTAGATGCCATTAGCTCTCGTATTGTTGAGTTAAAACGAAATATATCCACGAGAAATCATGCCCTTTATGAGTTATCTACTGATGAACGCAAACAGTTCGAGGAGTATGTCATTACAGTCGTAGAAAAACAGTCTCAGTCGGCCAATCTTAAACACTCCGATGGTCTGAAGCCAGTTGAAATGGAAAGTAAATTTCCGAATAATCCAGAAAAGTATGTATTTAACCACTCTCACGTTAATCTTTCGACAATTCAAATGCAAGCCCTATCGCTGGGCTCAAAGTTTTGCAGCAGTGCATCCAAGGTTAACAGATTACATACCCAAGTACAATTTGAAAATTTAATCAGCCAGATTGTCGGTCTTACGCCTGCATCGCCGCAAGAATTCCAGCATTTCAAGTCCACTGTTCTAGATTGCTGTCACCAATTTATCAACTCCAAAATCAGTTCTAGCTCTTTATTAACCAAGGACCATATACAACAGCTAAAACTAATCAAAGATAACAGGGATATTATCATAAGCCGTCCTGATAAGGGAGGAGGCATTGTCCTAATGAATCGTCAGGAGTATACTGATAAACTTTCCGTAATCCTCTCTGATCCCACTAAGTTTAGTAAACCCGAAGGTGAGCCCAATAAGACACATATAATTGAAACACAACTCACAAATGTCTTAAAAAGCATGAGGGATAAATCAATAATTGATCCTGATTTATATGAACGTATCCGACCGGTTGGCTCTATAATCCCACGTCTATATGGACTACCGAAGATACATAAAGCGGGATTACCTCTTCGTCCGATCCTCGATATGGCTGGTTCTCCCTATCACCGAACTGCTCAATGGTTAGCTGAAATTCTGGAACCTGTTAGAAGGCAAGTATCGAGTTTTTCTATCCGTGATACATTTCAGTTTGTTGAGGGTATTAAGGATTTTAATGCTCTAAACAAGATGATGTTTTCATTAGACGTCACTTCATTGTTCACGAGTGTGCCACTCACCGAAACTGTCTGTTATGTATGTGACTATATTGATGCACATAATTTAGACGTAGGACTACCAACGAGCTGCTTGAAAGAGCTTTTGTTGAGGTGCACATTTAATGTCCAATTCAGTTTCAATAATGAAATCTATAGACAGAAAGATGGAATTGCGATGGGGTCACCATTGGGACCACTGCTAGCAGATTTCTTCATGTCGAAACTGGAAAATTCACAACTTCGTCAAACTATTGATAGCTTTGACTTTTATAGAAGATATATGGACGACACGTTTGTTATTTGCGACAAAAATGTAGACCTCGACGACGTGCTTCGTTCATTCAATGAATGTCATCAAGCCCTCAAGTTTACTATAGAGAAGGAATCAGAATCAACTATTCCTTTTCTTGATGTGCTTCTCACCCGACGTCAGAATGGATACCTTAAAAGATCCATCTACAGAAAACCAACGTGGAACGGACAACTAACTAATTTTTATAGTTGGGTGCCCATCAACAGAAAAAGAAATCTTATTCACTCTCTTTGCTATCGAATAAGAAGTATCTGTAGTGACGATTGTATCGAGGAAGAGCTATCTTTTTAAAAAGCATACTTGTCGAAAACGGTTACCCTAGCCGTTTTATTGATAAAAATATGCGGGAAAGAAACACTAAACCAGTCATCCACTCGGTCTCAAAGAAAAGATTGTTTATGAGCCTAGAGTTTAAAGGAGACCTAGCATCGGATGTACTGAAGAATCGTCTTACCAGATCAATCAATAGGACTTTCTTCGCAGCAAGACTCCAGTTGACTTTTACCAGCCGCAACCTATTCTCCACCTGCGTTAAAGACAAGCTTCCTCGTTTGGCCGCCTCTATGTGCATCTACCAGTTCACCTGCTCTGTGGAGCAAGGTACATCGGCCGTAGCCAGAGAATGCTTTCTACACGTATACGAGAACATGTTCCTGCTTGGTTTTATAAAGGTGAAAGAAAGTCTGTTAGAAGTTCGATTCTAGAACATTTGATTGACTTCCATCACACAACAAATCCAGACGATGACTTTGAAATTATTTATCGAATTCGCCCAAACCTCCCACGTTCTCTTCGTTTTCAACTCCTTAAAACAGCGGAGGCTTTAGCTATTCATGAACTAAGACCTGATCTGTGTGTACAAAAGAAGTATGTGCAGTCACTGTCTTTATCATGGCCATAACATTTTCCCACCCCATTAGCTCCCCCTCCCACTTTGTTAATTTAACCTTTGTATCCTTCCTTTATCACTATTATTGTTATTATAATCGCCTTCACTTCAACTAGTTTCCGGTGTTATTTCACTTAATTGTCTTAATCCTTTTAGAAAACATTGACTTCATCTTGTCCAATTTGTCTAATGCCATTACATAATACTTAATTGATTTACCATTTTCAACAATTTTTTCACCCCCTTCTGAGTTATATACTCTCTATGTACCATTCCATATATTACATAATCTATTTGTTATCATTCGCACTTCAATTGTTATTATAATCATAAATGCCTATGTCATCACCCGCTCTATTATTATTGTCATCACCATATAGTGTTTAGTTTTCCTCACAGGATATAATTTTTTCCAAATACCATATATATATATATATATATATATATATATATATATATATATATATATATATATATATGATTGTACAGCTTGAAAATAAATTCGTTGAAAAGAGTCTCTTCGCTGAATATCTTGTTCTTGATGCTACAATGGGAATTATTAAATTATTACAACGGGATGTGACATAATCATTGATGCAGTGTTTAGGTTTGTGGTGAAGCATGGGTTTCGTTTTTCCACAATAATAAGATTAGCTGCGTAATTTGTTTTCCTAATGGCTGATGTCATCCTCCGTCTCAAAATGATATTACTCAACTCCTCTCTGTATGGTAGAGTGATATGGACGCTTTTCTTAGGAACCATGCACCAAAGCCAACCCTATGCCTATAGCTAAATATATCATAGAAACAGGTCACAAAATTAATATTCAAACAGCTTCCAAAGTTTTAAATAGAAACAGTCAGGGACGTATTCTGAGATTTGTGGAAGCAAAAGCCATCAACAAATTGAAGCCACCTTCATGTGTACAAAAACAGTTTGCTCTTACATTACACCTACCTTGGTAAACTTTGTTATCTTACAAAGATTAGGATCAACTAGGCCACTCTTCCTGTTTATTCTCATTTTTCTTAATTTTAATCTCCTATTATGTTAATTGTTGTATTTGTCCTCCCACTCTTCGGTTTAATATATACTAACTTGACAAGTAAATGTGTGATCAAGCAGATTGTTCAAAATGTATTGCGCAAGTACATCATATTGTTCACATAATCTTCGTCTTCTAATTACGCTATCGAAAATCATTAATATAAAGATTTGTACACTCACATCCTAGGTGATTAAAGAGGCAAAGAATGTACAAGCTACAGCTAGCAAAGGATAAAAGTGATAAGTTTAATCTGGTTGAAAAAGAAATCATTACCTCGATAAATAAGACAACAGCAAGTGCTCAGAAAACATCGGATAATCAATCAGAAGAATTCAGGGAGAATGTTTTAAATTGAAGTTGCTTATGAGTAGTCAAATTAATAAAATTGAAGAAATGTTACATGTTCATGCTACTACTTGATCGCCTTATTTTAGGCGAAGCAGGATTCAAACTTCTTATCTAGTTATCGAAAGTGGAATTCCAAGATCAATGAGTTATAACTGCTCATAGAAAACCAACCAAATAAACCAACAGTTATTTAACAAGAATTCATTGTCTGTCAAGGCGCAATACAGTTTCATAGCTACTGTAACATAGTAGATACTCGATTCAAATTGAGTAAATACAATGATAGAGATTTATTTAATAAGAGAGGATTAAATGTAAAATTAGTACATAGAGATTTTATACAAAAGATTCCTCATAAATAGGTACAACTCTGAGTTATTTATCAATCCATCGGTTATTTCATATATGTAACTTGAGAATATATCAGAGACACCTAGTCAACTAAAGAATAGAAATTTAGGTATTCTCAAAAAGTGAGCCTCAAGCAACTGAAATTCTTCGTACTACAGTATGACATAATCTTCAGAATATACTTACAGATCAGCAAATAGTACAACTAGCAGTACGATTTGGAATTATTGTGTACATTATGAATTACAAAGTCGACAAGTGGTCTCCTCGTTTCGTTTATACTTACGAAACTTATATATTTCCAATGATATTGATGCTTTCATTTCTCCAACTATTTAATGGAGTACTCTGCATCAATTAATTTTATCACTTCCGATTAATATTATTGATGCTGAAATCAAAACTATAACTATACCCACCACACAAGGAGTACCTATTGTGTTGGCTGTATTGTGTTCTCTGAGTTGGGTTGTTTAATCGTGAAGCTTTCATCGTCTTGCTACACGAAATCATCAGCACTAACTTCAGTATGAAGTGAGCTGTCGATATCTCTCCTTGAGTGATTTACTAGCTTACCCTGACCAACTGCTTTGTGATTGGTTGTTACCTTTGATTGTTGTGTTATTTACCATATAGATATTCTTGTTGGCTGTTCCTCTCCTTCACCTCTGACCTTCCCATAGTTTATCATTTTCCTCATTGGTTGATAGATTCGATCTATGTCTACACATCTATTGATTGCTGACTAACAGACCTGAATGCCAAGCTCCTAGGAATTCTCTGATATTCTTCTTTGTGTTTCCTCTCTCCCTCCAAAATTTCTACATTGTCGAAATTGAATTCATGTCCATAGTTGTTATCCACGTGCATCGAAATGAGTGACGAAATGTAGTGGCGTTTGATAGTCAATTGGTGCTCATGTAGACGAAGGCGAAGAGGGTGACCACTTTGTCCAATGTAGCGTTGACAACAGTTATTGCAGTTGACTTTGTAAATGATATTCGGTTTATCTTCTTTGGTTGTTGCATCCTTTGGTCTGCATAATAGTGTTTGCAGGGAATTTGTTGGTTCATGAGTCACACCAGTTCCAAGTAGTCTCAGTAATTTTGTTGTGATTTCTGATAGGTTCTTTATGTACGGTATGATGATGCGTTTGTTGATTTCTGTCGGTGACTTTGTAGTTGGTGATGTAAGGGATAGGCATCTTCTGATAAAGTTTCGTGGGTAGCTGTTCTTCTTTAGGATGGATATCAAGTAATTTTCTTCGTTTCTGCGTTTAGTTGTTGTACTCCGGTGTGTTCTCGCTCTTTTGACACAACAATAAAAGGAAACAACTAATCACAAACCAGTTCGTCAGAGCAAGCTGCTAAATCACTAACGGGAAGATATTGACAGCTCACCTCATACTGAAGTTAGTGCGATGATGTCGTCTAGCAAGACGATGAAAGCTTCACGATTAAACAACCCAGTTCAGAGAACACAATACAACCAAGACTATTCACCTGAGCTACAAATACTCCCCACCATTTCAGTAGCTATCATGACTAAGTGGCCTAGTGAATAACGTTTTGGTGTTTGGGGCTATTGGTCCTGAGTTCGAGTCTTACTGTGGATAACATCACTGTTTGGGAGGCAGGTACATCCAGATGACAAGCGTCAACAGGACGATACACACATCTTGGATTCCACTATTAACCACTGTCCATCATCAGTGTCAAGATACAGGCAATACTGAAGCATCCGCGAATGGGTCTATATTACAGCATTAGTGACTGATCCAATCAACGACGGAGATTCACAAGCTATAGCAACAAAACTTATCACGATTTCAGTGTGCTATCCGTTTGTATATTCTCAAGGCCGTCCTGATGAACACTTTTCGTCTCTCTCAACTGTAACCTCATTTGAAAAAGAGTTGAGTGTCATATCTCACAAACACATCTCCCAATGTTTACCTACTGGGATACAAACACATCAGTATTTGATAGGTTGATCTTTAAACTAACTCGATTGTTGTCAAAGTGGGAGCGTGAAAATGTAACTCTATAATCGCATGCAAACTATTTGAGCATGCTCGTTGCTAGATGACCAATCGTACTGGTTAGCCAGACGAAATTTAATAGGGAGTTAAGGATTCGAATGGATGGATCGGAAACTGACAGATTCATACTGTAATATAAAAATATTGACTACTTCAACAGACCACATTCGATGAAAGCAGCTGGATAGGTAAAAAGATCGGGAGAATCGAACACTTTCCGTTGCTTACAACGGAAATGAATACCCTGAAGACCCCAAAAAAGTATTCATATTTCACATGAAATTATTACCAACGTATAGGAGACTTATTTAGGACTTGAACACACAAGGTTAAGAAAGAATTTAAGTCTCTGTTATTTAAGGATAACATACCTTGGAAAAAGGCTGACATAGAAACACGGAAATTCAATCCGCAGCACTGTTCAACTATATACTGAAAAATAATAACGAACATCATAAATTTAACAGGACAACTGAGACCCTAGAAGATTAAAATGATGAACAGATGCACAAATTACCAATGAGGAAACGTGGTTCTCATTTTTCTTATTAACTGAAACGTAACGAATGAAATTCAAAGGTAATTTAGCGGAACAAATATTGGAGTGAGTCAGCGAAACACCTGATCGGTGACTAGACAGTAAGCTCGGTCTCGAACAAGAGAAACAGCCATCTAGTGATCAGATCACTCTGATCTGTAAATGAGTGACAGTGATTTCTTACTCTCCGTATTGTTTAGTAATATATTTAGCCATCACACTAACCAGCCAGTCAGTATTGATATGGAACCTGAAAATGTTGAATGACCATACAAGTTGCCACAACTCACATCAAGATACAAGGCAGTAAGATGGGAGACAGGTAAAAATCAATAGACCACTTGGATACAAACGGAAGAACCAAGTATCGATCTACGTCGCATATGGCGTCTAACTGTTCACTTCATTTAGTACAAAAGGAAACGCACTCAGCCACCTTGTGCACAGCCGTGCAGTAGGCAACGAGCCACAGCTGTTATGAGAGCTAGTGATACTACCTGGTCACCCAAACCTCAGTAAATGGAGCGGGATGCAAACCCATGACCTGATGGTTGACAATCATCTCCCTAAACCACTGAGCCATAGCTTATCTAGCAGTACACTCTCTAAGTTTGTTAAGGCATTTCTAAAACACTATAATAAGCTCTAATAAAAAAAGCATATCTAAATCAGGGTGAAGTGGTGAATGATAGAGGGATTCACTGCATAGCTACTTGAACACTATCTTGGTTGTTTGAGTCAAAGGTTCGAATCTTATCCAATATACCAAAATCTAAGTACCTGAATAGTAGTGCTATTAGTCCTCATATACCAGGTATGCATCACAGTCTAAAAAGCCGAAATGGATGTGATTACTGAACTGTATTAAATGTACATAAGATTATGCAATACTGAAAGTATACAATACTATGCGACCTACGAAACTTGCAACTTCATCAGCCCGCTTTTCAACTATCCCTAGGTGGTTTATTATTATTTCAAAAAGTCTTCCTACATTTTACTGGAAAAATGAAAGTAAACTAACATTCAAGTACTTGAACTTCAGAAATTCCTGTCAACACTGTACTTAATAATGTTGCATACCTTTTGATTTGGATTTCCTAATGGATGATAATTATCGATTAGAATTTCCTGAAATCTGGGTGGTATGGATAAAACTAGATATGTCTCATGCTGAATGCCTGGAGTCAATCAGCAGGAAGCTTTTCGCAACCTACGTCTCGTGCTTATTAGCACTCACCAGTAAGGTATAAATGTACTTTATACAAACGTTGTGTGTGTGCGTGTGTGAAGTACTCAGCAATCACACATAAGTTAGTACACTAGTTGACATGCCTAACTGTCGTAAGCCCAATAATAGGGTATAGAGTTCGAACCTAATTTCCGTGAATAGGAAGTCAATAAACGACACCTTCCTAAAGGTATCTAACACCACTAAACTCGTAGAGACAGGGAAACTGGAGTAGATGAGTATGGACCCAGTGACTTTGTATGGTAAGGAAATAGTCTACAATTTGAGTTAGTCAATGACATCTCTTGCCGCTTGTGCTTGTGTAGAAAATTACCTTTCATAAAGATGCCTGCTTACTGCATCTCTGTTACTCAATCAAATAGTTGTTCAGTTAACACTTCTCATCTTTTTGATAAATTCTAAAGAAAGACTGGCAAGTCAGTGGATGAGGTTTTGAAACTTCGTCGACTGAAGTAGCCCGGACATATACTGAGCATGTTCGACCACTGCCTACCTCAAAGTGCACTGTTGAAGGTAGTTGGATTAGATTGTAAGATGGTTTAGGGTGGCTAGACCAAGACGTGGGATCAGTCGATGAAGTCCCTAACCGCTGGTCAGAGCCGTATGGACATATTTAAACTACCTAGCTGGGGTTCTCGAGACGATCGGAAACTGTGAGTGAGGACTCTTGGTGAAACGTCTGGAAATTGGCCACAATGGCGCAGATATATTCACTCTCTGACTTCTTCTATGCACTTGAATACTTGCACTCTGTTATCTTCAAATTGCTTAATTTCTCACACAACTTTGTTTACTTTGATATCACTCTTTTTGTACCAACTTATTCGTTATATAGTACTGTGAAGAATGGCAACTTGAACCGAAGCTCTTGTATACAAGGTTCTACGTCGATTTTGCCTGTTTTTTTATGGGTTCTACGTCCTTATCAGTAGGCATAGCTGCTTACTGATATCATTTGAAATGATTTAAGGGTATGAGCAAACTTTCATTATTGGATGGATTTGCTCCTTTGGCGAAGCCAGCTTCTGAGTCACTACAAGATTGATTTATATATGGCTGAATTGTCGATCTTTACTGGCCTTTGTTGTTAGTTAATATTGTATACTCGGTGATGTCTTTCTTCGACAGTACCGCAATTAAATATTGTTTGTGAATACTTTAGTTATATTTGTACTCATAGTTTCATTTTTGGAATATACCACATAACTGTTTTATTGGACTTTGGTACACTTCAATTTTTGTATGTTAGACAGGAACAAAATTAGCAATACGGATTTTTTTTATTATAAACACATTCTGAACATAACAGCGATGAATTGCGCGCTAACCCTCTAACATCTACGATGAGCTTCTGTATTTTAGATATGTAAAAAGATCTCGATCGAGAGGATTTGTCAGACGATTGGAACCTTTAAACCTATACAAGGATATCCTACACAGTATATTCTATGTCTAAGTAGAGATGAACACTGATTGTTTCAGTAATATTTGGCGTAAAATGAAAAATTAGTCAACCGAAAACCGAGGTTATGAAGTGCTTCTGAACGAAAATCATAGTCAGGGTTCAAATTACTTAGCGCTGTAAAACAGTATTTACATTTTGCTATTGAACAAAACGTTTATATTTCGAGAAGATGCAAATAGGAAATATAATGAAAAGCATTGATTAATTCAACTTACAGTTTCACCAAAAATCTCTTTAAGATTTTCACTATACGACTTGTCATCTGACCTGAATAAAGTTATATATATATATATATATATATATATATATATATATATATATATATATATATATATATATATATAAGTGGTGTGTATTAGAAGTAAACTTTAGGGAAATTTGGAAGATAAAAGTACACACTACACTGCAAAGATAAGGCATAATCCTTTCGTCACGTGATATGGAATATGACAATGAGTACAACGAAATCAAATCGTTTGCGTCCTGTTTCTGCAGATATCTTAGGAACGCTATATCACTATCATTAGATTGACGGCAGTATTACCTTCTAATTCACTATACTCATGGTTACATCTGTACAACTTTGAATATCCCCTATTAATTGGAGGTACACAAGAGCTTAGTCTTCAAGACATTCATTTCGGACAACTAGACTATTTCAAATACTCAGGTCCAGGTGATAAATTCAACAGTGTACAGCTTACTTGTATGTAATACTCATGTCGCCTTTTGTCCAATGATACACTTTCATGTCTCTGTTAAGCGGATATCCCACATGACGACTTTAGAAAAGGTTACTTTAACCGCAACTCTAGCAAATCCATTTATCTCAGCTGCAATATATGTAGTTCGTTGTGTTAATATTTTGTGCGAAACAAACTAGCTTACTTTACTTACCCAAAAGTTAGCTTTTTTTCAAGCATACTTTGTTTCACTATACGCAACTTTTATAACCACTGTTTTATATAAGAAACGGTGATAACACCATCAGTGATGTAATATGAACATGGGCTGAAAACATTGTAACTCATGCATGTGGTTGCCGGTACACTGAAGGGAAGAATAGTTGACAAGTTAATGTAGAAGAACCACTCACTTTTCTGTATATTCATTACTGGTATGGTATGTAATATGATAATTTAGATCGTTACAAAAGCACAAATTCCACAAAAATATTCGAAACCAATCGAACATTAGGATTCTCAGGAGATCATGTGATCGTACTTCTAATTATTTGATTGGATAGGTTCATTGGAATCAGCGATAACCACTTTTCGTAATGTTCTCGAAAAAGATTACCTGTATGTATACAGATCGTTCAGTATTCTATAAATAGTTGACATTCCCATAAATCGTTTTTGTCTGATGGATCCTCTTGTTTCCGAGGAATCAAGTGATTATCATGCGTTCGGTTTGAAGACTATTTCAAAAGTGCTACACCTTACTTATGAATATTAACAAGCACGAGACCTAGGTTTAAGGTTTTCTACCGATTGGAGCCTAATAAATAACATTAAAATACAGTACACTGGTGTGTCACATTACCTCGTTCAGTAGTCACATTGTGTAATTTATCTAAAAACTTCAGGCGACCTATTGAAACCTTACGTTACTAAAATTTAAAATTAATCCGACAGCGGATGTATTCTAAAAATTGATAGGACCAAGATTTCTTAGTAAGCTAGCAGGTGGTGGCATTGAGGAAAAATTTTTAAGTATCACGCATGTGGACATTTCAAGTCTTGAGACGGAATAGTCTGTCTCTTGTGAGACGAAGGATCGTGGACGATTTATATTTAGTATCTAATAGCTGCGATAAATATTTCTGAATAAAAAAACGTTACTTCACAATGGGTGTGTGATAGTTGGTACTTGCTTATTGCTGTATGTAAAAAAGACGCCTTTCTCAAAAAACCTTTCACATTTCACTACTTATTTCATCTTCCACTGGTAACCAGGATATCTGAGATACCCCTAATGAACAAACGAGTCTTTAAAAACAGGTAGAGTGATAATACTTCTCACTCACTAAAAACCTGGATGGCAGCAGTATTCGAGGACACACTTGGCAGCTGAGTAAACATGATAATCAAGTTTATCAGGTTCGCCAGCAGAATGCTAAACCATTAATGTAAGTGTAAAGCTTGGGCACTGTGGTAGAAAACAATATCATATTAGATTTTTTACTTGATATAACGTACAGTAGTGATAGAGTATTATTTACTGGATATATCCTCCCATTTAGATATGTTCGTCAACTTTTTAAAAATAATCCGAGTTGTCCATAACTACTTCTGAATTACACATCATTCACAGCTGAACTTTTCTAGTTTCATTAAATTTCGTTCTTTTGCTTTCTGTTTTTTCAGCATTAATACATACTGTGCTGTAACCTGTTCAGTGGTTGCCTCATCCAACTACCTTAATGCCAATTCTATGTTAGGTATGATATCTTAGGGTCCTAGATGACCTACTGTCATATTGAAGTTCATTTCCTTTTCAAGTACTTTCGTTTCAGCTTAGTTTAAGACTCTTGAGGAGAGATTGACCACCCACTTTATTTTATCGATGGTTGATGATGTCTCATTTGTAATCTCATTATTTTCCGAGGGATATTCATTTCCTTTTGCGTCGATTCGCTTAACGGTTTAATTTGACTGTTTTTGGAGTTCTTGATCTTTTTGTTACATATTCATAATCTGTGCCGTTCAGTATCTTCAAAAGTTTACATTTTAGTTGTTCAAATCTATTCCGAATGGTAGTTAACTTTCTAACGATCTTGCAGATTTATTCTTTTAGACAGAGTCTAAAATTAACCTCGCCTGGTTAACTAGTTTACTAGTTACTAGCCGGTCCTAAGCCCGGGTAAAGAGGGAAGGTTGGGCATAGGGCTAGCAACCCCACCCCGTAAAACAAATCTAACCACCAAAGAAACTTCAAAGCACAAACAAAATATAAAAAATGAAAACAAACTTATTCCCCGCTGGAATCGGAGAGGCGAAATGACGCCAGTTGGTGAAAGCCTTCGGGAAGCCAATTGGCCGATGTGTCTTCTCTCCCTAGATGAAAGCGAAAGTAAACGTGGGGACATGGAATGTCCGCACCACGTTTGAACCCAGTAAGGCAGCCCAGATTGCAAAAGAGATGAGAAGGTATCACATCGAAGTGCTTGGGATTTGCGAAAGCAGATGGAATGGGAGTGGACTCTCCAAACTGTCAACTGGAGAATCAATAATCTACTCCGGTCACCCAGACGCCAACCACGAGCACACTGAGGGAGTGGCTATCATGATGTCCCCAACAGCATCGAAGGCTCTCATGCAGTGGGAACCAATCTCCTCCAGGATCATGACAGCAAGATTCAACTCAAAAGGAAGAAAGGTCACAATCATACAATGCTACGCTATGCACCTACAAATAATGCAGAGCAAGAGAAAAAGGAGGATTTCTACAGACAACTTCAATCAACACTGGACAAGACGTCAGTTGGCGATATCAAAATTCTAATGGGTGGGGCGACATGAATGCCAAACTGGGAGGGGACAACACAGGAAGAGAACTAACCATGGGTCGAGAGGCGCTCGGTGAAATGAATGAGAATGGAGAATTGTTTGCAGAATTCTGTGCATTCAACGATTTGGTGATTGGAGGCAGTGTGTTCAGGCACAAGGATATCCACAAAGCGACATGGATTTCACCAGATGGACACACTAAAAACCAAATCGACTTTATCTCAATCTCAAGAAAATGGAGACGCAGTCTACTTAACACAAGGTCAAGAAGAGGAGCAGATGTAGGTTCAGACCACTCACCATCTAGTGCAAGGAACCTTCCAAATCAAGTTAAAAGCCTTCAAGGAAGCTGGTGATAGACCTCAATTCAAGTACAACACTCGGAAACTGAAGGATGAAACTACAAAGGAGATCTTCACACAGTCAGCCATCAAGACAAAATGGGAGATATCGAGGAACATCCCTGAAGAAACCTGTGTGGAAGAACACTGGAAGTCTTTGAAAGCTATGTGGAAAGAAACCTGCACAACAGTATTAGGAAGGAAGAAGAAAGAAGACAAGGAATGGATCTCGACGGATACCTGGAAGCTGATAGAGGAGAGGAGGATGGTGAAGCAGAAGATAAACCAGTGCAAGGATGCTCAACGACAAGATGAACTGAGCACAATGTATAAAACACTACACTGGACAAAGAAGTGAAGAAGAGTGCACGCAAAGACAAAAGACACTTCTACGAAACACTGGCAAGTGAAGCAGAACAGGCTGCAGGTAAGAGAGACCTGACAACATTGTATCAAATAACCAGGTTGCTATCAGGGAAGAGACCAACACAGATGAAACCAATAAAAGATGAAGAAGGAAATTTAATTACAAAAGAAGAGAAACAGAGGAAACGATGGGCCGACCACTTCAAGAAGCTCTTGAATCGACCACCACCTGCACTTCGTCCACAAATACCACCTGCAGCCGCTGAACTACAAGTGAACATTAATCCCCCAACGAAAATGGAAGTCCTGAACGCCATAAAGCTACTGAAATGCGGGAAAGCAGCAGGACCAGATGGAATACCGCCAGAAGCACTGAGAACAGATGCAGAGACAACAGCGGACATGCTCACACCACTATTGCGGAAGGTGTGGAAGGAAGAGAAGGTACCTGGCTAGTGATTGGAAGAAGGGTTACCTTGTCAAACTGCCGAAGAAGGGAGACCTCAGTGCTTGCAAGAACTGGCGCGGAATCACTCTCCTGTCCACCCCAAGTAAAATATTAAGCCGCATCATCCTGGAGAGGCTAAGGGATGCACTGGATTCAAAACTACGACCGGAACAGGCAGGCTTCAGGAAGTACAAATCATGTGCAGACCAAATTGCAACGCTACACTACACATCATCATAGAACAGAGCATAGAATGGCAATCAGCTCTCTACCTCAACTTCATCGACTTTGAGAAGGCCTTTGATAGCGTCGACCGACAAGTAATTTGGAAACTGCTTCAATACTACGGAGTACCGCAAACCTTTATCCGCCTCATTCAACAACTATATGAAGATGCCACATGCCAACCAAGTAATTCACAATGGGAAGCTCAGTGATGCCTTTGGGGTGAAGTGAAGACAGGAGTGAAACAAGGTTGCCTACTATCCCCCATGATATTCCTTATTGTGGTGGACTGGATCATGCAGCAAACAGTAGGCAGAGAGAAGAGGGGGATACACTGGACTGCGGAAAAGAACCTAGAAGACTTGGATTTCGCCGATGACTTATGCCTAATGTCACATAAACTTGAAGATCTGCAGGCAAAAACTAACAAGTTGATAGAAGAGGCAGCTAAGACGGGACTTCAGGTGAATATAGAGAAGACAGAAGTGATGAAGATACCGCACCACCACCATCAACAACAACAACAAACTCCAATCACCGTCAACGGGAGAAACTTAAAGGAAGTAACCTCCTTCACTTATCTAGGAAGCACTGTTTCAACTACAGGCGGGACGGACGAGGACGTCAAAGTCAGAATCGGAAAAGCAAGACAGGCGTTCATTAGCCTGAAACCAGTGTGGAGATCTTCTGCACTCAGCATGCGGAACAAGATCCGGATTTTCAACACAACCCAGTCAAGTCAGTGCTCCTGTATGGCTCAGAGACTTGGCGCGTCACGAAAGGTATTTCCAATAAACTACAGACATTCATCAATAACTGCTTACGCTGGCTCGCTACTGAAGATCAGATGGCCAGAAAAAATAAGCAACAAGGAACTCTGGGAACGAACCAACCAAGAACCTATCACGCAACAAATATGCAGGAAGAAGTGGAGATGGATTGGTCATGCACTGAGAAGGCCGACGGAGGACATCACGCGTCAGGCCCTCGAGTGGAATCCCCATGGGAAGCGACGAGTTGGGCGTCCGAGGTGAGGGTGACATGGAGGAGGTCGTGCGAGGAGGAAATGAGAGCTTGTGGGCTGTCGTGGGACCAGGTTCAAAAGATCTCAGAGAACAGAGGTCACTGGAGGCGTGCTACTGAAGCCCTATGTTCCACTAGGAGCCCAAGGGACTAATAATAATAATAATAATAATAATAATAATAATAATAATTGCCTTTTTGATTTTGTCAGCAGATATTGGAATACATGGACAAAGATATTTAGGAATAATTTGATTTTTCATACAGAGAATAGTGTGGAACATGTTTCAGTTTATGAAAGTTGTGTATATATATATATATATATATATATATATATATATAATGATTATATACTATTATTATCATATTGCATATTTGTAAATATAAATCGGCGGCCTACTTCAATCGAATATATTCCATCAAATTCTTCCTTTTCTGTTTGTTTTAATCTTTTTAATCTGTCTTCTAAGCGTAGCTCTAGTACCTTTCTAAAATGTTTTCTGTCATTCTCAAGAATGAAACAGAAAAGACGTGAATCCAGATAGAAATGGATCAACAAATGGTCAAGAATACAACACAGTATTATTCCTAGCATACCCTATATCGAATTGAAGATTTTTGTACTGGCTAGTTGAAACTATCACCAAAGTATAATTACACTCGATTTTGTATTCATACTCAAATAGTCCAGACCAAACGCTGATGTAAAACCAGCTACGCGTTTTGCATTAATGCCTTCAATATTATTATCATTGAAACTGTTCAGATGCAATAATTATTTGTTTTAAAAATATTGTACGGGGAGCCTTTTTGTTGAAATATCACCTGCTGAAAATTTTATAATATTGTTTGGAATAAAGCGATTATTATTATTATTATTATTATTATTATTACTATTATTATTATTACTAACTATGTCAGCGCTGAACACTCGTGCGCCTAGAAGACGGAATTTATCTAATAAATGTGTTTTAGTTGCACTATATCATTTGATGGGATATTTACTTATCAGGGCATTTTATATGAAAAATGATAATGGAAGGCGATCAAATAAAACAATTTGATAATCAGACAATATGAAAGATTGTCATCACGACATATATTTTTTGAATTCGGAACGTTAACTAACTTACTGTGTACGAATAGATAAATGTAGACTAGTTAAACCAGAATTTAAGCCAGGACCCGCTTGAAACCATTTCTGTAACTCGATTGACAAACAGTCTATATCATCCTAGGGTAAGAATATACCATACTATATCCAGTTTCCACGATGACAGAGATAGTAATAATTATTATTATAGATGAAATTATTGCAATAAAAAGCTGACTGAATTTATACTACTCTACATACTATGTCAATTCCCGGCTTTTTAAAAAAATCATCTTCTGGCTATCCGATAGGTAATAGAAAAGCTAATATCCTCATATATATATATATATATATATATATATATATATATATATATATATATATATATATATATGTATATATATATAATATATTGATGACCGTTAACCAATAATTCTGTATCCTCATTCGGTATTCGCAACGCAACAACTTTCACATGTAAGGTGATCAGTGTTTAAGACAAAATCGCGTACTAAGATCAAAATCACTGTCAACAACAGCCAATAAAATGTCCCGGCAACAGAGGACATAAGACACTTAAACAGTTTTATCGATGGTTCTACAAACTTATTCATTCAAATTAAACTTGACTCATAAACATTAACCTATTTCTGGCCTATATGATAGATGACATTCAAATATAATTTTCAAAAATACTATCCAGCATTATTACCCCGGTAAGTCCATCCCCATTGATATAGACAACAAGTAATGTGTCTCCAGATCTTGATTCACGAATAAGCACTTGACGCCAATGTCCTTTTTGTGTAATCGGATCAAAAGCAATAAGTTTGGATAAATTTTTCAATTCTCCTCTAGAGCAGGTATTTATAAATTCTTGTAAAGTATCAATAATTTTGGATGACTTTTTAGGTAGAAAATTCCAACTTTTATATGATCCAACTGCAACTGAACCACCCTTGTATTTTGAATAACGAAAACCAATGATAGGTCCTTCAGGAATGAAAAGAATAAAGATAAAGGAAAAGAATTATCATTTTCAGTTATTAGTGAATACATAGCTGTTTAAAAGCCAAGCGTTATAAGTGCGAAGAATAGCACAAGAGGGGAAGCTAATAGTCTTGAATACAGCCTGTAGTGAAATTTCACGGTAGTAGGATACAACGCTGCATTACTTTACAAGCCAATACATGAAAACAATGAACTTACGTAGAACAATCAAATTAATATATGATTTAAATCTATGATATGGTTTAAAATGGGTCACGGACTTTCATCTTCACTTTATATTCCTCTACATATAGAACATGCTAATACATCACTAATGCATGGAGCTGTGGTTCATCGGTTAGGTGATACTTGGCTCTATAGACCTCGGTGGGTGAAGTGGCGTTCAAACTCGACCCAACAGTTACAATCGAGTCTCTAGACCAATGAGCCATAACTCCTCCAAGGCATGTGTAAGTCTGGGTCTCACTGGTCGCAGAAAACAGACTGTATTGAACCCTGTCCATTGCTCGATTGGAGGATGAGAATACCAAGTAAGCATTTAAGGAAGAGATAAACATTTATCTGAACTTGACAGCAATGCTCATCCTGAAGAAATCGCTGTAGGAACAGAGGTAAAGACAGTTGGTAACTTACATCTAAAGGTTAGCAAACGTAAATGGAATGCCTCAACGTCATTCAAACTAATTGAAGCGAAAAGACCGATTTCAGCTGGCTCTGACCACAACGAGAAGTGAAAGCAACCTATGCACACATTGACTAACGGTCTTTGCAATGATAGTGAGCAGTGAGTGGGTGGCGAAAGCAAGAGAGATAGAGATGGTATCAGTACCAAGTACCCATCGGTAATTACTTAAGTTTGCTAGAGATGCAGGCCATAAGGAACGATGATTAGAAAAACCATCAAAAAGAATGGGACAATGATAATCTCTCAGAACAGGCGGCTAGAATGTTGGGCAGACCACTTTGAAACATAGTTCAACTGGCTGACAGTAAAGCTTCGCTTCCCAAACATCCAGCCTGAATGGGATGTAAACTCCAGTCCTTCATCTCTCCTTGAAGTTGAGAAAGCTGTATCGAACCTGAAACCGTGGAAAGCAGTAGGGCCTGACAGTTTGCCATTTGAAGTTTTCAAGGATAGAGGTAGGGAATTGGTAATTAGAATGATGGGATTACTAGGTAGTGTATGGGAATCAGAAGCAGTGCTGTCAGAGTGGTGTACTTCCCTGATCATCCCAGTCTATAAAAAGGAGAAAAACCTTCTTGTGACAACTATTCAGGAATCAGTTTAACTAACATCAAGTTCAAAATCTTTCGGTCCATAATTACCCGACGCCTGACTGTAGCTCGATTACAGCGAACTTGGGAAAACCAGGCAGGTTCCAAAACTTGACGCGAAAGTACATCGATAGATCTTTAACTTCCCACAAGTTACAGAATACAGGCATATCTCTTATCGCTTGGCATTTGCTAAATTTCGTGTCCTGAAGGCTGTATTCGTTTCTTCTGACCGTGAGATGTTGCGTTGCTATCTGGCTATAGAACGAGTATCAAGCAAGTATGTTACGCTAACCAAAGCTCTTTGCTTGAACTCACGTAGCTATATAAGGGCTAATAGAGAGTTGCATTTGAACTGACGACAACCAGTGGTGTCGCTAGAAATCTTTGCTGTCACCATTCCTACTCAAATGCGTTATATGTGAATTAATGGACATAACCCCTAGGTATGTATGACTTGATAGGGATCGGTCTACTCTCTGGAGGGCCTCTGGTCGACTTGGAGTACGCAGACGACATTATCCTGCTAGGTGAGTACGCTGACAAAGTGCAGGATCTTCTGAATGCGTTAAGCAGATATCTGAGTTCGTTTGGCGTGCATACCGCACCTGTCAAACGTAAGATGATGCTTCAGGACTGGTCTTCAACTATTCCCAGTTTAAGGATAAGAATTGAAGTGGTGAAATACACTGGCCAGTTTACTTACTTGAGGAATTACATCAGCCTGAGTAGGTTGTTAACTGACGAAGCTGCAGCTCGGATACAAAAGGCCCGTTTGGTATTTACCAACTTACGTCATCTCTGGCACCGGCTGACGAGATATCCGACTACTAATTAACCTACGGGTATATTACGCTGCAGTCCGTCCGGCCCTGTTATACAGACATGACGCATGGTCGTTGAAAGCAAGAGATCATAAGAAACCATAAGTGTCTTCGTAACATTGTTCACGTAAGGTGGAATCACTAAGTGAGCAACGTAGAGGTCACGCGAAGGGTACTAGGAAAGGAAGGGATGTCACTAGATAAGGTTGTGAACCTGAACCGACTGAGATGGCTTGTATATGTACTGCGAAACCCAAGACACTAACTGCCTAGAAGTGCAATGGTAGAAGAGATTGGAAGAGGATCAAATGTGACCAAACTAAGACATGGCATGAGTCCTTGAACTCTCTGAATGTTGGCTTGAGTAGCGTAGAAAGATGTCAATTCTCTGGTTGACGGTCGCCGAGACCACGGGAATCAGTGGCTGAAGACTCTTGGTAAAATGACTAAAACTTGATAATAATGGCTCAGGTCTCTTTACTCTTTGACGTCTTCAAAAGCTTGAATATTTCCACAAACTATCATTTACGCTCTGAACACCTTCATCTACTTCATATCACTTTTTTTTTATCCATGAGCTTGAGAAATGTAGCAACTTGAAGCGACGTACATTTGTGCGAAGTTCTGTGTTTATTTTTTCTCTGCCTTCTCCGAGATTTGGGCAATCAGGTAATATACATGATCCTCAGACAAGAGGTGTGGTTCACTGTCTAAAGGAAGAACCTACATGTGGATGTTCAGCTATGTCCCCAAAATAATTCTTTCGGTTGCTGTCTTCTTGTAACTCGTTCCCAGTGGCTTACAACTTTTCTATGTCACTTATTTCCGTTTACCGTGTAATGTGAAGTAACCGTAACTACGAATATCTCACTACGTCCTGTGTTATTTACATGAAGCGGAGAAATATCCTTCACGTCTACCTACCTAGTCTATCACAGACACACACTGAACGGTGGAACTCCAGTATCATTGAGTTACAAAGTAATAACTACGATGGAGAAAACTATTTTGAAAGACAGAGTCAAATATATCATACAAACGTTCATAATTTACACCATGACAACAAGCAGAATTCACATCCACACAGTTATTATCCATCCATCCATACAAGTCAATACAGAACAACCAACTACTGCCCAACGGACTGAGCTCACACACCTCATATCACCACATCAAGTAAAAAGCAGTCCAGCGGAAGATCAACAAGGAAAGAAAACTCAGTCAAAAAAATATAAAGTATGAAAAGAGAGAAAGGAATAATGAGAAAATGGTGACATTCGGTATAGCCTCGTCAACATAAGGATAATGTGTGCATGTGTGTGCATTAAATCGGCGCCACGCACATCGGTTCTCAACCATGTCAACACATAGTGTCTCCAACCACCCACTCCTCTTGTCACATCGACCCAGACCCAAAACACCCAGTATGCATCGCTCCACATACCTCAAATCAACAGTCAAACACTTCATACATCAGTGCCATCATGTAGTCCGGTCGTCTCAGGCCTCTCTCCAGTCTGAACCTACTTCCCCCAACATTGTATATGACAAGGCAATCGGCGACTACGCATACGTAACACATGTCCCAGTCACCCATCATCTCACTCCATGAAGGTTCACAACCTCATCAACTGATTTACCTCTTCTCCCCAAAACTCTACGCCTCACCTCTGTGTTACTCACGTGCTGACACCAGGAAGTACAGCCTATACTAAGAAGACAACCGTGGTCAAACACCTGAAGCCAACCTTCTCATGACTTCCACCTTCAACCGTCATCTTTCACAGCCATGCAGTAGAACACATCCGACTGTTGTGCAGTACACGAGACTCTTAATAGACAATCCGATATCACCGTGGCATCACAGGTGGCGTAAGTTGGCAAAAGTCAGTCGAGCCTTTTGCATTCATGCAGAGATTTCATCCACCACTGACCAATGCACCAGGCCGGATCCCACTCCCCAGGTAAGTGAAATGGTCAACACACTCAACCACTACACTCTCTATTATTAGCCACAGTGGAGCACCGTTCAAGACCAATCCCGGAGGAACAACTTGCATGTGGGTGATGAGAAACGCATCACAAACATTCTCAAATAGCCACTAAAACTGTCCAGGAGACTGCATTTTGTCAGCGTCTTCACCTAACAGGACTATGTCAAGTCATCTGCATATTCTAGGTCAAACAAAAATTCTCCCGTGATTAGGTCAACCTCTCTGTGTAGTCAGGTGACGAGAGGTCGGTTTCCATAAGAATATCTATCATAAAATGCAATAAGAATGAGGAGAGTGGACATCCTTGATGGACACCATTCGACGACACGGCTCACCCGACATCTCATCATAAGCTCTAAGATGCCCACAGGTGTTCGAGTACGGAGCCTTCTATAAGGTGATTTACTTACACGATATTCCTTTCGATCAGAGACTGCTATCAGACTTCTCTTTACGGCAGACGAATGCCGTCGCCTTCAGATCGAAAAATACAGCTATTATCGGGGGTCGGTAAGCGTGCCTGTATTCCAGAACATGGTGCAGTGCGTCGATACACCCACGACCTGATCTAAAGCCTGCCTAGTTTTCTGGGGCTTGGTGTTCCCGAGCTCCACTCAGGTGTCTAATGTTTATAGAACCTAGAATTTAAGACACGATATTCGTCAGGCTGATTCCTATGTGGTTATCAAAGGAGTACTTGTCGCCTTTCTTGAAGACTGGAATAATAAGTGCTTTAGACCAGTCAGAGAGGGTCGCATTTGATTCCCATATACTAGTTAACACTTCCGTTAACCTGTCTAGAAGCACTTTATATATATATATATATATATATATATATATATATATATATATATATATATATATCAAATATAAATTAAATGTGTAAGATGCATATGATTTCAAACGATCAGATTCAACTTGCCTGAACCATCCACATCGTAGCCAATAGTTAGTTCAGATTTATTTCGATATTGTGTTTGAACAGGCTATTATTAAAAAAAAAGTAAAATGAGTTTCAATCAATTTATGGATATTCAAACCAATTTAGAGTATGATATAAATGATGGGTGGTGGCTGATAGTGGAATCCAGGATGCCCCTTTCGTCCTATATGGAACTCGTCAGCTGGAGGTACTTGCACCCCAGTGAATGTTTTTCCCACTGAGACTCAAACCTCGTACGTACCGCATCAAACGCCAGAGGGTTATCCACTACACCACTAAGTCCTAAATGGGACGAAACGCACGTTCCGGATCCCACTACTAGCCACTAACCATCATTAATATATAAACTAAAAATCTCGGCAACATCGGGGTATCCACAGAGAAGCCCATATGCCAATAGTGGCCAATCAATTCGGTCCAATTAACGACGGAGATTCACAAGCTATAACATCAAAGACAATTTGGAATTTGTTGGTTTGAAGAATGTGGGCATGGGGTGGAATGATGTTCAGTACTTTGGTGTCTCCTAGTGGATGAAAAACAGCTTTGAGAAAGTGTAGAAGATTTGTAGCTTAAGATAAGGATGATAGTTGTTTAATGTTCTCTGATATTTGAGGTTTGTCACAGGATTTCTACCCAATGCCTCGACGGTAATATGCTCGTCACGAGACATGGAGGCTCATGGGTCTGCACTGATGAGGAGTACCACACTAGGACGAAACAGATGGCCAGTGGCACTCAAGTTTTCAGTTACTCTCCAGCTGATTTCATTCCATGATGGATATTACCTTAAGATTAATATGTGCATAAGAAAAGCCTCAAAGCCAGAAGAATACCAAACGATTTTGTTTTGCTTTCCATTATTCATCGAGAAACTCAAAACAAATTTCAACCGTAGAAAAAAACTTTGAAAATACACAGTACGGTTATTAGATGCAGAGATGCCGTCAGCAGGGTGCATTGCTTAATCTAGCTTTCATGCTGGTCAGTACACATCATCCAGGAGTATATGATGGACTTAAGGTAATTCATGCTCCTTCGAGTATTAAAATCTGTCCTTCAGTATCGATGATCGAGATAATGACGCTAAATTGATTAATGGCATGACTGATTACCTGCTTAGAAGGAATTATATGCAAGATATGGGAAACAAATGACAATCAATACCGTTATCAAGCTAAATGGGCTGGGGAAAGTTTTAGTAATTATGAATCCAATGTTTTTTGGTTAAACTAAGTTACACGATACTGCGGAGCACCCTAAAGTTAATCTCAACTAATAACTACTTACAGCTGAGGTGTTCGTATTGTTATCACTGGCTTGTTGCCCACTTAACAGAAGTAAAGACGCCGATTGGCCACCTAAAACGCTGATTCCATAAATTTAGACCTAGGTAGCATCTATAATCCTAACAAAACATTTGACGCAAATATACCTGTGCTTACGAATAGTTTAAAAGAACAGTAAAACTTACAGATGGAATTATAGGTGCCAGTTTACATATAGTTGGTCGACCTTCTGAGTCCAACTCCTCTCTAATGAATCCAATAGACAGAGATGAAAAAGTCAATTGAAAAACAAATGATGAAAGACAAAACAAAGTCAGCCAAGACCAACAACTACACAATAACAAGTAATACAATAGACAGAATTAACAGAGATAACCATGTTACACTACTTTTATCAAACAAGTTGTATGAGTCAGTAATAGGGTGGAAATAACTTCGTAGACATTCACACGAAGAAGAGGTTGAAGGTTTTGAAAATATCGCATATCAGGGAAATAACATTCGCTATCCAATGTCAACAGCTTTTTCGAAGTAGTAGGAAAATGGAATTAATACTATCAAAGCTTATGTAGGATAACTTGACTACAATACTTCCCGCTTGGCTAACTCTGGATTGTCAACCAGTCGAGAAAAAAATAGCAAATATGTGCAGTATATGTTCAACAAGTGCTATTTAATAAGTGGAATCGAAATCTGTGAATAAGAATCTCGTAGCTCAATAGGCGAAAAACCAGGCCGATAACTCAGAGGTCGCTTGGTGCGAATTCTGCCACGGTGTAGATTTTCATTTCACTCTCAATCTTTACCCAGTACAAGAGAATAAAAACTCAAACATTGGTTTGTTAAACACAGAAAACAATTAAAACTCACGAATATTTCACACTTTCCATATCTAAGATCTCACGATTAGTTATCAGTAACTGTCTCCTTGTCTCAGCTAAACATTTTAAGACGCCGTTTCTTTTCTCAACCAACTGATCAGGATCATAATTTAA